>CM035806.1:16731223-16911223 GCA_020466095.1 Chlorops oryzae | reverse complement strand
AAAGTGGATCGAAACTTAGCATATATATTAAGTGTGTGAGAGAACTTGAAGAACAAAGGAGAAGTGAGAGAGAGAAGGATCGAATAATAGATAAGGATAGTGAGAGAGAGAGAGAGATAGAGAGAGAGAGATAGAGAAAGAGATAGAGAGAGAGAGAGAGAGAGAGATAGAAGAGAGAGAGAGAGAAGAGAAGAAGAGAGAGAGAGAGAAGAAGAGAGAGAGAGAGAGAGAGAGAGAGAGAGATAGATAGAGAGAGAGAGAGAGAGAGAGAGAGAGATAGACAGAGAGAGAGAGAGAGAGAGAGATAGAAGAGAGAGAGAGAGAGAGAAAAGAGAGAGAGAGAGAGAGAAGAGAGAGAGGAGAGAGAGACAGAGAGAGGGAGAGAGAAGAGAAGAGAGAGAGAAAGAGAGAGGGAGAGAAAAAGAGAGAGAGAAAGAGATAGAGAAAGATAGAAAAATATAGAGAGAGACAGATATAGAGATAGATAGAGAGAGAGAGTGAGAGAGAGAGAGCGAGAGACAGAGAGACAGAAATAGGCGCTTACCAGAGAACGGAAGAATAATAGAGAAAGCCCTTTAAGTTTCTGGTCTCCTATTGATGCATTAATACGTATAGGCACTCATAGCTTGATTAAAGATTATAAATCGAGAGCGATTAAATACAATAAACAACAAATTCATTCAATTTGTTTACATCAGAACTCTTAAGTATGTTAATTAGAGTATGGTTTCTGTGCCGATCTTCAGGTGTTTTAAACTGGCAATTTTCTAATACTTGTAAATTCGCTCTTAATTGATACATGCACTGCACAATAATGCCATTATTTAATGTTTACTAGAAATTACATATTATTCTTAGTATTATTAGTTTTGTTATTATTGTATACATACCTATGGCCCTATTATATTCCACCTAGGATATATCCGGCTGCCGGATAGCTATTTTTTTATGTTATATACTTTTTGGTTTTAAGACGATATTGAACGGCATAGCAATGATCCTGAGCGTTGCCGTTTGGTAGAAAAAATTTCGAACGTTATATTTTGACACAGCACACTTTTTCGTAGATAGTGCTTTTTTCGAGTGGCTGCACCGAAGTGCAATAAAAATTCTTTGAAAATGGAAATTTTCTGAGAAAATGTTTGCGGAACTACATCCGGTTTCCTGCAATCGCTCCATTTTCAAATCTGCATACATAGTACAAATACAATATAGCAAATGTTTAATGTGAGGTATCCGGCGGCCGGAATTAAGGCCCGATACCGGATACTGGCCGGATATCCGTTTCAACTCTAGTATGTATCTTCAGTTTCATTCTTCATATTTGAAGATAAGCTATGAATATCTAACGAAGTCAAACATAAAATTTTATACTTTATGACATTTTTTTAAGTGTTTCCTGATTGTGAAGTATTTTCATTGAAACTTCCCTGAGTTTCCGCAGTTAGCATTTCCGTTATTTAATTTATCATCTATCACATTGCTCATTCTGTTTTTCGTAAAGAATTATGAGAAAGAGATGAGAAAGAAATGACCTGATTGGAAAATGGGACAAACATAGCCTAAATAAATACTGGAGAGCCCCACTAAGGGCATGCGGCAGACAAAAAAGGCTCATATAGACCCAGGACTATGAGGGCGGAGGCTACACTAAACCTAAGCAGAAACAATTGGGCAATTCATAAAAGTCTTCTAAAACCCCAGCGCTAAATTGGATCTTTTTACAGCTAGGAAAATGATCTTTCACATTAACATCATCTCTATCTTCTTTACCCATCCACGATCGTTTCATCTGTATTTCATTCTCTCTACGTTACTATAGATATCTGTTTCCCTATAACATATGTACCTACATTTTTTTTTTACGTACCTGTGTCACAAAATTTTCTGATGAAGTCTCGCATACAATTTATCGAGTTTTTATCGAAAGATAATTATAATTTTCTCGCATCCACACGGTCTAAGTAGTTAAATGTCCATACATACCTCTATGGAAGGCAATTTGACCTTATTTCATTTGTCCCATGGGTCCCATCAGTCCCAGTTAAATGCGGTTAAATTTTTTGAAACCCATAAAGATGGCTGCTGTTTTCAAATGACTTTGACTTCAGAATGTGGCAATGTCTGACGACTACTGATGAGCTGTCCAAAACGCATGGAAAAAGCTCTTCTTCAACGTGTTCTAAATGGAGAATAAAAAGTAAAGATTATTAGAATGCCGGATCTATTAAAAATGCATCCATAATAAATAAAATAAAATTCATAAATATTAAAAACCAAAAAAAATAAATAAAAACAACTTTTTTTTTTATTACAGAGCATTTCCGTTTAAATTTGAATACCATTAACAGTAGTTATTTAAATGCACTGCTGAGGTTGAAATAAAGCAAGCAAGTCGATTGAGAGATATTCGGCACCCAAGGTGTACTTCTTCCACGCCGAGCCTCTTTCATGAGATTAGCCAAAAAAAAGTTCAGCCCTCTACAATTTCGGCGTTTGTCCGTATTAAAAAGGCCCCTTTTCATTAACCTTTGCCGGTACTCGAAAGTGTGACCCAAAAAAGCTTATGAGTCATGACTACTAGGGTGGTCCTTATTTAAAAAAAAAAAAATTTTTTTCGCGCGACACCCCGTAATTTTAATATACTTATACCACGAGAAAATATTTCTGTATTTTTTTGAAATTTTTTTAATGATATTTAGTTTTTTTATGACTTTGGCTATCGTTTGACACGAGCTTTTTAGATTTTTTTCATTTTAACGATTTTTACAGCTATTCTTGACCTTGAAAACGTAGACATTTTTGTTTGTTTGTTGCCTGTTTCGTGAAATTTTGGAATTTTTCAAAAACCTCGTGTCAAACGATAGCCAAAGTCATAAAGAAACTAAATCATTTTGGTTTTTTTGTTTCAGACGACTTTCATGGGCTGAATCGTGACAACCGTTTTAGTATAAATTTTTCGTAAGGGACATTTCAAGGTCAAATCACGGTCAAACTAAAATTTCAGAAAAATTAATGTTGAAAGTATAGAAATAAACGAATTCAATGCAAAAAACCGAACCTTGATTGCATTATTGGTTCCCCTACAATCTATTGTCAAAAAACAGTATCAAAAACGAGGCCACAAGGTAGAAAACCCCCTTAAAAAATTTCAAAAAAAATAGAGAAATATTTTCTCGTGGTTTATATTAAAATGACGGTGTGTCGCGCGAAAAAAAAGATAATTTTTTAAAATAAGGACCACCCTAATGACTACGTTTTTCAGAAGTCTAACCCTTATAGCTTTCTTTCTTCTCTCCATAGGGTTGCATACATATGGGCATATCCGCATTCAGTATTTTTTTTTTTCGTACCTACGTTCGCAACCGCATTTATATTGCTATCTTTATGAGAACTAAAACTCAAAGCAACTTATCTTCTGCACCACATGGAAAGCTACCCAAAAATACTGTCTAATTACAAACAAAACGAGAAGGAAAATGTTCGAAAATGAGGTCGCGAACGTACGTAAAAAAAAATACTGGGTACGGAACATACATACAATATGGGTATTCATTCAGACCTCGAACTTAGTGAACTTTGAGAACTTTTTAAACAGCCGTCAAAGCTTTTATGTATTTTGACAGTTAACGCAAAGAAGTTCTCAGAGTTCACTCCTTCGAGGGTTCGTGTGGCGGCTGCAACGAAGATTAGAAGTGACTCTGCGCCGTAATGCGATAGATTAAACGACCAATATTCAAAAACGATATACGTTTATTTAGACTTCATTGGTTTGTTCGTTGAGTGGTTTATTCTCTAAAATAACATTGTTTAACAAATATGGCATTACAATTAAAAGGAACTTACATTGTTTCTTGCTGGAGTCTTGGCGCAAAGTGACTCTCAAATATCTGGACGCAGTCTTTTATAGACTAAAAGCTAATTCGCTTCCCGCCAATTCTCAATTAATTTTACAATTACAATTTAACTCAAATTAGATCACGCGACATAGGAATGTAAATAGACAAAACATAAAGATGACACTTCCAGCTGGTCGGTAGTGATGTGACATGAAACAGGTATCGATATCGATCTTTTATTCGTGACAGATAGTATCGCCGACAGTTCGAATGAATTCCCATAATATCAAAGAAGTTGATCTTGGTCTCTTTGACCACAAATTAGTTAAAAAAATTTAAGAAAGAAATGACTAAAGGATATCTCTTCTACGGTGTTTTTAGTCTATGAAGGACATAAACTTGTTGCCAAATCAGTCTCTTCCATTCTTCTCTCGTTTTCGCCTTTTCTTTCGAATTTTGTATTCCCATTTTTTCTGTATTCTGCCCTTTTCTTACGTGATCTTCCTTCCTTCTTCTAGTTCCAGTTTCCTCACTGCTAGAAGTTCTGTTCGGCACTCTGTTTTGTGGCATTCGAACAACATTTCCAGACTATTTTAAGCGTTGCTTTCTTATTTTTCTTTAATTTACTTAGTATGAGCATAAGTCAATTTGGCGAGCTCGTGGTTGTACCGGATTCGATAGCTTCCATCCTAGCTTCAGTTAGCGGACCAAATATCCTCCGTAGTATTTCATTTTTTCTTTTCTATCATTGTCCCGGTTTAAACAGGGACACAAAACGCGAGACACTGAAAATGAAACACATGAGAGTAACGGAGTTGGAATGTCTTTCGTCTCCGTCACTCTCATGTGTCTCGCGATTTGTGTCCCTGTTTAAATCGGAACATTATCTGACAGGTTTATGGCGTTACGGTAGTTATACATACATAAATCCAAAGTATTTGCACTCACTTATTCCTTAAAATGACTGAAGGATATATGTATTAATTTGAATGAATTAATAAAATTCTCATCTTTCCAGATGGACGGGAGAGATTTTCAAAAAAGGATTACAAAAAGACTTGAAAACGGATGATCTTTATCAAAATCTACCCTTTCTCAATAGTAATAAGCTAACAAAGCACTTCGCCGAGCATTGGAAGTTGGAGCTTCTTAATCGAAAGCCGAGTTTGCTTCGATTGATTTTAAGGACCTATGGACCGAAAGTATTACCACTCTGTATATTGTATTCAGCGTTGGAGATTTTCGTACAGTTAATATACATATATCTTAAACGAAAAAAAAAAACAAAAACATTTTAATTAATCACATTTAATTGTACCTACACAGTTCGGCGCAGCCATTGCTCATCGGTGGTTTGATAATGAATTTTCTCGACGGTGCAACGAATGGACAAAACCATGAAGCATACTTATATGGAGCGGGCCTTATTATTTCGAATTTCCTGCTCGGACTCTGCTATCATTCGTACAATTATTTTGTGTTCATTAAAGGAGTTAATATTCGGATGGCTTGCTCCGGTCTGGTCTATCGGAAGTGCCTTCAATTTCCGGTGAGCAAAGATAGCTGCGGCATGGGTGCGGTGGCAATATCGTTGCTCTCGAAGGACCTAACGCAACTTGACGTTTCGTTTACGCAAATCAATAACCTTTGGAAAGGACCAATCGAGATAATCGTAATGAGTTTGATCGTATGGAAATGGATCGGTTGGCAGGCAGTCGCTGGCATAATCGTTTTCATCGTATTCGCACCGATTCAGTCGTGGGCGGCTTACGCATCGGCGGTCTTTCGCCGTAAATCGGCGAAATGCGGCGACGAGCGTTTGAATTTTATGAACGAAATCATTGCGGCCATACTTGTCATCAAAATGTATGCGTGGGAGAATTTTTTCGCTAAACAAATCGCCGCGATTCGCAAACGCGAAGGTAGATTCATAAAAACAACGATGCAAATCAATGCGTGCATTCAGTCCTCGATTGTAATATCGAAATTTGCGCTGTTCATTAGTTTGGTCACCTATATATATACCGGAGAATTGATAACGGCGCATCGTTTGTTCGTTGCGACGTCATTTTATGCGGCACTAAGTCAATCGGTTTTAAGCGAATGGACGATGGCAATTAAATTGTGGTCGGAGACGATTGCGTGCTTCAATCGGGTAAATGCGTTCTTATTGCAAAATAACGGAGCCGCCGCCGCCGTATCGAACGCTTTCGAAAATTTCGCTCTCGAATTGAATGAGAAAGCTGAGAAAAATTATCCGAGCCGGCATTTGAATCCGAATGCCAGCGAAAAGTCGATTGCCCTGAAGGCAGTCTTCGGAAGTTGGCATAACTTTCAAGATGATTCGACAAAAAATACACTTCACATCAAGAATATCGATATCGATATCGCGCAAAATCAATTCGTTGGAATTATCGGTAATGTCGGATCGGGGAAAACAACTCTGTTGAACGCCATAATCGGTGAAATCGAATTAACGCAAGGCGTCCTAGAGGTGAATGGCACTATAAGTTATGCCTCGCAAGTTCCATGGATTTTCGAAGCGAGCATACGTGATAATATAATTTTCGTCGAGGAATTCGATGAATGTCGTTATAAGAATGTTCTGCACGCTTGTGAGCTATTGCGCGACATTAAGCTAATGCCGTTTGGTGATTCGACCATTATCGGTGAGCGTGGCATAAATCTGAGTGGAGGCCAAAAGGCTCGCATAAATCTGGCAAGAGCGATATATAGACAAGCGGATATTTATTTATTTGACGATCCGCTCTCGGCAGTCGACACGTTTGTGGGACAACGGCTAATGGACGAGTGCTTTCTTAAGTTTTTGAATGGGAAAATACGAGTTCTGGTGACACATCAAACGCAGTATATGAAGGACGTGGATAATGTTATCCTAATGGAAGCTGGGAGCATTCGAAACCAAGGATCCTATGATAAATTGAGAGAGCTCATCTTAAACGAAATACATTCGGGGAAGGAAGCAATCGTCAGCGATGTGACAGCGAAATCGGAAGAATTCCGTAAGAGAAAGAGAACGCTAAGCATGCTGCATGAGGAGAACCTTAAGACCAATAATGATTGCCTTGAACGTGCAGAATGCCAGTCGGACGGTGCTGTCGAATTCCAAACGTATTTGGATTACTTTCAATCGCTAGGGAGACCATTTCTGGTTTTTTGTGTTTTGGGCCTTTTCGTATTGGCCAAGGGATGTCAGGGTGGCTTGGATATATTGCTAGCGAAGTGGTGAGTTCTCTAATATATTTTATTTCCTTTCTTCCATACTTAATTTTTTTAAATTTAATTTCCGGTTTCTTTCTCTCTCTCTCTCTCTCTCTTTCTCTCTCTCTTCTCTTCTCTCTCTCTTCTCTCTCCTTCTCCTTTCTCTCTCTCCTTCTCTCTCTTTCTCTCTCTCTTCTCTTTCTCCTTCTCTCTCTCCTTCTCTCCTCTCTTCTCTCTTTCTCTCTTCTCTCTCTCTTCTCTCTCTCTCTCTTCTCTCTCTCTCTCTCTCCTTCTCTCTCTCTCTTCTCTCTCTCTCCTTCTCTCCTTCTCTCTCTCTCTTCTCTCTCTTCTCTTCTCTTCTCTCTCTCTCTCTTTCTCCTTCTCTCTCTCTTCTCTCTCTCTCTCTCTCTCTTTCTCTCTCTTTCTCTCTCTTTCTCTCTCTTCTCTCTCTTCTCTCTTCTCTCTCTTCTCTCTTCTCTCTCTCTCTTCTCTCTCTCTCTTCTCTCTCTCTCTCTCCTTCTCTCTCTCTCCTTCTCTCTCTCTCCTCCTTCTCTCTCTCTCTCTCTCCTTCTCTCTCTTCTCTCCTTCTCTCTCTCTCCTTCTCTCTCCTCTCTTTCTCTCTTCTCTCTCTCTCTCTCTCTTCTCTCCTTTCTCTCTCCTCTCTCTCTCTCTTCTCTCTCCTCTCTCTCCTCTCTCTCTCTCTCTTCTCTCTCTCTCTCTCTCTCTCTCTTTTTGTTTCCACTGCAGGTCTTCATTGGAGGATATTATTCGACGAGACAATTACATAAACATTGATAAGGCAGCAAAACGACAGAGCTACCTCATCATGTACTCCGCGCTAATCCTGAGTGTTTTGGTAATATTTTTACTGCGAACTTTTAGTTTCTACTGTTTGTGCTACAAAATATCCTTGCAACTGCATGATATGCTCTTCAATGGCGTTATAAGAGCCTCTATGCACTTCTTTGACATGAATCCATCCGGACGTATTCTGAATAGATTTTCTAATGACATTTGGAGGGCGGACGTCACACTTCCCATGGCTCTATTCGAATCTTTTTGGGTGAGAATCGCGAGCGTAATTCGTAAATATCCTTTGGCATTGAACTAATCATTTGAATTGTTCAAGTTCTACGTCGACATTGTCGTTGTCATGCTGATAGTTGGATGGACCAATTACTGGCTACTTATTCCTGCTGCCTGTATAATGGCATTGATGTATTTTTTGCGCAATATTTATATACGTTCGGGAAGGAATCTGAAGCGAATTGAATCGATTAGTAAGTGAAGTTAAATTTAATTGGGATGTCAATTGTATTTCATAAATAAAATCGTGACTCCTTTAAGCTTGCAGTCCAGTTTTCTCCCATGTCAATCAGACGTTCCAGGGTCTGACGACAATACGCGCTCTCAATGCAAACGATCAGCTCGAATCGGAGTTCCATGAACTGCAAGATATTTGTGCCTCGGCCTGCTTTCTTTCACTCGGTGCGAATCGGGCATTTTCTCTGTGGATCGATTTTACATGCTGTGTCTACATAACATTAGTCATATGCAGTTTCTTATTCTTCGGCAACAACTTTAGCGGCCATCAGATCGGACTGGCCATAACACAATCCGTTATGCTTTTGGAAAAATGTCAGCAAGGCTTACGAAGAACTGCTGACATGGAAAATTATATGACAAGCATTGAACGTATTCTAGAATACATCCGAACGCCGTCGGAGCCCGATTTGGAAACACCCAAGAATTTTCATCTGAGTCCAAACTGGCCGAATGTTGGTGGTATTTCTTTTAAAAATTTATATTTGCGTTACAGCAAAACAAGTCCATATATCCTTAGAGGATTGAATTTCGTGATTAAGCCCAAGGAAAAGATCGGTATCGTTGGACGTACTGGCGCGGGGAAATCCTCAATTATTCAAGCGATTTTCCGCTTAGCTATCAATGAAGGTTCAATTGAAATCGATACTTTGGATATTGGTAAATTGGGACTGCACGACCTTCGGAGTCGGATATCGATAATACCGCAAGAGCCGATTCTCTTTACGGGTACACTCCGTTATAATTTAGATCCATTCGCGCAAAAGACTGACGCTGAATTGTGGGCCGCACTGGAAGATGTTGAACTGAAAAGTTACGTTATGGGACTTGAGGGTGGACTGGAATGTCCAGTTTATGATGGTGGAGCGAATTTTAGCACCGGACAACGTCAATTGGTTTGTCTGGCTAGAGCGATATTACGTCACAATAAAATATTGATTATGGACGAAGCGACTGCCAATGTGGACCCATAGTGAGTTGTTCTTCGAGAGATTTCGAAAACCTTTTCCCTTTAAATATAATGAACAAACCTCCCGCAATTCCAGCACTGATAAGCTCATACAACAAACCATACAGACGAATTTTCGCGAATGCACCGTACTAACGATCGCACATCGATTGCACACGGTCATGGATAACGATAGAGTAATGGTTATGAGCATGGGTCAAATTGTCGAATTCGATCATCCTTACAGTTTGCTGCAAAATCATGATGGCCATCTTTATAAAATGGTACAGGAAACCGGAAATTTAGTAGCCGATCATTTGGCTTTCTTGGCAAAAGAGAACTTTGACAAATATTCTAGAAATCAATAAATAAACAAAATAAAATAGTTAAGTACGAAAGACGATGAATTAAGACGGTCGATTCTTCGATTCAGGGGCGGACTTGGGGTGAAAGGGCCCACCGGGCGTTTGAAAAATCGAACTTCGTTACCTAAGCAAAAAGGAAAAAAAACGTAACAGCTAAAAAGCATAGCGAACTGGGGGCCCACCGGTTTGCCCGGTTTCCCGGTTTCCCATGGGCCCATCGATTATCTCTTTGAATCAGAAAAATCGAGCATTTATGTACCTAAAATTCTTTAAGATAGCTTAACCCCAAGACACCTCAATAGAATTATCGATGGCCACTTAAAGAAAACTCCCATAAGTTTATATATTTTATCAGCCAACAGCAGGTACGTGCTTGCTTTGACGACTGCTATTAATACCCTTTTTTTTTCAAAATTTTTTCATGTAAGAGTGCATTCGAGCAGAATGTGTGATAAGATATTTAATGTCTTTAATACTCAAATTATATTACCCGAATATGTTCTCCCCATTTTTTGATTAAGAATTTTTGATTTTGATAATTTTCGACAAACGGAAGAATGGAGCGTCGCACAGTGGGATCGCTCCATACATCATTTTTCGGAAATAAAATAGAAGGAGTGGTCCTATCATAATGAAAATTTGTGGTAGTTCTGATTCAAGGCAAAATTCATCCATCATTGGTCCATCCCTTGGGGTACCCTCCACAGACTCCTACTCGTAGTTTTGTATGGCAGCTACATAGAAAATTCAACCGATTTAAATCGAACTTTTTCAGAAATCTATATACATAATATGTACATATTATGTTAAAAAATGAACGTGTGCAAGAAAAAAATTCGAATGCGACATTAAACATCAACTTCTGCATCATTACATTTTTCAAATTGGCTGCTAATAAGAAAACGGCAGCCTTGGACATTTTTTACTAAAATTCGATTTTTACTTTTTGTAATAGGAAGAAGAAAAAAAATGCAGCACATATTTACCCAGAAAATTGCCTCTAGTGGCTTCAAATTGCAAAAACGCCCATACTGCGTATGAGTAATGTGGGTTAATCATACAGCGTATGTCGCGTTCTGTATTGAGTATAAGAGTAAAAAATATGTCCAAGTCTGCCGTTTTCTTATAAGCAGCCAATTTAAATTAAGTTATGATGCAGAAATTGATGTTTTTCGAAGTACTTTTATGAGAGAGTATCAAATCTCAGCCCCCAAATGATCACCGGAAAAATGTCGCACTTTGTAAGGATTGAAATTTACAATACCTTAAACATATGCGATGCTTTTTCCCCAAAAAGCATTTTCACGATGATTTTTATACCCGACACACTCTGTGTCGAGGGCATATTGCGTTTGTGTGGTTGTGTGTAACACCCAGAACCAGTCGAGATAGACCATACAAAATATATATAGAAATGATCAGCGTCACCAGGAGATTCGATTTAGACATGTCCGTCTGTCTGTCCGTCTGTCTGTATACAGTTATCTTATCGAAGGAGTTGAGCTATCTCGACAAAATTTGGTATGCGTGCTCACGGAGACATGAGTAAGAACAAGTTCGAGAATGGACCCGATCGGTCCATTTTTAAGGGTACCTCCAGTACTAGGGTCTGTCACAAAAATCTCAAAAGTGCCCCAAAATCGGATTTTTTGAAATATTTCAATAAAACTTAGGATTAGAGTGTATATCTAAGCCTCCGATTAGATTTCAAAAAAAATTGGAAAAGTGGGCGTGGCAAAGGAGCAGTTTTCATAAAGAAATTTAACAAAAGTCAGTATATGGGGCCCCTCATGGCCTTAAACACTTCTTGATATTAAAAATTCTTTGAACATATGTGTCTGTGTCGGGTATTCTATTGTCAGGCTCGCCTGACTAAAACACCCTTACTTGTTTTTTTTTTTTTTTTTATTAATAAGAAGACGGAGCATGACGAAGCATATAAAACTTTCGTCCATTAAAATTAAGAAAGCCGTCATTTACGAGCTAAATTTTTTGATAGTCTATCTCCACTTCGTCACACTGTGACACATTTTTCAGGTCGTTGAATGAGTCCAAAATTGATCTGCAGTTTCTGAAAGTAAATGCTCGGTGAATATAGCAACCCCCTTAATTTGGTTAAGTCACATTGTCCGAATTTCGTTTTTAAATCGATCTCAAAGGGTGTAGCCGAGAATTAAGTTGCGCACTTACTTGTGCCTCTATCCCGTAACCCGTTCGGTATTTTATTTTTCTATCTTTGAAAAAATTTTAGCTCCAGACTCATTAAACATATTTAGTTATTTTACCAATTGGTCCGAGAAAAACTCCATCTAGGAGGTAAAAATTGCAAAAATCTCAAAAATATAAAAAATTTTTTAGCTCTTTTTAACATTTCTTGGCCATAGCTCCCAAGCCAGTACGAATTTTTTACCAAATTTTTCGGATAAAATATTGAAAAAATTATATGGAATGACTCGCTATGCACAAAAAAAATGCGCATAAACATATTTCAAATTTTATTTAACAAATGTCTCTGGAAATACTCGATATACTGCTGAGGAAATTTGATGATATTTTAAAAGTTTAAAAATTTTTTGATATAGGTGGTACATTAGGATGATAGAACTGAGATCTTGAGGTAAGTACAAGAACGGTACGCTTGGTCAATGTACTTCTATAGGGCCAATTTGTCTCCTTGCGACTAAAAATCATTGAGTACCAAACTTTCAACTCCGACATTAACCAGACGATATGCAAGAAATATACCAATGCGCCACAAATTACTTCGATAAAATTTATAAAAATAGTTTTTGAATCATCCGAATACTGTAGAGCAATGTTATGAGATATTTTATACGCGATCGACAGATATTATTTTTTTGATATATAGATTGTACATTAGAATGATCAGAAACGAAATACTTTTTTAAGTATCATAAAACGTACCCAGAAATACTTCATAAAAGCCTAAATAATTTGGTTTTGATAACATGATATATGTATGTACCATAGATTATTTTAACACAGAAAAATTAAAGCGACCTCTCTTATCAATATAGTAATCAATTTTTTATTCTAACACCGACGTATGACTTAATAATCGCTATAAGTAATCGTTTGTACACTTTATCGCTAATTGACCGACTTCACTGCCTTAGATTTGATAAAGAATTTTTCATATTTCGAACGATATTTTATTACGAAATATTTAAAGACGTCAATTCATTGAATAGAGTCCTAAATTTAATTAGAGTGGCTAAGCGCAGCGCCTTAAATATATGTATGTACGTATAACATTGCTCATACTTCGGGTGAGTAGGTCAGGTATTTTATAGGTTTTTGTATATAAAAAGTGTGCTGAGTTACTAAAAATGGCAATAATTTTGCATAATATATTGTAAAAAAAGGAAAAACGCTAAGAATTATGTCGATAAATTTGCGCAAGAACTACAAAAAAGCGCATAAAATAACAAAAAATTGGGAAAATCGATGAAAAATGGGGAGGAAAAAATCATGAAAATAGGCTAAAATGTTGATTTTCTCAGTTGAAATGTATTTTGCGATGGTGGAAATAGTAATTGCGAGCCGTTTAAAGATAACACATGAAATTTTGAGCACAGAAAAAGCGACTTAAATGGGCTGAAAATGGTCAAAAATCGACAAATTGACCGGTTCAAACAAAACGCCATACATTTTTCCCAATGAACCCATTTTGGCACTTTCATCGATGCAGTAGTAGTCAAACACAACCATATGGTTTTCACGTTAGTACCATTTTACAACTTCCACAGTGAAAGTTAGGCAATTCACAAGGTGTTCTAAAATCGCTTTTCAAATTTATCCCCAGCTAAAATTAGTATTTATTTCTAAATTTTCTTATGGAAGAAATCGAAAGTTTTCCTAATAGAATTCGGCATTCAGATCGCGGGTGACATGACTGAGAAAGATTTTGAAAATGGCCTTCATTTAAAAGTAGGTACCTCGAGTCCCGGAGCTCTTTTTAAATAAAATCCATTGAAACCGTTTTGAAATCTGATTTTTTCGAAATGCTATAATTAGGAGCCGTCTATATATTACGCCAGCATTTTTGTTTTAACCATTTTACACAACCTCTTCCCATTTATTATCAATCGTCATCGTTCAGCTTCCCTCCCTCTGTTGACATTATCTTTGAGCCCTTAATTAATTCACAAGTAAATATCAATTTAGTTTCTTCAAAATATAGTTTTATGTATAGTGTTTTCTTATAAGATAGAGATAATGACTTGATCATTACGAATTGCCTCCCCTCATCATCAAGCGTCATCATTTTCGAGACCCCCCCTCCCGTCTGTATGATGAGGTAATATATGAACGGCCCCTTAGGCAATTCACAAGGTCTTCTAACATCCCTTTTAAAATTAAAATTAAGCTCATTCTTAGGCCCTCAATAAATAAATAGCAAATTCTAAGAATTTAAGCACTAAAATTTTTTCAAAAAACTAGTCCTTTTTGGACCAGTTTGGAACTAGACCCAAACTAGACTAGTTGTAATCAGTTTTTTGAAAAAATTTTGAAGCCAAAATTCTTAGAATTTTTCACTTATTCTATATATATAAATTTTCATCCAAATCGGACGCCATGAATTTTTCGGATTTTTTTGGTTTTTGGTCCATAACTATCTAAGCCTCCTCTAGCCCCCCCAAATGTTTTTGGGTTAATATCTTAGAATTGTTCAATATACCACTGTAGAAAATATAAGCACTATCAAAGCATTCTTTCTCTGGACACGGCACTGTAACTGATTATAACTATGACTGACTGTAACACCCTTAATTGCCTTTTTTCATTTGCCTTTTTTGTGGCAATGAAATGAATCGTCGAACAATGTCAAATAAAATACACCATTAACCTGAATTTTAAGTTACATATTTTCAAAGCCCAAACCCAACAAGAAGCCAAAAGCAAAGTCACATTTTTTCCCCATCAGCATAAAATGAAAATAAGAAATCGATGAAAACAATACATAAAAAAAAATAAATAAATAAATAAATCGAAGAAAAAAAAATCATTCACTCACTGAGATCATAAAATCATCAAAACAATTTGATCTTTTTCTGTCAGAAGGAATTCAGATAAGCGATGTTTGGGGCTTAAGAAAATATAGCCAAAATGGCAATTCGTTGATTTACAGGCCCACATTTTCGAATCCATCGCGCGGCGCATGAATTTAATGCGAATAAAAAAGAAATTCCCTTGCGATAAAAACTTCAGTTCGCACGGCGCGAGTGCTTCGTTCAGAGTTTCGTTTTTTTTTTTCTCACATCGAACTGTTGGAGTAGATTTTCTTCTGCTTCGTGAAAGATTCTGAGCATTATCTTAATTATTATATTTTTCTAGTTTTGTTTGATAAAATAAGTTTGAAAACAAAATAAATCAAGGGGCAAAAAAATTTAAACGAATTCTGGGTTTTTTTTTTGTTTTTGCTCTCCCCCACCCCAATATTCGTTTAAATGAAAATGAATTCATCAGGAAAAAGTGAAAAACGTGAAAAACCAAATCCCATTTTGAGAGCCAATTTCTTTTCAAAGTGGTTCTTCTGGTATGTGCAACTAAAAAATAAATTATAAAATTTGCTTATTTATTGCCGAGTAAAATTAAAACACGTAAGGGTGTTATAGTCAGGTGAGCCTGGCCATAAAATATCCGAGACAGACATATTTACATGTTTGAATATTTTCTCAATTTCTTTAGCAAAGCTGCCCCTTTGCCATGCCCACTTTTTCAAAAATTTTTTATTCTAATCACACACACAAATGTCACATTTGATTGAAATGTCTCGCTTTTGGAGAAGTTTTTGGAATTTTGGTGACAGAACCTAGTACCTACTGAATGTAGCCGTAATAATGGACTGGTCAAAAAAAATTTTGCAGACAATGTGAATGACTATTAAGGAAGTATAAATATCCAGTAGCGTAGTAAGGGGAGACGAAGGGCGCCAAATCATATTTCAATTTTTATAAATGTCTTTTTATTTAGACTAGTCGGAGGGGCCGGCGTTTTGTGTATTGTGCCCCAGGCGCCGAAATGTCTCGCTACGCCACTGTACATATAATAACTTTTAGTACCGTAAAATATTCTTCAATCGAATATTCGGCACGTAGTAAAGATAACTTGGGCCTACTCGCGAAGATATGGTGTCAAGACAAAAGCTGCCCCTGAAGTATTTGCCTACTGTTTTTAGAGAGAAAATTAAGAAGAAGCTAGCATATATGTAATATATATTATGTATATAGTATTTCTAAAGATTAAAATGCAAATATGTTGTATTTTTAGTTCTCGTTAATTAAATTTTTTTACAATATTATGAGAAAAATGTAATTTTTAGTTACGTGAATGTGGACGTATACACATAGGAGCACTCGTATTTTTCAAAGACTTTTCAATTTGTCTCCAAATGAAATCATAGGTACTGAACTTAACCTTGCAACTTTCTAACCATCCATCGTAAAACTTATTCAATTCAATATTCTGACACTTGAAAGTACCTACTATTGATTTTGAGCTTCGTTTCCAGTAAAATTGATTACAGTTTAAATGAGCACTCGAAATGTTCTTTCCCACCTCTCATTCATTTGCTTTGACATTTTTTTGAACGTACATACATATGTATGTACATTGTACATAGGTAAAACATTTCGGATATGGAAGGTTTTTTTCTTCTATTTTTTGTTTTCATTATAATAGAATCAATTAAATAAATTGAGAACATTCTGAAAGAAACTATGATAACTAATCTCTCGAACGTTCTAGGTATATGAATTAAAAATAATGATTTACATGTCGTCAGAATCAGAAAGACTGTCAAGACACTTCTAATTTGATAAGAACTTGCCGCTAATGGGCAACAGTGGGCTTATCGGTTACAGTCAGTTAGCATAGAATACGAAAACATTGACAAGGACTAAAGTAAGTCAGCCGGTTGTCAGTCGGTTAGTCAGTGATCAAAAGCCTCGTTTATATATATCAAGCCATAGCCGCGAAAATTTTTTTTTTTTTTTGATCTTGTTGCATTAACTGGCCCACATAAATTATAGAAGTTATCCTGCATTATCTCCGTACACTGACAATAAAATCAACCAGAAAATTGGTTAATTCAAAAGGAAAAACATACAAAAGGAAAAACATACAATAAAGAATATTTTTATACCCGACACACTCTGTGTCGAGGGTATATTGCGTTTGTGTGGTTGTGTGTAACACCCAGAACTAGTCGAGATAGACCATACAAAATATATATAGAAATGATCAGTGTCACCAGGAGATTCGATTTAGACATGTCCGTCCGTCTGTCCGTCTGTCCGTCTGTCCGTCTGTTTGTATACAGTTATCTTATCGAAGAAATTGAGCTATCTTGACAAAATTTGGTATGCGTGCTCACGGGGACATGAGTAAGAACAAGTTCGAGAATGGACCCGATCGGACCATTTTTAGGGGTACCTCCAGTACTAGGGTCTGTTATGAAAATCACAAAAACTGCTCTAAAACCGATGTTTTTCAAGATATTTTGATGAAATTTGATATTTGATCATATTTAAAGGCCAGTAATATTATTTCCGAAAATTGGAAAATTGGGCGTGGCAGAAGGGCGGTTTTCGAAAATTGTCTCCTACACCCGAAATTCAAATGGGACTTGAACGAAATTTGGCACTTATGCTTCCTTTGTAGCCTTAAACATCCTTCCAAAAAATTTTCTTGATCGGTCCATTTTTAAGGGTACCTCCAGTACTAGGGTCGTCACAAAAATCCCAAAACTGCCTTAAAATCGGACTTTTTCGCAATATTTTAATGAAACTTAGAATTTGAGCTTATATTTAAGCCCCCGATTAGAATTCAAAAAAATTGTAAAAGTGGGCGTGGCAAAAGGGCGGTTTACATAAAAAAATCTATCAAAGGTCGGTATATGGGGCCTCTAATGGCCTTAAACACCTCTGGATATTAAATGTTATTTGAACATGTGTGTCTGTGTCGGGTATTCTATTGTCAGGCTCGCCTGACTATAACACCCTTACTTGTTTTAATTTTAAAAGGAAAAAATAAAGATTTTTCGTTTAAAATCAACTATATTCCATGTTGAATTGACAATATAATTTTCGAAAATGCATTTAAATAGAAATTGTTAAACTAACCACCAACAAAAATGAAATGACAAGATAATTAAAAAAAAAAAAAAAAACATTTACTCAAATACCTATAAAACAAGTAAGGGTGTTATAGTCAGGCGAGCCTGACAATAAAATACCCGACACAGACAAACGTGTTCAAATAATTTTTAATATCAAGAAGTGTTTAAGGCCATTAGGGGGGCCCCATATACCGACTTTTGTTGAATTTCTTTATGAAAACCACCCTTTTGCCACGCCCACTTTTCCAATTTATTTGTTTTCTAATCGGAGGCCTTAATATACGCTCAAATTCTAAGTTTCAGTGGAATATCTCAAAAAAATCCGATTTTGGGGCAGTTTTGAGATTTTTGTGACAGACCCCTAGTACTGGAGGTACCCTTTATAATGGACCGATCAAGGAAATTTTTTCTAAGGATTTTTATGGCTACAAAGGAAGCATAACTGCCAAATTTCGTTCAAGTCCCATTTGAAATTCGGGTGTAGAAGGCAATTTTCGAAAAACGCCATTCGGCCACACCCACTTTTCCAATTTTTTGAAATAATATTACTGGCCTTTAAATATGATCAAATATCAAATTTCATCAAAATATCTTGAAAAATTTCGAATTTAGAGCAGTTTTTGTGATTTTCGCAACAGACCCTAGTACTGGAGGTACCCCTAAAAATGGTCCGATCGGGTCCATACTCGAACTTGTTCTTACTCATGTGCTTGTGAGCACGCATATCAAATTTCATCAAGATAGCTCAACTCCTTCGATAAGAAAACTGTATACAAACAGACGGACAGACAGACAGACGGACATTGCTAAATCGAATCTCCTGGCGACGCTGATCATTTCTATATATATTTTGTATAGTCTATCTCAACTGGTTCTGGGTGTTACACACAAAAACACACAAACGCAATATACCCTCGACACAGAGTATGTCGGGTATAAAAAGTAACATTGGAACAAAAAAATTTTTTTTCAAATTCAAAGCAAATGGCCCAGAGCCCTCTGATAAACATAACCCCAAAAATAGCCATCGGGTGGACTAGGGATGGGCAAAAAACATCGATATATCAAAACATCGATATTTTTAAAATGATATATCGAAAATTGTATGCCGATATTTTTGCTCGGCGATATATCTTACATCGATATACTTTTCCCGATATCGAAAGCGATATTTTGTATATGTCTGTCGTTGTAAACATGTGCTTCACACTTATTTCTCTTGGATATAAAGCGGCATTTTAATCGTTCATGTCTTATCTTATCGTATCATATCTTATCATTCCATCTGAGAACTCGAAAACGTCCTTTTGTACACTCCAATTTTGTCTAAAATATGTACAGTGTACTCTGTCTTAAGCAAACACCTACGGGACCGAAAGATCTGTCCGCTTAACAGAGGTGTTCGCTTAAAGGAAAGATTTGAGAAGCAGGAGCACTCGAAATCCTGAAATCTGTCAGTTTAGTGTAGTGTCCGCTTAGGAGGGCTCTCCTTAAGCAGAAGGTACACTGAACTGTAGATATTTTACTACAATAGTCATTTTTAATTGGTATTTATAATGTCGATATATCGAAAACTCGATATTTCTCCCCCGATAGTATCGTTTCAATTTCGATGCTTTTTAAATAAATCGATACGATATATATCGATGTATTTTCCCATTTTGCCCATCCCTAGGGTGGACTTTGCCCGATTTTGTCACTCCGTTGTCATGTGACTGGTTTCGCAATGCTTAAAAAGATCTAAGATAGACAATACATCTTATATGTCCTATTTTATAAACCAAATGAGAATTATACACAACGTATTGAAAAGTAATTAAATACATTTTCTTTCAAATCAACCATTAATGTTCTTGACTCAACCATTTTTCTGTTGAAATATTTTGCTCTGCTCGAAAATCAAAAGGGCTGTGAATAACAATGCGCCCTTTGAAAAAAAAAAAAAAACATGGTTACGTTCGCTCAGTGTAACTATTGAGCTTATCGTCGTTATATTTTAGCAAGCTGAAGAACATTATTGCATAGAAAAGTCAATTTCGAAAATATGTCGCTTACGTCTTTTTCGCGGTTTGGGGTACGATATGATAAAGAGCTTCTTTTTTTTCCAAAAAGGTGGACTCGTCACATTTTCAAAGAAGGTCTAAGCGATCAACTGATGCACGATGATCTCTACGATCACATACCGAATTTGGATAGTAAGAAACTCTCACATGGACTCATCAAATATTGGGAGAAAGAGGTGCGACGGAAAAACCCGAACCCGAATCTATTGCACATGATTTTTAAGGCCTATGGCTGGAAATTCGTACCTGTGTGTGTTGTATACTCGATCTTAGAGATCGGCTTACAGTGAGTCTCGTTTCCTTCTCACAATAATTGATTTCAATAAAATAAAATTTAAAAAATTAAGTCATTAATTTTTTTTTTTTTTTTTTTTTTTTTGTTGCTACGAACAGCGCCTCGCAGCCATTGTTCCTTGGTGGTCTTGTATCTTACTTCTCTGCCGAACAAACCGACATCAGTTTGCACGAAGCTTATCTATATGCTATGGGTATTGTTTTGTGTACCTTTGCAGCGGCTCTATGTTTCCATCCGTTTATGTTTTATGTCTTCGAAGTTGGAACGCGTATACGATTGGCCTGCGCTGGCCTAATTTATCGGAAATGTCTTCGGTCATCGATTAATGCGAATAATAGTGGACTAGGTGGTCTAGCTATCTCAGTGCTGTCGACGGACTTGCCGCAATTCGATTTGACATTCTATTTTTTCCATGACCTCTGGAAGGGTCCAGTTGAGGCGTGTGTTTTTGGTTACATCATGTACCAAGAGATCGGTTGGCCATCCGTTGTTGGCATCGCTGCAATAGCGCTCTTCATACCACTGCAAGTCTGGGCAGCCAAGGCGGCGGCCTTTTACCGTCACGAATCGTCGAATCACGGCGATGCACGCGTCAAATTGATGAATGAAATCATAACGGCTATACAAGTGATAAAAATGTATGCATGGGAAAGATCATTTTCGAAATTAATTGCAGCCGTACGGAAGAGAGAAGTCGATGCAATACGCGGCTCAATGTATATTTATGCTGGATTAAATTGCACGAAAATGATATCGAAATTCGCGCTCTTTCTCAGCCTGCTGACGTATGTTTTGACCGGAGAAATTGTTTCAGCCAGAAAGATCTTTCTAACGTCATCGTATTTCGATGCGTTGAACGATTCCTTACTGCACTTTTGGCCACTGGCGATGACGACATGGGCCGAGACTTTGGTTTGTTCGAGACGTGTTGTTCGATTTTTATTGCAACAAGAAAGCGAAAACTGCGCAAACTCCGTTGGCAATAGGAATTTCGGAATGGACTTGAAAGAAAATATTAAAGCCGAACCTTTCGGCCGTATGCATAATCCGAAATCCATTCGTAAGGATATTCTTTTTAACGATGTCTCGGGCAGCTGGGATAAAGCCACGGGATCGGAAAAGTGCGCACGTCACATTTTGGATATTAATTTTCATATCAGCGATCGGCAATTCGTTGGCGTGATCGGAAAAGTCGGTTCGGGTAAGACGACCTTACTGAATGCGATACTGGGAGAATTGGAAATAATTAAAGGTAATATCGATATTAATGGAACTATTAGCTATGCTTCTCAGGATCCATGGATTTTCGAGGGGAGCATACGTGAAAATATTATTTTTGTTGAGAATTTCGATGAAAGACGATATAAGAGCGTGATCCATGCTTGTGAATTGGAACGTGACATTGAATTGATGCCATCGGGTGACTCAACTATCGTTGGAGAACGTGGCATATGTCTGAGTGGTGGGCAAAAAGCTCGCATTAATTTAGCCAGAGCTGTATATCGTGAAGCGGATATTTATCTTTTGGATGATCCGCTATCAGCGGTTGATTCCAACGTTGGAGAGCGTCTGATGGAGAAATGCTTTCTAAAATTCCTCGATGGGAAAATGCGTCTGCTGATTACGCATCATGTTCAGCATATGAACCGTGTCAATCATATCATTTTGATGAGTGATGGCGCTATCGAGCAACAAGGTTCTTATGAAGATTTGAGAACTTTAATTCGCTCACGCATGGAAACCGATCAGGCGCGCGTTTCCGTTTTATCGAACAATCGGCCACAGCTACATCACAATGATAGTGTAGTCGATGGTGATGGGGAAAATCTGAATATTTTTGCGGATGAAAAATCGAAAGATGCCGGAATTCAGCGACGAGAACAACAACTAAAAGGATCAGTGAAGCTACACACCTATTTGTCCTACTTTAGCGCTTTAAATCATTCTTGGATCGTCATTGGAATATTTATGCTTTTTATTCTTGCAAGAGCATCGCAAGGTGTCATGGATGTTTTTATATCGAAATGGTAAGTTATAAGTACCTAAAGTCAAATTTATCAAAATAATTAGTCAAATTTATGCATTTTCTTTTATAAATTCTGGTGTGTCATCGTAAAAGCTTCGTTGTGATCAGTTTTTTTTTTTTTTTTTTTCTTTAATGGCTGAAAGCAAACCCAACATTTTTAAAAGTTTTGATTTTTGCATTGCCAAATGATTCAGCCAAGAGAACAAAAGCAGCCTTACTCCATCATTTTGGAAGTTTTCCGTCCTGGATCTCCGTTATTTTCGAACTCTGCTCAAAACGGAAAAAACCCCTCGTTCTGGCATCAGTGCATAGAATAAAATATTAGCATGACGCCTATAATTCTCATTTGGTTTGTAAAATGGGAGACTTAAGACTCGCAGAATTTCTGAAGATTTTTCGAGACATGATGAAGCAAGAACGTGCGTAAGTCATAATCATCATCACCATGACCGTCGTCATCACCGTCATCATCACCATCATTATCACCATCATCATCACCATCATCTCCATCGTCAACATCAACAACATCAATACCATCATCACTATCATCACCATCATTACCATCAACATCATCAACATAATCAACATCATCAACACCATCAACACCATCCGCACCATCATCACCACCATCATCATCACCATCATCATCACCATCATCATAACCATCATCATCGCAATCACCATCATCATCACCATCATCAACACCATTATCAACACCATCATCACCAACCTCACCATCATCATCACCATCATCATCACCATCATCATCACCATCATCATCACCATCATCATCACCATCAAAATCACCATCATCAACACCATCATCATCACTAACCTCACCATCATCATCACCAACCTCACCATCATCATCACCAACTCCACCATCATCATCACCATCATAAATCCATCATCACCATCATCTCCATCCTCACCATCATCATCACCAACTTCACCATCATCATCACAAACCTCACCATCATCATAATTATAACCATCATCATCATTTCACCATCACCATCATCATCACCATCATAATCATCATCATTATCACCATCATCATCACCAAAATCATCACCATCATCACCGATAGTTTGAAATATCGATAATTTTGACCATCATAATCATCATCACCATCATCATCGATAATTTTGACAATCGATAATTTTTATAATCGAAAGATGAATTTTCGAGCGGCTCGCCCTAATCTAAATTAAGGCGTTTCTAGGAATCTGTCCATTTCAAAAAAGAAGAAAGCCCTCTGTCACCGCCAGCACCACCTTTCCAATGCTAAAGTTAATGTCCACGAATCAAAACTATCGATAGTCTTCAAAAACCATCGATGTTTTCGATAGTTTAAAACCATCGATAGTGCTATCGATTATTTCTCCAGCTCTACTTCTCAATGTGATGAGGCGAGAAGCCCGATTGATTTGTTCTTACCGTGATCGCTTCTACGAATTCCTAGCTTTTGCGTTGTCTTCATATAGAACGGAACCGATTCATAACTTTTAATTTTATGCTAAAAATTCGTTTTCTTTTTACTCATCATCTCGAAATGGTTAGCTTATGTAGCACTGTAGAAGGTGAGCTATCTGGAGTTAAAAGATTTGGATTATCTGTCCAAGAATATACTTATCGCAATCCCTTCACACACCGAGAGATTTTAGAAATTAAAATCAAAAATTTTTCAGGGCAACTTGGGAAGAATCTCTTCCAGTTGAGCACGAAAGCTTCGAAGAATACACAACCAAAAGAATCCAAATTGAGGTATTTTACACAATATTTATCGTGTGTACGCTTGCGCTGTATCTTTTGCAAACTTTTGGCTTTTTTCTAATGTGCTTAAGAATTTCATTAAATCTTCATGATATGCTATTCAATGGCATAATACGAGCTCGAATGTATTTCTTCAATACAAATCCCTCTGGACGCATATTGAATAGATTCTCCAGTGATATTTCAACTATGGATGTCGCGCTTCCACAATCAATGCTGGACTCAATCGGTGTAAGTGCCTGAGCCTGAGCTTTTAAGAATTTCACTTCCAGTTTGACCAATTCGAATGTCCCGTAGTTCTTTGTGGATGCATTTGCTGTTATAACTGTCGTCGCCGTAGCAAATTACTGGATGCTGATTCCGGCTATTGTCATGTTCTCATTGCTATATCTCTGTCGAAGACTCTATATTGGCGCTAGTCGCAGTTTGAAGCGAATCGAAAGCTTAAGTAAGGAAAAGAGCCTTGATTTTGTACATACATAAGTACATACACACATACATACACACATACATACATACACATATACATACACATATACATACTTACATACATACAAACATAGGTGCTCACATTTTGTATTTTTCGCGCAGCACGAAGTCCTGTTTACTCGCACACGAATCAAACGATTCAAGGTCTGACAACAATTCGCGCCTTGAATGCCACGCAACATTTGGACGATGAGTTTCATTTCTTTCAAAATCGAAACACTTCGGCGTTGTTCCTTTACGTAACCACAAATCGCGCTTTCGCTTTCTGGACGGACTTGATCTGCGGACTTTACATATGGATCGTTACGTTCAGCTTTTTATTGATGAAGCAAAATTTTTACAGCGGCGACGTCGGCCTGGGAATAACTCAATCTATGTCGCTCATTATAATGTGTCAATGGGGGATTCGGCAAACCGCTGAAATGGAAAATAACATGACCTGCTTGGAACGCATTTCAGAATACATTCACACACCAAAGGAGGCTAGTTTGGAGACAAGCAAAGCAACTAAACTATCTTCCGATTGGCCGCAATCGGGTCTTATACATTTTAAAAACGTACACCTACGTTACGTAGAGAACGGCCCAGCAATACTGAAGGGCATCGAATTTGTAATCAGGCCTACCGAAAAATTAGGTATCGTTGGACGTACTGGCGCGGGTAAATCCTCAATTATTCAAGCGATTTTCCGCTTAGCTATCAATGAAGGTTCAATTGAAATCGATACTTTCGATATTGGTAAATTGGGACTGCACGACCTTCGGAGTCGGATATCGATAATACCGCAAGAGCCGATTCTCTTTACGGGTACACTCCGTTATAATTTAGATCCATTCGCGCAAAAGACTGACGCTGAATTGTGGGCCGCACTGGAAGATGTTGAACTGAAAAGTTACGTTATGGGACTTGAGGGTGGACTGGAATGTCCAGTTTATGATGGTGGAGCGAATTTTAGCACCGGACAACGTCAATTGGTTTGTCTGGCTAGAGCGATATTACGTCACAATAAAATATTGATTATGGACGAAGCGACTGCCAATGTGGACCCATAGTGAGTTGTTCTTCGAGAGATTTCGAAAACCTTTTCCCTTTAAATATAATGAACAAACCTCCCGCAATTCCAGCACTGATAAGCTCATACAACAAACCATACAGACGAATTTTCGGGAATGCACCGTACTAACGATCGCACATCGATTGCACACGGTCATGGATAACGATAGAGTAATGGTTATGGATGCCGGTCATGTCGTGGAAATGGATCATCCCCATATCCTTTTACAGAAAAAAAATGGCTTTCTTTATAAGTTAGTTAAAAGGACAGGAGCAAGTACGTCACGTCAATTACATTCTTTGGCAAAAGACAGTTATAATAAAAGAATGTCCCAATGAATGTTCTTATTCTTAAAAAATTGTGTTTTTAACGATTTCTTATTTGTTTTGTAATTTGTGAATTTAAAAATTATTGCTTACGTTTTCAATATTCTTATAAAGAAAGGCCTAAGAAATTAACTATAAATATTTAGAGAACTTACACCCGGTTTCACGACGAATTTGAATGAAACTTAAATAATTATTAACGTTTTTTTTTTTATATGCTGTTTGACAGCTCGTTTCATCGAAATTTTATTTAAATAGCTTAGTGAAACCGAGAGTTATCTATTAATTTTATAAATGCATTCATGTTTATTTTTAAGTATTCATAGTAACACCTTGACCCAGGTATAATTTTTTGAAATTTTTGATCAAAACCGACTCCTTTTCGAGTCGCCTTCCTAATTAAAGTAATCAAATATGCACTCGTTTTATGATAAGAAATTATACTTTTGTCGGGAGAAAATGGAACTCTAGCCGCAAATCTTCTTAGGGAGTAATAAATTTTACAATCATTTTCAAGTCTTTTTGGGTTCATATTCGTTATCATATTCGAGTCTTTCTTGACTCATACTATCATGGCTATCGTTTTCGAGTCTTTTCTGATATATGGGCCAAAATTCTTTTTAATGCCTAAATTTCTGTCTCTGTCAACGAAAATCAGTGTTCGTAAAAGAGCAAATCAAATAAATAACAAATAAATTTTACCTAAACATTTATGAATAACGAAATAAAATACTCTAGTCCAATTGGAAAAAATCGAACATTACCAAACTTCCATCTTGTTTACTCGCAAATTACAGTAACATTGTTGTCTTGTTTGGCAAGACAAGACAAGATAAGACAACAATGTTACCGTAATTTGCGAAGGAAAAAAATTTAGTTTTGTTAATCATTGATTTTTTTCAATTCGACTAGAGTATTTTATTTCGTTATTCATAAATTTTTTGTTAAAATTAACTTTTTATTAATATGGTTTGCTCCTTCAGAAAAACTGATTTTCATTGACAGGGACAGAAGTGAAGGCATTAAAAAGAATTTTGGCCCATATATATATATATAATACTTACATATTTTGCGGTTTTCACGTATATAAAATGTTACCATCTCGCTTCTGCAAAAAAAAAAACGGATAAATGTTAAAAACAATTTTGTTTTGCTGTACGCTAAATTGGAAAAAAATTTACAAAAAACGGACACATTTTTATGTACATATTTACACAAATATCCATTATTTCAGTCCAAACAAATTGAATTCTTCGGACTCAGATCTAACAATTGTGAGATTTCCAAATATAACTAAGCATTCAAGTTTTGAGAGTGCAAATCACCAGTTTTTAAGTGAATAAAAAACAATTAAGTACTTATTCTTCATCAAAATCTTCAGCGTTACAACAAGCCAATTTAAATCGAACTTGTCAATGTGCCCTTTTACATTAGGGCAACTATTTTTAGGTTTATAAGCGAGACGAAGTGCCGGAATGTAGAGAACCCACCCCTCCGCGCTTCTTCTCGCCCATAAACCAAAAAATTTCCGGCAATAGTTGCCCTTATGTAAAAGGGCACAATGGTAATCGTCGTTTGTCGGATCTTGAAAATTTTGAATAAAAAAAATGATGGGCTGTGGGCATATTTCTAAAAAAAAAAAAAATACAATCGCATGACAAATCATGATTTCAAATATGTTCGCATGACCGCTGTATCGGCTTAGAAAAAACGGACTGTCCATCGAAAAAACGGACATATGGTATGGTTACGTATATGTACATATAAAATGTAATGGCTCGCAAAAAACTCACCCAGGTCATTGCAATAAGTCTTTGAAACACATGAATGAGTCGTTTCTCAAGTCTTATGCTCAGACGGCACATGATTCGGTCCTCATTCACCGCCGAACCACGTTGCGAACCACGTAATCGCCATACACAATTAAAGAAGCTGAATTACCTCAATCGAACTTAATTCAGTTTGAATTACGATCCGAATCAAATAAAAATCGGTGTCTTCCCCAAAATTGTATCGAAATTTATCGAAAATAGAAGTAAGAATAATAAGGAAAAACAAAGCCCTCAGCCGGAATTTATCACATGCTTGACAAAAGAGACCAATTGGTGCTCTTTCCAATGATATCCTAGTAAAAATATCATAAAACAAGGGTTATGTACAATGGACCCTTTTTCAAATTAAATTTCCATTTGCATAAGAATGGATTACTTTAGTTGAGACAGTTTCATGAAATCGCCATTAGTGAGATGTTAGTGAAATTTCCGGCTGGGTTAATGGTTTTCACACAAAACGTAAAAAAACGAATGAATCTCTCGTCTGAACGAGATAATTCGCGATCGTAATTCAAGGGGCGAATCAGTAATTCAAAGTGCAGTCTGAACATGGCATTACATCAATCGCGAATGTGATCAATCGGGGCTCGAAAAAGCCTCGTAAATGAAACTTCTGATAAAACACTCTTCCAAATGCTAGCGGAGAAAACTTTAAATAAAATTAATTTATGTCATGAATCAGTATGTTACTCAATTGTATTTAATTGAAAAATCTCTTACTGAAAAACAATGAGAATAGCACGCGAAAGGTGAGTCATTGGGCGCCCATATAATCGATTTTTGTGCGACAAGTTGTCGCTTAAATTTGTATGGAAATTTCATTGATTTCGAACGTTTTCAATCGTATTCGATTTCTGTGACATGCCCGAATATGGAGAGTTGGAACTTTGCGAGGAAGAACGTGGAGCAATTTTGCACAAAAAAGGCAGTAAATTTGAACACTGCGCAGTGAAATACAAAAGCAATGCAAAGCTATGAATATTAGATATGTTACCATCAATAACAATGTTAGTACATAGTTATACTTAAAATATTGTTCCATTTGTCGCATCATCCAATGTTCAGCGAAGAATGGCAAAAAATTTTTCTGATACATGACGTGTCAAGCTATCAATATCGCGACATTAAAGATTAAATGGAAAACTCAAGATGTAAAACAATGAAAAATGAATATCTTTGTTACAATTAGCATTGCGGTTTTGATCAAATATATGACCAAAAGTTGTAGTGTTGTAGTAGTTTTTGTTAGGAGTTGCAAAAAAAAAATCGAGTGACGTCAGAAACGAAAATCGCAGCAAAAATTCAACTTTTCGCAGTGATGCAGTGGATGTACGCTATTGACACGTTAAGACATTTTCCCGCCTCAGACACACGAACATGTTTCGGAACAATTCCATTTGAATGATAAAAGAGTGAGAACATTTAACAAACAAGTGCTTATTTTCTTTGTCCTCATCAATGTTCAGACAATTTTTTGTCTGACTCTCGACATTAGATGGGAAGCGCAGGAACCATTTTTGTGGGCTAGGACGCAGCAAAAGCGGACAGTGGTTGTATTACACGTCCCCATTTTAATTCCATTTATTGCATGACGACTTTAACAAACAATCTTTTTCTTCGTCGTCTTTCGTCTACTTACTTAATTGTTTCAGAACATTTGTTCGTGTGTCTGACTCTCGACATTTCGATAACGAAACACACTTTTTGTGGGCTAGGGACGCGCGCGGATGTGGTATTATAGCGTTTTTATCTCTTCCCCCTGCGTCCCTTACCAACGAAAATTTGTTTCATTATCGAAATGTCTTAACGTGTAAATAGCGTAATCTTAAATGTATTTAAAAAGCGTACTAGATCTACTGCACTGTAATAAAATTCCAACCCTGACAATATGTCCAATATCTAAATCTAGGTTATAAGCTAATCCTAGTAAAGAACCCAGAGAAATCAAAACCATGTTATAAGGGAGCTCCGAAGCTAAATCTAGGTTTTAACTCCAAGGCAAAACGGCAAACAGCTGCTTTATATATGTTTTCTATGTGGCAATTCAAAGAAATCTCAAAGAGAAATGCGAATAACTTCACGACTGCAGAGAACTCTCGATATCTTATACAAAACCAAATGGATCGGCAGACGTTCTATGGCAACGAGCAATGCTCCCGAAACAAAAAACTTTTTGGAAATAAATGACCATATCTTCTCAACAGACGAATGGACTAATGTAACACCAAAGGTGCTCTCCTATTTGGGAGCAAATAAGCATCTACAGAAACATCATCCCTTGTCGATTGTACGTCAACGCATTGTGGACTACTTTTATGCTGTGTACCGCAATACACGCGGCAATCCGCTGTTTTCCGTCTATGACAAACTGAATCCCATTGTTACTGTACAGCAAAACTTTGACAACTTACTGATTGCCAAGGATCATGTAAGTCGTTCGAAATCGGATTGTTATTACATAAACAAAACACATTTGTTGCGTGCTCACACGACTGCTCATCAAGTGGATTTAATGTCGAGCGGTTTAGATAATTTTCTTGTTGTCGGAGATGTCTACAGACGCGATGAAATCGACAGTACTCATTATCCAGTTTTTCATCAATTAGATGCAGTACGACTTATTACAGGCGACAAGCTTTTTGAACGTACGCCGGATCTACATTTGTTTGAACATACTTGGCAAGAGCAATCGGATACTGCTCAAATTATAAGGTCCTCGTCCAAGTGCCTCGATCAAACCAAACAGCCATGTCATACGTTAGAAGCAGTTAAGCTTATGGAGCATGAGATGAAGACCGTTCTCGTAGGCCTATCAAAGGAGCTTTTCGGCTCGGATATTAAATACCGTTGGGTTGACCAACACTTCCCCTTCACACAACCATCGTGGGAACTAGAAATTCTGCATAAGGGGAATTGGATGGAAGTATTAGGTTGCGGCATAATGCGTAACGAAATATTACAAAGTGCCGGAGTCAATAGCTCAATTGGCTATGCTTTTGGTCTTGGTCTGGAGCGACTGGCGATGATACTTTTCGACATCCCTGATATTCGTTTGTTTTGGTCAAACGATACAGGATTTCTATCTCAATTTAATGAGATTCAATTGAAAAAACCCGTCAAGTACAAACCTATCTCAACTTACCCGCAGTGCAAAAATGATCTTTCGTTTTGGCTGCCGACAGGCGTTGAACTTAATTCCGGTTTTATGACTAATGACTTATATGATTTGGTTCGCTCTATTGCCGGCGATGTTGTTGAACAGGTGGGGCAATATGAGGTTGCATTTGAAGAATCACTTTATTTGTATGTTCTTTTAAAATTTTTCTTTTTACAGATCACTTTGGTGGACAATTTTAAGAACCCCAAAACGGGCAAGCAAAGCGTTTGCTTCCGCATTATATACCGGCATATGGAGCGCACATTAACGCAAGCGGAGGTCAATAAGATACATAAGCGTATAGCGGATGCTTGCATTGAAGCGTTCCAAGCGGAAATTCGTTAAAACTCGTCAATGCAGTGGTGATGTAATTCAAGTTTCTAAAACTTGTAGTGTCTCTTAGACTAAGAAATGGTTGAATAGAAAAAAATGCCTTGTTGCGAAATTTAGGAACTATTTTTTCTTTTGAACATAGAAATCAAGACTGTGGTATATATCGAACTTAGTGCATATTGAATAAGATAGTGTCCATAAGAACTTTTGCTCTTGCGTCGCTAATTTTATTGTTTGAAAGAAAAACCGAAATTCAAATTTATTGTTAATTTTTTTTTCTCTAATTTCGAAGAAGAAATTTAGAACGAACATGAAATATTTTTAAATATTTTCATAAAAATATATTAGCTTTTGGTTTATTATTCTTGTTGTAATATTGACACTATTTCATTTAATATGCCTTGTTTCGAACAGGCCTACTTGCAGTTTGTTAAAGTTACAGTTTGACCTTACACGTGCAATAGCAAAAATTATAACAGCGCTAAATTGTCTTTAGATAGAAAATTTTCCCAAAACAAGGGCGAGATCCCCAAAACTATGCTATAAGAGAAACAAAATTATTCGCAAACTAGAAATGAATTTTTAAATAACTAGTTTTCGGAAAAAAAATAAGTTAAAATATGATGCATTAAATCAGTTTTTACTATTACTACATTTATGCGTACCTCTAATCGCGATTTGTGTTTAAGCTAAATCATGATATCAATGCACGATTTAGTTCAGGGACGTGAACCGGGTGGAAAATTTGCCCGGTTCGGGAATTTCTCAAACTAAAAAAATTTGTTAACACGTGTTCCCACTTCTAATGCAATTTTTTACCGTTTAGTGTTAAAATTTGCACAATAAAAAGTTAGTGGTGGTACCTTACTCATATTAGAGATGGTATCGATACTAATTTCATAAGAATATCGACTTCGTTTTTCATTTTCAAACATTTGTAAAAATCTTCGCTTCGGTTCATCAGCAAATAAAAGCGGTTTTCCGGTTCAAAACCGGTTCGCGTCCCTGATTTATTTACTAGCTCGCGAGTTATTTTTGAGATGCTGCCACCTAAATTAATAAATTTTGAAAACTTAGAGTATGGTAGCATTTAGTTAGTTTTTTCGCCGAAATCAAATTGACGTACGTATTCTATTGAGGCCTTTTACACTAGGCAATTATCGCCGGCAATTTTTTTCGTTTGTTGGCGAGACGCAGAGCGGGGGGTAGAGAAAAATTGCTCGTTTCAGAATTGCCCGTACTCGGCAATTCCGTTTTGCTCTCTTTCGTTTTGTCAAATGTGAAGATGGCTGCGAGCTGGTTTTTGACGTTTGCTTCATTCGCTTTCTACTTTCGAGGTGTTAACAACTGATATTTTCGGGAAATATAAAATTTAAAGTTTCAAATGTCGGGGAAGTGGCCGCACGAATGCATAGAAAAGCAAATTGTGCTAATGCAACAAAATCCGAGCATTTATTATATTGATTCGCCGGAATATGCCAGGACGCGTTTTTAAAATCTTAAAATCAACCCTAAATCAGGGATACTTAATTATGTTATTATAATTTATTCCAAAAATCAACCCTGTGCGAACAGGGCAAACGTCAAAAACAGACAAAAAATAAAAATTGCTCGGCAATCTTTTTTAGACGTGTAAAAGCGAAGGCAACTCCAAAAGAGAATTTGAAAAAAATTGCCGGCGATAATTGCCCTAGTGTAAAAGGCCTCATTAGAAGAAAATGCATTCGTGTGTAGCGTTTCGTTACTCGGTACTTGATGGCTCACCCGTTACTCAGTAACTAACATACGGTTTGTTCAGCTCTGTGTTTTGAATTCCATTTTCAGATTGAGAAGAATAGTTTCATTTTAAATATATCAACGGAGAATTACCTCAAAATGGAGTTCAAGATCAACGGTGCAGCAGACTTTCGAGAAGATACCACATCTTCAGTAGGAAACATCGACGATGATTACGAGCGAACCCTGTCGCCCGAAATGGTTCAAAAGAAACTATACTTTTTAGTTGATCAATTGAAAATAATGCATTCTCAATTGCCAGAGTGAGTATAGAATGTGAACTCTTTTAAGGTTCTTCAATGTCTACATTATATAATATTCAAATTCAATAATAATTGCAGCATGTACCAGAACCGCATTTCATATGAACTATTGACGGAACTGGCCAATACATTGTTAAGTGGCACGATTTTTAAAATTGTCAAGAATTTATTGGAAATACAGCATGTAACGGAAACGCATTTGAAAAGTCTACGCGACCAAGAAGAAACGGAGAATTATATAGAGAAGCAAAACTGGATATCCAAAATTAAGGATCAAGAAGAGCTCGAACATTTGTTGGCTCTCTTAAAAATCAAGCACACAAAGAAACTACGAGAAACTGACATGAAAATAATTGCGGTCTTAGACCAAAAAGCGAAAGAGCAACAAACAACAATGCAAAAGGCTGGTGTGCCAGGCTTTTTTGAAACAGAAGACTCAAAGGAAATTAAAATCCAAATGTTTCTATTTGATTTCATACTGCGTCTTGGTCGAGCAAAATTTGATTCGAATAAAAACCATTGGTTTTTAGAAGATTAGACACTCAATACGTATTACAATTCATTTAATTAATTTGACGAATTCACTGTGATCCATATTGATTTTTATACAAGCGGGTGCATCCAGAACTGCATGAATTTCCATATTACATTACTTTTTATCATCAGACACATGACTTCTAGAACCATGCATGAATGTTGTAGTTTTAGTTCCCATTAGAATAGTTTTTTTTGTTTTTGGCATTGCATTTTTTGGGTGCACAACATCCATTATGTCAATAACGAAAACAATTTATACTGATCCAAATTAAATTATACATTTATTCGCTTTCGTCGTTGTCTTAACAAGACGTCTGCGTTCATTGGCAGTATTGCAATAAAATATGCATATAAGCACGGATAAAAAAAAAAATGCATTTTAATATATGTAGTATTCAAAATACAATTTTTATAGTTTAGACTTCAGGGATTTCATTAATTTTTCCAGTTTCATTGCCTTTGGCAGGTCACCAGTTATTTTGAGCTTACCCGTCATGAAAGCAGCGGTTGGTTTTATTTTCCCTGCAAACATGTCATAGAAATTCTGGGATTTCATTGTCAATGTTGCATCGGGAGCGGCGTTTGGTGCTCCTGTACCGCAAGAGCCACTGCCATTCTTAAGATCCAAAAACCATGTTCCTTTTGTATCATCACTAATGTTGAATTGATAGACTGCCTGCGTTTTCTGTACAATATCCGGCGACAATAATGCTTCGATCTTTTCAAATATGAGTGGAATGTTTGCTTTTCCACTGCCGTCCGATTTCGAAGTGGAAGCATTTGAATCTAGTCTAATGTAATTTGTTTTTTCGCCTCTCGGTTCTAAGAAAAAGTCATCCACTAGATTATCGACATTGCTCGGATCACAGGCATACTCCTTGAAATCTTTTACACCAGCGTCTGATAGTACATCTTCGTCAATAAGAAATTGACCAGTTCTTGAACGTGGCTCTTGTGCTAGTATAGCGTACGCAGCATCGGCCATTATTTCGGGCTTCCGTGACCATTTGCTGCTATCCGGACCACTAAGCATTTCGAATGCAGCCGTTTGGATAGCAGTTCGTGGCCATAAAGCATTGACTGCAATATTATCACTCTTGAACTCTTCAGCCATTCCCAAAACACACATGGACATTCCATATTTTGCCATCGTATAGGCGACATGTTTACCAAACCAACGTGGATGAAGATTCAAAGGCGGTGAAATGTTTAAAATATGGGCATGATTGCTTTTTAGCAAATACGGTAAACATTCCTTCGTTACCAAAAAGGTGCCACGAGTATTTATATTATGCATTAGATCGTATCGTTTCATTTCTGTTTGTAATGTTCCAGTTATCGATATAGCACTGGCATTGTTAACCACAATGTCAATGCCACCGAATTTCGCTACGGCCGCCGAAATTGCTGAACGCACCTGCGCTTCATCACGGACATCAACGATACAAGGTAGTGCACGACCTGCGGGGAAAATGAAAATCAGTCGTCAAGCTTTATATTAGTTTAAAACTAATCACCTCCGGCTTTCTCGATTTCTTCGGCAGCTGTGTAAATGGTACCTGGAAGTTTTGGGTGCGGTTCTGCTGTTTTAGCCGCAATCACAATGTTCGCACCTATGTAAGAGAGAAGGCTTTAGAAGCAACACCAATCGAAAGGACAACCATTATTACCATCTTGAGCAGCTTTTAAAGCAATAGCCTTTCCTATTCCACGAGATGCTCCAGTTATGAAAATAGTTCTTCCAGCTAATTTTCCCGTATTGATCATTTTGCAACTTAACAAAATCGACTGAGTAATTTTCTAGATCCAAAGAAGCACAAGTACAAGAAGAGAAAGTCCAAAGTGCAAAAGATCAATCTGTTTCGTAGCGAACGCAACAACAAAAGTAAACAAGAGCATGGTTGCATTTTAATTTTTGCAAAGAAGTTTGCTCAAAGGCGTACATCGGTTTGATGAAATGGGCGTAATTTAATGATCGTCGGATTGATTATTTTCATGGATGGGCTCACTAAAAATTTTGTTTACAATTTTTGCTCTTGCGTTGATAAATGGCAGCTAGCTTTGGTGCCATAGTCCGAATCATGTAGGTCCGAATTTCGTATGGATATTTTAATTTACTGCATTATATGTTCATAGGTTGCCGCGCGCTTCTTTTTCAATTTTTTTTATTTATATTATAAAAATTGATACAGAATTCATGAAAGTTGAGATAGAGCCCACACGGCTCCGACGCCACTGTATTTATAGTTCAGGGGAGCATCTTACTTCTTTTGAATAATTGCTATGAATTACTATTACTTGAATATTTACTGACTCATTTCGTTGAGCGAATTTGTGACGTCCCACATTTTGAGCGTTGCAAGCGAACGTCCCGACATTCAAGATCAAGTTTTTTGTTTTTTTTGCCTTACGAGATGGAAGGTATTCTTCTGTGTTATCGTTCGCAAAACGACTTCTTAAGAGATAATTCGCATGAATTGATAATATTAAATTGATACACGAATGTAAGATTTCGTTCACGCAATAAAGACATGTTGCAATTAGAGGTCTCCGAAGAATAACAATGAAAAACGAATGCACATACATATGCCTTTCTTAATATATGAATTCGCGAGACATTTGAAATGCGTTTTATTTAAATTTTATTCAACAATGATTTTCAATGTTATAGCAATGCTCATGCCCAACAACAAATCTGCGACTAATGGAATGCAATTGATCTTATATGTATATTCTTTGGGTTATCGGTAGAGGTCGTATTAAATTTGTAGGATATTTTAAGCATATAAAAAATTTTAATATCAGCAGTTTTTCTCACACAAATAGGTATGTATTTATGAATTATTTTTAACGCGCTTACAAAAGTAGCGCTTTACTTTTTGCCAAGCAATTTGTTCATTTCCTTATTTTGCTTGCCTATCTTAACATCGACATCTTCAATTTTGTAGTTCATATTATCCAAAAGATCATTTTGAGACTCAATCTCTGTTCCTAAATCGGTGGCTAAGTTTTTCAGACGTGAGAGATTCCCGCACATTTCATCCAAGTTTGCTTCAAATTGAGACTCGAACGGATTTTTCGTACGTTGTTGTTGCTGCACTTGTTCACGTTGCAATTGTCTGCTAGAATCACCACGCATACGATTCAATGGCTTATTGTCATAACGTTCTGTAGGCGTCATGGATGGTCTTATATCCGATAGCGTCATATTACTGGATGTTGGATCGCTAGCTAGACCATCTTGACCAAAGCCGTCATTTCCCATTGCCGAATTTGTACGCGTTAGCGGAGCATCACGATTGCCTGATAGATAATTCTTGAGACCGCCAAAAACACTCTTCAATCCATTCAAATGGCGTTGACTGAAACGCAATGTGGTATTAATATCATCAAGATTTCTATATGTACGCTCCAATTGTTCTCGCTGCTTTGCTAGTTCCACAGCAGTTGCCTTTCCAACTTCTTCCGTTTCATATAGTAAGCCTGTGCATAGATATGTATGTATGTATAATAGCAAATTCGTTTCGAGACTACTCTGATTACTCACCCAAACTCTTCTGCGTCGATTCCAATGTACGCGCTTCGATATCACGACGTTTTTCTGCATATGTTTGTTGTTGATCTTCAAACGGATTCGTACTGCGCCCGCTGGCACTGGCACTGGCACCCGCACGACTGTTGTTTGTACGAGAATTGTTCAAGAAGATATCATCGTCAATATCTTCTAGGTCATCGCCATTGTGGAAGTCGAAATGATTATTAACTGGCTGCAGATAATTGTTTGCCATTTGAAAAGAATGATTTGCTTTCGCTTTTTTTTTTTATAGATTTTGTCTTCAATTTTTTGATTGCGTCTTGTTTTCCGTATCTTCGACTTTAATTTGAGCACACAATACAATTTTTATGAATATTTCTTTTCTCTCCTCCTCCCACAAATGTCAAAATTCGCAGCAAGTAAAACTTCATTCGCAGGGTTGCATTTTACAAATGACAAGGAAACTTCAAGTCTAAAGAATTTTGGCGCCATATCGTTTTTGTGTGAGGAAAGTGAATGTAAAAAGACTTCTCCATGAATTTTGGACGCAGCGCACTACGTTATGCACACACAACCGGATTCACAAGCCTCATTTATACTGATGAAGGGCATATATTTAGCTGCGGCAACGATGGAGACTTAAGAAAGTGGCGTGGAATTGACGATGATGATCCAACGTCCAGTTGTTTGGGTGAATTCGTTATATGCATCGCTCAACATAATGAACGGCTGTTAGCTTCTACGGACAGGAATACAGTGCAGGCGTATAAACTGCCCGATATTGAAAATGATGGAGTTCTTATGCGTTTCACTGCTCCCGTAACTTGTTTATTTGCAAGCGACCGATATATTGCTGCTGGCTCTGATGATACAAATATAAAGGTGCAACGTGTAGGATGTGAAAACGAAAGTGATGCGGAAATCTCAGTGAAGCATTCAGGACCCATATTGGCACTTGATATTAGTCCTATTGCTCCTGTCTTAGCCTCGATTGGTGGTGATGGTCAATTAAGGATCTGGAATCTGGAAAATGGGCAAGAAGTGAAGAATATTTCTGGTTTGGTAAAAGTCAACAGTTTCGAAAGTGCTTCATGCTATGGTACGCCTGCGTTCGAACCTGTTCGTGGAAAATCATTGGCTTATGTGCGAGATAAGGAAATATGTGTACTCGACACGTCCACGTGGGAAATGCAATTCACATTGATTGACAATGGAATTCGTGGTAATTATACATGTTGTCGCTTTTCTAGTGATGGACGCTATTTGGCTGCTGGAACTACTACAGGTGAGATTAGCGTTTTTGACTTTTTACGCAAGGAGACTTTAAAATGCGAGGATCCATCAAGCGAGTGTCACTCTATAACTTGCTTAAATTGGAAACCACAGAGCACTCAAGAAATTGCCTATTGCGATGCATCTGGGCAGCTGGGAATACTGTTTGCCGATGAAGCTCCGACTTTAACATCAAATGCCGTAGCTACAAAAGATGATGCTCTGATGGATTTCGATGGCATTGAATTTGACAACGAAAACGATGAGATTGGCTCCGATGGTGGTGCTTTGTTTGAAAATAATAGAAACGGCGATCAAGACGACGATGGAGTTTCAATCGACAAATTAAAAAGCTCTGTAATGAGAGCAGCTGAAGTAAATTTATCAGGCGATGAAGAAACTCGGGATTCTTCATCTGCTGGTTCGTTTATTAGCAAAGGAACAAGCAAGAAACTTAAACAGCAATCAAACTTTCAGCCAAGCTCCACGCCTGCGAAACTCGAACATCGATATCTTGTTTGGAACGAAATTGGCATCGTAACTGGACATGCTGATGGAGTCGATGGCTCTCTTGATGTTGAATTCCACGATGCAAGCATACATCATGCATTGCATATTCCCAATTCCAATGCTCATGATATGGCAAGTCTGAGCAGCACCGCTTTGGCATTGGCAACGACAGATTCCAGCAAATTAGTTTGTATTGCGCTGGCAGCCGCAGGAAATAAAGAATGGACAGTTGAATTCCCAGACTGCGAAAGTGTTGAAGCTGTTGCCGCCAGCTCGAAAATCGTTGCGGTTGCTACGAGCTCCGGCTTTCTACGACTTTTTACAGTCATGGGTACACAAAGGGAAATAATTTCTATACCAGGACCTATTGTTTCCATAGCCGCATTCGAAGATCGTATTCTCGTTTGTTATCACAGCTCCCCTTCAAGCGAAACTCATCAATATATATCTGCTATGCTGGTGCAAGCAAAACGGCTCAGTCTGAAGACCCAACAAATTCCAATAACACTTTCGGCTGATCGTCAAATGACTTGGCTCGGTTTTTCCGACTGTGGATCTCCAAGTTTTGCTGACTCAATGGGTTTGATTCAACTTTATAGTCTTAAAAGTAGCTGTTGGTATCCTATTTGTGATACTCTCAAGCAAAGTCAGAGCGTCTCCAATAATTACTTTGTTATATCGATCTCGGAGCGGCAACAAATAATCCAAGCTGTTCTCTGTCGTGGCTGTGCTTATCCCATGACCAATCCACGACCTATGGTCCAGGAATTACCGATGCGTTTGTCATTTTGTGATCCAGAATCTGATAAATCAGGCTTAGAAGATACACTTTTGCGTGCAAGTTTCATGAGCGTAGACAACGCTATCAATATTATTAAGGAGACATCAATTAAGTTATTTGCTTTGGCCTGTCGAAGTGAAAATGAAGCGCGTGCGAAAGAACTTATCGAAATTATTGGGAATCCTGAAATCTTACAGCTTGCTGTTAAATATGCCACAAAACTTGGTCGCATGCATCTTTCTGAAAGGCTTTACGATATTATGTCTCAAATGCAAGAATCAAAAGATACAGATGAATCAGAATCCGATGCGGTACCGTCCATTGCTCCACTTATACAATATTCAAATACACCAAATCAGAACGGAGGCGCTAAATTAGCACCAAAAGCAATGGATTTAGCTCATATCAAGCGATCAACACTAAAGCGGTTGTCTACATCATCAACACCTCCATATAAAAACAAGAAATTAACGGATCAGTCATCTTCACATAACTTTACGGAACCCGAAAATGATTCTCAAGATAATTTGAGCGAAATCAGCACGAAGGATAATACTGAGAATTTGGCTTTTAATCGTAGTCCATTCAATTCCGTTAATCCGTTTGCTTCAAAACGTAAATCGGAAGCAGATTCGGATAACAGCCAGAAAGGAATGATTCTTGGCGCCAGCAAATTTAAAATTGCCAGGAAATTTTAAAATGATTATATCTAAGTTTTTTACTTGTAAACAAAAACAATAACTCATAAATTATGAGTCATATTAAATGTTGTTTTTAAATTAATTGAATTGTTCATTTAAAAAAAGCTCTTCGAGTCAAATTTTTTCCAACAATACCGTAAATTCGATGCGGATTTTTGGGAAAAGAACACATAATCTAAAACATAGGTAAAACATTCAAAACGAATATTTCAGTTTTAGAATAATATATTTTCTTTTATAACAAAATTTTTAGAAAAGTAGCTTAGGCGCTTTATACTTAGTTTGTCCTAGGGGCTCTTTGCTGATCCTGAGCTTTTATGCGCTCATATAAAAAAAAAATCCAATTTCTTTATGTACATATGTAACGAGAACATTTACCCTCCAATAATAAAGAGGTCAACTTAGCAAAAGAAAGTAATCTGAGGATACTGCGAATTTGACTAATCAAAAAGTAGAGTGGTTTATAGATGAAAATTGTCTAGACCTTGAGTACCAACACGTGGTCTAGAATAAGTGTAGTTAAAATTTTAGACTAACTGGTACAAATGGGAAGTGGTTATGTTGTGGAAATTGGGAAATAGACCCGAACATGAAAAGCATCCGGCTATAATTGCAATATCACTCACCAGGAGTACGTCCAAGATGTATTTAATAAGGTGGTAGCAGTAGCACATACCTATTATTTTCCGTTTTTTTTTTTTGTTGATTTTATTTTTAAAACTCCGATTTAAATGTCACATACGCTATTTGTTTACAAATTTGTTTTTGTATACATTAGTTGACATTGACATTTCTGTACTCACAACAACATATTTGACATTTGCTCGTAATCGCCACAAAAAAATCCTCCTGTTGTTTTTGTCGAGTTTTACTTGTTGTACAATTGCTATCATCTTATTAAAAACACCTTGGAGTACGTCGTGAAATTTCCGACTGGGATATCATCATTTACAAAAAATTCACAGCTGATAATATTTTGGATAGATCTTCTATTTTTTTTTCATTTTTTTTTCCCCAAATAAAAATGTTAAATAACTGTAGAAATGTTCAAGCGAAGCAATTGTTCGCAGAATTCGTTCCCAGAATTCTTTCGCAGAGTACGAAACTATCATCAACTAGAGCCGACGCACAACCGGCGTTTATGAACATCTTCGATAGAAATGCCAAGACACTGCAAAAGGAACGCGCAGCAAAACAGTAAATACCTTAAAAATTAATACACTGAAAGAAATAAAAAATACTGACTTTTCCCCCATAGTCCTGACGTTGACCTCTATGATTATTTGAAGGAAGAAGTTGGATTTCGTTTATCGGATCGAATTTTTGACATAAAGCGAGAATTTAAAAAGGCCGCAGATATTGGATGCAATCGTGGCTTTCTTTCGAGGCACATACTTGCCGAAAGTATTGAGCATCTGACACTGTGCGATACGAGTGGAACAATGTTGGAACAAGCTAAGGGAACGCCAGGACTTCAAATACAAAAGCTACAAATGGATGAAGAGCAGTTGGATGTAGGTTCTTTGAAATCTCTCCACTTAAGGAACCAAAATTGTATAAATTGTATTGAATTCAGTTTGAAGAGAATTCACTGGATCTTGTGATATCTAGTTTAAGTCTGCATTGGGTCAATGATTTACCAGGTTGTTTTAATCGAGTAATACGTTGCCTTAAGCCAGATTCGGTTTTTATTGCATCAATCTTTGGTGGGGATACTTTATACGAGCTTCGTTCTTCTCTACAACTTGCTGAATTAGAACGAAAAGGTGGAATCGCACCACATATATCACCATTCACACAGGTACATCTGTTCCATTTTCCCTCTATCAGATAGAATCAAGAAATATATATATATATATACTTTTTTTTTTCTATATTTAGATAAGAGATATTGGAGCTTTATTGAATCGTGCTGGCTTTACAATGTTAACCATCGATACTGATGAAATTGTTGTGGGCTATCCATCAATGTTCGAAGTGATGTGGGACCTAAAAGGCATGGGAGAGAATAATGCGGCATTTAATCGCCCGTTACACCTGAGTCGCGAAACATTGCTCGCCGCAAGTGCGATTTATAAAGAGCTCTATGGAAAGGTAGTCTCACAAAGAGTTTTGGAATCTATGATCTATTCATATTTCTTTGTAGGATAATGGAGTGACTGCCACCTTTCAAATTATTTATTTTGTTGGTTGGAAACCAGGTCCGAACCAGCCCCAGCCATTACCCAGAGGAAGTGCTGAAGTTTCGTTAAAAGATTTAAACAAAATTATTACTGAAGGCGCTGGTGGTGCTGGTAACAAGTGCTCAAAGTGATGGCTTTTATAAAGTTGATAGGAAAATACAAAAATTGTTCAAGAATAAAATAATCTTATTATATCTTATAACTATTTATATTATAATTGAAAGAATTTTCTAAATTTTAAAAAAAGCAAAAGTATTGAAATAATGCATTAAGATTGGGCTCTGAATTTTCGAAAGGCTTCAGAGTTCGTGTTTGAAAAAGATCCTACTACTTTTCTCGAATTTGAGTCACTATATATAAAATGCCCCAGTAGGGAGGAATTTCTGTAATGCACCCTTCTGGGGGGTGGTTGATCAGGAGTGTTGAGGGTTGTTATACATATCAATAATTATTCTATAGCCCACCAGTAGGGTGCATTATAGTAATTCCACCCTACTGGAGACGGATGATCAGGGGTGCTGAAGGGTGTTCAGGGAAAATTAAGGGTCGTAGCGTAATTTCTTGCTCAGCGTACCCGAAAACGAATTCCGGGACGCGTATTTTGATTTCTTACATATTGAAGAAACTTCACCTTTTTAGGGGGGTTTGATAAGGGATGCGGAGGGGCGTTGAGGGGATGCTGGGGCGAAAACTGAGGGTGAGGTAGTAAATTTGACCCCGGATTCGTGATCAGCACCCAAAAAAAAAAAAAAAAAAAAAAAAAAAAAAAAAAAAAGGTTACGGTATGTCGCTCTTCTGCAACACGACTTTTTTTTGTTTGCCGGTGTAATTTTTTTTTTTTTATTATTTATTTATTATTAAATACAAAGGTGATAGGCACACTAAGACTAAGTCTTTTATAGCGCCAAGCAACAAGATAATATTCAACAGATTAATTACTCTGCAGACAAATATCGCAGTACAATGAAAGACTGCTTGTAGGATATAGAAATATCAGGCTAAAAACATCTTCGGTATGAGGTTTTTTTTTAAATATTTTTTTTTCAATTACATAAAGGTTAAATTATTTTGGACGCAACGAATTTTTATTTGTTCATATTTTCTTATTTTCAATAACAATCTACAACGATTTTTTTTTTTTTTTGTAGTGTTTCCTTACAACAAAACGTGGCTTTTCTACATATTGCTTTTGGGAAGAAGCTCAATGAGTACATTTAAAATTACTGTTTCTAAATATATTTAATGTTAAGGATTCTAAAGTTAATGGAACGAGATTTACAGATAAATATACAAAACACACAAAACGATATTCTCCTGCCAGGTCAACCTATCGCAATTGTGCGAGTTAGAGCTGCTGGGAGCAATTGCTGATGTGATATTGATGATCTGTTCTCTATATGAGCATGAGAAATATGTCAGGTGCCTTGGAGTAATACTTCACGTTGAGGCGTATTTTGCAGAGCATTTGCTGTTTTCAAATGAACGCTGAAATTTAAAAAAAATTAAAAAAAAAAAAACCAAACCATTACAATTCGTACAAACGAACATAGGATGGTATTGTCCACTTGTTTGAACTTACTTATTGTCCTCTAATGAGAATGTCTCAGATGAGCCATGCGAGGCAACCGATGTACCTGCAAGCGAACTACGTATTGAATGAGCATCCTCTGGTACAGTTAGTGTCACTACACCAATTTGACGATATTGTTTTTTTTTTTTTTTTTTTTTTTTTTTGCGTATGAAGTCCAAATTTTTCGAATTAAGGCCGCATTTTGAAATTGATTTATCGAATTTTGATAGCATTCCATGACAAGGTTTTTGAAATAAATAATTTTATAATAATATTATGTGGATGTATTACATGTGAATATATGTAATTCAATTTATATAATAACTTAAGGCGAGAACTTGAACAAGTTTTTTTTTAACATGCAAAATTCCTATGTGTTGGTGTTAGGAAGAGTTGTGCGCACACAAAATCCAAAAATATTTGACGAACGTGAGGATTACTCTTTGAAACATTTATTTTTCAGATTTTCTCCTTGCCATATACCGTCAAAAATAATTAAATAATTATATAATCAACACAACATAATCGAATTTGGTTTTTCTAAATAGAAACTGAAATAGGTAGTAGGTACTTTGACATAATTCATTTATCCTTATAGCGTAAATTCGCGTCGTAAAGACCTATATTTTTAAAAGAAAATTGGTATTTACTTGTTTTTTAGTGGGCTAAATTGCTCAAACTATCGAGATGAATATAGAATAAATTCAGATATTCAGCCATAGGGCTAGTAGTTAGCTTATTATTTTAGTTATGCGCTAACTCTTTAAATATGTAAATAGATAACTTAAAATCTTAATGAAAAAGGTTTGATATTTGATTTTTATGCGACGCCTTTTTGCGCGCAAGCGAAAAAGTCTTATGTAAAGTACTTTAAATTCATAAAAGGAGTTCGTGGATATATTAAGAAGTTATATGCTCTTCTATAAAAAAAAAAAAAAAAAGAGAAAAACTGCTATACCATCTTAAGGACCCAGGAGTTTACTAAGAAATATTTTGTTTCTTCGTTTATGAAGATATAAATATAAATACGTGCGTATAAATTGCTTAAATTCAAACAAACAAATGATAATAAAAATGATGCATTCAAGTACGATTTATAAGTTTTTATTTGTGTTGCATATCGTATAAATATAAATAAAAAGAATTTATAAATGGAATTTTTGTTTCTAAATTAAATGCAGACGTCAAGCTTACAGTTAAAAAGAAAATACTACAAGTTGCAATTGGAAAAATACATTTTTTTTTTGTTTTTTAAATTTATAGAACTCAAAATTTATGATAAATTTTATTAAATCTAAAAAAAACAGTGAGCTTAATTTTTCGGTTTCATTTTGGAAATAAGAAACTTATTTTTCGTTTCTCTACTTTTAACAAAAACAATTTTCTATTTTAAAGCCGTTATATAAGTTAGATCTATCTTATTGTTACTACAAAAAGCTATGCCAATCAAAAATGAGAGATATTATCTTTTTTAGATGTGTGAATATTATTTTCACAAGAGTATAAGTTTCCGAGATTTTTAAATTCATTTTAACGATAAATTATAGTTAAGAGTTTGATTTCAAAGAACGATATCGTTACATTTTATTTTAATTTACTATTTTTAATTTTTTTTTTTTTTTTTTTTGTCGTCCAAATCTATTTTACTTCCTACAAATGCAGGCAAAGAAATTATGTCTGACAGTCCTGGCGAGAACCAACAGGACAGACGTCTTATCAAAAATTAATGTACCAAAAATGCTTCAAAACGCTCTAAACCCTATATATGTGAATGTGTATTAAATGGCTTGCGTTTGGACATTGGGGTGGTGAACACGTCACTTGCTAAGAGGCTGATACGCCTATTTATTTTCAAATATCAATCCGGAAAAGGAGTCAAAATTTGCAACAAAGTATGTGCCTGATTAATATTCCGATCAAGAAACGTATTTTAATATAATATTTGGGGATTTGAGGGTCAAAGAAAAAGTACCTACAAATAATACCGGAAAAGAGTTTCCTCTGCAACAGTTCAGTATTGAGTTAATTTTTGGAATTGGACTAAACTGAAGAACTTAAAAAATAAAATCCAATTCAAAATATGACTATGTAATTTTAAAAAGAGTTAATCGGGCGTTTGTGTTATTGAACAGTAAATTAGAAAATTTAGCCTTTTAACTAGAGACGAGTATTCTCAATGCTGCTATTATCATCATCACCATCATCACCATTATTATCATCATTAGGTTTATCATTGATCTGAGCGTTCTCCTCATCATCTTTACGTCCTCCAATTTTATCATTAAAAATTTTTATGATAATCTTATCATTTGCATTTCTTGTCTCCGGAAAATGCAAATCACTTTCGATGTCATTGCAATTGTTGTTACTTGTGGCAATGTTGTGGCTGTTGTTGCTCTTATAGGTTACTATACTATTTTCCTCGTCATCGTAAGAAGATCTGGTTGTGCTGGTATTGATACTGTTACTGTAATTCGTTGTTATGGTTCGTGCTGTCGTTGGTGTCACAATATTGAATCCATTAAGGTCACTGCTATAAATGGAATAACTGCTAATTGCTGGAGATGTTGCTAAACTAGTGATGCTTTGGTAAGTTTTCATGGAATATGCATCACCTTTGAGGATCGAAAGATACATTTGTTTAAAGCAAAGAGATTTTAAAAATTATTTTCAATACAAAAACACAATAAAGGAAAAATGAAACATGAAATAAGCATTTGACATTTTTAAGCAAATTTAATTTAGATTATTAAATGAAGAAACATTTTCCCAACCTCATATACATAGATTAAGAAAAAAAAAAAAAAAAAAAACCAAATTTTCAAAGAATATATAGGATATATTTTGAACTTAACCGGATTTGCCATCCCCCCCCCCACAGTTTTCTTAGATGGGGAGAGAGACGAATTAACAATTTTTTATTCCCTTTATACCTCCATAGCCACTGAATATCAATCTACATGTTTTAAGTTTCAATCGATATAATAAGATAATCTACATTGCCAAAAATCGTAGGCATTCCAAAGACAATGATGTGTATGTCTTCTGAATAACAAAATGACGTCCACATCGCCACCATGAATGTCTCATTCGGTTAATTTCGGAAAGAATTTTCTAAGAAACATTATTTTTGATTTTCGAATAAATTCGTTATAAATTCAACATTTAATATTAATTAAGTTTTACCATTCCCTACTTTGGATTAATTATTAAACACCAACTAAATCCGGCAAAAAATATTATTTGGATATCAAAATTATATTCCGAAAAACTTGAAAAGACGATATGAAATTGAATGCCGATATTGAGATAATTCTTGTAAGGAACCATTTTTAAGAAACCGTTTTCGGATAATATTTAATACGGTTGGATATTTGAAGGCATTTTTTTTTATCGTTTTAACTTGTACATTTTGTAGGGTATTTTGAGCTATAAACATAAAACTCAATATAATAAAATATCGTACAATAGAAAATATATCCAGCTACTCTCAAGGGACCCTTTTTACAACACCTTCGGCTTAATTCTTTGGAAGTCCCTTTTCAAATAAATTTACTTTAATTTTTTTTACTTAGTTAAAATTACGTTAATGACCTCCTTTCCGTTGTTTTATGCAATAAATGTTGATAGTCTTATGGGTTGAATAAAAGCTTAAGCTATTTATAAGGCTCTAAAATGAAAATGCTTATGTTGAATATACATATGTATGTAAAACAGAGTGAGTCAATTTGTATGTGTGAAAAAACTTAATAGGAAATATTGCACCATTATAATCTACGGAAAATCCTGAGATACTTTGCCAAAGAAGCCATAGGTCTAAAATCCACACCGACCCCCCCGCTTTACGAACCAACGTTTTTTTGTAATGAATTTGAATGTATGAGAAATATATATTAAAAATTTAAAAAAAAAATAACAATAGTAAATTGACCCACCCTAATTGTTAAAGCCAATGAAATGTGAAATTCAAAAATCAACAAAATATTAAACAAAATTTTTAAATTAACAATACTTCTCAAAAAGAGAACACAAAGGTTTTGATTAATAAGTCTAAAATGTAGTGAGATTTAAAAATGATGTTATAGGATTTTCTTCACTGTCAAAACTATTGAGTGAGCACTTAAATCCTTTTGCATATCACTCGCTTATAGGAAGGAGAAATAGAACGAATATATTTTGTTCAAGTAAAGTTCAAAATTCAACTACGGCATGGTTTTTACTATTCATAAAATATAAAATAATGGGAACATGCAATCTATAAATTTTTTAATATTTCTAATCTTTTGAGTGTTTGATAATGTAACAGTTGTAAAAACAATTCGTTTTAATAATTTGATACTACGTTTCCATTAGACGATTAAGAAAGTTGATTAGCGTTATCTTATATATGTATAAAAATTGAATGTGTGTATGTATGTATGTATGTCCTTTTTTCAACTTTTCATGGAGATGGATGGTGTGCTATCACTGATACCATCTCCCCCTAAAGAGGGTAAAAGGGGGTTTAAATTTTGTATGAGCGGTTTTATGACACTTGAACTCCGAAACTGTTTGTCCGATTTTGATCAAATTTGGCAAATTTATTCAGCTTTTCATGGGGATAGTCTGAGTGCGATCACTGATACCCTCCTCCCCCTCCTAAAGGGGATAAAAGGGGGGTAAAATTGCGCATGAACGGTTTCATTACTCTTTAACTCCAAATATAAAAAATTCCAAAGCAATTTTTCAAAAACGTTACTCAATTTTTCGAAAATGTCCCCTCTTGGAGTAAAACGGGGCATTTTTGACTAATTTTCCCCCCATGAGCGCAGTTTTCAGCCGGTTTTTTTAAAGTTGGCCCAAATATTCCTTATTTTAAAAAATATCGACACATATATTCTGGGGTTTTGAGAAATTCTTCCCTTTAAAGAAATAGTGGGTACAGTGAATGGTTGAGGGGGATCTGCTACCAATTTATTGCCGAAATCAAAGCGCTGAAGTAACATATATGAAGTCATAATAATCCTTGTAGGATGCAGTGACATGGAGACTTGGTTCCCAAACCCAACGCCAACATATATGAAATTCGGTTTGTAAGCTTATCTTATAACGTAGTTGCGAACGAAGGTGCGATTTTTGAGAGGAGGAGAGAGGAGGAGGAGAGATATTCCTTGGAGTCGAAACGACGTTCGCCGGGTCCTGCTAGTCACTTTAATAAAAAGAACTCTGTTTCTATTCACACTTCAGCTATTGAACGGCAAATCGAGAAAAAATTTAGTTGATAGATCATAAAATGAAAATCTAGCATAAATCGTGATTTTGAATCACTCTGTAGAGATATTTACATGAGGCAATTAAAAAAATCAATCAAAATATGTAAACAACGCATATGATCAAACTCAATTTGGAAGCATTTAAAGGAGAGTACCAGTGGCAAAAGAATTAACATAAGCACATAGGCAAAAAAAGCCAATACTTATTATATTTCTTACTCCACATTCTGAAATAACTCTGAGATAATTAATTGGACCCCAACAAACATTCTTTTAAAAAATGGATTAATTTGATTTTTTTTTTAAATCACTATGAACATAACTTGAAAAATGTGAAATAAAAATGTTTTTTCTAATATTATCCTATTTAAGTTTTGATAAAAATTCGAGTGCATCAGCTATATACAAGTGCAATGATATAAATATATATATATATATAATTATATATATACAGAAAAATTAATGCTAGTTTGTGTTAAGCAAATGAAATTATTTTGCATTGAAAACTTACCCGTTGCGCATTCGGAATTTTCATAGGAAACTGTCGACTGAACATCGATGGCGTTTTGTTCTTGTCTGCGCGAGTGAGAATTTATAAAAAATTTTACTTGATTTCAACAATTTGTTCCAAAAAAATTTATATCTATCACCTTAATATCACATCGTTAATGACTTGTTTTTCCGTATCAGTATATTCTGTGCGTCGCCTGCCAATTTTCTTTTCAACATCAGCCTCTACAAACTGGCCCAACGGTTTTGCAGGAAATTCATTTGCTTTGGGTGGCGGAGGTGTATCTAATTTTAAATCTTTAAGTTTCTTCATGACCCTTTCAAGTGTTTCGATGACATAGTCATCATTATATCCAAAATTTTTGTGCAATTTCACTTGAAGGTATTCAATGATTGCATCCATATCTTTAAGACGCAGAAGCTCATTCTTATGCATATATAGAATCGTAAAAGCCATGGCCGTAAGCACACGGTCACCTTCGAGTAAAAATATATCCCATATACGTAGACTTAAACTGAACGGCACCTACAAAATAAAAAAATAAAAAAAACAATTAAAAAAATAAAAAAAAAAAACTTATTTGCTCAAGCACTTATAAAGTGAAAAGTAATCTCTTCATACCCTTTCAACGAAGATAACGAAAAACCACTTTATTGAATATAACATCGAATCGACGTTATGTTTCATAAAGTGTTTATGCAGTTTTCCTAAAAGTTTCCCCATGATTCGATCATGATGTTCGAGGAATCGCGTCAGTTTCGGAAAACCTTCGATGAAAAGACCATGCATTGCGTATTTATTATCGACGATTAAAGAATTGAGTGCCCAAAATGCTTCTTCCTCCTGCATGTATAACAATAGTACGCCAGCTACACAGGCCATACCCTGACAATAACCCAATTCCGAATTGTAAATGCTATACGCGTTCAACACATTGAAGAGCGAACATTGTTTCACGCTGTAGCGTTGACGAAAGGCAAGGTTGTCACGAAATTGCCGATTAACATCGGAATCGATTTGGCGCACTTCTGTCGAATACTTTTTCGCCAGATTCAACATTCGCCCATAAGTGTCACGACTCGTTGCAATGGATTCATCTACATTTAGTAGCTTCTTCCATGCCGGCCAACGCATGCGATCAGGAATGCCTTTGAAAACTCGTTTGCGTAGTTTCTCGTTATGAGGATTCCACGCAGCAAGCATTTTCATCCATTTCTTATCACGCTCTAGCTCAATGCGAGTTCGTTGCACTTCTTGGGCATCGCGGGTGTCTGGCAAACGGGAATCGTGCATAAAGCCATACCTATAATCAGAAAAAGTGAAACGTGATACTTCAATACCTTTTCTTCATGTCCATCCTCCTATCAATAGTATGAAATAATTTTTCAGAAAAGTCAACTTACTTGTCTGTTATATGATAAATTTCGTATGTTGGATTCTCCCATGGATCTACTTCATTTCTTGGATCGAGACCGAGTGCATATCGGTTAAATATCATTTCACGTTCTTCAGTAGCGCGCCTTAGCAAAGCTTCTTGTTCGTCATCAACAAGACCCATCGTCTTTTCGTCCTGACTATGAGCTAAATTCGATTGCATATTTTAAATGCGTAATTTTTATCAGATAATTGAGGGCGGAAATCCGCAAAAATTTAAACGAAATCGAAAGCCAGTAACGCCAACGATTTGGAATGCTAGTTTTCTTTCTTTTCTTATTCGCTTTACACTTTCTCTCTCTTCTTCTTCTTCTTCTTCTTCTTCCGATTATTTTTCAGCTCCCTGTCGTTTATAATAATTTGTGATTTAACTAATTTCCTTTGGAATTCATAACATTGTACTACCGAATTCAACTCAACTTTCTCAGCCATTTATGCCATTTTACTTTACATTTTGTACTCTCTACTTCGTCTTCATGCCAGCGGCTCCTAATGACTGCCAGCGGAATAGTTTATCATAATTTTTTATCGCAGTTGAAGCGATATTTTCATCCGAAATACGCTCACAAGAACATTCAATTATAGATAAGTGTATAATTTTTGTTTTAATTTATGCACAATTTCTTCGCTCCGCTTTGAATGCAGACACTTATTCTCTATTTGTTTTGCTTTCCTATTTTTGACAACTTGATTCATTAAAGTTAGGTTATAATCTGACATGTGTACGAAATTTCATTTATAATTGATTCTTATGGGAAAATTGAATATGTACAGTGTGGCAAGTTATTTAGAACCCGATTCTAAAAAATTATCGTATCACTGGGGTATTTTCCGATTTCCACACAAATTTTACTTTCGAAATTTGTTAGTTATAGACAAGTCAGGTGAGACGAGGGGAAATTTCTTCTCTTCTCCTTGCCCTTCACGCCTACTTATTCGATTATTTGGAAAGAAAAATTTTGCGTGGAAATTAGGAATATGTCAGGGAATTCTTCAATGATTTTTCCACGTTTCATATGAAACTTTTGATTTTGATTTATGTCCCAAAGCCGACCTGAACAATTTTTTCCATGGCGAATTTTTTTTCCATTTTTTTTTGGCTTTTTTTTTTTTGTTTGAATTTAATCGACTTTATGAGAGAAGTTAGTACTGAACCAACTCTTCAATGCCTTCCTGAGAAAAAAAAAACCCCCTCGGATGACATATAAAAGAAGAACGGAGGCCTGGAAAAAGGCTTTAAATATACGGGACGGTTGGTTGGTTGGTTGGTTGAAGTGGATGCCACTTAGGCCGTTTATCGGCCCATTGTGATACCACAATTAGTTTTTTCTTGTGTTTGTGCGTGTGTATGTCTTTTTATGTAGTGTGCCCCTAACATGCGATTTTTGAAAAACCAGTGCTAGGCTTGGAGCATTACACTCCGTTTCGCCTGTGCCGGGAATCGAACCTCGGACCCTGGGATCAAGAGCATAGCACGCATCCCCTACGCTATCCCAGAGTCACTACGGGACGGTTGATCATACAAAAAAAAAAAAAAAAATGGATCTTCCCTGACGTTATAAGAAAGCAGTTCCGGGATGTTAAAAAGCCATTAAAATATAAAGTGGTATGCTGGGCCGGTAGAAGTCCTGTAAATCGATCAGATAATAACCGATCGATGGTGCATGAAGGATTTTCCACACCTCTCAACCGCAAAACAAACAAAAAATACGAGATGCAAATTGATCACAAATTCCAAATTGATTGAGCTCTTATAGCAAAAATGCAGAGCCGGATGCTAGAATAACAATGTAGTTCAAATGTATCGATAGGCTATTGTCTTCTCAACTCAAACTTTCCTGTTCGGAATTCGGCATTTAGAATTCTTTATAGATTGATGTAGTTTCAAATTGAATTTTGTTTGAACGGTTATGTTTATTGATCATTTGTTAACGCAAGTTAAAAATATGAACAAAACACTGATATTTCGAAATTTTAAAATCTTTCACATCATCTTGAAAGCATGTATTATTACTTTAATTATAAATGTATTTAAAATGATTTTGTTAAACCATCTCAATACGTGCGTCGTTCATTGATTCATGTCCATTGAACTGGAAAGTTGTACTATTATCAAAAGAGCACGATGTATTCTCCTTTGCTTAAGTGTTTTCTATTTATTTTTTATTGGTAGATGCATCAGAAGCTGCTTCACCAGTATTGGAAGTGGGGTATGAATATTGGGACCAATAATGATTAGCTTCTCCGCCAGCTTCAACTCCAGAATGTGCCTGTGCATTGCCTTGTTGCTGTAACAGAATATGATGTTATTCATGAAAAGATCGTTGTTTTTTTTTTTTTTAATATTTACCTGCCACCATGACATCCATTGTTGTTGTTGAACTGGGTCGGCATTTTGCCATTGCTGGTTTCCATAAGCTACAAAAAAAAGTTTTAAATAAAAAATACAAGCATTACCTGCATAAATACTTACCATGCTGCATGTCATTATAGCCCCAATACTGTTGGTGCGGTGCGATCTGTTGGTTTTGCTGTTGATATTGGTGCCAATGTTGTTGTTCCATGTTCTGCTGAAATTGTCCAGCATAAGAAGCCCATTTTCCGGACTGTTTTGTTTTTTGTTTATGATTTAATGTGATTAATAAAAAAAACACAAATAAATCAGTTTGTGGGACATACCTTAGGTGCATTTCCATTGTTGCCCTGATTGCTGCTTTTATTTTTGTTATACTGCTCATAGCGACCACCTCCAGATCCAGTCGCTGACTGTTCATAGCCACCGCGACTATCTTCGATACGATTGTCGCGGTGGCCAGGCCGAAAATCCCGTTGATTTCTTCCACTGCCAGATCTGTAGTCATCACGGTGACCACCGCCACCGCCACCACCGCCACCGCTACTACCACCACCTCCACCGCTACCACCACCCGTGGATTGCCGGTGCCGGTCCCTGTCGCGACCATTTCCCCCGTAGCGATCATCATAGCGATTGCGATTATTTTGCACCCAGTTAGAACCGCCACCTTCTCGCCAGCCAGAACCTCCGCGGTATCCGCCACCACCACTGCTGCCACCTCCGCCGCCACTGCCGCCACTTCCGCCACCACCCCAGCGGTTTCGATTGTTTTGCCAATTCGATCCACCGCCATCTCTCCAACCTGGTCTTCCACGATAGCCTTTCATGAGCACAAAAATTCAATTCAATATATTCAATATTATATTATTATGATGAGGTTCAATTGATAAATTTGAAATTTTTACCTCCACTATTAGCACCACCTCCTCCTCCTCCTCCGCCATAGCTAGCTCGGCGATCATTCCAGCGATTATCATTACGGAAATCTCGGCGATCATCATAACGACTGCGGGACTGTGGGTAGCGATCACGTCGAGAACGTTTGTCACGATTCGATGGCATAGCGTCCAATGCTTTTTTGCCCTTTTCATTGTATTTTTTAACTTCATCCTTGGCCTCGTCACCGCTTAAATCGGTATAAATTATATCATCGAACCAGCCGAATTCCAACGAAGGCAGCGTAAAATTCGCTATAACAAATTCCAATAATTTTATTTAGTAAAATCGAATGAAAAAATATATGAGCAACACTTCATCTTCTCTTCTCTGCACTTCTTTTTGTTGTTATTTTTTATGTATATTTTTTTAAGTTTTTTTTTTTTTTTTTTGTATTGTAGACTGAACACATGCTAATATCTCTTGATTAGGAATAATTGACGGGTTACATTTGTCGTCATTCTAATTTTTTTTCGAACCACTCAGTTTACCAAATGAAGTGAACTGACGCAAAAGTCCATTATATATATATATATATATTATATATATATATATACTTTTTGTTGATATAACCATATATCTATTTAAATTCAGTCTTCGATTAATTTTAAGGATTAATTGGGCAAGAGGATTTTAAAATGTATATCTTGCTCAATGAATAATATCGTTAAAATCAATCTAAGACTGAATTAACCATAAATAGATATATGGTTATATCAACAAAAAGTAAAATATTGAGCCCAATAGGTGTAGATCTATAATGAAAATTCATGAAAAAGTTCTAACCGCCAGTTTGTAACAGTTTTCAATAACGTTTTCCGTTCCGACAAACATAATATTTGTATGAATATTTTCACATTTCGAAAGGTTAATGTGAGGAAAAAGTTTAACGGATATATTAACAAACGGGCCCTAATCTATCAGTACTAAGAATAGGTGTTAACTTTCGTTTGATCCTCATGAATGTTAGGCTTCAGTTAGTGAGCGCGTAACACAAAATATTACTATAAAAAATTTTCTATAGACTTACTTGATAAAAGCATCAAAAAATGAATGCTCTTTATGCTAAGCTATGCTAGTTTATGTGTTCAATAAATGAAGTCAATGATTTAAATAACGCTCTTTTTCTAGTTATTGTAAATATTGCTGTTCTGAATTTGCTCTAGATAGTTAATTATAAAAAAAAATTTTTTTTTTATAAAATAATTCCACTTCAATAGCACATAAATTTTTGTTATATAGACATCTTATCGTCTTCTATCGAGTTATGAATGTGGAATGCGACGATGTGCGGCATTAATCCCAAGTTAGAGGTATCCATTCGTCAAACCGGTTCAAATATTTGATCAATTACTCGCCATCCATTCTTTTTAAAAGCTTTATAAACGACAGACCCATTACTGGCAGGACAACTTAAAAAAAAAAAAATTATTCGAATCGACCTATTTTCTCTTCGTTAAAGCAACATATTTCATCATACATATTTCCACTTTATGTACACAATACATAATTTTTGTAAAATAAGCAAACGATTATACTTATTGAAATAAGCCATCAATGTTTTATTCATTCATTAATGTTTTGTTATTTGGTCTTTTCTCTTTGACATACGACGACGAAGATCGCGGGTGATTATGCTGTCAATTTTTCCGCCAATTTAACACATAAATATGAGCTGTATGTATGCATGTATTTCGGGGAAATTTTCGATGCATTCAATTATTTTTCAATTCTTTGCTGTCCATATGTTTGTACACTTACATCAAATTTTAGGTAAGTTTTATCGCAACGCCCTTTTGATTCCAGTGTCTAGTCCCCACTAGAGAATTTATTGTAGTAATACGAACTTTAAAATCTCCTTTAATTATAAAATAACTTCACAACTCCGCTTGCAGATTTCAGTTACTGAACACATATCCAAAAGGGATCCCACTATCTGCGTAAATAGCACAATCCGCGCCGATTTTTATCGGGCCAGATCGGCACAGATTTAAAAAGTTTCCACTTTCACTTTTTTAGGACTAATGTATCGTCGCATATTGTCAAAAAATTTTCGCCGCATATCGAGGATTAATAAAAATCATTCAAAACGATCATACTTGTCAACATCAGGGTCCAAAAGTCAAGTACACGGTGCGTTCACACTATCGGCTCATCAATTACGGGAAAAAATTGTACAATACGAAGATAGTGGGATCCCAGCTTAACACAACGAAACATAGAATTTGACGTCTCATTTCATCAGATTATCGAGAAATTCTCGTTACCCTTAGATATCAAACTTACGTCAGCGTTTTTTTTTTTTTTTTTGAACTTTGCACATGGTCTCTTCATTGGTAGAACTTGAGGGTTAATCGGCCATGGACCTACTTTTAAACAGTTTCTGCCTTATTACAAAAGAAGGATATTATCTTAACGGGATTCTAACACGTTTTTTCTTAAGTTCTAACGATTGAAGTTTGTACTAGTGACTTTTGTGACAAATCCTCTATAATAATTCTCTGTAAAGTAAAAACTTGAATAGGCTTTAACACTGGGCTATCATCTGATACCGCTAGCTAATATAGTTCTATTACTAGCTAATGAAACAAAAAAAAAAAAAAAAAAAAAAAAAAATATATATATATATATTATATATATATCTTCACATCCGCATTTGAACACACAATCGCACACACTAAATTAGTATTTTTTATTCATATATCATTTTTTTTTTTTTTTTTAAATCGTGTGAAGAAGTTTTTCTTCTTTTGTATTTACCTCGTAAATTATTAAGTGTTGACTCTTTAATGTTTTGGGCAGTGCCCTTTTCAGTTTTCTCTTCGTTGCGACGTTTTAATTCATCGGCATTTGGTATACAAACAACTGCGATGCGCTTGAACTCTCCAAAACCTTTCATTTTACGCCTCTGTGCAGATGCATACGCATTCGTCTGTATCATATATAAATCGGGGGAAGTAGTTGTTGTTGTAGTACTCAATATATTGTGCTTGATGAAATTGTTGTTTTTTTTTGTTGTTGGTTGTATTATATATAAATCGCAATTTCGCCCCGAGTGTTTCGCATTTCCGTAAATTTCATAATTCAACCGGAACTGATATGTTCCTCTTATCCAAAAAATCACGCTCGCTTCAATAGCGGCAGCAAGGTAATTCCAAACAAAAAAAAAAAATCTTATAAACTAAAAGCATACCTGTGTTTGCATGTGTAGAACCACTGATAGTTTTTCGATTTCAGAAGTTTTAAGTTCTACATGAATTGATATAATGTTTTTGTTTTCTTTGAACGGTACAGCATCAAAGCAATCGATGTTTCAAGCTCCATATAAGACAAATAAAATAACATATACGAGATACGAGTGGAAGAGGAGTTGAGTTGATAAACGTTTTTTGTTTTTTTGTTTTGTTTTTTTTTTAATAAGTGTGGAAAACGCTTCGTTTGGCTATGTATTTTGATGGATATAGTAGTAATAGTCATTGTAGTAGAAGTAGTAGTAGTAGTAAGTAGAAGTAGTTAAATCTTTGCTGTTATGCTATTTAGCCGTTCAGCTACTTACAGTGGCATCCTTGCCGCTCTACTCCGTATTGAAACGAAGTCCATATTTGAATCGCTGTCTAGACTAAGAAACCATACACCACACACCGCCAGCTTTTCGCGTTTATTCGATGATACTTACGCTGCTTATTTTCTTACATTACTAATTGGGGCAACTTAATATCTAGGCATACCTTTTTGCAACGGCTGCGAACAACAGCCCAATAGGGCTGTTGCACATACAACATCGGTAGAAATGAGAGCAAAATTTTTGTTAAAACCGAAATCATTAGGAACACATAAGCGCTTAAGGCTCAAGTATTCCCAAATCGAAAAAATAGTTAAATGAAAAAAAAAAAAAAACGAAAACAAAAACCGAAAATAAATATTAACCTAACTGCTGAACACTCGTCGTTGAATTGGTTCATCCCAAGAAAAAACCAATATATAATCTGATGAAGAATTACCTGATCAAGTATGAAATTGCGACGACGTTTGGTAGCGATTTGTTCCAACGAAGAAAGACTGTTTAAGCACAATTCGTAGACTTTATCCCAACGCCCTTTATGATGGGACTTACGTGGTTCGCCATCGATCTTAAATTGAAATGAAAACATACATAATATTTGCTAGAACTCTTAACATTTTTTTTTGCATCATTAAAATTACCGTCATTTTGGAAATAAGAGCATCGGCTCCGATTACTTGATAACGTTTTTCGGGTTGCTCATTCAAACGATTTAGAGTCCAATGTGTCTTACCAGAGCCAGGTAGACCGACCATTAGCACAACTTCGCAAAGTTTTCTACTATCTGGACGTTGTGGCCCGGCTATATAACGGTCTTCTGGTATTAGAGCTATAAGCTCATATCCTTCTAAAAGGAATACTGTGTCTCTTGGCTCCGGAATTACCTCTTCATATTCATCATCTGAAGAATGATTATTGTGTTTGCTACTACTTTCGGTCCTTTGGCGTTTATTTGGTGATGGACCATCGTCGCTTTCAGTTTCTTTATGATCGGAAGTTTTTTCTTCCGATTTTTTCTCGGTGCTCTCTTTTATTTCCTTGCTCTCTTTTCCTTCCTTATTCTCTTCTTCTTCTCCGGTAACTTTGGAGTTTTCATCATTGCCATTAGTAGAGTTCTCAGGTTTTGATTCATCTAAAAAAAAAAAAAAATTTATTTTGTTTAGTCAAAACTTGATGTTGTCTTGCTCTTTTTTTACAGATAAAAATTACCTTCTTTCTTAGATTCTTCTTTTTCCTTACTTTCCTGTTCCGAAGCGTTCGACTCTTTAACTTCCTCATCTTTAGGTTCATCGGTTGTTTCTTTCATATCGACATCATTATCTTGAGAATTATCTTTATCATCATCACCTTTAGCTTCATCGACTACTTCCCATTTGGCGTCTTTATCATCTTTTTCGTCCCCATCGTCACCATCATCTTCATCTACCCTTTCGTCTGCATGTTTCTTTTTATCTTCATCTTTGTGTGCCTTGGGTTTACGTCGCATTCGTTTTGGTCTTTCAAGATTAACCAACAAGTTTTCATTATCAGCAAAGTTGACGTGGAATTCATAGCCTTTTGTGACTATATGAGGAAATAGAGCTTCCTCCTCACCAAGAATACTTTTATCAAATTGGAAAGCTTCTCCCAAGTCTTCACCATTTAGTGTGTACTTAATGGTGCAAGGAGAACTTTCTAAATCCAAATAACAACCAATAACATCATCTAGTTTGTAGGGCTTTGCATAATCGGAAAATTCAGATTTCTGCACCTTCCGACCTGATTCGCAATATCCAAAGGAATTCTCGTCTTCGCCCAAAAGTAAATTTGTATTCGGCAAAGAGAAGCCAACGCGAAAGCCACGTACGTAGGGCTCATCGCGAAATTGGTGTGAACGTCCCAAATTGGTTTCTTCGGCCAAACGCACCTCGAAGCAAACTTTGCCATCCCGCACGCCGTAATTTGCACGAACACCGGACCAAACTAGCGCATAAATTTCATGCGACATTGGCTTGGCGGATGTAAACGTAACAGGATCAATGCGTAGATACAAATCGGAGTCATCTAAATGAAAATTAAAGAACATAAAAAAAAATTTTTTTTTTTTATAATTACCTTAAATAAAAAATTATATCTTTTTTTATACTTACACCAACTCAAACCGAACTGCTTATCTTCCAAAGTTGGTTCGTCTTCGAGATTTTCGTCACCTGTTTTGGATGAGCGACGATCTTTTGAGTGGGATCGTTCTTTTGACTTGGAACGATCTTTCGAATGACTTCGGCGAGAAGATGACGAACGAGAACGCTTACGTCGTTTTTTCGCCTCCGAGTCTGACTCATCATGAGCCTTGCGTTCTTCCTCTTTGTCGTTCTTATGCTCTTGCATCTCTTTGTCATGAGGCTCATTACTTTTTTTTTCATTCAATTCTTTTTCAGGTTCTTCATCGGAATGCTTACTTTTCTTATGGTCGGCATTTTCATCATTTCCTGCTTGTTCTTTAGCCATTTCTCGTTTTTCTTGAACAACTTTTTCTTCATCCTCTTCATCAGCGTCCTCATTTGCTTCTTCAACGACTGCACTGGCTTCTTTAACCACTTCATCGTCTCCTTGATTTTCTTCAGCTTCTTCTACAATTTCAGTTTCTTCTTCCCCAATAACTTCGGCGTCTTCATCAACCATTTCTGCATCTTCCGCGACAGTTTCTTGTTCGCCTGCTCCTTCCGATTCATATACAAATTCTTTTTCGACGTCCGTTTCTTCTGCGACTGCCTCCAATTCGGGCTCAATTGGCTTTTTTGGTGACGGAGATGGCGAACGAGTCATCGAACGAGTACGTCGACTACGTTTAGATGGTGTTCCAACAGGAGTTATTGTTTCTCCTTCTGCAAGAAATTTTGTTCGCCAATTCAGTATGCATGATATCAATACACAAAATTTTGAAGAAAAAAAAAACCCCCAACTCACCCCCACCATCTTCGAGGAATGCACGCAATCTTTCAACCAAAACTGCCTTCACTCCCTTCGTGTCTAGTCCACGAGCCTGTAGCTCATTTCGAAGGTCGACCACCTTCATCTTGTCAAGCTTACTTGCATCCATCTTGCGCCTAAGGAAGCGTGCCTAATTAATGAACAAATGAAAATCGAATTTCTTTCGTTGAATTTTCGGCGTCACAAGCACATTCACACATTCACAAACTTCTTACTTTCAGTTTTATTTAAGAATTAGAAAATCAAATAGTGTGTTTCTGCTTTTTTAATACGCAAACTTCCGGCGAAATATCCGCCATAAATCCTTTTTCACGTTTTTTCTTTGTAGACCACAAGCTTCGGCGTGATAAAAAATGGCGGCAGCTACTAGTATTGCCAGTTAGTTAAAAAGAAAATTAAGGTAGCACATGCGCATATTCGATATATTGCATCTTGCTGACTTTTAATACATTTGGTTGTCAAAGCGTATTTTTCATACATTTAATATATGCTCAATTTCAAAACAATTTATAATTATGCGTAGCATTACAGTGTGACTCCACATGCGATAGTTCATCGCATACCATCTGCAAATTTTATGGTATGCGATGGCAGCATGTGGTGAGATTTTTTTTTTGAGTGGGAAAATTTCGGTATGCGATGAGCATTTTAAGATGTTAAGTTAAGTTACTTAACTTACAGTGCGACCCGACATGCGATGGTTCATCGCATACCATCTGTCAAATTTTATGGTATGCGATGGCAGCAGGTAGAGAGATATTTTTGAGTGGAAAAATTTCGGTATGCGATGAACATTTTAATATGGCGTTTAGGTAGAAAATTCGCTGCTTAGAAGCGCTAAGACATAGAAATTTGTAAAATAAAGAGTAAAAAAGAGAAAAACCCGACAATCTGGGTAAATCCGTTCTTGCAGAAAAGAGAACAACATAAAAAAATTCTGAAGTGACAGCCCATCGCAAGCGATAGATGGCATGCGATATGGTATGCGAGATATGGCATACCATCTGCCATGAGCGGTCTCCACTTGCGATCTATCGCATACTTTCGATCGCATGCTATGAACCATCGCACGTCGAGACCTTAAGTTAAGGCCTCGACGTGCGATGGGTCATAGCATGCGATGGAAAATATGCGATAGATCGCAAATGGAGACCGCTCATAGCTGATGGCATGCGAGATATAGATTGCGATATCGCATGCCATCTATCGCCTGCGATGGGCTGTCACTTTTGAGTTTTTTTATGTTGTTCTCTTTTGTGCAAGAACGGATTTACCCAGAATGTCGGGTTTTTTCTTTTTTGCCCTTGATTTAGCAAATCTTGGATCCCTTTCAACGTTTAAGCGCTTCTATGCAGTGAATTTTCTCGCTCAATGCCTCTTAAAATGCTCATCGCATACCGAAATTTGCCCACTCAAAAAAATCTCACTACTTGCTGCCATCGTATACCATAAAATTTGACATATGGTATGCGATGAACAATCGCATGTGGAGTCCCACTGCTAAGTTAGAATTTTTGCTCAATTTTCATACAGACTTTGCCATTAGTTTATTTCAGCGCTGCCAGGTAGCGTAATCCTGGCAGATAAAATAAAAAAAATGAACTAAAATTAGTGAACTCTATAGCGGCCTTCACACAATCACGTTGTCTCGCAGTCATGCGTGGCATGATGAAAAAACTGACCCTATAAATGGGTGCCTACAGCAGAATAATCTCAACTGTTCTCTTCGCTGAACGTTATGCTCACTTCACTGAAAAGTATTTCGTATATTAACTGATGTAAGTAGTGATTATGATGGGCACATCACTAACAAATTTTTAGCATTTCTAGTTTTCGATTCGTTTTAATTTGAGCCACCTGTCTTTCAACATGTTGGGAAAAAGTAGCTAAATAAATTTCGCTACCAAAAAAGGTAGTCTGAGTCAACATGTTACGAAGACTCATTACGTAGCGCACCGTTTAGCCGAATTTTACTCAATAGTTTCGAAATAGTTTAGTTTGCTGAATGCACCCATTGCAAAAAAGTACGCATGACACGCACAAACGCACCCGTTTACACATATCGTCAACAAATTTTCGTTGGCAAGGGACGCTGGGGGAAGAGAGAAAAATGCTCCCATACCACATTCCCACGCGTACCTAGTCTTCAAAAAGTGTGTTTCGTTATCGAAATGTCTTAAGCTGCAATCATTCATGGCATAAGACGGCATAGCATAGCATAGCATAATCAGCTGGTTCTATCTATTCAATACATGTTGTATGCAAGTGGTCAGTGATGCCATAACATAACATAACAGAACAGAAGAAGCTGTAGAAAACAGATTTTTCTTATGCCGTCTTATGTAAGTTCGAGCCAGCTGATTTGAATTTGTGCTGCCAACTCCTTCCCAAAGCTGCCACATTTGCGCTTTTTATGAAAATCTTGAAAAGCCACAATTACTAATGTTGTACTTAGGGCTGCCATTCGTACTTTTTTTAAGAGTACATGTACTTTTTTCTGCAAGAAGTACTTTTGAATTTACAAACTCCAAAAAAGTACGCAAATGTACTCTTTTTCTGGCTTCGTACTCTTTTTGTACTGTTTTTCTGAAAAGGTACTATACATTTTGGGGAAAATTTTTTTTCGGCTGGTATCATCATTTTTTGTGATGTCTGGTAGCTCGAAAACGATGCAAGTGGCAAAGCCTGTCATGCCAACTCTTACGAATGAAAACTGGCTAGATAAGCCCAAAAAAAGGCTAAAAAAGGCCAAACAAATTTTGAAAACGGCCCAAAAAAAAGGTTGTTATTTTTATATTTTATTTTGGTTCTGCTTTATCAAACACCGTCCGATTTTAAATATTCCCGAGGAATTTTTCGCTGCGGATTTGAAAAAAACTTCTCCCATTCTATATAAGCAGAGAAGAAAACGTAAAAGCAGCAAGAATTTCGAAAATTTTTAAGCAAATATCATCAAATTCTCCCTATTATCGACGGTAAGAGCAAATCGTTTTCCGCGGAGAAAAATTTCTAAGTAAAAAAAATCCCAAGCAGATTCATTTAGAAATGGTCTTATAATATAAGTACAAAGAAAACAACAATATCAAAGAAATCAAAGTTTAACAAATTGATAAAAATATATACGAGTATGCAAATGTCTTCATCTACAGTATATCGTTCCAGTTCTTGTTGAAATCCATAAAAACTGGTATCCGGTTCTGAATTGCATGTGAGTACTTACTTTTTTGCATTTCGCAAGATATAGACGTGCATAACGTGTCTGTAGACATGGTTTGGTGTGTATTCGGTCCCAACGTGTAAATATTTGTGTTCACATCGGAAACACACCGGAAAATTTTGGTGTGCACACCCGTTTAAAACAAGGAAATATAAAAATAGCTAAAAAAAAAGGGCTTTTTTTTATGACATTTTAAGTTTTAAAAAGAATTAATTTGTTTTTTTTTTTTAATTTCATAATAAATGAAAAACTAAAATTGTACTCTTTTTTTCCTCCTTGTACTTTATTTTTTTGCGGGATGTACTTTTATGTGGTGTTTCAAATCTGGCAGCCCTAGTTGTACTATATTAAAATAGTATTAAGCATATAATTTTTTATTAAAGAAAAATATATTTTATTACTTTTCGGCATGTCTCGAACTGATTACAAACGTTTGTTAATTATTTCTTGAGAAATTGTGGAAATAATTTTTCCCCCTTTTCGCGCAATGTGCGCAAATTGCAACATTGCCTCTTCTGTGCTCTTATGTTTTCTTATGTCTTCACTGACTACTCAAAAAGCGCTTATGTTATTTTATGTTATGTTATGTTCTGTTATGCCGACTTATGCCATGAATGATTGCAGCTTAACGAAAAAAAGAGTATCCTTATGAATCCGTTATATGCCTGCCACACGTAGATCGAAATTGCTCAATTTCAGAACAAAATTGAAATTGCCTCAATTTCAAATGTCAAATTTGTTCTGAAATTTTTTGAAATTGCTCAATTTCGATCTACGTGTGGCAGGCATATTATTCCCGATTTCCACACACAAATTTTTCTTTCGAAATTCCTTATGCTAGGATTAGACGATTGACGAAAAAGCGTAAATCTTGCGTCAATAGATTTACGTCCGGTTGACGTTTTTTTATCGCAATCATAAATAGATTTCCCCCCTATTTACACGATTGACCAAAAAGCGTCAATTTTAACAACGTCAACCAAAATTTCGATTGACATAATTTAAAAAAAAAGGTAAATCGTCAATTGTACAATCGAACCGTTTACACGATTGTTGTATTTTAGATCAATCGAAGTAGTCATTAGTTGACGGTAATTTTCAATGTTAAAAAAATTCGATGAATTGTGGATTCTTCCGGCATCGGCGCTGTAGATGGGAAACATATTGTTATGAGAGCACCACCAAACTCTGGAAGCACCTACTACAACTACAAAGGAACACACAGTATTGTTTTAATGGCGATAGCAGATGCCCAATACAAATTCCTGTATGTGGATGTCGGTTGTAATGGTCGCATCTCAGACGGTGGTGTTTTCAACAAGTGTTCATTTGGTGAATTTCGGCTTAAGTTTCGTCTCTGCTTTCTTCATTTTCGAAATATATTTGAAGTTTTTTCGTTTCAAAAATGAAAATTATTTTTAAAAGTTCAATATTTTTTTTCAAAATTGACGACTGTGGTTGACGCTTGAGACGTCAACCACTGGTTGACTGAAATGGGCTATGAATTCGAAATTATGTGTCGAAAGTTGCGTTTACACGATTGATCCTTTTGCGTAAATTTTTATTGACGAAAATTTAGAGCAATCTAGGGACAACCAGATTGGAGTAGTTTGACGCAAATAAAATTGTGCCATTACACGATTGATGTAGATTGAACATGAAAAAATCGTAAATATTGACGTAAATCGTCAATCGTCTAATCCTAGCATTAGGCTAGGCGCCGACTACTCAATTTTCAGTTTTCCAATTTTAAGTTGTGTGTTTGTGTAACACAGAACTGCATGAGAGCGCGCCGACATTCCAATTTTTAGTTGACCCAATAAAAAATTTTTGTTTTGCCAAAAATTTTAAAAAGGCAAATTTTATTGTGTTACATACGTTCTTATGGGGCGCCGCACACTATTCAATTTTAGTTGGTAGTGTTCTATAAACACATGGTACCGAGTAACTAATAAACTATTATGTTAATAGTTAGTCGTCGTTCATACTATGAGACAAGACAAGCGAGAGACACGGTGAATTCTCTTTTGGTGTCTTATTCGTGTTCATACTAGTAAAAATTGTCTCTGCGACATTTGAAGGAGAAGAAGAAACTGGTTGAATACATTGCTGCCAGAAAAAATATTTTGAAATACCTACTATCAGAATTAAAAATCCCCTAAGCTCTTGAAATAAGATAAATAAATTTTTATCGCGGTTTTCGTCAACATATGTTGGTTCACAGGTAGTTTTTTGAAAAAGTGTACCATTTTCTCTAAAATTTCTCATATTCAATACTTATAAGTTAGCTTTTTAAATTATTTCGGAATTCTTTAAATATGCTTCTTCATAAGAAGAGAATATTTACCCAAATATGGCAGCACTGTTTTTATGATGAGAAGGACAAGCACAAAGCGTGTCGCCGAGTACGTAAGACACGTACCCCTCTCTCTACCCCGAACGTCCCTTGCCTACAACCACCGTGTCTCTCGCTTGTCTTGTCTCATAGTATGAACGACGACTTGCTTGCGTCTGCAGTATAACGTCGCGGTTGGCGTTGACTGAAACTGAATTTTCTTTTATCCAGCCTGGGCTGAAAAAATGCATACATACATAGTACGCAAAATACGAGCAACGAAATGCACTCATGTGTAATGCCTCGCTACCCGGTACTAAATGGCGCATCCGCTACTCCGTAACGAACACATACGGTTTGCTACAGCTCTAGTACATATTGGACTGCTACAAACAAAAAGGGCAAAAATGGAAGATCGTAAGTTCACAATATAAGTAAGAAATCCTTTTAACATTTTTTTATTTTATATCACACTACGATTCTAAGAAGTTTTGGTTTACGCAAATTAAATAATTTAAAAAAGAAAAAATCAGTCTTTCGGAATTTCGACTTTGCATTTCCCTTAAGGCAGCCAGACTTTTTTTTTTTTTTTTGAAATAAGAACTCCAATTTGAAAAATCACATATGAAACAACAAAGTGACGAAATTTTTACATTGTCTTGTGCGACCATTCTCTTGGCAATTCCTTATTCAGGTGGACATTTTTATTGGTAGATATTTTTGTATTTTCAATAGCTAATTAGACCTGTTTCAAATATAATTTTGGTTTAAAAGGATATAATTTTCAGCTGTTCGGCTATGTCAGAATTTATGTATTTTAACACTTTGTTGCGCACAGAATCTTAATATGATTAAAGGTTTAAGTGATTGAAAATTTATATGCTTTATATCATTGCTGTAATGTTAAAATAATAAAGTCTGGTAACCCTGAATCCGGCGAGACCTCCTTTTAATAACATATCGCCAACCGGAAACTAAAGAGACACAACTCAAAAGTTGCAATTTTCCATAAATCGCGAAAAAAAATACTGCGTCGCAGTATCAATCGACGTTAGGCTTAAAAACGAAAGGCATGACGGGTTTTATCCGCCTGGGCTTTGAAAATCATACAACAAATGGAATAGAATTTTACGTGCACTAGTGTATGCGTACCGGTACTATATGAGCAAGATCATAACGTAACTTGAATAATTCATACAATTCTTGAGTTTGTCACTTTAGTTTGGGTGCCAAACAATATATATGGAAGATACGTATTACAATATAAGTGGAAATCCATTTCTAACATTATTTGCTAATATAACAGATTCAAGCAGTTTTGTTTAGCAAGAGTTAAGCTCCAATTTTCAATTTAGTATTGACAGTCTTTCGACGACAGCCGACTTTGATTTCAACAGCCAGTGCTTTCGTCCTCATTTCTATTTGTTATTGCAAATAAAACAAGCAAAAAATCGCATTGAAACAAAAAGTTATTTTTACAATGTTAATGTGCGATGCATTTCTTTGCAATTTCGTATTAGCTGATGTTTATTGGTTACAGATATTTATGTGGATGGTGTTCAATAGCAATTAGCTTTACCCCTCAGTTTTAAATTAATTTCGAAGTAAAAAAAAATAATATAGTTACGCAAAATTATGACTGCAAGATTAATTTTATTGGATTGGAAATATACGAAGGAGGCGTAACGTTCATATGATTTTCGCTTTTATCATTGCGAATTAGAGTGAATAATACAATTTGCCAAACAGATATTTTATCGAAAAGAAGTCAAAATGTACGTTTATATGTATTACGAGATTACGTGAGCAGGTTTTTTCGCTTGCTTTTGAAGTAAAAAGAAATTCCCTGCAGTAATGAAGAGTCAATTTGCCAAACAGGAGTACTCTGAGGTTACTCGAAATATGACTAGTCAAAATGTACAGTATTTTATGTATCTACGGAGATATCGGGGGTGAGTTTCAGGATTTCCTTTCGCTTTGTGCTTCGATTGCGAAGTAGAAAAGAAATTGTTATTGTCTGCTTTAAGTTCGCATTCTGATCGTTGCAACCACCGAAAGGTAGTTAGCTGGACTGGTTAAGACTATCGCTCAGCGACCTCGTGGTTGGGGTTCGATCCCTGGCTCGGGTGAGAATAATTTTTTTTTATTACGAAGTTTTTTTTTTTATGTTTATATTTTAATTTATTTTATTTAATAGTTAATTTTGAAATAAAAAAATGTTTCGCTAAATTTTTAAGTATTTTTTTTTTTCTATTATATCTTTTTTTTTTAATATGTATTTTTCAATTAAAAAATTTTTGTAGTAAAAATTCTACTCGTGCGTTCCACAAAAATTCAGCAACCAAAAACTCAAATGAGCGTTTTGATCAATACATTAAATTTGCTTGTTTAGCGTAATGGTTTAAGACGCTGACTTACCAACCCAGAGATCAGCGGTTCGAGGCTCGGTCAAGGCGAGAAAATTAAAAAAGTAGTGAAAAAGAAAAGATTTAAAAAAAAAACATAAGAGAAAAAAAATTCAAAACAAAGAGGAGAAAATAATTATTTTTTTTTTTCATAAAATGTGCAAAAAAAAAACAAATTGACCAAAAATTGACCCAACTGTATATGACGGCTCAAATATTCTTTTTAATTGCCTAATTTTTCGCTAGTTGAACGAAATTCAGTTGTTCGTGAATAGAGCAAATCAAATTAATAACTAAATTTAAATTTTATTCTCAAATTTAAATATTATTAATAACGAAATAAAATTACTCTAGTCCAATTGCAAAAAAATCATATTACCAAACTTCCATGAGCTGTTGTTGACTCGCAAATTCAGTCAACATTGTGTCTTGATTTGCAAGACAAGACAATGAATAAACAACAATGTTACCGTCGAAGTTTGCGAAGGAAAAAAATTTTGAGTTTGAGTAATAATTGATTTTTTTCAATTGGAACTAGAGTATTTTATTCGTTATTCATAAATTTTTTGTTACAAACTAATTTAATTTATTAATTCGGTTTCTCTTCAGAAATGATTCATTGACAGGACAGAATTAAGGATTAAAAAGAATTTTGCCCATATACTAGGTCTAGTTCATATGAGCAAAAACTGTGACTAGTTATTTTCCAATGACAGCTCAACGTTAAAAAAGACAGTTCAAAGCATTGGTTGGCAAATTAAGAGGCAGTAGTCCTGGTATTTTTGTGACTAGTTGGGGAGTAGTTAGAGAGTAGTTTGAATTACTGCAGGGTACATATATACAAATACATATGGATTAACTTTGAGATAGGCAATCGTTCAGTTGGCTTTTTGTGTTACAACAAACACAATCAATATTCATATATGCGTCATTGTCTTTATCAAAACTCCGATTGATAGGATTTGTTTAGACATCATAGGTTTGTATATGACACTAGAAACTTTTTTCGTTTACATAAATATCTTCATATTTTCTTTGTTGTAATTCCTCTGTCTATGTATCCGGCCTATTAGAACTTGTATGTTTCGATTTTGTTATCTTTTGTTATACCTATTAAGCAGAACGTTTCCGTTTACTACAATTCTGATTTTTGAACCGTTTTAAATCGCTTAACTGATAATATTTCTTGATAGAAAAAAAATTTAATTAAAGAAAATGGCGATTTCTTTACTCAAAAAAAAATCGAATCATATCAGCGCTTCTTCAGAACAAATAGAGATTGAAACAAGAAAAACCCTTACGATATCAAAGGTAGATTTAGAATTAAAATATGAAAAAATGTCGCAGCAATTTGTCCAAAGCAATGCGTTGGTCTGCAAAGATATAAGATGTGGTATAAAATTCTCATAGAAAATACAAAGCACCAAAGACATTATTTATTTATTTATGCTATTTTATTGTATTGAAGATAATTTGAAGAGAGAAGTCAAATGATATGTGCATATAACCCTGTCTATATTTCCTATTTCTTTGAATTTTTTTTTTTTTTTTTCTTCTATTTTTTTTCAATCGAATGAAACCGACTCCAGAACTTGGATCGCCTTATGCGAAAACAAATAGAAAATGTTCAAAACGATGTCAAAATATTTCTCAGTGCAGGAAAAATATCGCTGGCTACACTTGAAGTGTATGAAAACCAGTTTCGAAGTTCAAAACACTCCGAAACATTCGCTCAGAAAACACGTCGCTTCTACCATGTGTTGAGCTTTCTCCTAAGCTAACAACAATCGCGGCCGTATTTAGCTTATTGGCCAACTCAAATTTAAAATGAAGCAAGTAAGGGTGTTGTAGTAGTCAAGCGAACAAGACAATACATTACCCGACTACTTACATATATTTTTATAAAACAGGCCACAAGACCATGCCCATATACTGACCTCTGTTGCTTTACCTTATGAAATATGTATGTTTTTAAGAGACCGGTTCCGAAAATCTCTCTTTTGCCACGCCCATAACCATGCTCACTTCATCAAGTTTCGGTAAATTCATTCCGAGGCCTCAATATATGTTCGAACTTGAAATTTCATTGAAATAATAGTGGTACTCATGCAGCTTCGCAAATGCCTTCGCAATATTTTCCCATCGTAAATTTTCATATGAATTTTGACAGTTGTGTGAGAAATTTCTCATTTCCCATAATTTGCGAAGCTGCATGAGTACCACTAATACCTGACGCTGACGCGGATCATTTCAATAAATTATTTATATGTACATATCGCACCCCCTCTTCTAAGGTGACACAACTCAAAATTTCTCATTTTTCAGAAAACGCAAAAAACAAAATGCCTCGCAGTGTCAATCAAGGCAAGAAGAAAGTCATTGACGGGGTATTTCAGCTTTTTATAATAGCCAAAACGGAATAGAATTTTTCGTGCAGATAGAGAGATGAACTATGACCAAGTTCCATATGTTAACTCAAAATTGACGATTTTTGAGTTGTGTCACTTTAGAAGAGGGTGTGCGATATGGTCTGTCTCGAGTAGCCATGGGTGTTCCAAACACGTACGCACAAACGCAATATACGTTCGGGTACAATAAAAACGGCTCCAAGAATCACGATGCTTAGGTAACAGAGCTGAAGCAGTTCGCGGCGCTAGTTTTTTTTTTTTTTTTGTTGTTTTATGTTGATTAATACTGGCTGTCCAACGCTTTTGAAACGCTTCAAAGCGTACCACATTCTCACTGACACGAATCGCTCATTTTTCTACTGCTGATATTGTTCCTTCGATTGAGCTGAGTCTGCTGTTTATTGTTGGTTAGTAACTTTCAAAACCTGGTTCGGAGTGCTTGGAGTATAGAAATGTTATTTCAACGATCAAATGTTCGTTTTCGCTTCGTTCGTTTGTGAAGCTAAGTGCATTTTTTTTTTAATGGAATATATGCGAAATTTCAATTGCAATTCGATGCGATGAAGCTCAAGGAACGCGTTCTTTTAAAATAATGTTGCTCCCAATTCGGTAATAATGATGCGAGAAAGCTGGATTTGGCGTTAGCTTTACCGTTTCATGTGATTTCTTATGTGAGCCGAATTTGTGCACCAAATCCAAATCCAAATCCAATCAACCACAGCGCACACGCAGCAGCACAGCTTAACCAACAACATTGATCATAATCCAAATCAAAGCACTCACGACAAATAAAAAAAAAAAAATGACTGAAACCATTACGCCGACGACGGCAATGACCACAATAACTAATACTCCAACCGACGAACCATTGAGCCTGGAGTTTATTGAGGATCCATACTTGCCAAAATTGGATGACATACAGACACCCTCTTTAGATCAAATAAACGACTATGATGATGATGATGATGATGATGATGATGACTACGATGAGATCTACGATCATCGTGCGCTCTTGGATGACGCTGAAACGGAGCAATATTTACGCAGATTAACCCTAGATGATATCTTCTATGATGTGGACTACGATTATGCCAACACATTGGAATTGCATTCGATTGAAACGGAGTTCATTGCTTCACAATTGGCCAATCAAACGGCTTCGACATCATTAGCGAAACGTTTTCGTTTGAAGTTCTTTACAAAACGAACTCTCCGTGACGTTAAAGTCACCTTCATTGATTTCTCTAAGCCTTATTTTGCTAAGATTTCGAGTAGTGATAATTACAAAAAGTTCCTAAACATCGGTTCATCATCTGAAAAACCCAGATCAACGGTATTGAGCAACAAAGGTAAATTAAGCGTAAACCAATGTTGGAGTCCAACACGCCAAACTGCCTTTCACAAAGTACCTATGTACATATTTTCCTCATTTTTTGTGTTTTTCTCATTTTTATTGTGTCTGTTGTGCTTAATTAAGAAAATAGTTAAAGAAAAAAAAAAAAATACTAAAAAACATTCCAAAACGCTTTCAGTTCAACTTTTTAAATTTTTTTGAAATTTTTAAGCTACAATCTCCCAAACGAGATACCACATAGGCAAGGGGTGTAAAAGCAATAAGTACTTAGATTAATAAAACCTAGCGCGTGTTTAAATAATGCACAAAGTTTTTTGGGACACCCTTTATAATGTAACTCATCGATAGAAAATATGAAGAAAAAAAAATCCACATAGAGTTTATTATAATTACTTTATAAATATTTTGAAAATCCGTAAAAAGAGGCTTTCTTCAATAAATTGTTCGTATCTCTTACACATAAATATTTATATGAAATGCTTGAAAGCAATGCTCAATGAATTCCTGGATTAAAACAAAAAACAAATTCGATTTATCATTTTTCAAAGTTTCTCATTTTTCGTCTGATTGATTACAAAGAAATAAAAAAAAAAAAAAAAATTATTCTAAAAATTGTAAAATTTTTTTCCTTTCTTCTTCTTTATTCACTCGCAACGCTCGAAAATTTGTTGTGGAATTAAGTTTGTAAGTATAAAAATTCATTTTAAAAGATTTTGTTAAAAAAAAAAAAAAAAAACTTCAACTGACGACAAATGAAAATTTTTAGCTTATGATAGAGTTTTCGAGGAAATAACCTTTCAAGGAGGTATTTATGACGAAAATATCTTTGATTTTTGCGGTTTTGTGATTTTGATTTTGACTTTTCTCTCGATTCGTTTTCGTTTTCGTTTTGTTTCGTTTCGTTTTGTTGTACTGAAAGTAAAATTAGCGTTTTTTAATTGATAGTTACGTTGTATTGAAATTTGAAAAAGTTATTTTGTTCTTTTTATTCTTGGCTAGAACAAGATAATTCTCCTCATAGCTTCGGTTTCATGGTTTTAACTATTGTTTTTTTTTTTTGCTTTTTTTTTTAATTTGCAGATAACTCGAAAATGTCTGAAGCTTCATCTCCGGCAGCATCCGTTGCTTCTGCTGATATCGCCGCAGAGTTTGCAGCTCTCACAACTGAAGAGCAAGAGAAACAAAGAGCAGAATGGAGTCAAGTGAGTTAATTGCGGAAAAATCTTTTATTTCGAAGGTTTCTATTTATCATCGAACGTGTATTATTGAAGGAACTCGCTCGCGTAGAAGAGGAAATCAATACTTTACGTACGGTTTTAACTTCGAAGACACGTCATGCTTCGGATTTGAAGCGTAAGCTTGGAATTACGGTCTGGAAGGAAATTACAGATGACATGAATCAGGGATTAAAGAACGTTAAAGAGAGCTCGGTGTAAGTACCTACATAAAGATGAAGGTCATGCACTCATTTAGATAGAATTGCGATTTGAAATTCAAATCACATCTTTATCATAAATCGATAACGATTTTCTGACAATCTTACATCGCTATTTTTATTTTTATATTTATTGCTATTGTTTTGTTATAATTTATCAACAATTAATTTGTGATTTCACAATGCCCTGCCAAAGGCTGCGTTTTCTAAGGCCCCATCTACACGATGCAAGTTTTCGCTTGGCAAGTTTTAGTACTTGTGTGCAAGAACTTGCGTGACCAATCCACACGATGCTAGTAAATTTTAGCTTGCAGCTTGGCTGAAAGTAATCTAAAGATGACTTGCACGCAAGTGCTTGGTTACATAGCCACACGGCGTTACTAAAAGTTGCTTTTCAGAAGCAATTTTTTTTTTAGAACATGTAGCTTGCCAGCTTGAAGGTTTTTACATTCAAGTAGAAGTTCTTGCCGCAAGTTTGACAGTTGGTATAAAAAATCATATTTTAACCTAAAATAGCAAAAATCGAATAAAAAAAAATAAAAAAAATAAAGCAAAGTTCTAGCAGCGGAGCTCATTTTGTGCAAGATAATAGAAAAATTATATAAAAAAAAAAATAAAAAATTTACATTTATCATTTAAGAATTATTTTAGAAAAAAAAAAAACGAAAATTTCCGTTTTTTTTTAGAAAAACAAAAACCCTAATTTGTTTTAATGAAAACCTACAAAGGGTAAAACCAAAAAGGCATATTAAACCAAATATTTACAAAATGAAAAAAAAAAAAAAAAATTCAAGAGCGTATTTTGGAAAAAAAAAAAATAGAAAAAAAACAAAAAAAAGGAAAAATTAAACGCATTCTTTTTAAAGGCAAAATTCCCAAATTATTTTAATAATATTTCAAATGATGCATTTTCTTAAAAACCGGCTAAATTAAATGCTTTACCTGATGGCACTTCATTGTTTTATAAAAAAAAAAAATATCTTTTTGATAAAAAAAATTTCGAAAAATTTAATTTTGAAATGTGCCATTTAGAAAAATTAAATATTGAAACATCGCACTCGCTACTTTTTTGAGTATCTTGAACCTGACAGTTTGTAAGCATGCAAGTAAAAAGAAAAAAACTTCTAGCAAATTGGAAGATTGTATTTCTACACGATCCGAATTTTCTTTAGGCAAGTTCTTGCATGGAAGTCTTGAAAAACCTGCCGCAAGTCCTTGCAAGCATTCTACACGATGCAATCTGCTTGCCAAGTACTTGCAGAAGTGACTTGCCAAGTGAAAACTTGCATCGTGTAGATGGGGCCTAATATACATTATTTTTTGTTTTTTTTGGTCGAATTCCTCTTTTTTAATACACGTGATGAGGAAATTAAAATCAAAGTTTTTAATATCAATTCTCCTGAAGTTGAAACGTCAAGATTCTTAATAAAATCTAAAATTATGGAAAATGTAGAGATCGTGAACAACACATGAGTAGGGCTCAGAAAAAATACCCTAAAAATTACAAAAATTCCGTTAAGGGCATGGTATGGTTTTAAACCCGAAAAAAAGGCATGTTTTCATGATTTTTTTTTGGAGACATGAATAAGTTGGTTTATTTTCTTCATAATACATGTTGTAGTTATGCTTATTAAGTGTATTTGGGAAAAAAAAAAATTGAAATTATCGATAGATAAATACGTGGTATCGATTCTCCGGAGGCTCCTCGAAAAAAAGTTGGTTTGCCGTGAACATGATTAGAGGTTAGCGGTTCATCTGAAAAAAAAAGGAAACATGTTTTTAAAAGGTAATTTGTATCCCGAGGTATCGCCGTGGCCCTATTTTTTTTAATAATTTTTTTTTTTTTTTTTGGTAGCGTTTTGAAGTCAAAAACGCGATTTTCGCTTAAAAATTGAGGTTACTTTATTATTTTAAAATAGGAAAAAAAATAAAAAAAAAATAAAAGGGCCACGGCGATACCTGTTGATTTATGTGTATAATAATTGAAAAAAATTTTAAAACGATCGGTCAAGTAGATTTTGCAGCATCGTGTTCACGGACTTCAAAAAAGTCGTTTTCCACAAAATCGATTTGAAATTTTTTTTTCTACACTTTTTACACTAAGGTCCACTCACTTGAATCGCTGTATCTCCTTTAGTTTTAGTACGATTTACTTGGAATTTTTACACAATACTCTTGAAATGTTGTACATTCAGAAAAAAAATAAAAATAAAAAAAACAACCCAAAAATTTTTTAAAACCATACCATGCCCTTAAAAACGATAAAAATGTCAGGAATGAGCCTAAAGATTTTACCAGCATTTATTCAATTGCTTTAACGCATATTTCGTTATTTTACGTCATTTTTAGGACATTTGTTTTCCGAACCCTACTCATGTGCAACGAAACCGCTTTCGATAATTCAACAATAGTCTTTTATAGCACGATACATCATCGCATTTTTGGTTTAATTTTGTTGTTGTTGTTGAAATTTTTGAATTTTTTTTATTTACGAAATATATTTTTATTTGAATTTTAAGTTATCAATCAGTTGAGCAAGGCGTGGGCAATTTGACTAAAGCCGTACACGATGCCCCAATGTAAGTAAATTCAATGGGAGTGAATTTCATAATTTTTAGCAATACATACTAACATATTTTGGCTATGTTTTACTAACAGAAGCCGATCGCACGTAATATAAAAATGTGCGTAAAATAGTGCATGGAGGTGCTGCAATTCATTCTGTATATACATATATTTTTAACTATGTAATTATATATTTTTTCCTTTTCGAACAATTAACCATTTCATTAAGATAACAACTTATTGTACATTTTACAACTAATTGTACATTATTTGAGCAAAAATATTATTGTTGGCTATTTGATTGTACAAATGTCACCCGGAATAATTCATAATAATATTTATTATTTTGAACGCAAGTCGATTTATACTCTTTCCATTTTATTTGCAGATTTCAACGTACTGAATCAGTGATAAAATCTACCGCTGAAAAGACTTCTTCTGTCTTCGGTAGCATTACGAGCGGAATTTCATCGAAATTTTCGCAAATGAAAAATTCCGATTCAATGCGTTCCATCGAAGAGAAGGTGGGCTCGGCCTATGAGAACGTTAAAGTAAGCTATGAACACAACAATTTTTTGTGCCAATCTCATGCGGTAACTATTTTCAACTATTTTGAAAGCTTATTATTACATTTTTATTTTTCAAAGTATTATTTGCTTGCGCGTATTTGGGGGTAGAAGTGGGAAGAACATGTCATTTAAGCTCTCTCTTTAAAAAAAAAAAAAAAAAAAAAACAACAGAATCAACTGAAATGGAAATAAGTTATACTCGCTAATTTGAAAAATATTATCGTTTATTGCTTTTTACGGAACAATCTTCCCTCTTCCAACCCAAATATGACAGATCATCTGCACATGTCTACGGCCAAATGGTATTAGGTATACTAACATTTTTTCAACATTTTTTTCCTTACAAAATTCACTGTTAATGCATCAAGAGAGAAAAATGAAATACTCTAAAGCCAGGTCTGCAAAAACTTCGGTTTGTTTAAATTCAATTTAAAACAAGTAAGAAAGCTAAAGTCGGTCAAGCCCGACTTTGAAATACCCAGCGTCCCGACATTTATGAGCGCACTATGTTTTGCTTCTCTTGTTGTGGGCGTGGCAGTGGGAGGGCCACATAAATTATTTCCCTACACCTTTCATTCGCCTTGGTGAACCTATGTTGCGAATTTGAAGCTTCTACGCCTTTTACTTCGGAAGTTACGAAAAATCGTTATTTGTGGGCGTGGCAGTGGGCGGATGTCTCCCATTTTTACTTAGGAACATACTCGGACCCCGATATATTAATGTGTGCCAAATTTCGACTTCATTGGTTCAGCCGTTTCGGAGGAGATCCGACCACGGACGGACAGTTAGTTGCATGAGTTGCTCTAAGTTTATCGTTATTCCATCTTTCATAAAAGAAACATGAATTGACAATCATAAAGTAATATGAAATAATCATACTCAGCATACTCAAACAAATATATTCAGGCACGATTCCCTCCTTCCTTCTTCCTTCTTTATTGTTTATTATTATTTTATCGTTTTGATTTTTCCACTTCTCCATTCGTATTCACTTTTTGACTAATAATTCTGCTCATTTTAGACGAAAGTCTCCACTTCACGTTCGGGATCGGTTTCCAGTTTCCCCGATGCCTTAAACGAGAACGATGCTAAATCAGGATTGAGTTCACCAACAGATTCAGCTGGAAAATAAATAACTGAACACCGTACTACATAGACAGACAGACATCAGCTTCATTAACAACGTTAATATTAATTCTACCTTCAAATTCAACTAAAATTAAAACAGTTTGCCACTACAGCATGCATGCTATACTTTTAACCACCATCCAGAGCACTTATGGCATTCGAATTTAAGCCATATTTGATGTCGCATTCGTCTCTTATTGATTCATAAAGAAATTATTTCATCATCGTATATTTTAAGATTCCTTTTTCAGGAAATCTTGTATTGTTAACACATTTTTAATTATGTTTTCAAAGAAGGTCAAGGGTCTTGTTGTGGAAAGACTTAAAAAGTAACATCTGATAAATGTTTGGAGTGTGTGTAGTGTGTGTGTGTGTTGTGCTTACTATTATCAAAATGCTGATTCATTCGATTGATGTAGTAAGTTTGGTGAATATAATACCAACAACAACACCTAAATAAGCATATAACTCGGAAAAAATCTGTTTCTTTCAAATAATTAGGAAGTAAAAACAAATAAAAAACAAAATACATGAAATTCTATTTACTATTTATATATACTTGCTTCAACGAAAAATATATATTTACTCTGTGAGAATAAACTCAAAAATATGAACAATATTTTTATTACAATTATAACATTGCCTTTTGTCTGTGGTGTTCTTGTTCTGCTTCATACGTGAAAGTGAATGCGTTAACTGCATTGATAAAAACTTTATAATGTTATTGTAAATGTAAAAATAAGCTCCTTGAGAATAGTTTAACGTCTATAGAAAGAAGCTAAAATCATAAAAAGCGCATCATATATCGTCGGCTTAAAGCGTAAACCTGCTAAGTCCACTTTTGACCGATTCCGACTTTTCGATGTCATTCGAAAGAAAAAAGCACAGTGCATCGTCAGGCAAAAAAAAAAATTTTCTTAATTTCAAATTCTAAATACGGAGAAATTGGTGATGAGTAAAACTGCTAAGTCCAGCTGTGGTCAAAGTTCACAGCTAACACCAACAAGAGACTCCAAGTAGACGTTGTATGGTGCACAGAATCGAATTTAGAAGAGACTTCATATAGAAACAAAATAAACCATCCATATTTTGGGTCTCCTTCCCTACTTTGAAGTCTTGAAAAAAAAGTGTTTTTTGTTTACCCTGTAAAGTTTTGAAATTGTTAGTTAGCAGGTTTACACTTTAAGCCGACGATATATATATATATCGGTTCCTTTTGATTCCTATAAATTTGGTACTCAGTAAAACTTGGCTTTTGAAGTCAAGAAAGCTTCGAAGTAAAACTTCTAAAATTTTTGCCCCAATTAACATTCAACCTAGCGATATAAATAAGAGAGGATAATTGGCATATACATATTCCCACTTATGAGCCTTTTTTTCACATTGAAATGTGCGTCTCGAAAAGCTACGTTCATTTGGTTAACTTCGTTCTCTTAATTACTTAATAAAAATTCTTATTTTTTAGTTTGGCTAATTTTTTATGAAAATCGATTTCATCGTTAGTGAGAGCTAAAGCTTTATCTATTACTTACACTTCTTGAAATATAATATTACATATTGCTTTTTATTTCAAATAATTTTACTTTTTATTTTAAATTGATTTTCATTTTAATTTTTAGCGTTTACATCAAATTAATAAATGGCGCTCCTAAAATTCAAAAAAGGCCATTGTTGAGATGCTTTCAAACGAGCTTAAAAACATTCATATGGAGATCACTCTTTATAAAATTCAATTTTAAAAGGTTTCTTAAGTTTGGTTTAGCATTTAATTGGAGCAAACTATACCGTTCGCTTTGATAATCTTTTTTGATTATTAATTATTAATATATGCTGTATTGAAAATGTTCATTCATGTGATGTTGTGAAATCCAATACCTTTGAATATTAATTATACTGATACGCCCATAGAATTGCCTTTATTATTAACTTTGGAACAAATAAATTTTGTATGAAATTCTAAATATTTGTTTTTTTTTTATATTTTCTTTTCATATATACATGTATACAGGGTGTCCCGTAAGGTAGTACATTCCTTTACAGGGGTGGTAGGGGAGTCCAAGATGAACAAAAAATCGTAAGTGAGGTGGGGGTCCCAAATGCACCCCTGAGGAGTTATAGGGCCTTAAAGTTTTTTTGGCTCTTTTAAGAATTTCATCACATAAAAAAAAGTTGAAGTTCGTTTTTAAATCCCATTTTTTCGATGGTTAAACCGCAAATAAGGTATAACAAATGTACCACAGATTTGAAGTAAATTGATGGAAGATTTAAAAAAAAATTAAAAAAGCATGTGTTAATTGGACCTTTTCCATACCAAAATGGCTCCCAAAGTAAAATAATTGAAAATTTTTTTCAGATTTTTTGACTTTGAGCGTTTATTTTTCACACAATAACTGCAATTTTGACCATCAATTCAATTTTGCCCAAAAGCCTGTACAATTGGCTTTCAAACCGCATAACATTTTTTTTTCTACAGTAAGCCACTAGCGTGGGAGAATTGTTTTTTCTGGACTTAGTGCCAAAAAACTTTAAGGCCCTATAACTCCTCAGGGGTGCATTTGGGACCCCCACCTCACATACGATTTTTTGTTCATCTTGGACTCCCCTACCACCCCTGTAAAGGAATGTACTACCTAACGGGACACCCTGTATAGTCTATATATAGTATAGTGTAAAAATGTGCCCCGCACGGAGCATTGGGAGACAAGATGAAAACGCTTAAAAAACTGGTTTTTTTTAGGTCAGCAGTTCTATACCAAGTGAACGTAACAAATATTTCAGTTCGTTTATTTCATCTAATCGCGCTTATCAGATCGTCGCATTTCGAACACTTTTGCTCTGACACGAACACTTCTGATGTACATACGTTTCGAACACATTCTATTTAAAAATTTCAAATTGAATAAGAATGAAGAAAATTTACAATTTGTAGAACTGTTATCACTAGAGCTTCTAAAAATTTTTAAAACAAATTTTATTCCATACCATAACTCTCTAACCGATAACGCAAGGGAAATTTAAAATAGTAATATGAATACAGATAACCAAAAATGTGACTTAAGTGACATAAAAATTGTTCTAACAATTCTCTTTTACAAAGCCATTGTATGGAGTAAAATCCTTTTTAACAATTTTTAGAAGTAAGAATTAGGAATCATCCTGATGAATGCGGAAGCGAATTCGCCGAAATACGTATAGAAATATACAAAATAAAGCGATTGAAATAAAAGTGAAAATTCCGATCCGTTTTATTACAAATTGTCTGGAACAGAACGTAAAATGAAATTATGACGTCATAACCGTAACGTCCCTTTGCGCTTTAAATGAGTCTTTTTTTCTAAGCGGAAAGCGTATAAAAATTTTGCTTTGAAAAGAAATTATTTTAAATAGACTTGTATTTTATTAGGGAACTTGAACTGAAGTGACGTAACGCACAGAACGAGCTTATTGCAAGGTTTCGATTGCGCACAATTTTAATCATTTTTCTGATAAGAAAAGAGAAAGACAAAAACCGAAAACAGCTGACTATACACTTTTTTGTGGTTCTTTCGGAGTGCTTCTGCTAAATTAAGTTTTGTACATAAATAATTTGAAATTTAATTGTAAATCGCTTACAACGTCTAGAGAGCGAGAATCAGCCGAGCGAAATTGTATGTGATGCATTTCTAAATGGCTGAACAAAAAGAAATTGTACAACTTATAAGTTATGCTAGAAATTAAATTAATTGCACACCAATACAACGAACGAACGAAAAGACTTAAGACAACAAGCGGAAGCTTTCTTCAAGTGCATTGTATCGCATTAAATTGACTGCGTCGCCTTTATACTCGCTCACGGACGGCCAACACACGCCCATTTTCCACTTGAGTTGCTGATTTTGTCATTTGCTTAACATTTTTGCCCTCGTCTCCGACATGTCTTCTGGCATGCCAGAGATTAACATAGATTGCATCAAACTAATAGAGCCCAGAATTGATGGAGCTGCTTCGGATGCCGCATCGAAAGACTCGTATCTGGAAGCAGCACGCATTCTATTAACACTACTTGACAATATACTGAACGAGCCAACAAATTCCAAATACCGAACTGTGCGCTTAGAGAATAAAACAATCAAAGAGAAACTACTCTGTTTAGATGGTTCATTGCAAGTACTCGCCGCTATTGGATTCCAGTGCAATTATCAAACGAAAGAGTACACATTGCCAAAAGCGGTGCCGCTTCAACAAATCCGTCAATATCGTGATGTGCTGCGATCGCGTCGAGACGCGTGGCTAAAGCTCGGTGCTCCAAATGGTGAGTCAGAAACATTTTTTTATTCATTTTACATTCAATTTTACGAAATTTATTTTTGTTTAGTTAACGATCCTGCAAAAATGTCGCTGCCATCTTTAAACAGAGTAGATAATGATAACAGTCCGGTTGTCCCACTACCCAGTTTAAAACCCTACAGACAGCGCATAACATTTCCACGTCTTTTGGTAAGCATCTCTACGAAAAAAAGCTCTAGTAAATTATCAAAACAATTTCTTTTTGAATTTGGGAAATCCTCATATGTATAAATATATGCTAAAAAAAAAAAATTGCACTTATACGAACTTAATATTGTGAGATTTGCTCAAGATAGTTTACTCTTCCAATCCCTGATACGATATGTTAAGGGCACTAATTGAAGAGAAAATACAACAGATGAATGTCCTTTTGAACATTTTCAACACTCTTGATAATTTGAACATTCGAATCATCCACAATATTTTGTTTGAATTTATTCTTATTACTGTTAAAGCGCTCGCCAAACAAATTTCTGCAATCGTTGGAACTCCATTCCGATGCTGTAATGCAATATGAGGATGAAAAACTACTGGAAACTGGACGAGCACTGATACCAATTGACGAGTTAACTCAAAAGGCTAGCGAGAAATTAATTGCCATGCAGGAAGAACGTGATGAGGAAAAGTGTACACGTGACCAAAGTAGGCAACAGGAGCCATGCATACGAGATCTAATACTTGTGGAGCTAGTCAACTGGTTTAATACCGAGTTTTTTGAATGGTTCGATAATATACCATGTAAAGTCTGCGGCAAAGACGAGAACAAATTGATTCGCACACAAACAGAAGGTGATATAAATGTTGAAGTCGGACTTTGTTGTGGTCAAGAGACAAAGTTTTATCGTTACAACGATATTGCTCAGCTGCTCGTTGCAAGAAGAGGTCGCTGCGGTGAATATGCAAACTGTTTTACGTTTCTTTGCCGCTGCTTGGACTATGATGCGCGTATCGTACACTCATATTTTGATCATGTTTGGACGGAGGTTAGTTCTGCAATATTAATTTTGTACAAAAATGTACTAAATTATTGATAACTAATTTTTAAAGGTTTATTCTGAAAGTCAATTACGGTGGCTGCATGTCGATCCTTCGGACAATGTTGTTGATTCACCGTTAATGTATCAGCATGGTTGGAAGCGTGACATTGATTATGTTTTTGCCTATTCATGTAATGACATGCAAGATGTTACATGGAGATACACGAATAACCATCAACAAATACGTTCCAAACGACGCTACTGCACAGAATTGGATCTGAATAAAGCAATAATTGCAATCAGATCAAAACGGCAAATGCATTTCGATGAGTCACAGAAAAAGTTATTAAATCAGCGCTGCATGCTGGAATTAATTCAATTAACGGTAGAAAGGTAGAATAGATGATGATGAAACTCGGTTTCTTTGTATCAATTCTAAAAAATTTATATTCTTTTCCTTAGGCAACCAACAGAAAGTGAACTTAAAGGACGTAGTTCAGGAAGTTTGGCATGGCGCCAGTCTCGAGGAGAGCATACTTTTAGTGATGTATATATATTTATTCAAAATATTTATGTTATTGATACTATGATAGTTTTTTTTTTCTCTTGTGCAGATCTTTGTCTTTAAACCCAACGATGAGGAAGCACAGAAGAAGCAACTAAACATACGGTACTGCTGCACAACTGATCTTTATGAACGTTATATTAAAGGTTCTGCGTTATATGCATTTTTTGTTGAGGATTAGTAATTCTTTTAGTTGCTCTAAATTTTAGATGGATCTTGTATCAAAATCATCGCAACATATAAAACCTGGCAAAGTGCTCAATTCTCATCGAAGAATATAATACGAAAAGTTGAGCGTGACTGGAAAATGGTTTATTTGGCGCGTGTTGGTACGAACGAATGAATCGGTTTGCCAATACATTGGTTTTTACATTTCTATTCTTTACAGAGGACAGCAACTCGGCGGAGATCGTTTGGAAGTTCAGTTCAAAAGCAGCTGGTCTGAGGGTAAAATCTTATAACCTCGTTTTTGAAAAGAAGACTTTTGGTGAGGGTCACATAGCTGTTAAAATCGAACCCGTTGACGGTGTTAATGAGGCAACGCTTAAAGGTGCCGATGAGTTTCAGATTCGTGCTGAATTGTCGGGCGGCAAAGGGGATGTTGCTTGGCAGCATACTCAGCTATTTCGACAAAGTCTAAATTCGAAAGATTATCCATTTGACTTACAAATTGAATTTGAATAAATATACTTCTGTATTGTGTTGTGCAGTCGTGACGTTAGATGAGCATTCTACAACAGCGAAATTCGGATTTAACGAGCATTCAAATTCTTTCCATTGAGTACCTTATATAATGAGCAAAATGGCAGAAAGCTCGTTTGAGTGCCCTTTTAAACAGAAAAAGCCATAAATAGGAACAAAGAGGAATGCAAAACAAGTTTTTGTGCATAACTGGACTTGGTAAGTTTCAACAAATTCATTTGTTAACACGATGTCATTTTTGTTCGTTATAATTCTTTTGAAAGCACAATTTTTAGTTTTATTTAATTAAAATTAAAAAAAGTTAACTATGTGATAGTAGGTACACCTATTCAATTTAACGGAAATTTCTGGCAAGATAGAGATCGTTAAATCGGAAGTCGCCAGTAATATCAAAAACAATTTTCCTTTACGACTGGATTATGGCGCATAATCAAAAAAATATGTCGAACGCATTTAGAAATTCACTTTGAAAAAAAAAAAAACTTTTATTATTGAATTATTTTTCGGTTGTCTATAAAAGTATAAACTTACAGAACTAAAAACTACTTAGAAGTGATTATTTTATAATCATATTTCATTACTGTTCACTATTAACAAGTTCGAACCATTGACGCATAGCCTCGCTCAAGACCAATGGTAACTGGTTCAAATCACGTACAATGACATAATAGGGAAAGGGGAAATCATCGAGATATGACTTGATATTGATGCGGGAATCAGGTAGCATTTCCATTGTTTGTATGTCGAGTATAGAATTCTGCAAAGAAATGGGTTTTTTTGAAACGGAGTAATGATCGGAAATAATATTGAAGTGGAATATTATGTACATACTTTGTTTTCTGGATTATCGATAATGACATAGACTAAGAAAATACGCTGTAAGCGTGCCAACTTAATGGAGTTTTTAACCTGCAAAAGCAAATTAAATAAGTTGAAATTTACAAGAATTATGTTATTTTATGCCAGTTACGATACCTTAGTCCTTCCTTCGCTAAATATATTTCGACCATCGCTCAGCACTAGTAGTAAATTTTCAAAGAGTCTATTATCGGAGCTGGATCCGGCCTCCTCTGTGTTAACAGTGCGTATGAAATCTAATAATTCTGCAATTTTCGTCTTCTCTTGCGAAAAGTTTAAAGAGTTCACGAGTTTTGGACCATCGAACTGCTCGGTATGATTCAGTACTATTTTCGGTGCTTCACCAAAGGATATAACCGACAATCTACCGCTTTCCAATAAGGTTAGTGCTTGCGAAATCAAAGAAATCGCTTCAAGTGTCAATATCTTTGAATTGTTATGATGCATCGACTTGGAATCATCAATGGCAATCGTTATTTTATAATCTCGTTGCGCCGGCTTCGTTCGTCTCAGCCAAATTTTGTCCTTTCGAAATTGTGATGCAATATATGGAATGATCTTTTTCATATTTATTCGACGCCCTGTACGATAATCGCCTTTGAGGCGTGTACACTTTGTTGGCTCCAATATTAGACGTAACTGCTCACAGAGCTCACGTGCACTTTGCGACATGCGATTTGATATCATTTGCCATGTTTCGTACTGCTCATGCCCGGGCAGATCCTACATAATAAAAAACGGTATGGTTAAAAATTCAAAAGCATATGCTGCTTTGGCGATCAAGAAACTTACACCTTTACTACTTTCCATTTGCTGTTGATACAATTTCTTCATTTCGAAAAGCTGTTTTGCATTCATTTCTTCAGCTTGAGTTGTATCGAGTAGGATTTCTTTGCTGCATAGTGCATAAAAGTCATTTTTGGTGGATTTTCAAATAATCTTTTAATACTCACTTGTAGTGTGCAGTTGTATCATCACTTCGGGGAACATTCATTGTCGTTACAATTTCGCCCTCAACTTCAACTTTTTCTTCCGTTTCAGTACGCTCCTTTGTTTTCTCACTCTTTGATGGTTTTTCGGACTTGGATTCGTTCTTTTCAGCGGAGACTTCTTCGACATTTTCAAATTCGTCTGGATTCTCAATTTCATGAACTTCCATTAAATCATCATTCGATTCAGAAGCATCCACTACTTCAGGATCTTCTTCCGTCTTTTCATCTTCTTTGTGTTGTATTTTCTTTGATTGCTCCTCCGTCGCGTTGTCTAATGTTGTCTTGTCACTGTTTTTCGGTTCCTTCACATGTTGATACTCTTCTGAATCTACTACATCCTTTTCATCATTATCCGTATTATCATCCGTCTCTTTGTTTTCTTCTTTTAATTTGTCAATTGTTTTTAACTGCTTTAGTTTGTTTTTCTCTGCCTCTCCTATGGTATATATATTAAAAATGAAGCTGCGAGTATGATTTAATTAAATGTTCGTATGGTATGCTTACCTAAACTGCGCTCTTCATTGGTTTGACCTTGTTTACGTTTTTCTTTTGTTTGCTGCTCATTTTTACGATCTTCCTTGGAGATTGTTTCTTTTGTTTCCGCGATTCCCTGATGACCACCGTCATTTTCCTTTAAAATAAATGCATTTTTACTTTTCTCGAATATTGCAAAAATAAAAATTTCCTTCAATCGAAAAAAGTGAAAATCAATCAACTCTAAAGTGACCTTTTCACTAACCTCATTTTCAGCTTGTCCTATTCCATCTTTCTCTTCACCAGTTTCTTGTTCATCCATCTTCTGATCTTGCTTTACATTTTTGTCGACCTGTTCATTTGGCGTTTTATCCGCTGAAGCTTTATCATCGGTATTTGGCATGGCCTGTATATTTTTCTCCTCACTGGGTTTATCTATCGACGGTGTATACTCTTCCTGGGTTTCCTCTTTGTTTTCCTTTTCAGACTCAACGTTTTCTTCGATATTTTCTTCGACTAATTCTCCCCGGTTTTGCGTGTCCGTGTCATTTTCTTTTTCATTTTCCGTATTTTGATTTTCATCCACATTCTCTTCATCATTATCGGCCGCTTTTTCCTCTTCTTTGACATTATCGTTCGGCTCGTCAACATTTTCCTTATCACTATCGTCACTACTGTTGCCATCATCATTTTCCTGGTTCATATTATCGTCTTTATCGTCCGTTTCATTTTCTTCTTTAGTGTCATTCATATTTTGCTTCATACTGTCAATATCAAAAGGATTCTCATTATCCTCCTCTTGGTCATTGTCACCATCGTTTTCCCCATCGTTATTGTTCATATCTCCCAGATCCATTTCTTCAGGTTCAGGTGGTTCTTCGAGTTCGTTGTGGTATGGATTATCTTGATCTTCGCCTATGTCAGATTCCTTTATATTATCAATATCCGGTTTCTGTTTTTTACGCTTGTCTTCTTCCGGAGTTTTATTGGTTGCATCCAGTCCATCGTTTTCAAGTTCATTGTCTTCTTTCTTTGCTTCTTCATTCTTTGTATCCAAATCATTGTGAGTATCCTTTTCATCTTTTGTACCTTTTCCGTCATCTTCATCCTTCATTTCAGAATTATCTTCGTCTTCTTCCTTCTCTGCGTCATCACCCCAAATTTGCTCGTCCAATTTCTCTGCACCATCCTCCGTTTCACCCATTTCTTTATTCATCTCATCTTCATTCTCCGATTCACCGCTATCGTCTTCTTCATTCTCAGGCTTTTCAACATCCTGCATTTCTCCATCGAAATCTTCGCTCATCTCTATACCTTTTTCCTCTTTACAATTCTCTTGCTTTTCTTGATCATCTTTATTATTACGGTCTTCGGGACGTTTAGCATCGTCCAGCTGATCTTCAGACTCAATTTTATCCGAAGCATCTTTCTCGCCTGTACCATCTTCAAGTCCAAAGCCTTCACCTTCTTTTTGATCTTTCTTCTTTTCACCTTGCTCTTCATCATCATACATTAAATCAGGTGGAACGCAGAAACCTTTTGTGCTAACTTCAACAAAAACTGTTAGCATAATCGATAGCATCTTGGCAGACACCTTGTGAGCACCAAGTTGCTGTAGCAACTCATATTCAGCCATCAAATAATATTGCTCAAGCAGTGGCAATAATATTGCTAATTTCCGAATCTGCAATAGTTTGTCTGACGTAGCCGGCGAAGCACTAAAAGTTTGTAACAATTCCTCAAGCTTATTTCCAATGCCGTTTACATTTAAGTTGCACCAATCGACGTCCAAAGAATTGTAAAGCGTTCTCAAATGTCGCTCCTGCAATTCGTTTTCGTCCTCGGCATTGTTTGAACGTTTCGTTGGTGAGGTTTTTCCTTCAATGGAACTTTCCAAAGCTGGCTTTTCATGTTGCTTGTATAGTTTCTGTAGTGACAACAAAATGTTGTGCAAAATTTCTGCTAGTATTGCTTCCATCTGATCAGCTTCTATGCCTTTAAGATCCGTATCCTCATCGATAACATTGTTAGTGTGCTCAATATAACTTAACAATGAAGTCAGTGGCTTGGCTAAGGGCAAGAATTCATTTTTAGTGCCCCCCGACAGTTTGCATAATTGCTGCATTGACTTTAAAATTTCTACAACTTGATCGTGTTGCTTTTTTAATTTCTCGATTTTGGCAAGGTCCAAAAATTTTTCATCATATGTAGACATACTTTCCAATAATTTAGCTAACGTTTCCAATACTTCATTGCAGTTTTTACTTAATTTTATATAATTATTGTTGTCCTTCGATAACGTGTCTACGGTCCTACTATTAAGAACTTGAAGTGAGCTGTTGGCGTCTTTTGGTGCACAATCTAATAGGACGGCAAACTGTTCCAATACAAAACGTATTTGTGTGGCAGAGCATTTCAATGTTTGAAAGATTTTTTTATTGCTAGCAAAATTTAAACATGATTCCTTTAGGTCGGCGGCTTGGTTGGTGCTGAGTTCAGCCAAAGATCTCAAGCGCTTCAAAGAACACTTTAAGATATAACACTCATGTGTTGCTGTTGCTAAAAGTCGACGTTGTTGCTGCACGAGCAGGAACATACTAACTGCAAATCCCTTAATGCGTTCGATATTGGGTGGTCCAAGTTCCGAAAGCGGTGTTAACATTATATTTTGGAGTAATTTTAATTTGAATACACTCTTCGCATAGTAGCGGTCGAGATGTTCGTACAATTGAAGCATATTAGCAAGAACGACTTGTTGTTTATCTTTTGAAGAGTCCCCGCCGCAGAGCATATTTCGTATGCAAAATGGTGGCAGTGTATAATCAACAAATTCCGTAGATAAGTTTTGCTCCAATAGACCTGATTTATAGCTTACTCCAAGTGCAGTCAAAATTTTGAAAAGATCCGTTAGACCTTTGCGTTTTTGTTGCAATATCTGTTTGGCTTCTATCACTTGCTTTGGACGTTCTTTCGAACGATCAACGCTGAGACTGCGCAAATGCTCGCATCGTTCCAACTGTGATGCCAACAATTCATCCAATGCCATTATCATTTGAGGGTACGAACTGTGCTGAATCGTTGATTTGACCACGTTACGTGACGTTAGAAAATGTTTCGTAACTTTCGTGAGCTGCGTATCAATTGTCGTGTAGACGTTCTTAAGTCTTTTTTTTAACTCCTCAGGTGCTATAAAATATTTAACATCAACCATAACATTATATTTCACTTTACTATCGTGTCGTAATGCTTTGCCTTTGACATTTTCGAAATTATTATAATCCTTCACTGTTGCATCTTGTGGTTGAAAGACCGGAGTTATTTTTTGCTTCAACTGCTGACGATATTCCTTCAGAAATTTATTGAGATTCCTATGCACACGCGCGACATTATTACGCATACTAAAGTACGAGAGATCTTTATTATAACTTTCGATCTTAACGAGTTCCTTTAGTTTCTTTTCGATGGGTGCACGCATGGACTGTTGCTTGAAATCAATAATCTCTTGCATAAATTGCGCATAGTACACTTGTAAATTATGAAGCGCAGCAATGAGTGCATCAACTTGATCGTTAGCCTCCATCTTCTGGCATTGCAAATAGAGCTCAAAAGTTTGCAAAAGCCGTAGGCGAACATGAAAGTCTCCATAGCATGATGCCTCGATGAATTGACGCAAAATTCTTATAATATCCATTAATTCGACTTTTTGCTTTTCATCAAGATCACTGGCATCGAGAATTTCAGCGTCTCCGAACCGTTTCTCAGCATATTTGATATCCGTATAAGAGGAATCGAGTTCTTTACTATTTAGATATTCGTGTAAGAGATTGTAAATATAAAACCAATAGCGATAACCATGTGCTTCTACAAAATTTTGTGTCTCATTTAGACAATTTCTCCAGCATTGTAATTCAAGTCGCATCCATTTTTGGATATATTCCGCAAGTTCTGCTTCTTCGTTGCGTAAATGATTGTTCTTGTGTGCGACTTCATTCCATTGTGCAAGCTTTTGGCGTAAGAGCTGGAAACCCGTACTAAAGCGTACTAACGGTGCATTCGAGGGCAATCGATATATTCGTACTATAATTTGTTGTATATCTATAAGTGATGCATGTTCTGGATATAAATCTAATTGAATCTGCACTAATGCGGTAATACGTTCCAAAAGTTCCATGCATTCAACGATTTCAGCTACATTCGGGTCTTTGTAGAAATTATAGCAACCCTTTTTTAATTTTGTTGTCTGATGGGCAGTGACATTTGCAGGAGATTCCTGTAAACGACGTGCTTGCATTGTTACAGCCAGGCATAAGCTATTGTACGCTTGTTGATCTAACCAATCGTTCAATCCAAGTTTATGACGTTCAAAAAGCATAGCGAATGTTTGTAACCTATTAACAGCCATGGAAACAAAGTGGAGACTACCATCTTGCAGGTTATTATTACTGCTCTCTGAACGATAATAGTAGCGACTCACCACATACTGCTCCAACAATTTTATAAAATCTTGAGCAATATTTGCAATTAATTCATCATCCAACATTTGTTTTGTTTTCTTCGTTTTAATTTCAATTTTCTTGCTTTGTTCCAAGGTATCCGCCATCAAATAGTCACCGAAATCTTCTTGAACATTAGTTGGAAAGATTTCATCGATTTCTAGTTGCTCTTGAACTTCTTCATCGACCGTTTCACATTTTGTCTTGTGTACATAGAGGCTTTCTTCTTCAGCTTTACGTTGACGTATATTCTGCTCTTCTAGTTGCCATATCTCATTGTATTCAGCAAGTGTTATATTCAGATAAGCAAAAGAATCATCATTGAATTCCTTCACAATGCCAACATGCTTGCAAAGTGTATCCAGGCGTAAACGCAACATACGCAAACGTTCGTTAATATTGTCGTTCGAGACTACGCTACTTTTTTTTGCTGTTGCTTTAAGCACACGAACATTAGGAAATTCAGCGAAATTTCCAATCAGACGTTGTATGGAATGATTTGATGAATGCTGTAGCTGAGCAAATACTGTACGAAGGCTTTCAAGTCCAAAAGTGAATTGCTGTACAGCACATCTAATGGGCTGCAATATATCCTCATAGTAACCCGTATAAGGTTTTAAAACATGACATATAAAACGCTGTGCATTGGATATCCAAAGTTCTAATTTCATTGAAATTTCGCGACAGCTCTCTTCTTTTATTGTCATTTCGGCTGGTGTTTTTTCAGTGGCCGAATTCCAGACTCTTTTCACTTCTTCTAAAAGTTTCGTAAGCGCTGCAGGTGTGCAGTTAGTACTTAAATAATGCTTAATATGATGAACAAGTTGCATATAAAGACAATCGTGTGGGCGTAAAGCCAAGTTTTTACTATACTTAGATTCTTTGTTTTTAAGTTCTCCGATCTGAGTTCGCAGCTCCTCATGGATTTCATTACCAAAATGATTATACTTTAGTACAATACGCATAAAATCATAAACAGTCGTCAATGTCATGAGATGATTTATATCCTCTTCCAAGTAAACTTTTTTCAAACGTTTCTTCTCGACGGGATCTATGAGCGGTGTTGATATCAATGTAGAAAGCTCTACTGCACCTATCAGTGCATTTAAAAACGCTGTTTTATATTGATAATGCAATGTTCCATGCAATGTTTGTTCTTCAGTTTTCACTTTATGATTTTCTTCCAGCAGTTCGAGCTTAAGTTTCATCAACAAACTTTCATACTCTTGATTCATCGTATTATAATCTGCATCAATTATGCTATATTTTATTTCAAGCATTAACTTTTCAGCATGCAAATGAGCAATACTCGAATTGTTTTCCAATTGGTCAAAGCTGCTTGTTAAAAGTGAAGAGTTTTGCCATATTAGTCGATTCAGTTTTGATAACGATTGCTGCCAAATAGCTAAGTCTTTTAGAGGAACTTGTTTGAAACTGCCATCAGCATGGAATAAAAGACTGAACACTGCATTCACTAAAATTGGACCTTCATAGCTACTGACTGCATTAACCACCGTGTCGTCGTCGTTGTTGTTTGCACTTAACTGCGTGCAATTAAAACGTTTTGGTAGATTGATGAGCTGACGATATTGGCTTTTATAGACCATATCACGCCATATTGCATTAACATCCTTATAGCTGCCGTTTAAAGAGTCTACAATCTCACTGAAGTCACTCAAATCTGTTGTAGATGATTTAAGGTTTCGAATGTATTGCATTAAGTGTTTCAAAAAACCAAAGAACTTTGCATGACGTGCATCGCTACAAATGTTTATGAATTGCCAGTCTTCACTGCTCAATGTTGGTAGCTCATCACAATAAATCATATTGAAATAGTCTGTAGAATCATTCGAAATATTTTCAACTCTATGCACTAAAGCTTTGGTTAAATAATAATCTTTCAATATTAGTACACCAAGTTCAATTTCTTTGGGTATTTTTTCGGCTTCATTTAATTCATCTTGATGAGAGGTCACAATATTTTTTATATTCTCAATATCCGTGCGCAGCTCCTCTATTCCGCTACTGTTTTGCAATTCATTGTCCACTTCATAAGAGTTTATATCATGAACATAGGCTTGCAATGTGTTGGCAAGTACCATTGGAATCTTTTTATTAAGTTTCAGTTGAGCCAACGTAATTTTACAATTGCTATTTTCCTTAACAGAAGCCCATGCTTTTAGTGCAACTTGTTCTTTTTGACATTTCAATTTTCGTTTGATTTCGCCTATTGTAAGGCGACCATAGCTGGGGACAACACTCAATAGTTGATCTAATTGGCCTGTAAGATTTTTTAGCTCCACTTGTTCAGCTTTAAAGAAAGGCTGAAATGCCAAAATATGCTTTGTATATCGCTTTGATAGAATATTAAGTTTCGGCTTTATTGTCGCTATGAATGCATCAATATCAATGAAGATTTCAGAAAATTTCTGATAGCTCTCTTCATTACTCAGACGTGCTAGAAAACGCAGAAGCCTTTTGCATAGCCATTCATAGTGTAGCATAAGTTTGTCCAGTAAATTCAAATCGATTTCATTGCGTTTTAAAATTTCAGTCTTTGCCAACATAAGAAAACGATTAAACCAAAGAATCTTTGCAGAGAAATTTATCAGATCCGAGACGTCAAGTACTGCAGTGGACAATTTATCTTCGAGTAGCTTTAAAACAAAATTAATCATATTATCAAGTTCTTTCAGGAATGTATGATTGGATTTGGCAGTTACAATCTTTTTAGTTAATGCACGTGAGTAGTCCAAAGTACTGAGTTTCTTTAGATTAGTAGTGAGATCTGCTGTAGGTATGCGCTCCAATAAAACACAACCTAAGAGCAGAGCGGATAAACACTGTATATTTGTATTGATTTCACTGTTCGCGTATGTTCTGATACGTGGAAAAAGTTTGGCATTCCAAGGCAAATGTTGCAATTCCAATGGAAATCTCGTTTTGAACTTTTTTATTGAATCATATAAATTGGATGAAAGTGCTTTCAGCTCCGATTTGTTCGATAATAATTTCTGTAGATATTCGTGACGTAACTCAAGTTCCAAAAAAGAACTACATTCATATATAATGCAGAGATAGTAGCGCAAAAATGTTGAGTAATTTATACAATCGAGTTCATTAAAATTTTTCAACTCATCCAAATAATGCGTTAAATTTTGTATTTTTCCATCTTCGAGCAGAAATTTCAATGGATTCGCATGTAATTTAATCATGCTCATCGCATTCAAATTACTACAGCGTAAAATGAAGTCCTCCATATAGTCATGTCCTTGCGGCTGCTGCTGTACAAACATCTTTTGATTGATATTTCTCACATACTGTTGCATGTGCTCCAGGACGATGTCACGCAATTTATTCTGATAGTATGCCAGACCATATCCCAAAAGATCAGTATTAGCGGCATAAACATAAACCTCCATGCCGCTAACGTAAATCGAACGCGCTGTAGCGTAGCCAATACGTTTATAGGCTGCTACCAAGAATGCACATTGATTCATTTGGGAAACGCTATAGTTATTGATTTCTGTTAGCTCTTTAATACTGTTATGCAACGATAGAATGCAATTGATCGCAATTATATCATGTATTCCATGCGCGTAGATTAGCTGCCGCATATCATCTATGCTATACGTATCCTTTTGTATAGCTAATTCAACACAGCGATTTCTCATCGCACGTGAGAGTTCTCCGTTTTTCGGATCAATTGTCAGAAACGCACGAAAGTTTGGTGCCTTTTCAACAATTTCGGCCTTATCCGTTCCAGTTACACCCTTTTCCGAAATAAGTAAGTTACCGTTTGGTTCAAAAACTGGATTCAATCGGTCAAGTACTGCCGATGAACAAAGATTGACATGTTCCAATGCTATATATTGGCCATATTTCAGAGATTTCACAATTTTTGAATCGACCCATTCAAACGAACCGCCCATATTAAGTGTTTCGGCATGAAGTGTAAATTTCCGTAAAATATTCAAAGACGCAAATATGTTGCCAAGTTGATCCTTAGTCGATTTTGAATGCTGATTTTCCATTAAAATTTTCTCTGCCAGGCGAACAAGATGTTCTAGGCGCACTTGAAAGTACTGCAATTCATATGAAATCGCTGAAGTTTGATTGCTTGCTGAAACAAAAGTGGAATTTATATAGTAAAAGAGAAAATAGGGCATTGTTGTACGGCATATATAAGATTACAAGGAATGCAAGATTAAACAGGTTACGTATTAAATTTGGTTCAATTTGTTAATTGAAACCCAATAAACACAAAGATGATAGTTATCATATATGTCATCATATATGTTCGTTTAATTGGATAAAAATATGATAGTTAACATATATAGTATCATATATGTTAACTATAATATGATAGATATAATATATAGCATCATATATACTAAATGTAATATGATAGTATAATATATAGTAATATATGATTGCCATATGTAATATCATATATGAGTGTAATATATGATTGTCATATGTAATATCATATATGAGTGTAATATATGATTGTCATATGTAATATCATATATGAGCGCCATATATGATTGTCATATGTAATGTCATATATGAGCGTCATATATGATTGTCATATGTAATGTCATATATGAGCGTCATATATGATTGTCATATGTAATATCATATCAATATCATATATGATATCATATATGAGGGTGGAATGTAGAACGAAATGCATATCATATATGAATCATATATTACAGTCATATATGATACAAATTCCCGGCAATATGCTATCATAATGATATCATATATGATATCATCTGGCTTATTGGGAATATTCATATTTACCCAGTCCACTGGACCTGGCAACGTTAGTGTACTTATACCACTCAGACAGCAAAGCGGCCGCTTTGGCCACTTTTTTGCGTTCAATTATCAGTTTTTGAATATAAGACCAAAAAATGCATTCAATATTTTGAGAAAGCTCTTCCAAATGACGATTAAGATCAATCTGTCAAAGAAAAATAAAGCAAAGTTGGAACTTGAAAACAAAGTCAAACAATAATTTACCTGTTGAAAACTTCCAGTGACCGAGTCATCAATATTATCTGTGTTACAAACTTGATTAGTTAGAGAACAAAGGGCATCAATTAGTTTCGTTTTGCCCGCATCGGTAGCACCGCAAAGTAATATTGGTTTCTGATGTTGCACACAGGCAATAATATTCTGAAGATGCTCACGTTGCGTCTCAAGAATTAACGGTGAGTGTTGCATATTTGAGAATGGACGCAGTTGGTATTTCATCGAAACAGTTGCATCATCGCGTTCAATCATTAAATCATTCAAATACAAATGCTCATCAGTCCAATAAAATGAAACTTCTTCTGAGATGTTATGATACTTTTCTGCGTTGCATTCAAAAACACGCGCGAATACATTACGAATATATTGCTGATCTTGTGATGTGCGCATGCGTTGCATGTAAACCAGTTTCATTGTGTCATACAATGTTTGAAGGAAGCTATCAAAATTTATTAGAAATACTTTGGTTGGATTAATCTCTCGATGAGAGTTCAAATGTACGCCAGTTTTATGATCAAACAGAAAGTCACACCAACGCAATATATCACGCAGATTGAATTCATAGGGGCCACCTCTATAGCCGAATTCCATTTGTGCGACACCAAATTCTAAATCTTCAGAGAAGCGAACCAGACGATGTGACAAATCGAATTCTATATGTCTTGTCTTATTACAACGATCCGAAGTGGTAATCTTCTCTGTTTCCAGAATTTCTCGACGCAGATCGAAAAGATTATTCGAATTCAGATTATATTCATCGAATGGCGCTAAAAGTTGAGCTTTCAATGTTTCGAATCGTAAACCATATTTCTCGTTTACAATATATTTTAAATCTTCTGTAGTTAATTTGCGAAGATAGACTTTGTTAAAGCGATTCAAAAACGATTGCGGCAATCCCTTGCGGCCTCCACCTTGTCTCAATGGATTTTGACAAGCGAAAATACGCGTGCTGCGATTTAAAGAGAAACTCTTATTTAACTCTGGTATGAAGACTTCACCACGATGATCCAGAATAGCATTTAGACCTTCTAGAACGGATTGCGGTGCTAAATTCAGTTCATCCAATAGAATCCAAGTATTGGCTGATTTTAATGCAGCTAAAAGTGGTCCATCTCGCCATAAAAAGGATCCAGCAGCATTTGCGTTCTTTTCCGAATTTTTCATTGGATCCACACACAGAACGTTATCGGCTGCTGGTAAATCAGTACCGAAAAGATCTGCCAAATCCGTATGTTCACAAAGGTTTATGCGTACAATATTATAGCCTATGGCTTTAGCGAGACTTTCAACAGTCGATGTCTTTCCAACGCCAGGTGCTCCTTCGAGTAAAATTGGCTTTTGTAGTGACAATGCCGATAACAAACGGAAGAGATTCTTTTTTGTCGTTGGTGCGCTGAAACTAAAATCGTTGGACAGCCCTTGAGCGGCGTCACCGTTAATCGGTATTAAAAATGGTGAAAGACCAAAGTATCCATTTTCGCAGATAATCTCTTTACCACGTTTAATCTCCAAATTTTCAAGAGTAAATTTCTCACCAAGAAGTTGCGCGCCACAATCGATTGCAAAATTTATAATCTTCGTTCTCAATGAATCAACTTGTTCGATAGACTCGTGTGGTAACATCTCAAGAGCATCTAAGAATATGGTTTCAAGTCCAAATATGGCGCGTTCGGAAAATGTTAGTGCCTTATTACAGTTCATGTAATGCGCCCATGCTAGTATATCACGAATCGAGTACTTAAATTTATCAATATATTCACGCATTTTCAGCACAACTTCAACGAGATAGCTAGCAATATTTCGTGCATCCCGATCCGCTAGTTGTTCGCGCATACAATTGCTGGCGATTAATATCAGTTCATCTTTCTCTTCTGTGGCCAGGCACCAAATTTCAGTGAATCGATTACGCAATGCAGGTGACAATTCCTTTTTTCCATAATCACCAGCTGGATTCATTGTTGCTAGAAATTGAAATCCTGTCTGTGCTCTTATAACAAAATCATTTGCAATTGTGTTAGGCTCATTTTTATCATTAACTGAAATTCCACCACCCTTTTCAGCTAAGAGAACAGTACGCTCAGGTTCCAAAATACAATTTAAACGCTCGAGTACTGAGTCCTCGGCGAGTGAAATCTCATCAGCCATAAAATAGCTACCATCGAGCATTGAGTTAACAAGCGGACCATCAGACCATTCAAACAATTTGGTTTGTGACTTGGTAGCATTTTCAGTCTCATCGATTGGTTTTGAACTACTACTACTTTGACGACATGGTCGAAGACCTCCCAGAAAATCGGCACCTTCCGTATGCATATGACAATTTAGTATACGCAATTGAATACCACGTATACTAGCTAGCAGCTGGCAGACTGTCGTCTTTCCGCAACCGGTTGGCCCCACCAATAAAACAGGCTCATCAAATTGCAAAGCCTTAGCAGTCAAGACCGCCATCCGTGTCATATTCCTTGTCCAGACGATATCGCTACGTTGTTTAAAGCATTTAATAGCTTCTATTATATCAGCGACTACAGCAGAGCATTGATCCATTGATGCGTTCACATCGAAAAGACGCGATAGGTCAATACGTTTTTTGAAATTCTTGTAAAGTGTTTGCTCGATTATCTCGATTTCAACTGAAGAGCGAACTTTCGCCGACAAAACCAAATAGCCTTCCTCGACAAGATGTTGATTCCAGTCATATTGCTTATTCTCTAATAAACGTTTATCGGCGAATGTATAACGATTACCCCAACGAAATAGATCTCTCAATGTGAGCACGTTTTTCGATGTTGTCAAACGATTGTTCTGCAATTCGGCCATGCAAATTACCATTTTCTTTGCATATGATGCTGGGATTAAGCAACGATTTTCCAATATAATTTCTAACTCGTTACGTGGTATCTCCGAAAAATGCAATTCGATAAAACGATTCTTGAATGCTCGCGATAATGTTTTTCGGCCACCGTATAATCCTGGTGGATTCTGTGTTGCGAAGAGCATAAAATTAGCATGTGCCTTAACAACAGTTTGTGTCTCTGGTATGAACAATTCACGATTATCATCAAGGACACGATTCAATGCTTCAAGAATTTCCGTCGATGCTAAATTCAATTCATCCAATATTATCCAATAGCCCTTTCGCATTGCTTGTACGAGAACACCTTCACGGAAACTCAAGTTTCCAGTTACATCGGCTACATAGCTACCAATATACTCTTGTAGATCGGTGTGCTCATGATTGTTAATACGTAGACAATAATTGCCACTACGTTTGGCGACATATTCAATTAAACTGGTTTTACCGGCACTAGTCGGACCTTGCAACAATATTGGCAATTTGCCAATGGAGATAATGCGTGCCAAATCTCTTAGATTCGATTTAACGCTTTCAGTTAAAATATAATTTTCGCATTCCTGCAATGGCTTCGGACCCATCTCAATCCAGTAACCTTCGAAGTTTAGGAAATTTTCACCAGGACGTGGAATAGACTGCTTAAGTACGGCTTTAACGTTCGAAAGCAAGGAATTTTGTATCAAATTTAATACAACTTTATGAGAGTCTGTATCCAGTTGTGTTAAAAAACTCATACAAAAGCTTTCGTAAAGATTGCGTTCAATGGAACCGCATAGGTTTTTAGCGCAATTGCGGAGCGAACGGCAAAGTGTACGTAAAGAATAAACTGGACGATTACCCAAACCGTCATTTAGCTCCAATTTAGCCATTTGCCTTAAGTTTTTATAAAGCTTTACAATATTCGTGACACTCTTGCGTTGTATGCCAGTGTTGATCAGATAATCACTGACCAATAGACTCAAATCATTATCGGTCGTTAGTTCATCAACGAAGAATTCTGTAAATCGATTACGTATGCCTATGGGCAGATCTTTTTTTCCAATATCTGTATTTGGATTCATGCAAGCGAATATTCGAAAATCAGCATGTCTGCGTACGGGTGTGAAATCACCTTTTTCGAGCAGCACCACAGATCCATCTGGTTCCAGTATCGTAGATAAGCATTCCAATGTCTCAGCGGAAGCCAAATTTATTTCATCCAAAAGCACCCAGTCACCATTCTTAATACAATTCACCAACGAGCCGGGTATGAAAGCGAAAGAAATATTTATGGATTTTGAAAGCTGTGAGTCAAGCTTCAAAAGTTTTACTTTCAATTGTTGCCATCGCGGTAATAATGCGCTAATATTTTCAGACAATGGATTCTCCTCAGATTTATTTAAAATCGAATTGGATATTTTGAGCATCATTTTAACGATCGAAGCAAATAGATTCTCATTGTAACAGCTTCCGAATTTATTTAAGAACGCTGTGTTCTTATTTGAATCGTAAGTATCACAAAAAAGTAATTCGAACTCTTCGCGCAGTGGTGAAAGTACGTATGTCAAATCCACTGGCTTGAAGCTACCAATTAAATCAGAAACATCTGATTGATTATTCATATTGACAACGACCAGTTTATGTTCTGTACGCTCGGCAAGATATTGAACGGACGATGTTTTGCCCACACCTGTTTCTCCGACCAATAAAACTGGTTCGGCATGAGCAACACAGACAGCGATACGTTCCAAAAGGCATGTAGCCAGGCGCGTAAATGAAAATGTCACACGTGATCCTGTGCGCGCCAAAAATTTTTCTGCTTCCAAGTCGAGCTTCCGACGTTTTGACGTAACCGGTCCAAATTCAATATCCTCTTTGTTTTCTTTTAAATTGTAACTTCTTGTAAATAATTCAGCGCGACCAACTTTAATACGCTCGCTGTCGACGCTTATCTCGGGCTTATAATCGTTAGCATGGCTTTCACAACGCGATTGTATTATACTGAGTTTGGCACCGATGCTTACAATCAACTTGGTCTTCTCTTTACCCTGCGGCAAATTTGAACAGAAGACATCAACAGCATTCTGGAACACAAAGTAGGCACACTCAGTGCTCGTCACTGAAAACACCGGATTCGATCGTTGGCAGAGTTTTACGAGATCTCGTGTTGAAACCAAACGGCCAGCATTTGGTATTGAGGCCAATGAAATTTGCTCGAATGGAAGGGCAATGTACTTTTCCGTATTGTCTGCTTTATCGCTTATTTCTTGTTGCCGTAAATTATCAGCAATATTATGGTCTCCACTAGAGAATGTAAGAAATACATCCACAATTCGATTGGCGACAGTCGCCAGCTTTGGGAAATTCGTGCTTACAACCTTGCATAATTCGTTGCGGGAGAGCGGTAATATATTAATTGTGTAAAGATATTTTTCCAATAGGGAAAACAATGCCTTTTGTGAGGAGTTCGCCGAGGATTTGTTGGTTCTAAAAATACATTTATGAGGATTACATTGGTAATTGGTAATGCGTATCATTGAAATTGCTTACCTAACTGTAATAAAAAGCTGAAATCCAGGCTGAATTTTCACACAATCACGAAAACCAGGCACACTAAGGTAATTATTTTCAAGTAGTCCACTTAATATCGTATATGTATCTTGTGTGGCGGAATCAAGATCTTCGAGTAGTAACCAGTAGCCATTCATTACGGCCTATAAGTTTTATGAATTCTTTCTATATTTAATTGAACTATGAGCAATTATGAATATGTTAGACCCACTTGCGTTAGTATTCCCGGCAACCAGATGAATTCACCTGGCACATCTGTGCAACGATATTGGCCGAGTAGCATTTTACTGTCTGTCTGATCACCAAGTTGTATGCGTAGAAAACCATTTTTCGAGTTCGTTTCCAAATTTAATAAACCAGAAAGAGTCTCTTCAAAATTTTCTTCAATCCCATTTGAAGTGGATCCATTCATGCTGTTATGGCTGTTGTGGTTCTTAGTATTTTCCATATTTACTAAATTCTGTTTTGCAATCTCTTTGGTTTTCGGGCATATTCGTCCAGTCTTGCGTGCTAAATAATGAACTAAAGTTGTTTTACCACAGCCTACTGGTCCAGATAGACAAATTGTCTTAGCTGCAGCAATACCCATTGCTATGCTGCGTAAATTCACTTTAGTCGAATCGACTTTGACTAGCTGTTCATGAATACCATCGTTATGGGCATAGAAATTATAGTTTCGCTTGTTAAAAACAGGTAATAGGACACCTTCGATATTCGTTATGGTGTCCGATTTGAAATGGAAAGTAAATAATTCCGGGATTTTCTGTATCAATTTTAAAATCCATAGCCTTTGGTTTATTACTTTGATCCTCATCGAATTGCAGCAAAATATCTGGAGGTATACCCGAGTTCAATTCATTTAAATGCTTCGAGGACATATTGGAAATTATGGCTATTATGTTATTGAAATAGATTTGTTCAAACTGTGTTATCTGATTTTCATTGCAATTTAAATATCTCTCCAATAAAGGTGTCCAGTCCCACAGCTCTTTGTAGAAAGCGGGATCTGCGTCTAGAAGTTGGAAACAACATTTCAAAATTGCTAGATTGTCCGTTTGATTTTTTAATAAAGTTTTAAATCGTTTTCTAGGAGGCCCTTCAATATTCGCTTCGTAGTTTTCAAAAGGAGCCGGCTTGTTGCGAAAGAAATTCGTTGCGTATCTGAAAAAAAATCTCATTTTATAGTACATATCGCATATGTACTTCAAGAGTGTCACAATTCAAAATTTGCAATTTTTCAAAAAAAAAAAACAAAGTTTAACCGAATGTAATCTTTGTTTTCTAAAACGTACCTTCTTGCATCTGCGGAAAGTGGTAGTAATTTGGCCAATGCGATGCACTTTTGTTGGTAAAGTACAAAACTTTCATCATTATAAACTTCGTCAGCTTTTATGCTTTTACTTAGTATAAGTAAAAGGAATTCTTCAAAATTTAATGCAATTTGTTCTGTGAAAGAACTGTCGAGAAGACGCGAGCTCAACCAAGTTAATAAGTTTTGTAAATCAGGTTCAAAAAACGTCTAAAATCAAATGAAATAAAATTAAAATTAAATTAATTTATTTGAACATTGGATAAAAGTCCTTAGTCTTTACCTCGGTCTGTTCGAATTTCTGCAACACCCTGTTATCAGCCGTTGTAAGAGAGTTCGCGGGCACGTGCTCTCTTAGAAACCGCACGGCCTGACGCAATTTATTTACGTTCACTTCCATTGAAATGTATGGCTTATTTAACGATATTGCATGCACAAAATGTGCGTCGCTGTCTTATTTACAATTTTAGAATATCGTATCGTTTAAAAATCACGTTTTTCAATAAAATTAATCGAGCCGCGACTCCACAATAAGGTAAATTCGATATTCGATTACTCGACATCAACACCACAAGTCAAAAAGCAAAACAACCAGCGCTGCCAGTTGGATTATATTTAGCTGATTTAAAATAAATTTTTCTGGCTATACGGTGATTTTCATTTTATAGCATTGACAGATATATGGTGTAAAGTCTATAGACTTCACACTACAATGGAAAAAGTCTATGTTGGGGTGACACACTAGTAGTGTGACACTACAATTGAATGTGGATTTCTATTGTGGACTTCTTTAAAACAGCTGATAATTGAAAATTAAAACAACAACAAAAACAATAAAAACATTTTGGTAGCATTTAGACTCGATTTTATCTCAAAAGAATCCATGAAAATATCGTTTGTTTGTTATATAAATCCATACGATGGAATTAATTTCATGCATTTCGCATAAAATACTTGAAATTAGAAATTTAAACATCTGGTTTCCGATAAAATAATCGATATTTCGTTTAATTTTGTGCAGCGTTGCCATATCAATCTAAGAAGTCCACAATAAATCCTCCCTTTCAATGTAGTGTGAAGTCTATAAAAAGTCTATGTTGGCTAAGGTAGACTTTTGAGAAATACCTATGTGTGTCACCTAGACTTCACACCATCATGGTGTAAAATACCTATGTCTGTCAGTGCTATTAATATCGATATAGCCAGCAATATGAAAATATTTCATAAATGGTGTGTTGTGTCACATTGCAGAAATACTTAAATGAAAATTCCAGAGAATTGGATTCTTTCAATGCCTAAGGATCTCATCAACCTAAAGAATATGGCTGGGGCTGGCTCCGTTTTTCAAAATAGGTAACTAATAGGTAACTTAAATGGTTTTTATTTAATTTTGACGTCACTAAATTTCGACAAACCACAGAAAGCAAGGTGTATTTTAAATACACCTTGCACAGAAAGTTTTAAATTGATTTTATCCCATTCAAAAAATACAACATTTTACATATGTTTTTTTTAAGAAAATACAATTCTTTGAAATTAGGCAAAAAATGCATTTTTACCCTTAATTATTAAAGAATAACTAAGGCTTGTTACAATATTTCAATTGTGTGAAATACCCTACCAAGATATTTGGAAGTAAAGAGATTGGATTTTTTTTTTTGAGAAATGCGAAATTTTAAATTTTGCCAATTGCGTAATTTGCAGCCTATAAAATATAGAAGAAGAAAAATATGTAAAGGTATTAGAATAATGCTAAAATTAGGCCAAATCAATAACATAGATAGGAATAAAAATAAGAAATCTTGCCTAAACGTAGTCTCTTTCCTGTGTAATATGCTTGGGAATATGCCCAGCTTCCCAGTATATTCCTTTAAAAGCACAAAATAGTTAGAGCAATTCAAAAGCATTTAAGTTTAAGTACGAATTGCACATTAGTACGCATTATTTCAGCCTGTTTCATCAAGAATAATAAAATTTTGTTAGCGAATGTACGGAGCCCTTTATTTTTATGCAAAATCGTAATAGCTGATTAAAAATATAAATAATGAATGGAGTCCGCACTAAAAATTTAGAAAAGAATAGATTACTTGTATTTATTTATTCTTGAGATGCGTTCAAAGCAAAATCTATAATTGAGTCAAAATACTGATAAAGTTAACGCAAGAGTCTAAGGAATGATAAATAAAACAAGTTTCATATACATAGAATAGTTTTCTTTAAATCAGCTGTTCCATTACGACAAACACAGAGTTGCATAATACTCTACTTAATGCCCATATGACACTAGTTCACTTCCATTAGTGATAAAATGAAATCTGTACTTACACGATGTTTACTTAATATGCTTGTGAAAAGTTGTCTCAGAGCAACATAAATTTTGAGGGTGGCAGCGCTGAAAACAACACGTGCGACTACGATAAGTTATCAATGGACTTGTGTCCCGATATCGATATGTGTTGCGACCAGAAGCTACTAAAAAGTATCGACTTTGGGAACTGACTAATGAGCTCTTTTACACCAGTCAATTAATGACCGTCAATTCTTATTTTTATTCCAATTTCAAGTCGCCTTCCTGTTTACACGTATCAAGGAGAGCGCAAAACAATTTACCGAGTGCGTGAAACCAAAAACGCTCCATTTTTCTCTACCTCCCCACACTTCGCTCGCCGAAAATATGAGAATTGAGGTTAATAATGGACTAGTGTAAAAGGCCTCAATGCACGAGAAAATTTTATTTAACTAATTTCCAATTTCCGATATATGAAATACGTTTGACAGATGGCACGCCACGAAAATTTGCGTATAAAGAAGTGCAAATCCCATTTTTTTTACTGATCTATGATCTTACAGTCTCAGTTTTTGTTTATTTGCATACGATTTTGTTTACTCTTGTCAGCTTTTAAGGACCATATTTAGTGGCCGTTATTTCACGAAAAAAACCTACATATTGGTATTTTTTACCCTTTTACATGAAATTGTTTCTACGACAATCTATCTTTTTGATTCATTGCATTTGGAGCCAATTCCATTGTGCCCATTTACATTAGGGCAACTATTGCCGGAAATTTTTTGGTTTATAGGCTAGACGAAGCGCGGGGTTGTGGAGAAACTGCCCCTCCGCGCTTCATCTCGCCCATTAACCAAAAACTTGCCGGCAATAGTTGCCCTAATGTAAAAGGGCACATTGCGAATATCGTTAATTCAGCTCGAATTTCTTAGTTTTATGCTAAGGATTTTTTCGAGTGTACAGTGACGTTGTTGTTGTTGTTTTTTGTTGTTTTTTTTTTTAAAGAAATAATAAATCAATTAAGTCATATATAGGAAAATGTAAAAAAAAGCCTAAATTTGTAGGGCTTTCTCTCTAAGCAAATTTTAGACTTAATCAGTTTTTCTCACTCGAATAGAGTAAGAAGAAACAAAGCAAGTACAGTAGTATCGAGCTCTAGGGAAAATGTTAAGGATATGTTTCGGCGCACAATCATCCAGATCAATGCGTAAACAATGGAGTTGGAGGAGTGTGAGCACTTGGACACCATTGGCCACCGCATTCAATTCACCGCCATACAAAAAAATCAACTTTACGCGCAATGAGATGGTATAATTTGGATTTTTGAAGGTCTTTTCGAATATTTCGAATAATATTTGAATTTTTAAGGGACTATTTGGTATGAAGGAGCTAAAGGGCTACGAAGGTTTCTATTTGCTGCGAGAGAAGGCTTCTGCCTCAACAGATGAACTCATTGGTGAAGCAATATCGGAGAACAGAACTAGAAAAATGGTCGAAATCTTCGATGAGCTATCCGATTCCTTATGTAAAGTTGCTGATCTGGCGGAGTTCATTCGTGTTGCCCATCCCCAAAACAAATTCGGTTCGGCGGCAGAGGAAGCATGTATCCACGTTAGTGGAATCGTTGAAAAGTATGTTTGAAAATTGAATGAAATGAACTTTAAATGTCCAATTTCGATTGCAGCCTGAATACCCACAAGCCATTGTATATGGCGTTGAAAAATGTCTTGGAAACCGGAGACATAGTGCCCACAACGAAGGTGGACGAACATGTTTCAAAGCTGTTTCTCTTCGATTTCGAGCAGTCGGGTATTCATTTAGAAGAAGCAGAGCGCCAGAAGGTTGTTCGCTTAAACGAGTATATTTTGCAGTTGGGACAAAAGTTCTTGCATGGTGCGGTTACTCCTTCGACAATTCGCAAGTCGGATGTACCTTCTTCAATAAGAAGCTAGTAAGCTATTTTTTTGCGAAGTGAAAAATAATTTTGCCAGTTTCATTATTTCTGCTTATCAGTTTTCCAAGTGATGGCGATAATATAATCATATCCGGACTCTATACGAATTCATCCAGTGCAGAAGCACGTGAAATCGCTTATCGGTTATTTTTGGCACCGTCCGAAAAGCAAGAAGATCTTTTGTCTGATTTATTAAAATGTCGCCATCAGTTGGCACGGACTTGTGGTTTCAAAACATACGCAGAACGTGCACTCAAAGCCAGTACGGTTGAACATCCTCATTTAGTGCAAGAATTCTTAGATGAACTCACTGAAGCTTTGAGACCACGTGCCGAAGCTGATTTTTATATTATGGAACAAATGAAGGTACGATATTAATATAACAAAAAAAAAAAACAAGTAAGGGTGTTATAGTCAGGCAAGCCTGACAATAGAATACCCGACACAGACACACATATTCAAATAATTTTTAATATCAGGAGTTGTTTAAGGCCATAGGGGCCCCATATACCGCATTTTTTTAAATTTCTTTATGCAAACCGCCCCTTTGCCACGCCCACTTTTCCAATTTTTCGGAATTCTAATCAAAGGCTTAAATATACGCGCAAATTCTAAGTTTCATTGAAATATTTGGAAAAAGTCAGATTTTGGGGCAGTTTTCGGATTTTTGTGACAGACCCTAGTACTGGAGGTACCCTTAATAATGAACCGATCCAGAAAATTTTTGGGCAGGATGTTTATGGTTACAAAGGAAGTATAAGTGCCAATTTTCGTTCAAGTCCCATAGGCGTTTCGGGAGTAGGAGACAATTTTCGAAAAACGCCCTTCTGCCACGCCCATTTTTCTAATTTTTGTAAATCACATTAATTGGCCTAAAATATGTTCAAATGCCAAATTTCATCAAAATATCTTGAAAAACTCCGATTTTAGAGCAGTTTTTGTGATTTTCGTAAGAGACCCTAGTACTGGAGGTACCCCTAAAAATGGTCCGAGCTGGTCCATTCTCGAACTTAGTCTTACTCATGTCCCCGTGAGCACGCATACAAAATTTTGTCAAGATAGCTCAACTCCTTCGATAAGATAACTGTATACAGACAGACGGACAGACAGACAGACAGACAGACGGACGGACATGTCTTAATCGAATCTCCTGGTGACGCTGATCATTTCTATATACATTTTGTATAGTCTATCTCAACTGGTTCTGGGTGTTACACACAACCCAACAAACGCAATATACCCTCGACACAGAGTGTGTCGGGTATAATAATTTCATACATACCTACTTTTTATGTCATGTACAATATTCTTCTCATTGTACAGCGCGAGGATAGCCGTATTAAAGATGCAAAAGTTGCTGCTTGGGATACTCATTATCTAACAATTCAAATGAAACGTCGCGCTCTAAATGCCAGTGCCGATGAATTTTTACCTTATTTTAGTCTCGGTGGTTGCATGGAGGGCTTAGATAATCTCTTGAGCAGTCTATATGGTATAGCACTTAAAAATACCGAAATGGGACCGGGAGAATCGTGGCATAGTGATATCTATAAATTGTCGGTCATACACGAAACGGAGGGCTTACTTGGCTACATATACTGTGATTTCTTTGAACGGGATGGAAAACCAAATCAAGACTGTCATTTTACAATTCAGGGCGGTAAGCGTCTGCCCGATGGAAGTTACCAGTTGCCCATAGTTGTTGTTATGCTGAATCTATCGCAGCCGCGATGGACGGGTCCGACGCTACTATCACCTGCGCGTGTTGATAACCTTTTCCATGAAATGGGTCACGCTATGCATTCGATGTTGGCACGAACAGAATACCAACACGTAACCGGCACAAGATGTAGCACAGATTTTGCAGAGGTGCCATCAGTTTTAATGGAATACTTTGCTAGCGATCCGCGTGTCCTTCGTACCTTCGCGCGGCATTTTCAAACGCACAAGCCAATGTCGGAGGATATGTTGGAACGTTTGTGCGCGTCCAAGCATCTATTTTCAGCCAGCGAAACTCAGTTACAGGTTAGTCTAAGATCCTATGGAAATTTCAAACTTAATTACCTTATTACTGATTACTGATTACTCTTACTTACTTATGTAGGTATTTTATTCGGCACTCGACCAAATCTATCATAGTGATGCAATGCAGCACGAAGAACCAACTACGGAAACATTAAAGAATGTTCAGCAGCGATATTATAGTTTACCCTATGTGGAAAATACCGTAGGAAACATACATAGATTTAAATATTATCTTGAGAATATATTCATTATAACTCACTTCTTTAGGCTTGGCAACTAAGGTTCTCACATCTGGTTGGCTACGGCGCCAAATACTATGCATACTTAATATCCAAGGCGATAGCTTCTTGGATTTGGCAGACATATTTCGAGGAGAATCCGTTCAATCGAACAGCCGGTGAGAAGTATCGCCGAGAGATTTTGGCTCACGGAGGTGGTGTTCCAAGTCGACAATTGGTTGCGAACTTCTTAAATCGTGAAATGACCCCACAAGTCCTCGCTCAGACCCTAATACATGAGATCGATGTCAATAACGAAAGAATTAACGCGTTAAAACGTTAGAGCAAGCACTTGAAGCTGAACGAATTGAATAGACCCCTAGTTGAACTATATAAAAAAAAAAAAAAAAACAATGCAAGATTTCCAACGAAAATAAATTTATTATAAAGTCATCTCCATTACAATTTAACAACAGAAATTAATTTTCTAGAACCAATGCTAGCAGAAACCAATACTCCAATTACGCTGGGATAGCTGGCATTATCTCCACGCCTACAAATTCTTTGGCTATGCGAACGCCCAGAAAGAATATTCCCATGCTTTTAAGTACTGACCATTGAAATGGGTTTTGATAAATGCCTTTGACGATGTACCATGGATTTACTCCTTTCTGAGCCATTTTTAAAATATTATATGTTTTTTTTTTTTTAGTTTTTTTCGCTTTCACGATAGAGCCAGGGCTGTCAGTAAACGTGTTTAACAATTCGTTTAACAATAGTGGCAGCTCTGGACACAGCTGGTAAGTCGTCGTTCATACTATGAGACAAGACAAGCGAGAGACACGGTGGATTGTTGACTTTTGGTAGTCTTAGTTACGTGTTCATATACGTACTCGAGAAATTTGTGCTTGCACATTTGAATCATAGAAGAAAACTGCTATTTGATAAAGTGCTGCTCTATGAAAACAATATTTGAAAATTCGAATGAATTTAAAAACCTAGCTTTGAAATAAGATAATAAATTTAGAATTATCACGGTTTTCACAAAAAAATTGGTCAACAATCTTTTTTAGAAAAACGTGTAGTATCTCAAATTTTTCGTATTTAATACTTCAAAGCTAGATTTTTAAATATTCGAATTGTAGTATTTTTCTAAGAAATAATATTTTCTGCACAATATGCAAACCATTTTCTTTTAAGCAACTCAAAGTGTCGCGATACGAAGACAGATTTACCTACTACGTATGAACCGAATAGTACCCATAGCCAAATACCACCGTGTCTCTCGCTTGTCTTGTCTCATAGTATGAACGACGACTAACCAATCGATGGTACTTTCAATAGTATCGATAGCTTCAAAATATTTTGAAAATCGATAGTTTTCTTGTAGCTTTGTTTTTATTTAGACGGACCTACACGTTACGACGTTATCTCGAGAGTCGAACAACGTTATACGTTAAGACATTTCGATAATGAAACAAATTTTGGATGGCATGGACGCAGGCGGAAGAGAGGAAAACGCTCCCATGCCACATCTCCACGCATTCCTGTCAACAATAAGTGGTGTTTCATCATTGAAATGTGTTTTAGGACTTTCAGACTATCATCTAAATGCACATTGAGCGGTAAATTCTGCATTTATCTGTGCATTTAACTGAATTTAGAGCAATTTAATCGCTACAAGTAAGTTGTGCATATATGTATGATATTTTTGCTGCAGCACTTCAGACTTATATTATCGAGAAACTGTCGCTTTAACGCATGATACAAGAAAACAAGATAACGCCACTTCAGCCCCATGATGTCACAAATAAAAAATGAGAGCTTCGTTGTTGTTGTTTTGCATGTTAAGCCCAACGTCATAACTATACTTTAGCATGGAAAACAAAAACAATGCGAATGCTACAAAATAGCGGAACCCGAAGTGGCGCTATCTTGATCTCTTTGTATCATGGCTTTAACGTATACCTGAACTAAGTTCACACTTTCACATGCTAATTTCACATAAAAATTTGGCAGTTATTTTCTTCTTTATTACGTTATTTTGAAGTTCGAAGTCTACTTGACAAGCAAAGTAAAATTTAAGGAGAATAATGAAAAAATAATAGAATCTATAGAAAGTTTTATATAAAATACAAAGGCACTAAATGCGATACTGACATCGGACAGCTGTTTTTAAAAGCTGCCACTGCCTTATTGTAATTTGGAAAATATGCGGTAGATGGTTAAATGAATATGTTCGAAGCCAATGTAGTTTTGAAATTGTTCTCGAACCTCATATCCCATGACTCTAGCTACAATGAATTTATATTTATAAATAGGCATTACGTTGGTATAATTCATTAGGGTTCAACATGTCTAAGCATTTTTCATCTTGATTGATTCAGCCGGTTTTAGGAGATCTGACTATATAAACGGAAGGACAAATCGAAATGTCAAAATCAAGACAGTTTTGGGCCCTGATCACAAATATTTAAATATGTCTATATCTGTGGATCTAGATCTATCGCTCAAAACTAATATTATATATCCTGCTGACGTTGGACTATCCTATATGTCAGTCCGCTTGTGGCCGGATATCTCCTAAATGGCTCAATTACAAAGGAAAATTGTATGCAATTCTGTTGGAGCTATCACGTTTATGGGCCAAAATTCTTTTTAATGCCTAAACTTCTGTCCCTGTCAATGAAATTAAGTTTTCATGAAGGAGAAAATCAAATTAATAACAAATTAATTTTAACAAAAAAATTTATTCAAATATTAACAAAGTAAAATACTCTAGTCGAATTGAAAAAAATCAATTATTACCAAAACTCAATTTTGTTTACTCGCAAATTACAGTAACATTGTTGTCATCTCTTGTGTTGTCTTGCCAAAAAAGACAACAATGTTACTGTAATTTGCGAGAAAACAAAATGGAGTTTTGGTTATATTTGATTTTTTTCAATTCGCCTAGAGTATTTTAGTTTGTTATGAATACATTTTTTTGTAAAATTAATTTGTTATTAATGTATTTTGATCCTTCATTGAAACTGAATTTCATTGACAGATACAGATATTTAGGCATTAAAAAGAATTTTGGCCCTTATATCTAAAGCATTGAATTAACTACAAGAGCGTATCATCATGCTTCGTGATGTAATCACGAAAATTACCATTTATTAGTTCATTTAACAACAAATCAAGCAATATTTCTGCCTTCAAAGCTTTAGTATGGCAGAAAGTGCTCAGCAAAAGATGCAATTAAAATGAAAAATTTATTTAAGAGTAATGGTACTTGCAAGGCATGTTCGATGGATTGAGAAAAAAAAAAAATATATAATATATATATATAATTAATAATATTTATTTTAAGTATTAAGATTTCAATAGCCGGCACTATTTTTTTAAATTTGGTCCTGTTAAGGATGTAATATTGCTATGGACATGATACGTAGATGTGAAAATTCCGTAATGGTTATAGTTTAAGCCTTTTTGATGATTTTTTTTTAAGTATTGTTAAAATTTAGTTATTTACATTTTTCCCAAAATACATCGTTTTTTTCCTAAGGTCGGCATTCGACTAACCATTTTGGCGCGGCAATATTCTTGAAGAAAACGAAAGTCCTGACGTATTATACATTTTCATTATTTAAAATTTAAAGCTATTTACTTTCTTATATTTATTGGGACCTGATTGTGTTTATTTGTTTCGCATTGTTAACATATATACTTTTACATTTCCATTTCTACGACAAACCATTGGAATTATAAAAAATTGTATACCTGATGAAAAATAATCATAATCAGGCATGCTCTAGAAATCGAATCTTCTCTCCCACAAAAAAAAAAAAAAAAAAAAAAACTTTTTTTTTTAAATCAATGAGATTTCAATAGAAATCGAATCTTTATTCGGATTCGATTTCTAGAGCATGCTTCAAATATAAAAACATACGAGTGTAATGCCTGGTTTCAAACAGCACAGGAATTATTCCAATTAATCAACACATCCCACCATATGGAACCAGCTTCAACCGATTGTGCTTTTTTCTTACGTTCCATATACTTGCATGTGTTGTGTATTTGCAGGAGTTGTTACGCAGAACTTTCTGCAGTTTTGGAAACCAGTCATCACTCTAATAACTGATGTATGGAATTTTTCATTTTGCGCGTTTCTAATCTTTTTAAAAGAAAAATTTGCGCTCTAACAGTTCAGCGAAATTTTTATATATGTATGTTGTTGTTTTTTTTTTATTCGCTAAATTATATGGCTTACATATCAAAATTATAGATTAAATCTACCAAATAAAACAAGCATGCATAGATAAAACATTTTTTCTTTTTCCTAAAAAGCTTGCCAACACACCCCCCATTGTTTAGAGACGAGCCAACGCGTCATATAATAACAATTTCCATTAGAATCACAATAGATCCCTTAATAAACATGCTGTCACAGTTTTGTTGATTGGCATTGCTTTTTCTTCGCATTACATTTCATTATTTATATATATATTTTTATTTTGGTGTGTGCAAGCCTTCATTTAAATCGGTTACTCATAAAAATTTTTTATCCATTCCAGCAAAAATTACGCGTGTTTATGTCAAAAGGATCTGTTTTCATTTTTTGTTGATTTTCTTCAATGCATCTGCTTGCGTACGATATAAGATTGGGGCGAGTTTCCGGTGGCGGAGCAATCGGTGTCCATATTTTTATATCATGATCGATACCGCTGGTTGCCAACAGACAGGTGAACGGATGCGGCTGCACGCAATTAACAATTGCCCCGTCGGCTTTATAAATCGATCGTACATTTCCAGTTTTACGTTCCCAAATGAAGAGATTACCATCATCGGATCCAGCGGCTACGAAATCACCATCATAGCCTAAGTAGTTGGCCTCCTTGATATCGGTGGTTGTATTGCAATGTCCAACGAACCGTTTTGCGTAATCCTTTGACTTGCTGCGCCATAAGAATTCATTATCTGATAATTCCATGTAACTGTATGGCTCTTGTCCTTGTGGACGCGCATTTGCAGCCTGACGATTCTCTTTAATATCCTTGTGTAGCATAAGTACGCCGTGATTGTTAGCATAGCTTGGAAAGCGATTGATCAGTTCCTATAAGCGAAAGAATTTACAATATAAAATGATAACCGGAGAAATCAAAATTATTGAGATGGAATATTACTTTTAAGCACTGATCAGCTTCTTGTGGACGCTCCAGTTCGAGCAAGGCACGTGCTAAACGAAAATGAGCCTTAATATAAGATGGATCGAGTCGAAGTGCTTCGTGACAGTCACGCAATGCCGCATAGATGTCACCAAACCAAGCACGGCGCATATAAGCAGTTGCTCGATTTAAATACAAGACTGGGCATTTTGGAGCCAAAGAAATCGCTTCCGAGTATTGATTAATTGCACTCAGATATTTCTCGTTCTCAAGGAAATCGTTTCCCAATTTTTTATAAGCTTCAATATGCTCAGGAAGCTTTCGACGATGCACACTGGTACTGGTAGTTGTTTTCGACGAAGAAGTTTCACCGGTCGAATTTTGCGATTCAATCTCTTTGTTCGTGGTTCTTTTCCGTCTTTGATTCTTCATCCGAATTGGGCTGATATTCTGGTAAGTTAAGGAAAATCGGTTGCTCGGCCGATTGCAAATCATAAAGATAAACATGCTCAGCGCCAATATTTACAAGCAACTCATTACCAGCTGCATTGAAAGTAAGATAAGTGATTGCACGTGGTTCGTGTTCCATAATCCTTGAATTATTTTTATTAATATGTCCGGGACAATAGTAAGCAACACAATCTCTTGGAATTTTCTTCTCGAAAGGATCTGGAAAGATTATTACCTCACATTTAACATGTGTACTTATATATGTATCTCATTTCAAAAATCTATGATTCCTACCGCCATTGGAACGAACTCCTTGAACATCACCAACGTAGGAAGACACTAATTTTAACATTCTGCGATCGTAAATTCGGGCATATGGATCGTTAGCTCCAACAGCTATGTATTCAGTACGACGAGGATTAATAGCCAAGCATTTCGCCTCTGATGTAGGATCAATACATGCTGTTAAGTTCAATAGCTGAACGCGATTCCCTTTCTCCCGGCAACGATGCGACTCGCGAATATCGATTTGCAAAATAATCCCATCCTCTCCAGCAGACCAAAAAAGAAACGGAGAATCTGGCGACGTTGCAAGACGTTTAACACGACCCATATGACAATTGCAGCTCATAAGGAACTCATTGCCCCTGTTTATGTCATAGACATAAATGAACTTATCTGCAGCACCTGTTGCAATGAGATTCTCATTGTGGCGCGGCAGAAACTTTACAGAAAACATATTCCCAACATGTTTTGTGTGTATACTATGCAAACGTTTCTTGCGAAAAGGATCCCACAGTATAACATGAAAATCATCAGAACAAGAAGCCAAAACACGTCCATCCAGACTCCATTCCAAGCAATTAACGCAACCGTCGTGACCTTGCAGGACCGCTTCCTGTTCCAGGGCATCAACGTATGCAAATTGCAATCGACGTTGTGCTAAATTATGCGTAAAGTACCTAAGTTAAATAATATAAATTTGCCAATTGGCCAATAGCACAACGAACCCATATAACTGGAAAATCCATATTCACGTTCAATGAACAGAGAGCAAGAGTTCAACCGACGGCTATCAGTGAACCTTGCATTTATCAATGACGATCTGCTGTTTATCATTTTACCAGATTCCCAGTTCTCTATATTTTTAATATATATTTTTTTCTTTTTCAAAATTTCAAAATTTCCAAAAATATTCCTGCAAACTTATGTGATTTGGAAAAGAGCATTTTGAGAACCTTTTCCTTGCCACATGCCCAAAATTTTCAAATTTTTCCAAGTGAATTTCGAATTTAAAACTTAATTATTCCAAGTCACAATACAAAATAGTAGTAGTATATGTATGTATACATATCTTTATATATATATATATGTATGTGTGTATAAAACAGATGATTCTTGAATTTGAGCTCCGGTGCTATCGATGAAACTTTCGATAGTATCGAGAGCTTTAAATATTTGACTATCGATGGTCTTTGTCCACCATCGAACTATCGATTTTTTTTTCGAGTATCGATATTTCTCAAGCCTTAATTTTAACAATGCGACTCCACGTGCGATAGCTCACTGCATACCTTCAGTCAAATTTTATTGTATGCGGTGGCGGCGGGTGGTGAGTTTTTTTTTTTTTTTGAGCAGTCATATTTCGGTATGCGATAGGCATTTTAAGATGTCATTCGAAATGAAAAGCCACTGCATTGACGCGCTAAAAACACAACTGCAAGATTTATTAGACATATACAAAATAGTATTAAAAAATAGAACTGACATTTATTGTTTTCATGAATGCTCTATATGGGTAATCATGATAATCACATTTAATTATCTGATAATCGCATTTAAAATTCGGAATGTGGCATTCAATATTTTAATCTTGACTGTCTGTATAAATCGTAGTCATGATTTAATAACGATGTTTCATTACTTGAGAGAATGGCACCAGAGGTATAAACAAATGATGTATAAATCACGCACTTCGTATATAAATGGAACGCTTATGGTAGGCAGCTTACGATCGGCTGGTAAGTTATTTTTATATAGCTATATTCTATAACATAAATATTCGGAATGTTATAGACAGCTACTTACACACTAATTTATTGATTACATTGTACTAACTGTACGATCTGGCCAGTCCTTTAGTTACAGTGGTGTTCCAATTACTTTTCTTGCGAACAATTGCGCACCAGATATATAAAATTTTGCGCTGATTTAGAATTCAGTTTAAAATTTCCGATTATTTGTCGAGACGGCCAGATTAATGAGATATCGCGAATCCTTGTATAAACCTTATTGCCGATAATACGCACTATATTTCATATATTAAGTTTTTAAGTTTAGCAAGGGAAATACTCCTATTTGGCAGCACTAATTTTTTGATGGTACATGGTGGTACGTCAAGCTGGTACGATAAATGGCTACTGCAGAACACCACTGTTTTAGGTAACTCCATTTATGCGGAAAATTGAAAAATTGAATGTCGAGACGTAGGGTTAGGTTATGTATTAAATTGCAAGCGATAAATATGCGATCTGATTTATCGAGGTGTTGCGAAAAATCGATTGCGGCTACAAAAAAAAAAAAAAAAAAATACATAAGCAACGCTAACGATGGTTATACAGCTCTAGAAACAATGTTAAGGAAAATATAAAACAACAACAATTTAAAAAACAACAGCAACAATATGGAAAATAACTCGGGAGATCCATTCGTCGAGAACAGCGGCACAGCAAGATTTGTGGGCGTTGACCAAACGATCTCGGAAACAAGCGCAACCCATGAATTTCAAACAATGAAACTGAGCAATAATTCCAAAACTCCTCCATCGACAGCAACAACAACAGCAACACTAAGCCAACGAACCGAAATTCCTCATAGTGAGTTGGTTAAGATGCTTTATTACTTGGAAGGAGAATTGCAGGCGCGGGACGTTGTAATAGCGGCGCTACGCAATGAGAGAGTCAAGCAATATATTTCGCAGTTGCGTACAAAACGAATCCAGAACAGTGATCCTTATGCTGCAATCTTTCGTGATAAAGTTGCTCTAGCTGGGAACTTGATTTCTCGTGAATCGTCGATTCAAGCAGCTCAGGCCGAAATGGAGGTTCGACAGATTATCGAACAGCAGATGGAGCAGCAATATCAAATGGTTAGCAAGCAGCGGGCCACTCATTTAAGAATGGTTAACATTTTGACCGAATCATTGGAGAACAATCAGCGGATGCTGCATGGCAAGTTTTCCAATGAATCATAGTCTTATGTTAAATGATTTTTCCCCCTTTTCTTTGTCCTGATAGAACTCGAAGAGGAGAAACGCAAGCATGAACACGATACAGCTCAAGGCGATGATATAACTTATGGTCTTGAGCTTGAACGCACAAAACTTCGTCAGGAGCTCGAGGAAGAGCGGGCTCAAGTGAAAAAAATGGAAAAGGAGTTAAAGAAGCTGCAGGAAACTTTGGATTTTGAACGTAATAGACAAAAGCAAATTGTTTTGCTACTGATCGCTGAGCGTAAAAAGATTCTGATGAAGTACATAGAAGAAGGTTGGTTTGTCCAGTTAAGCATGCAGATTTACGGATGTTTAATAATTCTTTCAACAGGAAAGCGTTCGGAAGATTTAGCACAAATTTTGGCTGAAGAGAAACAACGTTCTGATACAATTGCAGATGGCTTAGAAGAGGAAAGCAAGAAATCTTTACGGATGGAGGAAGAGTTAGAGAATCAAGCTGCTACTTTCGAAAATGAAAAGAAAACTTTAAAAGCAAGTTTGGCAAAGGAGGAGACTCGGTAAATATTTTGCTTAAATGCCTTTGTCCTACATTCGATCCTAATTCAAATGTTTTCAGAGTTAAGGAACTTGAGCACGAATTGACTTTGCTACGTAACGAAAACGACGCACTTAAAAAACAGCTGTCACAAAATACCAATTCGGTTCCGCCAGCCGCTGTGAGCACTATCAAAACAAGGACTTTCAATGGTTAGTTTCAATTTATAGTTTTTTTTTTCTTTTTCTGTCCTGCATCTAATCAAATTGAATATATATTTTATATTAAAAAAAAAAAAAAAAAAAGAAGATACGTGCACAACACCAGTCGTGAATATTGCCAAAATCGTACAGCCTACAGCAACTGTCTCCAGCGTACCAGTGTCTGGACCAACAACTGGTATCGCTCGCTCAATAGTCCCGGGTCAAAATATTCGAAGCGCAGGTATTTTAGCTCCTTCAACACTAGTCGCTTCCGCGGCCGCTCCAGCAACGATTTCACATTCTGTTGCAGCTGTTGTTGGAGGAGGATCGACTCTTTCAACTGGCGACGTAGTTTCTTCGATAGCAACACAAGCTCAACAGCCACAATCGGCTACTACACTTACTAGCGTCGTTGCTGCTGCACCACAGCCATCACCAGCAAAGATGCAAATGCAGCCAACGGCAACAATTCAGCGTGCGGGTGGGAAATTTTCTGCCGGTTCGCTTTCTCTGGATCAATCGGCTCCTCATCCAGCAGTGCCAATAGCTGTACCTCCAGTAACTGTCCCACCAGCGGGCGCACGTGGAGCTCCTCCGCCAATACCACCGAATAAGCCAATCGTTCCACCAAAACGCGAACCGTCGCTATCGCGATTAGGCTCAATCACAAGCGCAGTTAATGCAGCTGCAGCAGCTGCAGCAGCGGCATCATCTGCCGCAACTGTAACAAATTCAAACATCAAATTAAACTAGAATCATAATTCAAGAGAAAGTTCATAAAAGGTTAGAGTATTTTCAAGCTTCCACCCACGGACTTGTGGACAATTGAAGCAAAGTTATATTATAATAATATAGTACTCAAATAGCAAGTCGTAGTTTTGAATGAAACTTTATAAATAGGGTCAACAAAGTTTTTTTGTTTCGCCCCATTTTTTGATTTGAACAATTTTAGAACAATCGAGTACAGCGAGTGTTAACATACATTTTCGAAATCTTGCGCTTTCACAAATTTCCATAGGATTTTGTTAAGGTGCGAGTGCAATGAAAAGTTAATGTCAGCTCGTACTCTTTCGCTTTGATAATTTTCATAAGGTTTTGTGAAATTGACAATTTTCATAGAGTTTTGTGAAGGTGAAAGTACATCAAATGTTTGATGTTAAATAGTATAATTCCAATGGGTCTTATTTCTAGCATCTATAGTGCTAAAGCTATACCTCAACGTACATAGTTATATGTATGTTTAAATTTTTATAACAATTATAACCATTTGTCTTTTAAGTATAATATTTAAAAATGTATTTCGATTATATAGTTTTCTATTATTTGTAGTATCGTATTTTCTATTTTCTTCTATTTATTCTCGTATTTTTTTTTGTTTCCTTCTAAAGCTTTGGCTTTCATTGCATTTTGCATTCGTAAACTTAACCTATAAGTTCTTATGTTTAAAATAATTATATGTGACTGGGCTATATCGATTACGAATACGAATGGCGTCAAATTTTCAAAAAACTCACAACAAAAAGTAAGAGCAACCCATTTAGTTATCCATCATATCAAAATTTATGCTTATTATTCACTTAATTTACGTTTAAGTTTCATATAGTAACGAATGTATGCAAGCCAAAGCTTTATGGAGGAATCAAGTTCTCATTCGACTGGTCATAAATCTTACGCTGCTTGATATTTTAAGGATAATTTATTTTGGTCCTATTACGGACCATACCAATGAAGGTACATGCAGCCGCTAAGATTTAAATTTTTGCAGTGGTGAGCAAGATTTCACTAAAGAATGTAACGCTTATATAAAATCTCGTGTGCTCTGCAAATCCTAATTTTTAGTTATTTTCTTTTACAGTTTTTTTTTTTTTTTTTTAAATTTGTGATTCCGTTCCTTTTTCGTTTGATTTAAAGTGCCACGTTCCATCTATGCGTTCCTAATCATTCAAAGTTTTTAAAGATGAAAAAAAAATCTTAAATTCTACTCTGCAGCTTACTCGAAATATTTGATAATCAACGTCTGCATCTTTTAGGCCCGATTTCATCAAGCTATTTAAATAAAACTGAAATGAAAATTGATTTTTTTTTATAAGAAATTTGACAGTTCATTTAAATTAAGTTTCATTTAAATAGCTTGGTGAAATCGGGCCTTAGAACACGAATGACCATTGAAAGAAAAACACTTAAAATTTTCCTGTCACTTCATTATTATTTTAATACTATTCTATGCGGCTTCCTTTTCTGTGTAACGTAAAGTATTTATAATGTGTTATAAGTTCATTTTATGTATTTTACGACTTGTTGATCACATAGCAATAATAAACGTTTAAATATAGAAGCTTGAGCTGGATTTCGTGTTCGCGTAAATTTGAAATTTCGCCCAATAACAACACGAACCCGTAGTGATTCAAATAATTTTTATTGTCTAGACTCTAGACTATTAATTATATACTACAGTATAATCATATGAAGACACACCTACAATATTTGAACCCATTAATGTAAAAAAAGGCAACATACACTATTATATAAAAATATATCAATAATGTTTACGTATGTGTGTATATTTTATTTCATGAATATTTTCAATGACAAATAATTTACATAGCTTACGAGTTTTTAATTAAGTCACCGTAAGAGCAAAAAAGGAATTACTTTGCATTCTTTCCCGCCTTTTTGTCTACTGGAGCAATTCTTTCAAAAGCAATGCTAAATTTTATAATAAGTTTAGAAATAATTTAAGAAATCGAATTGACATGTGACCTTTTCGACACCTGTGGACATATGGACGAGTAGCTTAAGACGAAAACTGTTGTTTTGAGATGCTCGCATTTTTTTATATTTTTTATTACACTTGATTTCTGGTAAAAAAAAAAAAAAAAAAATTGCATTGGTAATAAGTTTTGAATTTTTGCAAATAAAGAAGTTATAGCACATTTTCTACCTAAGTCCTTTATCGATAGTAAAATTTCCAATTTACTCACACTTAAAATGATTTCAGATCCTATGTTGAACTGAAAACTGTGTACAGTGTACTCTCTCGGACACTCCTCTTAAGCGGACACCCCTCTTAAACTGAGACTTTTTGAGAATGCTCTAGTGTTGCTGATTCTCAAACAGTTTGCTCTTAAGCGGAAACCTCTGTTAAGCGGACATATTTTTCGGTCCCGTAGGTGTCCGCTTAAGAGAGAGAGAGAGTACACTGTACTATGCATTTTGAAGTAAACAAAAATCGTTGCAAAAACCAAAAATTTTTCTTCGGCGTGAGAATTTAAACGGTTTACTTTTTTAAATGGTGGGTAAAAATTCGTAATATGTAAACAATACTAAGTGTATATAAGTTTTTTTTGAGTAAAACGTTAAAACAATAACATAAGCTCAAAAGTAAGTGCAAATATCGCCGTAAAAATTAACATTTATGGAATCGAGTTGAGCACACATAAGCTCCCTGACTTCGTTATAGCTCCTAAGCCAAACTCAAGTATGGCTTATGCCGACTTAAGCGACTCTTCCATATGACCATATGTTGCGCGTTTGTACGACCGCCTTAATCGCGATTAAAAATATCGTGAGTAACGTATTTTACCGCATAAACGGTAAGAACAAATATTACTCGCAATTAGATAACTCACGAAAATAAATCGTGAGTAGTGAGATTAAAGCCAAGCCGACACGGTACTGAATTGCTCACTGATTTCCCATGTACGTGTTCAGTATATTTGCGCTGACACGTTACTGAATTCAGCAACTCAGAACGCAAAATCAAAGCGATTTGGATTTTGCTTACTGAATCGCTTCCGTCATTGTGAGACGCTTACAAATCTATTTCACTTATTACACTTATAGGATTGCTTACTGAATTCAGTATCGTGTTGGGCTCGCTTAAATGCGATAAATACGCCAGGTGATGCCACTTTTTTTTCGCAGTTGCTGACGACCCGGCGGCGCTGTTTAATTCCAAATTGGAATTTCCAATCAGAAGGACAATAACTATAACCATGTCGGACAATTTATCGCTTTGTAATAGAAAATTGTCAAAACTCAATTCAAAGGTTGACGTATGAGTGCTACCACTTCATATTTTTTTTTGAGCCAGGTAGCACGAAAAACATGTTTTAATATTGTTTATACATTATCGTATAAACGGAGACTTCAATACTCGCGATTAATTTTGAATTGCGATTAGCTGCCAGATAGACTTGTTATAAACACGCTTACGTGCAGTCTACATTCTTTATTTGCTCTCAAGATCTTTCACGTTTTTGGTGGGGAAAGTTGTTAAGATATTTTTTTCATGTGTAGGAAATTTTGCAATATTTTTTCTAAAGATTGTGGGGAGAATTCAAAATTTTTTTAGTGGCAGCACTGTTTAAAGGAAATTAAAGCCCCAGTTATAAGCCGAGCACCGAAGCAAAATCTTGAACGCAACTTCACCGGTGTTCGGTATTTGAAAAACAATTAATAAGAATGACTGAGGACTCTACAGCACCACAAGGAGAACGTGTTTCTTCAAAGAAGAACCCATTGCAGCAGTTTTGCATACTCGCGAAGACAGCACATGGCGCAGCGATTGAAGAGCTAATTCGACAGGTAGGAGTTTGTAACTAACTGCATTACTCTACTATAAATAACCCATTAATACTATTACGTTATAGGTTTTGGAAGTCCAAGGTATTTATTTGTTTGGCGATTTGTTCGAGCTTCCAAACATAGAGGAGGTACGTTGATTCTCATAACTATTACGAATTTTATCACACATTTACGTTTCAGCTTAAGGAGACTAGCCCAAAGTACTACAACACCTTGCAGCTCTTTGCTTATGGAACGTTTAAACAATACCGACAAGAGCCCGAGAAATATATTGAGCTCACGCCACCAATGCAGAAAAAGTTGCAACATCTTACAATTGTCTCATTGGCCATCGAAAATAAGAGCATTCCCTACACCGTCTTGATGCAGGAACTTGAAATCGACAATATTCGCCAGGTGGAGGACGTGACTATAGAGGCGATTTATGCGGGTGAGTGTTTCAATAGATTCAATGTTCGATATTCGACATGTACTCGTTGAATTCATGCGTTTTCAATTAAGGTATATCAAATGTACCTTATCATAAGTAGTTAGAAATCTGCAAGATCTGGACATGTAAAAATCAATCTCAATTTCACACCTTTTGATAGGTTTAATGTTATTGTAACGATCATAGACGATACCCGATTACTCTTTTTTAAACGATCTACATCATAAAACTCCATTACTTGACCGCTCGAAATTGCATCAGACCAATCTTCAGACACTCAGAAGTAATAGAAATTGAAAAATGTTTTTTTTTTTTTTTTTTGTGACTAGATACTGCTTCAGAGTTTATCTATAGATATAGACTATATATGTATAGTTGTAACTTTCAATCGTATACATAGACAGTACGATTTTAAATGAATAAACTCCGAGAATTTTTTTACCTAGAAATTCTCCACACACAAATAGGAAGTGTTATAAGAGTCAAATAAAGGGAGAATATAATATCATTTGCTTTAAAATTTTTGAAATTCTCGCTCCCTTTATATTCAATTCCCTGCAGTGGCGTAACTATCGGGGGTCTTAGGGGTGACAATCTCCCGGGCCCCTAACCCAGGGGGCCCCACGCACTGTGTCAAACGAAAGATATCTTAAAATATCGCACTAATTTTTTCCCCACATAATTCGAATCAAATTCGAGCATTTATGAACGGACTTTCGATACATCTAGATCTAGAATCTAGATGTATTCTTACCTATTAATACGTTTTTATGTTTAAAATAAACATTATAATATATCTGTGGTCTTATGGAAGAGTAGCTTAAGTCGACTTAAGCTTAAAATGAGTTATTAATACCACTGAATTCCCAAAGAGACGCATCATTAGGTAAAACCCTTGTCTTCGTAACATTCTTCTAGGAAAAGTTATTCAAGAAATAAAGTTCCGTTTGACATGGGAAGGTATATGATATGTAAAACTTTAAAGCTCTTTTTCTCGAAACAGCATTTTTCGACTTAAGCTACTCTTCCATAAGACCACAGATATGTTGGTCTCTTTTTTTAATTTGCCATGAATAGAGGGGGGACCCCCGAAAAAAAAAAAATTCCCCCGGGCCCCGCAAGATGAAGTTACGCCACTGATTCCCTGTGTGCTTAAAATATCAGGATTTTTTTTTAATCCGCTGGAAAGAGTTCCCGCCAATATTTAGAATTGGTCTGAGAATATTTTAAACGTTATACATTGACGTATTCATATATGGGCAAAAATCCAGGTGTTAGGGACGCTGCTTCCGTATACTTTAAGTTTTCAATATGAATGGAATGTGATAAATTAGATTTACTTGAATTAAAAGTTGAGTAAGGAGCCGTCCATATATAACGTCATCACACAGGGGGAGGGGATCTCGCAAATGATGACGATTAATAATGATGAGGGGGAGGGGGTGTCAATTCGCAATGATCACGTCATCATCTCCATCTTATAAGAACACACTATAAAACAATGAGGAGTGTCACAGATTCCGGCAGCTGTCGGAAAAAAAAAACCACAATGACCTTAAAAATAAAAGAATATTCAAAGTTTGCATATATGTAGATCAACGGAAACTGACAACCTTCAGATTCACCCGTCTAGTTATTTAGCAAAATAGGCGTTTAGGACGCTGCGTTAGGGACGTCGCAAAAATTTATCACATGTCTTTTCCATCCATTATGGATTCCTTATGCACTCATATAAGCCCTTTCTAATTGAAAATAAAAGAAAACAATATTTTGCAATTCTGGGACTGGGGCTTTAGCTCCTTGGTTGTTGTTCTACAAAGCATATTGCGAAGTAGAAAAAATAGAAGGAAAATATTTAAGAATTGCTAAAAATCGTGACAAATATCGTTGATGATTTGAAGTATTCGAAGGAACATACAATTTACTCATAGCCTGTAAAAAAAAAATTCCAACAAGAAAAAGAAAAATTTTGTACATTTTAAAAATCCAATTTAATTTTACTGTGCTTGGCATAATTATTAAATTTAAATTCAAAAAAAAAAAAAAATAAAGTTGAAAACCTTATTGACATTTGTAAGCATCCATTGTGGACATTTCAATTTACGATCAGCTCCTGCATGTTGATGATGACTATTGAATTGCTGATTCCTTGCACAACATGTGAAGCTCTCTTACTCAACGGAGTCGTTGTACCTAAATTTAATTATGAGCATGTACGTACATTTTCAAACAAAAAAAAAATGAAATGCAATCCGCATCTTTCGTGTCAATTGAGCGTGAAGCTTGCATTAACAGAATTTTATTCCATCGCACATATGTACATGTGCTTATTTACGTACGTACATACATTGCATTGCGGTTCTTTATTTTTTACGTTCCACCATTGCAATGTGAAATGGCGGAAAACTCAGTCGCTGCGAACTCAGTTACAACTATTCATTTGAAAACATATTATTCGTGTTTATATCCCATATATGTATTTGTTGTCGAGGATACATTACATTTGTCCATCCGTGTGTAACTTCCAGAGACGTCGTCACGAGGAAATTCGATTTCCGTTTATGTCCGTTTATCGCTGTTGTCTGCATACAGTTTTCTTATGAAAGGAGTTGAGTTATATTGAAGATTTCTGAACACATGAGTAAGCACAACTCAGTCTAGGCATAACTGCTGTGATATGGTTTATATTATAGATCATAAAAAATGGCCTCAAAGTCTGAATTTTGTATTGAAATCTTTTAATAGAATTTAAATTATTTTTATTTTATTATTATTAAGGCTGTTCGAGCACCACGACCTAGGAGATCTTATGCGTAGCTTACATTCCTTTAGAGTAGGTTGAGACTGTCTATGAGTCTCGGAATCTCCAAGGGACTAAAGTGGCTAATGGATTGGGGTCGCAAATTTCCTTGGGATCGCGAATCTATGTACGCCTATTCGAAATTATGAAATAAAACAATGCTAATAGAACTAATCGAAAGTCGATACAGGAGCATTTAGTGCACTCATGAATTTCCTTTGGATTATTTTTTTAATGGGCGTACTATGAGGGTCTTTTGTTTTTTTTTTTGTTTTGTTTTGTTTTGTCGGGTGTTTGAATTGTGTCAGTTAGATTTCCTCTTCAATTTAAACAAAACAATATGAAATTAAAACAAAGAGACATTGAAAAACATCTCGGTTTAACTTTCGAACACGTTCCGGAATATTTTACTTGTTAAGAACAATTACAACCAAAGTCCTTAGGCCATTCAAGTTAAATAGTTTCCAACGAATAAACATACATAGTTAAATTAAATGCACCTGTTCATATGCATTCATGTTAGCGAGCACACGTGCCCAAGCATTCTCAGTCTTAACAGAGTCGTCCATGATTCATAATTCGAAGTTGGGGACTCTCAAAATGAACCCTGGTAAGAGTCCCCAAAGGATGTGTATTTCCCCTTTAGCGAAGGTCGTTAAATAGGAGCCGGATTTCGTACAACGAATGAGTACGTATTATATGTATGTATAAGACAGAGATTAATATACATAATAGCAGAACCCGGCGAACGTCGTTTCGCTTCCAAGGAATATCTGTCCTCGCTCCTTCTCTTTCCTTCTCTCTCCTTCTCTCTCCTTCTCTCTCCTTCTCTCTCCTTCTCTCTCCTTCTCTCTCCTTCTCTCTCCTTCTCTCTCCTTCTCTCTCCTCTCTCCTTCTCTCCTTCTCTCCTTCTCTCCTTCTCACTCCTTCTCACTCCTTCTCTCTCCTTCTCTCTCCTTCTCTCTCCTTCTCTCTCCTTCTCTCTCCTCTCTTCTCTCTCCTTCTCTCTCCTTCTCTCTCCTTCCTCTCCTTCTCTCTCCTTCTCTCTCCTTCTCTCTCCTTCTCTCTCCTTCTCTCTCTCTCTCTCTCTCTCTCTCTCTCTCTCCTTCTCTCTCCTTCTCTCTTCCTTCTCTCTCCTCCTCTCTCTTCCTCTCTCTCTCCTCCTCTCTCTCTCCTTCTCTCTCCTCCTCTCTCCTCCTCTCCTCCTCCTCTCTCTCCTCTCTCCTCCTCCCTCTCTCCCTCCTCTCTCCTCCTCTCTCCTCCTCTCTCCTCCTCTCTCCCCCTCTCCTCCTCTCCTCCTCTCTCCTCCCTCTCTCCTCCTCTCTCCTCCTCCTCCTCCTCTCTCCTCCTCTCTCCTCCTCTCTCTCTCTCTCCTCTCTCTCCTCTCTCCTCCTCTCTCCTCCTCTCTCCTCCTCTCTCCTCTCCTCCTCCTCTCTCTCCTCTCTCCTCCTCTCTCCTCTCTCTCTCCTCCTCTCTCCTCCCTCTCCTCCACTCCTCCCTCCCTCCACTCTCCTACTCTCTTCTCCTCCTCCACTCTCCTCCTACTCTCCTACTCTCATTCCTACTCTCTCCTTCTCACTTCTCCTCCTCTCGCCTCCTATTCTCCTCTCTCTTCCTTTCTCCTCTCTCCACCTCTCTCCTCCTCTCTCCTCCACTCTCCTACTCTCTCCTACTCTATCCTACTCTCTCCTCCACTCTCCTCCACTCTCCTCCACTCTCCTCCACTCTCCTCCACTCTCCTCCACTCTCCTCCACTCTCCTACTCTCTCCTCCGCTCTCCTCTTCTCTCCTCCTGTCCTCCTCTCTCCACATCTCTCCACCTCTCCTCCTCTCTCCTCCTCTCTCCTCCTCTCTCCGCCTCTCTCCTCTTCTCAAAAATCGCACCTTCGTTCACTGCTATGTACGTTATAAGATAAGCTTACAAACCAAATTTCATATACTTAGTATGTGACTTCAGCGCTTTGATTTCGGCAATAACTTCGACTCGGGAGGCGCACGCGATACCAACCGAGCTACGACAGCCCGGGCCGATCGTCTTTCTATTAACGTAGTATATCAAATGCACTGAATTGGCCCCGTTGTCTCTACTTCTGCACTGGTTCGAAGGACACCTCTGTGTTTAAGTTGACAATTCAATGCATTGGCGGGGAAATTATGACCGAGTAGTACTGTTGATTTGGGGAGTAGTCGAAGAGTACTTTTGCACTAGCTCAATTTTCTGCAGGGTGATAATATTTTTTTAAAGCTAAAATACAAAAAAAAAAGTTATAGAAATATTTTTTTAAGGAACTGGGTTCGCAAGAACTTTATTTATTTTGTTATAAATCATAATATATTTATGATTATACATAATTTAGATCTCAGGCACTAACCTTTACGACAGTTTATCGGCCAAAAGAACTTTATTTAAACCTCTTCAAGCACTGTAAGCTTTTCTCAAATTAAATTTATGGAGAACGCTCACCAAAAGAGTTTGAAACGTTCGTGCAAGGGAGTTTAACCCTTTCGCGTAGTAATCGGCTTACAACATTGTATTGAATTTCGAATGTCTCTTGCATCATTGCCAAGCCATATTCGTGCGGAATCAAAAGGTATAGGTTCTTTCGATTTGCATTTGATACTGATAGCAACGAATCTACATTTGAATGGTGAACTTGAGAAATACTTTCGCAAAAGTTTGTTTTTTCTTCTTCTTCCGCTTGATGGGGTTTCTAAGCTCCTTGTGAGGAAAACACATGCATTCATGAGCAACCACCATCACATTCGATCGGCCATAATCATAAGTGAAACAGCACAGCGAACGTTGTTGTGCGGACATATCACTCAGTGTCCGATATCCTTTGGTGCGCTCTGTTTCGATTTCGGTTTCGGTTTCTTTTTGTATTTTGTAGGCTTTGCAGAGATTTCCAATTCTTTATCTCATCGAAACGTGAAATGCCTTTCAGAAGGCATTTCCCTATTATTTTGGTTTCTAATTTCTCGTATTTCGTTTTTTTTTTTGGGAGACTTTCTTCTACTTGGTCACTGGAATTAGATTTTGAAAGGAAAATTTTTGTTTTCTTTTAGATTTGATGTTTGTGTTTTTTTTTTGTTGTATTTTTTTTGTGTTGTATTTTTTTTTGTGTTGTTTATTTCTACCTTTTTTAAGACCCTGTCCTGATGACCAAAGTTTTGTTCATCTTATGGAATTTCAAATAAAAAGGTTTTTTTTTTTTTTTTTTTTTTTAAGAGAAGAAATAGATAAAAAAGAATCGAAAAATTCAATAAACGTTCGAGTTCGCTGATTGAAAAAGTTGGTAAAAATTTGAATTTCGATTTGAATTATTCCGATTTGAATTTCAATCACACAGTTCAAAGCTCTTAATGGAATTCAGGTGCACGTTCAACGGCTCTAATTGAAATGGGTATCCGCCTTTAGCCGAAAGAATTGCACACGCACCACAGATCCATTTATTAGTAACCGCAGCAGCAGAGTGAAATCTCAATTTTCGTAATGCAAAGAAGATTAATTAATAATACATTCGCCGTAAAGTGATTGCAATGGGTAATACATAGTATTCTTATTCGTTAATCTTCTCGCTTATAGTGAACGTCTATACAATGCAACGATTCTATCGTACTTATTTAAATAATGTTCACAATTCGCACAGCTTTTTCGTTCCATTTTCAGTTGTTTTTTAAGATCTCCTTATAATGAATTTCCATACAGTGAATTTTTCCGTACAATGAAAAAAAATTTCCATCTGAAAATGAAACTCCCATGTATTTTTGTCTCCATATAATGAATTTTTGCAACAGTTTTCGGTTATGTATGTTCAACACTGTTTACCAAGAAAAAAGTCATAACATAAAAAGGGGACTCCCAATAATTTCGCAATATGTAACAAAAAACAGAAGAAAACAAGTTTAGGCAGCAGTCACTCGCGGATAGTCAACGAAGCGAAAATGACGCAAAGGTGTTACCTACAGTAGGACAGGTTAGCTCATCAATTGACGTACTTCGGACATATGTGGAGATGAAAAGTAACATACCGACTAATGTACTTGAATCCCTTTCTGTAATTGAAGGTTTTGTCGAGGACGAAAAATGGAAAAATGTAGTCCAAACAAAAATATCTGATTATTTTAAATAAAAGTGAAATATATTAAAGTTTCTGTAAAATGAAGTTTCTATATAATGAAGTGATTTTCTGGTCCCGTGCGACTTCATTATAAGGAAGTTCGACTGTAATACATAGTAGTTTTCTTCTACTTTTCCGTTTTATCTTCTCTTGCTTTTCCATTAGCGAACGTTCCGATGAATAAAATGCAACGCGATTTATCGTGATTATTTTTAATATGTAGTTCAACAATTCGGCCGATAGTTCTTCACAATTGAATACATTTTGAAATTCATTTTAAAGCGGAGTGTTTGCAAGAATATCAAGGTGCTGCATGCTCGGGATGGACGTCTAAGCGAAGATCGTCCTGGCTCGTAAGTAGGCACGCCAAAGTTGAGATCTGTTTATTCACTTTCGATTCCAAATTGCAAGAGAGTTTCCATAGATCGAAGCTCCGCTTAAATAGATCAATATTGCCGATCTAGCAGTATTTGATATTGACTGATTTCATCAGTATGACTTCGAACTTCCCTTGCCGGTGTGCCTACGTTGCACTTGTTGTTGTTGCACATGGCTCTTGTTGTTCTGTTGACCGGCTTGTAACTTCTTGCGTACGTTGCGTTGGTTGCCCTTCTCGATCGCCCGTTGTTGTTGTTGCGAGTTACGCCAATAGTTTTATTGCTGTGTTTCGGCTTTCATTGTTGACGTCGGTCAGCGTTTGAAGGAGTTGAACCCCTTATGCAGTTGCTTATGAATGCTGACTCGCTTGCTTCTTGCATACGTTGCGTTAATTGCATAAGCCCCTCTGGCTGTTGTTGTTGTTGTTTGGCTGTATTTGCGAGCTTCCGATCGTTGCATAAGCTCGTGACTGAAAAAGCGTGTGGTTGTTGCTTTGACGTTCTGTCTTGAACCTCTAGCCTAGGCTGTTGTTGTTGTCGCTGAAAGAGTGTCAAGTTTCATTCTTGGCGTTGTGTCGTCGAACTCCTCTGCTGCGTTTTAATTGTTTTTATATGTTTTCGTACTTTTCCCGCTTAGAGCTGGTAGCGTGACGTTAGAGTGTGACGTGACGCTTTTCGACTCACAACAAAGGCTTTGATTATTTTCTTGCTTTTTCCATAAAGTTCAGACAGACATCTTGAAAAATATCAATATAGAAAAATAAGTTTAAAAAAATATATTTAAAAAAAAGTACTTATAAGTATTTAAAAAATGTTTATCAAAAAATAGTACTTATATTTAAAAAAAGTTTATTTCAAAAACAAATACATTATTCCCCGGATATATGCACCACCGATATAAGCACTCGACGCTTATAAGCACTATTTTTCGTGCATTTTGCACGGTGCTTATATCCGGGGAACACTGTACAGTGTACTCTCTCTTAAGCGGACATCTATCGGACCGAGAAATATGTCCGCTTAAGAGGAAACTATTTGAGAAGCAGAAACACTAGAGCATTCCCAAAAAGTCTCCGCTTAAGAGGATTGTCCGCAAGGAGAGAGAGAGAGAGAGAGAGCGCACTGTATATGTTTATGCTTATAGAGATACGTATATGCAAATACCGCAGTCAACGTAAAATATGTCTTCATACTTACAGGCTCATGCGAACTTTTTATACCCAGCGTAAGTAGGGTATATTAGTTTTGTGCGGATCCTGTAACAACAAGAACTAAGCTCTTCTGATATAGACAAATTGTATGTATTCTTGGTCAGTGACAAAAACTGAATCGATTTAGGCATATCCGTCTGTGGTCAGATATCCTTCCATACGGCTGGCCCAATCAAGTCAAAATTTGGCACGCAAGCAGGTATGTAGGCCCCGTGTACGATCCTAAGTAAAAGGCGTAGAAACTTGGAATTCGAGACATTGCTTGACCAAAACGATTGAAAGTTTGTAGGAAAAAAATATATGTGGTCCGGCCATTGTCAAGTCCATAAACATATATTTTGTGTAGTTTCCGTATACCGAAAAGCAAATCATAGTGGGTCAAAGTCGCGCTTGATCGACTTCAGTTTTCTTACTTTTTTTTTTTAAGTATGTACACACACAGAAGCAGCTCCACCGCCTTTTCTATGCCAAGTTGTCGAGTCGTTTCCACCATGTCAGTCGGAGTTTTCTGTGCAAGCTACGATTTATAAGTTGAAATGTTTGTGTATTTTTTTTGTTTGTTCTTCTCTCTTTCGCTTTCTCTTTTCCTGGTTCTGCTTCTGTCTTAATTCCCAGCATTATGCCTCAAAGCGTTTAAACCTTTTTGTTTTTAATTTTTTGAAAACACTTTCGTTTCTGCCACCATCACCACCATGGCCTCTCACTGTCACGCATACACGGATTTATAGAGCTTCCTACTGAATTTTTGACTTATATTTTACATCTTTTGCCGCCGTTTATGTCCTCGATAGAGGTTTTCATTGCCATCGGTTGTTTTTCAGTTCTTTTTTTCTTCAATTTTTATTTTGTAAGTATTTTTCCGAATGAAGGGGGGGACGTAAACACTTGCCAGGGATGGAAATCCGCTTCAGTTTCGTCTCATTGTTTCTCCTTTGAAAGTGGCTTCTATTTTAAACGCTATATTACCTTATTAAGTGAGAGTGTATAGAGCTTAGTGTGTGTGTGTGTGTGTGTTTTTTTTTCCTGTTATTCTTTCAGACTCACGTCATGAGTTTCGACAATATTGCGCGAAAAGCTTTTTATGACTTCAATATAAACGGTGCAATAGGAGGAATCTGAATACTCAACACCGGTTTCCAGATTTTCCTTTTAGAGTCCTACTATCTTTTCATACTTTTTTTTTTTTTTTTTGTGTAGCACGTTTTTTGTGCGGCTTTTGAATTGTCTGTTGCTTTGGCTTCCTTGTCAAACTAGTCGCGTTGAAGGGAAATTCGTAGAAAAAGCTTTGCTGCTATATACTTACTTAGCAAATTATTCAAATTAGCGCTTAGAAGTGTATTAATATAGGTACTTTTTTATACCCAGCGTAAGTAGGGTATATTATTTTTGTACGGATCTTGTAACAGCAAGAACTGAGCTCCGCTGTTACAGTATTCCCCGGATATACATATGCACTCCGGATATAAGCATTCTCCGCTTATAAGCACTATTATTCGTGTATTTTGCACGGTGCTTATATCCGGGAAATACTGTATAGACAAATCTATACATATATTCTTCATGAGGATCGAAAACCGAATCTAAACGTGTAAATAACAATTGACGTGGTGCGCCGACTGCCACGCCCATAAACATTGATCTTTTTATAGCTTCTTTGCAGAAAGGCAAAACATAGTGCGTCAATATTGTCGGGACACTGGGCATACCAAAGTCGGCCTTGACCGGCTTTAGCTTTCTAACCTTTTTTTTATTTTTTTTATTTATTTTTTTCATTTAATTCCCCCAAAAAAGGAATTTCTTTTGGGTTCTGCGTTTATTCTCAATTTTTCTGCCCTCGCAATTCGTCTTTTATTTTTTTTATTACAAACATTTTTCAAAGGAAAAATAAAACTGCACACCACCGCCCACTCTCTGCATTTCCGTACTAAATTAATTTAACGGCTTTGTGGGTGAGTGTGACATTTTAATATTAATAAAAAGAAAAAAACAAAAAGAAAAAAAAATGATTAAAAGGATTATCGCGAACAAAATTTTTCGACAAGCCATTCCATCCATTTAGCACAGCTGGACACAGGTACTGAAATTTTTATTAAATGCATTAGAGAAGATGACCACACTGGGTGCTGTCAAAGGCTTTCATTTATATAGCTTTTATCACACTGCGCAGCTCTGGGTAAATTAGCAAAGGCTTCTGTTATTTAATTCAACAGAAATATTTTAAGCTAGCTACGGTGTCCTTTTTTTCTGTTCTGTCATGTCGCGTTTTATCGCGTAAGAATTTGTATAAAAAAAAAAAAATCAAATTTGAACAAATTAAAATTTTGAGATACATACTAAGAAAAAATTAATGATAAAAAAAAATGTCAGGGCAGTGTGTTGGTATTCGCGTTGGCTTGGCATAAAAGACAATCTGGGCTCTTGTGCGAATGCACAACATGCGCTTTTCATAAAAAAAAAAAAAATTAAACAAATGGAAATTTTCAAGAGAATTAAGCAGCACAGTATAACAGCTGTTCGCTTTTGAGAATAGATTGTCCTTATAGATATGGCCACCCACCGGTTTGCTGACGGATAGTTAATAAACTCTATTTCATTCATTTAGTTAATAAGTGTCAGTTATGTACTTTGAGTAAAGTGCAATTTGGTCCCCTACTTATTTGAAAAGAAAATTTTTCACATTAAAATATGTACATAAGTATATAGTATACATACTCAAGATGGTCTAGAAAGATCAAAGAAAGAGGCACGACAGTTTCGAAAAAAAGCAAATACTATTTCTATTTGTGAAGGCGAAGAAAGAGAAAATTAGAAATTTCAGTACCCCAAGGTGTGCGTTTATATGTATGTATGTATATTAAGCATATTTTCTTCAACTTTAAGGACACTAATCACAAAACTAGCCAACTCAAAATCTCGCATTCTCGAACAAATATAAGGAGAGAAAGGTGAGGAGAAGCGTAGAGAGGTTGTTAGAGGGACAGAGGGGTGGAGTGTGGGAGCGAGGTAGTGAGCGAGTGAAGGGTGGGTGAACAGAAGAATAAGGGCTAGGTGATGTGAGATCAGAGAGGGAGAGAGACAGAGAGAGAGAGAGACACAGAGAGAGACAGAGAGAGAGACAGAGAGAGAGACAGAGAGAGAGACAGAGAGAGAGACAGAGAGAGAGACAGAGAGAGAGACAGAGAGAGAGACAGAGAGAGAGACAGAGAGAGAGACAGAGAGAGAGACAGAGAGAGAGACAGAGAGAGAGACAGAGAGAGAGACAGAGAGAGAGACAGAGAGAGAGAGAGACGAGAGAGAGAGAGAGAGAGAAGAGACAGAGAGAGAGAAGACAGAGAGAGAGAGAGACAGAGAGAGAGAGAGACAGACAGAGAGAGAGACAGAGAGAGAGAGCAGAGAGGAGAGAGAGGACAGAGAGAGGAGACAGAGAGAGAGAGACAGAGAGAGAGAGACAGAGAGAGAGACAGAGAGAGAGGACAGAGAGAGAGACAGAGAGAGAGACAGAGAGAGGGACAGAGAGAGAGACAGAGAGAGAGACAGAGAGACAGAGAGAGGGACAGAGAGAGAGACAGAGAGAGAGACAGAGAGAGAGAGACAGAGAGAGACAGAAGAGAGAGACAGAGAGAGAGAGACAGAGAGAGAGAGACAGAGAGAGAGAGAGAGAGAGAGACAGAGAGAGAGAGACAGAGAGAGAGAACAGAGAGAGAGACAGAGAGAGAGACAGAGAGAGAGAGACAGAGAGAGAGACAGAGAGAGAGAGAGAGAGAGAGAGAGAGACAGAGAGAGAGACAGAGAGAGAGAAGAGAGAGAGACAGAGAGAGACAGAGAGAGACAGAGAAGAGAAGAAGAGAGACAGAGACAGAGAGAGAGACAGAGAGAGAGACAGAGAGAGAAGAGAGAGAGAGACAGAGAGAGAGACAGAGAGAGAGACAGAGAGAGACAGAAGAGAGAGACAGAGAGGGAGACAGAGAGAGAGAGACAGAGAGAGAGAGACAGAGAGAGAGACCGAGAGAGAGACAGAGAGAGACAGAGAGAGAGACAGAGAGAGACAGAAGAGAGAGACAGAGAGAGAGACAGAGAGAGAGAGACAGAGAAGAGAGAGACAGAGAGAGAGAAGAGAGAGAGAGACAGAGAGAGATTTAGAGATGTAGAGACAGAGAGATGAGACTAGAGAGATGACAGACGAGAGAACAAGATGAGACAAGAGAAGATTCAGAGATGAGACAGAGAGAGACATGAGAGAGACAGAGTAGAGATTTTGTAATAAGATATCAGTTAGTCTTTCTGATGCGAGGATCTAGCATAGAGTAATAATGCAGATCGAACCTTAACAGAAATTGTTGAAGAAAATTTCGATTGATAAGATCGATGTTAATTATGGCGATATATCGTTTTGTAATTAATTTCACTCATCAGTTAAGGAATCGTTTTTGGAATTGAGTGAGCAGACGCGTTATTATAGCCGTCATAAAAAAACATGTATAAGCTACTGCAATGATTCGTAAACTTTATTTTTCGAGCCAATTCTTAAATATTAATATAAATCGATTTAAATGGGGAAATCTATTTGAAAATTTTTCCCCTCATTCAAGGACATCCGTTTTCTGGCAATCATATTCGACAGACGCGTTATTTATTTCATGCCGTCATAAAAAAAAAATGTCATAAGCTCAACATAAAAAATTATTTTAAAGTAAAATTTATGTAATTTCGAGCATGTTGCTTACTCAAATATATTTTTTACATTAAACTATTTTCAAAAAAAAAAAAAAAATAAATAAATAAAAAATACAAAATAAGCGCAAGTATTTTTAAATTGCCTGAGCCAACAGCAAGGACTGACTCACTGTACTTTTGTAAGCCTGTGTGTCAACCATCTCTCAAAACATATCCATAGATACATATGTGTTTATTGTTCGTGCATTTCGATTGCTTAGATAAATATTCCGTCGTTGAGTCGGTTCAACTCTCGACAAAGTGAGGAATTTCCAGTGATGCGTTGCGTGAATAGAAGCAATATATTGCATTTAAAGTCAATGGGACATGACATGAAGTTGACATTCGTTTAAAAAAATATATTGTAAGTATATAGCGAAAAGGGAAAAGAGCAAATAAAATGAAAATAGTTTTTTTTTTTGTGAAAAGAAAAATCTGGGTAAGCAAGGAAAACAAGAAATGTAGACACAATGTGGTGGCACTGTTCAATATCAATACCTATGTACATATGTATATCAATATTATGATAAGCAGTGGCATTCGATTGCTCTAACGATAATTCTAGTTGTGAAAAATTATAAACGTGAAAAAATGTTTCTTTAAAACTCAACAAATCGAAATCATTACTTTGGCGTGCTATGGCTGTGATTTTTTTTTCACCTTCTTATTAAGACTAGTGCAATATTATTAATTATTCTCAGCAAGCATTTTAGGAGTGATCATATTTATGATCAGGAGTATGAGTCCGAAATGAGTGGAAAATATGAGATTCAGAAAAATGACACCGAAATGGACCAGAAATCTTATTCCGCAATGTGTCAGTAATAAATACTTGCAAACGTGACTCCGAAATGAGTCCGAAATTTGTGACAAAATAAGAAGTTCTATTTATGACTTCGATATGCGTCCGAAATAAGTGGAAAGTATGAGTTTCTGAAAAAATGACTCCGAAAGGACTCCGAAAGGACTCCGAATTTTCTAGAAAATATGAGGCTCAGAAAAATAACGCCAAAATATGTGAGAAATAAGAGTCTCGTAACATGACTCCGAATTTAGTTGGACATTTTATTTGCAAATCATAAGTTTCAGGGGCGTGAATCCGAAATTAGTGCTAAATAAGTGTAAAATATGAGGCTCAGAAAAATGACTCCGAAATGACTCCGAATTATCTAGAAAATATGAGGCTCAGAAACATAACTCCGAGATATGTGGGTAATAAGATGCTCGGTTCATGACTCCGAAATTAGTTCGAAAATGTATTTACAAATCATAAGACTCAGGGGTATGAGTCCGAAATAAGTGGAAAGTATGAGGCTCAAAAAAATGACTCCGAATTATGTAGAAAATATTAGACGCATAAACATATGTAGATCCAAAATGAAGCTCAGAGCATATAAAGTAGATAAACTCAACGCCCATAATGAAAATATTTTTAATATTTAAATGCATATTTTTTTTAGTTTCGGAATTGAAATATTTTCTGTTTCCCTAAAAGCGTTCTTTCTTTCGCTTTCCACCAACGAAGCTTAAGAGCTCTTTGGATGGGCATAAACTTTTCTCAACGATAATAATTCTAATATAATTGATACTCGTAAAGAGATTACTCTCATTCAGCTGTGTCAAAATATTTCATATTCCTTTCAAAAAAAGTTGAAATCAAAATTATTGAGCATTCAAACAATTCATGGTTGCACATTAAAGCTGGCATGAAAGAATTATCATTGTCGTAACGTGCAAGGGATTCAAATCCAATTAATATCTGTTTGTGTTGTGTTGTGTTGTATGATTCAATGTTTTTTTTTTGGTTTCAAAATACATATCAATGTGATTAATTTTTATTAATGAAAGCACTTTGAGACGAAAATTTCAACTCAACAATAGACGAAGAAACGAATATACAAATGAAGGAGTTGAAACATAGCAATCCTCGAGAGTCCTTTATTTATAGCAATTTGATATTTTAATTAAAAAGAATATGTCCCGATGAGTATTTTAAGATGCAAGGCATGTTCCGGTGAACATATCTAAATTTTCATTGCCGAAAAATGTTAATTTATAAGAAAGTTTAGAGTACCCGAATTCTTAATTTTTTTGCTCTCTCCCTCTCGATATATGTATGTAGGTGTATGTATTTGTTGTATGTATGTTTACGTGTTCAGAGATATAGGTACATATATATGAATATATGTATGTATATTCGTTGTACATTAAATCAGAATTCATTGCTTTGAGCTTGGAGCTGTTTTACATCACTTATATCATTACGACGAACAAAGTAGAATAGTCACACCCATACCCCAACGAAAAATACATAATTGATGTGATTTTACATTTTGCCTGTAACCCTAGAAGTATGCTAAAAATCCAACTGCGATTATACGGCAAAACGCTGAAGAATGTCTTCTTGTGCGTGAGTGCTGCATGGGTGCGGGCTTAGGCGTAGGTGTGTTGGTGGCTCGGTGTGTGTGGGTAGCAATAAAATTGGCCTCCGTTGTCGTCGCAGTCGTCATTCTTAACGGAGTCTACTTCTACTTGTGCTTCGCCCTCGTCCTTGCGCTGTTGTCTTCTTATTTGTGGTTTTGAAGCAGCGTGACTGGCTCGTTAATATTTTGTTAACGTTTTACCTGGGTTGTTTAACCTCGACGCTTTGTTTTTTGCTTTCGCGTTTGTGTCTTCGCTTGCGTTTTCATTTTCGTTTTCTGTTTTCGTGTTCGCTTTTGCTCTCGTTGTTGTTTTCACTTTCAACGCATGTGTCTCATCGAGCAGCTCTGACAGGTTCCGAATTCTCGGCTTTCCTTATTCTTTTATATTGCGCCATATCATACATCTACCGAGCGTGCCAAGTTATACGTGAATTCTTAGCGGCTTGTTCTATTATTGCTACTGTGAGATTGCCATTTCGTTTTTTTTTTTTTTTTTCAAATCTTTTTTCCGTTTGCTTTGGCTGCTGCTACTAATGCTGCTGTTTAGCCAAGCTCGTATCGTATCGTCTGGTCTGGTCTCGTTTCATCTCGTCTCTCAATGGCACATTTCTATCTGTAAATGTCTGTGGACATTTTGTGAAATTAGCAAAATGAAAACGAATTTATTAGGTTTTGTATAATGACGTCTAGTAAAATGTACAAAAACCGATTCCCTCTGGCATTTATTTAACTTGCAATGCCATGTCGTCTTTAAGCTTTTTGAGTAATTTAAGGGGGAATTTTATTTTATTTTATTTTATTTTATTATTTCTATTTCTATTTCCATTTTTTTTATTCTTTTGATTCTTTTGATTTTATCCTTTGTTTGCTAAAGTTTTTTTTTTTTTTTTTTTACCAATAATTTAATGGGCGTTCCATGGTGAAGTCAAGTGTCCTTTCTGAAGTTGCTGACTCAAGGGACGGTATCATTAATTGGGGATTAACAAAAAAAAAATAAATAAATAAATAAATACTTGAATAAAGAAAATAAAGAGATTTTTCATTGCGGATTTTCCCTTTTGGGATACTCATAAGGAGATTCATCTCCTACCCGTAGCCAGTAAACAAACAATTAAAAAAGATAATTATATTTAATTGGTTTTGCAAAGAATCGCTCGCTCTAGACATAAAAAGCGGCATGTTCAGAATGCTTCAATTCGAGAGTTGAACTTGTTTGTGTAGTTTCAAGTGTATTTTAATGCGGCTTAGTACTTAATAGGGAATAAGGAATTTCTAATGAAGGACTTTATTGTACAAATTTACATTATTTATTTTTGTTTTCGCTCTCGTTATCGTTTTTCGTTTTTCGTTTTCTTTATTTCGCGCACCCTCGAGCGAGAGTGAATTTATTACGAAGAAAAAAGCTACTTCTCCATAACTTTTTTCTTTTTGCTTGAATTCGAAATAAAAGTAACGGTATTACGTTTTAAATGTGATTTTCTTAATAACTTCACAACTTTTTCTTGTACTGTACTCGTGAACTTCCTTCATTTGCTGGAAAGCCCTATTTTCTCAGAGCATTTTTACATTTTTCGCAAGTAAAAAGTTTAAAGCTCGAAAAACATACGATTTTTTCTCATAAGCTAGTTTTCTTCATCTCTTACTTCAAGAGAAACAAACAAATTTCCCAGGAATAATATTTTCCTCCTCCTCAAAAAAAAAAAAAAAAAAAAAAGTGTAAAAGCGAATAATAGCTTTTTTTCTCTTTTTATTTTGTAAAGAACTTAAATAATGGATTGTTAAAGGGCGTCCTATTTTTCAATTGAAATGAGCAATAGCATTTAAGGCATCAACACTTTTGAGACATCATTTCAAATACATATATTTGAATATTAACTCACAATGGGAATGGAGCTACCTACCCTACCATTCATACCCAGTAGGAAAATTTCCTTATGTAATTATCGAAATTCGAAAAGTGCCAAGGCACAAGTGATAGGTGATTTCAAAAGATTTTTCCAAATTACCTCAAACATCCGAAAAAGTTAACCTAATTGATGATAATATTATTTTTTTATTTTGAATTTTATTTCTTTGAAGTCCTATTACTCAAAATGAATTGATTTAAAAAAATTTTTATTCTTACGTGATAAACTGGATTGAAATACCCCGAAAAGACACGGACTACGAAGCCCATTCTCAGTGCCGCGAAAGTCAATGAAAAGAACTTGGTACAACTGAAAAAAAAGGCTTTCACGACGTACTCCTGGTGGAAAATTATGTATATATTAGAGCTGTAAAAGTGCAATAGTTTACACTACTCGAGTGTATTCGTTATTTTTCGTCAAGTACTCGTTACTAAGTACTCGTTATATTTTTCTAAATATTGTTCATTCATTCATTATATATCTTAAGGTTGATGAAGTCATCAAAACTCTCTCATGTTCTTTGAATCTTCACCCAGTACTTAGTAATCAAATATCAACTCAATTCACTCTACTCCCATTAACTGTTTTGGGGACCCTTTATTTTAGTTCCTAATGACTCCGGCAACCATCAGCTGTCATGTGTGCAAAAAAAGTACTAGTAACGAGGTACTTTTATCAGTAACGAGACGTTATTGATTACTAACTATACTAATCGTTACATTTTTACCGAATAGTAACGATATTTTACAGCTCTAGTATATATGTATGTAGATGTGATATCTTTAGTGCAATTTAATAACCTTTAATAATAATCTAAAATGATGCGGTAGTACTTAACTACTTAAGTACCTAAGGAAGAAGTAAAAACCGGGCGGAAAAAGTTACAATTCTACGTACAAAATCTTCTATGTTAAAGCTACATGATACTGAATAATTTACCAGTGTACTTGTTCTTATTTATATTGTATATAAAAAAAACTGTCTGCCTATGTGTCCTCGTTGATAGAACCGAAGCTTTGTCACGCCGCATATATTAACCTGTCAGGTAGTAAGTACACTGTAGTCAGTAGGTCGCCCCCGATATTTGTGACATGTCATAGTGCCAGTCCTTGATGACTTGCCATTTCACCTACTACATGAACCTGGAGAGTAGACAGGCCTCAGTACACAATTCCCTATTACCTGCGTATGATTGGTTTTGCTGTTGTCTGCTTTAACTTCGCAATCTAATCAATCGCCCGACAAGGGCTCGGTAGCTCAGTGGTTTAAAATGTGACTCGACAGTCGTGAGCTTCGGGGTTCTATCCCTGCTGCCGGCGAGAAATTTCCCTAAATTTTTTACTTGTTTGTTTTAAATTATTTTTTGTTTGTTCATAGTTTAGTTTTTTTTGATCCCAGGGTCCGAGGTTCGATTCCCGGCACAGGCGAAACGGAGTGTAATGTTCCAAGCCTATCACTGGGTTTTCAAAAATCGCATGTGAGGGGCACACTACATAAAAAGACATACACTCATACAAACACAAGAAAAGCTCCTTGGTATCACAATGGGCCGATTAACGGCCTAAGTGGCAGCCACTTCAACCTACCTACCTAGTTGTGTTTGAAGACAAAAATTTCCCCCTAAATTTTTAAGGTTTTATTAATTTTTTTTTAATGGTTCATTTTCAAGTAAAAAATTTTTGGAGTGAAAAAATTCGTTAACCCGGTAGCGCCTTAATTAAAAAAAAATAAATATAAAAAATAAAATGAAATATGAACTGGTTCAGGTATGGGGATGGGAGAAAACGAACCCTTTCAGTGATGCCATATGGAAATGCCATATAGAAAATTTAAAGAGAAGTAAGAAAAAAAGATTTAAAATAAAAACAATAAAAAAACAAAAAATATTATAATTAATAAAACAAATAAATAGAAAAGTTCGCTGGTGCTATAGGCCATTTTCCTGCCCCTTTTCGCTAGCGAAATGACTGGCTTAAGATGGCGTATAAAAGGACAACCCCCGTCCCCGGCAATGACATCAACATTGTAAAGTCGACAGCGTTGTGGATAAAAAAAGGGCCCGGTAGCCGCCACCAGTGGATAGTGAGAGCGCTAGTTTGTGGTTAGCTCGACTGACTACAGGGTGTAGTAGTGTATATATTTCGCAATGCTTTTAAATACGTTTCTCTTTTCTTCGTTAGTTTTTCAATGAAGTTGTAGCAAAAGGCAAAACAAAAAAGAAACAAATTTTCTTCTTTTATTCAAAATCACGCATTTAACAAAAAGGCCTTACAAACATTTGTGTACGACAGTACAATGAATAAAGCAGAAAGAGAAAATAATACAGCAAGAATGGGTTCAAGCAAATCCTTTCTAAAGATAAGTGAAAATTGTGAAGAAAATTCGTCCAGCTAAAGGTGCAATCAGTGATGCCATAAGATTCCATAACAGAACATAACATAATCAGCTGATTCGATCTATTCAATACATTTTGCATGCAAGTGGTTAGTCAACCCATAACATAACTTACCATAACAGAAGAAGCTGTAGAAAATAGATTTTTCTTATGGCGTGTTATGTTAGAGCGAATCAGCTGATATTTATGAGTGCTGCCAAATGTTTCCTAAATCTGCCATATTTCCCCTTTTACGGAAATTGCCAAGAGTCTGCAATTACAACTCTTTTAAATATGATAAAAGCTATAATTATATAATTTTTTAAATATAATGATATATGGCAATATTTTTCACCCTATTTAGAAGTGTTTGTTTTAACTTTTTTTTCAAGAAATCATAATAAGTTGCGCTTTTCCCGAAATAATTTTTTCCCTCTTTCCCTAAGGTGCGCACATTCTTATCATATTGCAACATCGGCTCCTATGTGCTCTTATGGATTCTTATGTCTTCACTGACTACTGAAAAAGCGCTTGTGTTATTTTATGTTATGTTCTGTTCTGTTATGGAATCTTATGGCATCACTGATTGCACCTTAAGTGAAAGAAAAACAAGTAAGAAAGATACACTGAAAGAAATATCGGCAGTAATATTGAATAAAAATTTTCGTAAATATTTGAATACGAATTTTAGTCAATATAACGAATTTTCTTCATGCTGACGAAAATATTTGTTATATTGCAGAAATTTTGTGAATGGAACGAAAAAAAATTCTTTAATATGAGTTAAATAGTTTAATCAATATAACAAAATTTCTTCATAGGTACGAAAACATTTCTTCATACTAAAGAAATTTTCTTACATATGACAAAAGCTTTCGTAGGACATTTTAAAATTTAGAATTTTCGTATAAATGAAGAAATTTCTTCAATATGACGTTATTTGTTTGTTGATATGAAGAAATTTCGTTAATATAACAAAACGTATTCGTGAATATAAAGAAATTAATTTCGTAAATATGAAGAAATTTTTTCAATATGACGAAGAAATTGTCTTAAAATTAATTTATATATTAAATATAACGAATTTATTTCGTATAAATAATGAAATTTCTTCAATATGACTAATGTAATTCTTGAGATATGAAGAATTTCTTCAATATTACGAAAAATTTAATATTTTTAAAAAGTTCTTGAGGTTGATGAGTCTTAAGGCAGAAGATTCAGCGTCATAAGCAAAGTTTGTCCATGAAGTGAAAACGCCTTTTTTATGGAAGCAGCGAAATTGTGTTTAATTTGAAAATTGAAAGAAAATATTTCCAGCGCTATAAATAATCTAAGTTAGTATAGTTTTGGAAACTCTCCTAACTTTAATAATAAATAAATAAATTAAATTTTGAAAAATTTCTTTAAGTCCTTTCATAATATTTTAGAATTTTCGTCCTTTTAACCACACAATCATATATACATAAAATTGTTTTTTAATTCTTATCGCGAGTCTTTATTTAGTCAATCATTATTGCTTGCAATGAGAAAGTTAATATACTGTTTTGTGTGTATGATATTTGGACGATTTTCTTGTCTATAAAAAATAGCAGATGTGAGACAGACGGGACTCACAACAGTTAATACATATGATGAAATTTTGAAATATATAAATATGAAGAAATTTCTTCAATATAACTAAGCAGGGTTGCGTATTTCAATAAATTTCTTCATATTGAAGAAAATCGTTCGTAATATTGAAGAATTTTATTCAATATCAATAATTATTTTCGTAGATATGAAGAAATTTCTTCAATATAACGAAGCAGGATAATATACTTGAAGAATTTTGACTAAAATAATTTCGTAGATATGAAGATATTTCTTCAATATAACGAAATTGTTTTCCTGATTTGAATTTTTTCATATTCAATATCGTCTTTATTCATATTGATTGCTTTTTTTAGTTAGCTCTATTTTTACTGCCGTTTCTTCAATAACGCAGCCCATTTCTTCAATATTACCTACGGATTTTTTTCGGTGTAAAGTCGGTCAAGCCTGATTTTGATATACCCAGTGTCTTTCATTTGGCTTTGTCAACCAATGTTTCGAGTTTGAAGCCTTTTTTACTTCGGTTTTAATCAAAAATCTCCATTTGTGGGCGTGGCAGTGGGCGGATGTTGTCCATTTAGATCGTACTTGGGGCCTAACATACCTGAGCTCTAAATTTCGACGTGATTGGAAGGAGATCCGACCACAGACAGATGGACGGACAGATGAACATGTTCACATCAATCCAGACCAAGAATATATCGCACCCTTGCTAATAAATCGGCACAATTCAAAATTTTTTCAATACATTCTTTTACGTTCGATTGCATTTTTTTGTAAGAAATCCAAATCCTACAAATTTAACGCTTGTATTGACTGATGCAGCATTCGATTAAGAGAAATATAAAATTAGAAAAAATATTATTTCTCCTTAGTTTCAAGAGAGATTGAATGATTTTCGAGGAATGCGAATTTTTGAATTGTGCCAATTTAGTAGCAAGGGTGCGATATATATTTGCATATATCTACACGTAGCTTAGTACTAGCTGTTACAAGATCCGCACAAAACTAATATACCCTGCATAGGCTAGGTATAGAAAAGAGTTCTTAGACTATTGACAAACGGCGGCTCAAAAGTGATGAAGATATTAGATCGCCATTATAGAGTGGAAGAATGAATGAATGAATGAATGAATAAAAGGATACAAAGGATGGATAACTAAATGAAAGTACACAAAACCTGTTTTTAATTTCAATTTGTTTTTCCAAGATTTATTTAGAAATCAAAGGAATAGTAGTTCTGTTTGAATGAGAAAATTTTTGTTTTTGTTTGAATTGATTAAATCGCAGTCGAGGACGATTATGCGAAAGAGAAATGAATTATTGCAGATCAAAGGTCGTATTGCTATCTAAAAAAAAAAAAAAACCAATGCCAAATTCATGTGTTTCTGCGTATGTGTGTAACTTTCAGAACCAGTCCAGATAGACCAGGGCTCTCCAAACTCGGGTTTTTGTGCCACTGGTGGCTCAATAGTATCCGAAAAGTGGCTCACTCACCATTTAAAAATTAAAATAGTAGGTGAACAATTTCGATGCGTTAAGGCGAATCATCGATATTTTATGTATAAATATTTTTTCCACATCGCTTATTCTACATTATGTCTGATTAAATAAATGCTTAGACAACATACTAACGATATATATCAAAATATGAGTTTTTATTCATAGGTACAGAAGTGGCTCAATTGCAGCAAGTTGATCCACCAGTTTGACTCTGCAAAGAAAAAGTTTGGAGAGCCCTGAGATAATAGAGATTACCAAAATGTATATAGAAATGATCAGAGTCAACAGCAGATTTGATTTAGTCATGACCGCCCGTCTGTCTATCTGTCCGTAGTACCTGTATACTTATCGAAGGAGTTGAGGGAAATCAGCCAATTTTCATTTTCCATATTTTTGTTTTGTAGTGTTTGTGATTTGAAAGGTAGAGAGATAGAAAGATAGAAAGATTGAGAGACAGAAAGACAGAGAGATAGAAATATTTAAAGATAGAGATAGAGGTAGAGAGAGATATAGATGGAGATGAAGATATAGAGAGATAGAGGTAGAGAGAGATATAGATGGAGATGAAGATATAGATGGAGATGAAGATATAGATGGAGATGAAGATATAGATGGAGATGAAGATATAGATGGAGATGAGATAAGAGGAGATAGTAGATGGAGATAGATAGAGATGAGATAGAGATGGAGATAGAGAGATGATAGAGATAGAGAGAGATATGAGATGGAGATAGATAGATGGAGATAGAGATGAGATAGATGAGATGGAAGATAGAGGTAGAGATAGATGAGGTGAGAGAAAGTAGAGAGGAGATAGAGATAGGAGAGAGATAGAGATAGAGAGAGATAGAGGTAGAGAGAGATAGAGGTAGATGAGAGATAGAGGTAGAGAGAGATAGAGGTAGAGAGAGATAGAGGTAGAGAAGAGAGATAGAGGTAGAGAAGATAGATAGAGGAGATAGAGTGAGATGAGAGATAGAGGTGAGAGATAGAGATAGAGAGAATAGAGGTGGAGATGAAATAGAGAGATAGAGATGAGAGATAGAAGATAGAGGAGAATAGAGAGGAGATAGAGGTGGAGATGAGAGATGAGAGAGAGGAGGAGATAGAGGAGAGATAGATAGAGTAGAGAGAGAGATAGATAGAGATGAGAGATAGAGTGAGATGAGAATAGAGAGAGATAGAGGTAGGAGATAGAGATGAGAGATAGAGGATGGAGATAGAATGAGAGATGAGATAGAGATGGAGATAGAGATGAGATGAAGATAGAGATGGAGATGAGATGAGAGATGAGATGGAATAGAGAGATAGATAGATGTGAGAGATAGAGTGGAGATGGAGATGAGATGGAGATAGAGAGATGGAGATAGAGATGGAGATGGAGATAGAGATGGAGATAGAGATGGAGATAGAGATGGAGATAGAGATGGAGATAGAGATGAGATGAGATAATAGAGATGGAGATAGAGATGGAGATAGAGATGGAGATAGAGATGGAGATAGAGAGAGAGAGAAGGATGGAGATAAGTGAGAGAGATGAGAGTGGAGATGAGATGAAGAGAGATGGAGATAGAGATGAGAGGAGAAGATAGAGAGATGGAGATAGAGTGGAGATGAAAGAGATAGAGTGGAGATGGAGATAGAGATGAATAGAGATGGAGATGAGATGGAGATGAGAGATGAGATAGGAGATGGAGAGATAGAGATGGAGGATAGAGATGAGATAAGAGAGATAGAGAGAGATAAAGATGAGATAAGAGATAAGAGATAGAGATAAGATAGAGATAAGATGAGATATAGAGAGATAGAGATAGAGATGAGAGTAAGAGAGATAAGAGAGAGAGAGATAAGAGAGAGATGAAGAGAGAGAGAGAGAGAGAGAGAGAAGAGAAGAGAGAGAGAGAAGAGAGAGAGAGAGATAGAGAGAAGAGAAGAGAGAGAGAGAAAGGGAAAAGAGAGAAAGAGAGAGAAGAGAGAAGAGAGAGAGAGAGAGAGAGGAGAAGAGAGAGAGAGAAGAGAGAGAGAGAGAGAGAGAGAGGAGAGAGAGAGAGAGAGAGAGAGAGAGAGAGAGAAGAGAGAGAAGAGAGAGAGAGAGAGAGAGAGAGAGAGAGAGAGAGAGAGAGAGAGAGAGAGATGGAAAGAGGTAGACAGAGAGATAGACAGAGAGATAGGGAGATAGGTATGTAGATAGATGTCCTAAGAAAAAGTGTCAAAAGAAATGTCATGCGTATCAAATCCAAAGACACATCAGGGTGACTTTTCCTATTTTTATTTATTTATTTTCTATTAATATGTTAAGAAATTCATATAGTATTTTACACCAGACATTTATTTTACAAAAAACATCATTCATTCATTTAGTCACTTTAAGTGAACTTTCTCCTCAAAGCGGAGGTCAATTTAACTCATCAATGATTAAAAAAAGAAGTTGCGACCGAGCGAGCTTCTATTAAATTTCTTTAAGTAACTTCCGAAAAACTACTTTGCTTAAGAAGATTGCGTCCAGCTGACGGTTAAGCTAATCAATTTATACCTATAAAAATAATAACCTAATTTTGCCCCATCACTTTTCACGCCGTATTTGATGTAATTTCCATTTTGTGGGTTTTTTTCTTCACCTCCGAAAGCCATAATTTTAAGCTTCCGAAATTCTGATAGTCATTGTCTCGCGCACAAAAACGTATCCATGGCCGCACGGATGCACGCATGCACGGTCGGGCGGCCGCACAATTTTTCGAATTGATGTTAAATTTTTAGACGCTTGGGGAAAAGTTTTCATCTAAAATTTCATAAAAACGTTTTAAACAATTTATCGCCGCATAAATCTAAGGCCGAGGCAAACTTTTCAACTTTACACATTGCAGCCAGTAGGGCTTGCGAATCCGCCTATAATTTCAGCTGGTTTGGCTAGTCGGTCGGTCCGGCGTTCTTTGGCAAAGGATCGCGTATTTGGACGTTCGTTCGGATGTTTGGTAACCTGCTGAGTATGACTGTCTATGTCTGCTTATTATTGAAATAAGTTTGAAACTCTGCTGAAAAACTTGTCAGCTTAATGCTAGCTGTGTGGCTGCCTAGCTGCTTGGCTGCTTGGTTGCTTGGCTGTTGTGTGGCTGCGCTTGTGTGTGTGCTTGTGCGTTTGGCTGGTAGTAGGGAGCGACATTCTTATACAATCTTTCTATTAAAAGTTTCACCATAAAGGTAAGGTGTTTGCGCCTGCAACTTTGTCGTGTCTTTAATGCCGGTTCAAAAGTTTTGTTCATCATGTTGAAGTAATTTCGAGATGGCAACATTTGTTGCAACAGTGACGAAAGCTGCTTACTTAACTTAACGTTAATACACGAGAGTCTTAACGCCTGTCATTTGATTCATTTGAGTCTGATTTATGCCTTTAAGTCCGCTTTTTTAAGCTAAGCTAAGCTAAGCTTCTCCACACTCATTCGGTTGCACACTTTGTGGGATAGTAATGAATTTTACGTTGGCTTACGATTTTACATCGGCTTGTTGGACATTCTAAATCATTTTGGTTGACTTGACTGCATATGAGGATTACATTATTTATGTCTACATAGTATACTTCTAGGGGCTTTAATGCGGAAAGTTATCGCATTAAACTGAAATAATTGAGCAATATTGCAACTGAACGGGAATTACTAACGGCGCACTGGAGTGGACTGGAGTGGAGTTTGGGTTTATAACTATTATTTAGATTGGGATTTTCAATGGAATTTGTTTCAGTCGAGGCTGTTTCTTCCATATTTAATCGGTATAAACATTTTAGGGCAAAAAAAAAAAAAAATTGTTATATATGCAGAACTTATTGGTACTGCTTTAAGATTTAATAAATTTAAAATGTAATAAATATATATGGTTCCATACAAAATGTTAATATATGGGCCAAAATTATTTTTAATGCCTAAAATTCTGTCCCTGTCAATGAAATTCAGTTTTCATGAAGGAGAAAACCAAATTAATAACAAATTAATTTTAACAAAAAAATTTTTATTAACAAAATAAAATACTCTAGTCGAATTGAAAAAAAATCAAATATTACCAAAATTCCTTTTTTTTTTACTCGCAAATTACAGTAACATTGCTGTCTTATCTTGTCTTGTCTTGCCAAAGAAGACAACAATGTAATTTTCGAGTAAACAAAATGGAGTTTTGGCAATTTTTGATTTTTTGCAATATTTTAAAGAAACCCCACGATTTTCAATATCAAAATTTTTCGTTGCATACTTTTGGGTGACTCAATTTGAAGAGACTATACCAAACTTCGAAGGCCATTCGGCACGAGTTGTTGTGATCCAATCCCAATAATACACGGTTGCCACGGTTGGTAGTTTTCTACCAAACTTGGTATTTTTTTTTTTTAAAATTTGATCGATTTTGGTAGCATGGTAGGTTTTTTTTCCATTTGGTTGTTTTCATCTATAAATACTAATATTCATAATCGATACAATTGGCGATGGTATCACTCGTCGCGTCGCATCGCGTGTGCTCCGTACCTGACGCGTTCTATGGAAGAAGACCTTACACGGAAAGAATTGTCTTGTATTGAATCAATAAAATATTTTATTAACTGTCAAAAAGTAAACATTTTATTAATTCAATACCAAAGTTGTACCCAAAGAACAAAATAGAAAAATTGTTAAGGGGGTCTTATCATGTAAAACCTCGCTTTCGAGCGCTATATTCAAAAATTCATTACTAAAAAACTACAAATGATTTCGGGAAACGGTTTTTTGTAATGTTATCGTTCATTATTAAACTTTACATAGTTTTTTTTGTTTTACATAAAAATCACAGATGTGACCGCTGCACGTCCTTCACTGCGTCCTCGTCAAAAATGTCCAGGGTGCACGGGGTGAACGATTTTGACCGATCAGATGATCTGAAACCAAAAAACCATGGAAATTTATTTTTCTTATCCCCTTGGCTATAAATAGACACGAGCTTTTTTTAAAATTCGAAAAATTTTTTAAGTAATCGAATTTTGAACAAAAAACTTTTTTTTTTGCACTTTTTTTTTGCTACTCAAGGCTGTTAAAAATTTTTGGACAAGAATTTCGAAAAAAGCTTGTGTCTATTTGTTGCGACACGTTTCCTGAAAATAAAAATGTCTACTTCGACAAGATTGGTCCGGTAGACTTTTCAAAAACGTTCACCCCACCTCAAAAAAGACGGTTTTTGGGAAAATGCGTTTAAAGATTGACAACGTAATAAAATATTGTTAAAAATTCTTACGATCAATCTGCGATGCCAGGTCCGTAGAGTTCACCTTCTTAAATCCTTGTACCAGCGTATTTCTGACACTATTTAGATGAAAAAAATGTAAAAAAAAAAAAAATTGATTTTTTGAAAATGTTACATGATAAGACCCCCTTAGGTCAACAACATTATTGGTTGATTTGAATGAAAATGTGTTAAATTGCTTATCGTTACGATTTTGTATAATTCTCATTTGGTTTATAAAATAAGACATACATATAAGATGTGTTGTACATCTTAGAACTTTTTAAGCATTGCGAAAGCAGTCACGCGACAACGGAGTGACAAAATCGGACGAAATCCACCCGATTGCTATTTTTGGGGCAGAGGGCTCTGTGGCCATTTGCTTTGAACTTGAAAAAAAAAAAATTTTTTTTTTTGTTCCAATGTTACATTTTCTTATAGGTATTTTAGTAAATTTTTTTTATTTAAAAAATTATCTTTCAATTTTGTCGCTGGTAATTTTCAACAATTTCAATTTAAATGCATTTTTGAAAATTATATTGTCAATTCAACATGGAATATAAGAAATTGATTCAAATGGAAAAATGTTTTCTGAAAAATGAGAAATTTCGAGTTGTGTCTCCTTAGAAGAGGGTGTGCGATATGTTTTCCTATAAAAATCTGTTCAGTAATGGATGCGGAAGAATAAAGTTCGTTCACTCTTTTTGTTGTTGTTGTTCCTCCCGCCTTCTTGCTTTTTTTTTTTTGGATTAATTAACATTTAATTGTGCGTGTGGCATAATACTTTTATTCATGACGCTTTAGATAAGAGTTTTATATTAACGTCACGAAATTTGTCACTCGCACAAGGAGAGTTCATAAAACGGCTTTGCAATCTTAGTGGGAAGTTTAGATTGAATTTTTCGTAAAAGAATTTCTTTCTCCTAGCGCGTTTACCATTGCGTATGCGTGTGCGTGTGCACGTATGCGTTCGCCTGAGAAAGTGTACGTGCGAACATATCTCTCAATTTAAAGGATGTTGTGTATCACCTGAATGATTGCTTTGAATCCATCCCCACGTGAGCAAGGGTACGACGAGAGCAATCCGGTAAGGAGAGCAAGTATGTTATCGTGTCTCTGAGTGTTTACAATCTCTAGACGTATCTTAACTTTTAGTTGTTGCATACCACGATTCAAAGCGCTAACACATTTTGTTCGTCTTAATTCGACGTATGAAGGCATTTAACACACAAATCGATTCGAAATTCATCAATATAGTCACTCATCATCACCATAATCATCGCCATCATCATCGCCATCAACATCAACATCAACATCAACATCAACATCAGAGGGCTGCTAAGCCTTGAAAGAGGAGCTAAGTCGCATATGTTTCTCACATATTGTAGATGAATTTTGTGTTGTTGCTGATGTGAATGTTGAAATGCTGGAATGCCTGATGGTGGTTTTGTCAATTTAACAGCAGAATGAGTAGGGAGGATTGGCAGCAGCATTGATAATATGTAAAATGCTCTATTCATGTCTTGTGCTGTCGTATATGCTGGTGCAAATCAGATTCTATTCATTTATCTAAATGCTGACTGAACGTCATGAACGAGATGCCATAACGCATTATCCTTTTGTATGATCGAGGATGTGACCATTGTGAAGCAGCGCAATGCGTCAACTGTCATGTTAAGTGACAAAAAGCAAACAAAATGCTCTTTACCCATGCCATCACACCATACATATTTATATACATATGTATATAGGTAATTTATTGCATTAGAAATTTGTAAAAATAAAAAAACCTGCAGTATAAAAATTGAAATATAAAGGAACGTAGTTAGATGTTCCGATATCGAATCGAATCGAATCGCATCGTCGCACAGTGGGTTGAATGGACCCTAAAACGAGACTTAATTCAGCCGAACGTTTTAGCGAAATTTTAAGATTTTTGTATTTTTAGTTATGTATTTCTTACTTAAAAACCAGTTTTTCAACAATATGTAATTGTTATTTCTTGGGGGTTGGGGGAAAAAAAAATTATAATTTAAATTTTTACAAATTGACGTATGAGCAATGTTATTTTCAAAAAAATTGTAGGCAGTTGCATTACGTATACGTCTCATACGAGTAAAGAAATTTAATGCAAAAAACAATTTTTTTGATGCAAATTGTTTCACAAAAACTGTATTTTCTTAAATTCGCGGAAACATGCACAACTTTTTATTTTAGATTTTAAAACAAAAAACTCATAATTTTATAGGTTTATAACGACTTTTACCCAATTCGGCCCAATTCACTTTTGAAAGTCCTTCATGAACTTGAAAAATGCTACATTTTTAGTCTCTTTTCGAAAAAAAAAAAAAATCACAGTGGACTCGCGCTAAGTCGAACTAATTAAAACCGGCCTTGTTCGAGATATCGAATTTGTTCGACTTAGCTTGTTCGAGTTATAAACTAGTCAGTGGAGAAAAAAAATGTTCGAGTTAGCACGTTGTTCGACTTATTGGGTATTCGAGTTACCGCGAGTCCACTGTACATATACACAAATATTGTTTTCCTTTTCAAAATTTTAAATGAAAATAACAAAAAATTCATTTTTTCCAATTCGCGGGATACGCTTCCTAAAAAGTGACGTTTGACAGAGCAGTGTTGCGTTAATAAAAAATTAATCAAAAAAAAGTACTGTTTTGCGATGCAGCCCACTATGCACTTTAACCAGGTGCATACCAAAATCGATTATGAAAAATCATTTTGTTTTTTCTTTTTTTTCTAATTAATCCTCGTTTCAACCCACTGTGCGTCGTCTCCGCCGCCGTCGCCGTCGTTGTTGTCGTCTTGTCAGTCTCGATAAATTATTTGTCATATTCAGCATTTTCTAGAAAATTTCTTCACTCGCATTATGCCATCCCATCATGGCATTTAGGGCTTTTCATTCGCATTCTCATTTCATTCACTGACTGCTGCCACTCGCGTTCGTTCATTCATTATTCGTTGCATACGTTTCGGCGCGCGCGCGCGCGCTTGTTTGTTAACGTGTGTGTTTCATTATCGTTTAATACGCTTTGTCTATTTCATGTCAGCCGAAATTTAGCGTTTAAGACGATTCACTGACACAGAACATCATATGTGCTCTGCTTGAGTGTCTCTCCGTGCCCATCCTGGCTTTTTCACTTTTTCCGCAGTCTCCACCAGTGCTGTCGTTTTCAATTTTCGTTTAGTAGTATAGCTTGCTTTTTTTTTTTAGTAGTATTTTGGGGCATTTTGTAGTACTTTTAGGAAATAAAATAAAATGGGTAGGAAATATAATATTTAACGAATGCACTTCCCTTAAAAACTATTTCCTGGATGGAACAAGAATGGTACTACTGTATCTGAGTAAATTTTACGAAATTAAAAAAAAAAAAAAAAACAAAGAGTATTGTATAGCTGTCTTTTTGCATTTTTGAGAAAAAAATTTTTGACGCATACTTGTAATCTATACAGATTAGTGATGTTATGAATGTGGTTGTTTTTAACATTCGCGAATAGGAATGCAAATGCGAATATCTGTCGCCGATATTCGCGAATGCGAATGTTCAGTTTTAAATTAAACGCCACTTATCTATGCTTTGGTATTGACAGCTGACGTGCCGTGTAAGCCCCCACATATGTTTTGTAAGAGTGCTGCCCAATTAATCCAAAAAAAAAAAAGAAGTTATTTAATTAATCTGTTTTCGTATAGAAAATGAATTTAAATTTGTTCTCCAAGCCTTTTTTGAATAACTTTTAAATATTGTTTTGAAATCTACAAATCAATACGCATATCAAATCAATCTACATAAAAGAAAAATATGACATCCATAGGATTTGTATATTTTTCGGACGTTAATATTCGCACAAAAAATTTTGAGAATGCGAATACGAATGTCTAGAAATATGCGAATAATCGCGAATGCGAATATTCGCAACATCACTAATACAGATCTGCATTTTTAGAGAAATGTAGTAATATTTCAATTTTAGTAATATAGTAGTAAGGGTGATGAAATTGTAGTAAAATACTACAATTGTAGTAATTCCGACAGCACTGGTCTCCACGTTCCACACTGCTGCTGCTGCTCGTTGTTGTTGTTGTTATCATAGTTATCGTCGTCGTTATTGCCATTGTCTTTGACATTTAACAAGTGAGGGAATTTTATGCTCACATGAAGCCAAAACATTTTACTAGACATGCGTACCCCTCCTTTTACGTTCATGTTTCTCCACATAATATTTTGATTGATTTGTTCAAGACTGACACTGAGATTACTCTTTCATTTTAACGCATCTTAAATATGTCTTCGATAATTGATTTCATTGTTTGTTTTGGCTTAATTTATCTGGTTTTTTTTTTTCATTGTTTCTTTTTCGAACACCTGCAGCGAAAGTAAGCGAAATTCAAAATGAAATTGCTTTTCATTTGTTCTTCGAAAACCGAAAGAGAATATTGACAAAAAAAAAAAAAATGATTTCACAATGCCATGCTCTGGAAAAAGTTTCCTCTCAAATAAATATTTATATACACTCATATATACAAATAAATAAAACAAAAAGTTAGTTCTCTCTATTGTGAGCAAAATAAATTGTTATTAAATGGATTCTCTTTAAGAGCCCTTGAACATAAATGCCTCTGCCGATTTATGGAGTAAATTAAGTGAACCGTATTTATGGTGAGAGTATTTGCAGTGTCAAAAGTTTTTTTTTTTTTTGCGTTGGTGCCGGTGCTGGTGTTGGTGATGGTGTTCAAGCAAAGTTCTTTCAAAGTTATCGGTCAGTCATTCTTTATCATCTGCTTTAATATAAAATCGATTTTTAAGTGTTCTTGGAGTTATTTTGTTTTCCTTTTATACCACTAATGACATGTAATAAATCACGGAAAAATTATGTCTAGACAGGGGTTTCTTTAAATAATTATATCAAGGTCATTAAGCATTGTGTGTTTTATGTCGAAAGTTTTTGATCAACTATTTTTGGAACTTCCACGAAGACAGAAAGAAAGAAAGAAAGAAAGTTGCCAGTATATTATAAATAAGTTAGCATAAATACACCACAATGGAAGAGAAGAGAGAACGACAAACCTCAAAGCTGACCAAAGCGTTTAAAGGTTACCAATTGAATTAAATAGTTAATGAGAGATCACGTTCGAGTCCACAACGAATCAGAAATCCGAAAAATAAGCTCTCTAATAAAAATAATCATTCAATTTCAATTGCCATTGTTGAAAGCCAACGCACAAACGAAATAGTTTAAACGAAAAAGGAAATAAAAAATAAATGAAATAAAAAAAAAAAACCCGAAAAATCTTAAGAAAAATGAAAATAAAAGCACACCCTATTTAAGTCTAACCACAGACAAAGATAAAGATACTCCAACATGGAGTTACCCTGTTGGAAGATCGGGGTAAATTGGGCCCCTAGCAAGTAGCTCTCGAGTATAGGAAAAAGAACTAGTATACGAGTACAGCCAAGGACAGTAGAACCTAACTAGTGACATGGTCAACGAGGCGTCTAGAGTTCAATTTTGCTCAAACATTAATGAAATATATTTGCTGCTCGTGAATCAGATCGCTCCGTAGCGTAGAGGATTGTTTGTGCGATTAGGAATCCGAAGGTTGGGGTTCAATTCCCCAATTTAGCGCATCCGAAAAAATGTGAATGAATGGAGAAATTCGAAAAATTCAAATAATTTAAAGGAAAAACAATTTGCCAAGAAAACTTGCCTGACTTCGGCAATGAGTTCTCAGAACTTCGCGCACAAACTAAAACAATTCCTATCAATTTGAAACCATTCATTTTTATTTACTTTTATTTTCTTAGGATTTCCATTACAACTACTGATTCAAAAAAAAAAAAAAAAAAAAAAATCGGCGTTCGTCTGGGCGGGGAATTGAACCCGGGCACTTTGGATCTTGAGGAGCATTTCAATGCATTGGCGGGGAAATTATAAGCGAGTAGTACTGTTGATTTGGGGATTAGTCGAAGAGTACCTCTGCACTAGTTTTGTTCTTTGCTGGGTAGATTCACAGACACAGACGTCGAACAACGAACTTATACAGTATATTTGATCAGAAATAACGGAATATAAGCAACAGGAGACTGACTACGTCAGCACATAAAATGAAAGTCTCTACTTTGTCTGCAATTTTCCGACAGTGTCATCAGAAAATTCTCAAAACCACAAAAGTAGTTACAAAGTTATTTGTCAATAGTATGGTTGGGGACGTGTTAACCACAAAGGATCAATGAATAACATCAAAGACGAACAAAGACCTCAGCTTAGAAGACAGAGAAGTGAAAATTTGTAAAAAATTCATTTCTTAGGATTTTAACGTCATGTTATCGATTGAAAATACATACATTTGAAGTCATACCCAGCAAATATTTGCATAAGCTTTTTTCAATGCCTATAGACATTGTCTGATTTCCAATAGCATTTGCATTCGTGAATGCTAAAAATTGACATTTGTTGCAATACATACAAGTACATACATATAAACACAAGGGTGTTCAAAATTAATAGGGGTCGGTCATACATTTGAATACTCTAGGGGCACCCTGGGGCTAGTGAGAACAGTGGGGCGAAAATCTATACAAAGATAACATTTGTATGGGAGCCGCCTTAAGAAGGGGAGATAGGGGTTAGGTTTGTTCAGAAAAAATGTTCGGAGTAAGAAAATAATGGGGGTTGACCATACATTATATATCCGTAGGGGTGACTTCTGGGGAATTATGGGCCGTTTTCTCTCTATTTTGGACAATTTCCCAAACTTCAATTGAAATCTGCCACGGGTTCCCGTAATTCGATTGCCTCCAAATTTCTTACGTTTCTTCTTCAGGTCCAATGGAACACTTCTGGACCCTGAGACCGATCAGAAACTCGCTAAAAATGTTCTCCATATTGTTAAGAGCAGCCCTGGTGTTCATACTCAGTGTGAACTTGGTGTGAACAACTCAGTGTGAAATTTTATAATTTTTTTTAAAAGCCAATAAGTCAAGCTAATTTTGACTACTCGCACATCATGATATATCTTGTATACCCTAGTCACAAAAATGCCAGGACTGCTCTTTTTTTAATTTGCCCACCACACTGAAAAAAATTATAGTACCATGTGCTATATTTTGTTAGCGCTAAATGCTATAACCATAGTAGAAAATGGGTTAGTTGATTTTGTTACGAATTTATTGTCTTGGTCAAAATGCTCACTTGAGTTTATGGTCTTGGGATACGTGCTTAAAGAATTTTTTCACTCCAAAAATTTTTTACTTGAAAATGAACCCATTACAAAAAAAAAAAAAAAAAAAAATAATAATAATAATAAAACCTTAACAATTTAGGGGAAAATTTTTGTCTTCCCAAACAACTGAACTTTGAACAAAAAAAAAAAAAAACTCATTTATTAAAAAAAAGGAAAAAAAATTGAGGATATATTCTCGCTGCCAACATGGATCGAACCCCGAACCTCTCGACTGTTGAGTCACAGTTTGCTCCATTGAGCTATCGAATCCTTATCGGGCAATTGATCAGAATGCGAAGTTAAAGCAGACAACTGGGAGGAGCATATATTATATAAGGGAGCATGGCGAAAATGAAAGCACATTTCAAGGCATTGCAGAGAGCGAGAGAGAGAGTAAACGAGAGCGAATTTGAATAGAGAGAGAGAGAGAGATTGAAATGAATATAATTTACTCATTATAGCTGCATATGCTCATCAAGACAATCCGCTAGCTGAAATTCATATAAACTATAGCAACAGGCGCGCAGCCAGGATTTCAATTTGGGGGGGGTTCGCAGAAAATTTTTCTAAATATTTTTTGTTTTTATTTTCGTAAAAAGCTTACAAAATATATAATTAAAATATATTTACATAAATATTTAACATTTTTATAAGGTGTACAAAGTAAAAAAAGTATTTTCGAAGGAACTTATTCAATTTAAAGTGCAATGTTAAGTCTGCGCTTGCTTTCAGCAAGTTTATTTAGTATGTCCTCTACACTGGGAGTAAGATCTCGATGGACGTGGAGGAGTGCTAAGGAATTTAACCTCTGTTCTGTCATTGTAGATCTAAGATAAGTTTTGAGTCGGCGGAGAGTTGAAAACGATCTCTCATTTTCACATGTGGTTATTGGAAGAGTAGCCAAAATAGTTAATAAATTAAAAATATTTGGTAAAATATCTTTTTTACAAAATTTTATAGCGTCAAACACTGTTTTTGGTCTTTCATTTTTTTCTAAATTATTAATTAATTTATACCAAACAGTGAGCTCCATTTTTGAATCATCAAAATTTCCCTCTAAATCATCTTGATAAAACTGAAAGAGTTTTTTAAATTTGTCTAAAAAATCATCAACTTTTTCAGTATCGCTTTGAGGAAATAAAACTTGAAAACCAAGAAGAATATCCTTGTGTTTTGAAAAGCGATTGGTTAAGTTGACAATAAATGCATCCACAAAAGGTAAATACGATAATAATATTCAACACTTTTAGTATGAAAATGTGCTTCGTGGTCCTGAGAATGTGCGAGCCTAGATTTTTGCAAAATAAGTCCGGTTGATAAAGCTTGCTTCTCAGCGTTTTTAAACAATTTCTGAAATTCTTCCTCAGCGTTACTTCTTAAGGTTTGAATATTCTCTAAGCATATATCTGCTAGGACAACAGCATATTTGAGATCAATGTTTCTACCTTGTAAATATTTACATTAAACAAATGTGTAACTAAAAACTTGGTTTATACAATGAAGAGATATAAGAAATTCGCCTTTTTGTAAGGCACATTTTAATAAATTAGACTGACTTGACATATTTTGATCATTCCAAGAGGAAATTCGGTCAAGAGCTAAAATTATTGCATCATAAAACTTAATAAAAGAGTTTGTAGGACGACGGTGTAGAAATGTAAGCGAATGTGTGGTGTATTTTTTCCTTAATTTTTTTTTGGGGGGGGGGGGGGGGGGGTTTGAACCCCCAAAACCCCCCCCTGGCTGCGCGCCTGTATAGCAAATGCAGTGATAACACCGTTGCTATAGTTTATAGCAAGCAAGTAGTCCTTCTGTTTTTTGAGTGTAATGCTTTAAAGTTGAAACTGTCTTTTTTAACATTGAACTGTCATTGAAAAAGAAACTAGCACAATTAACTTCTCCACGAGTAGACCTACTGTGACCAATTAGAGGCCAATTGTCCCGTTCGAACCATTTAGTCTTATTTTTTCTGGCCAAACGCACGCACAAACAATTTTTCGAGTAGATATAAAGGTTAAGTGGCATTAAGATTTTTATTTCGTAATTTTAAAATATTCTCCAAAACTAAAGATGGCAACAAAATAAGCAATACATACATATTTCAATTTTGTTTCAATTAAGTTTTAACGGATTTCTCTCAAAAGTTAGAAATTAAGTTTCCACTTAGCTTGATTATTATCCTATTCACCGCAATCTTCGTGTGCAGGCGTGTGTGTGTGTATGTGTGTACATGCCCTGTAGGAAATGTCAGTAGTGAATCTATACTCTATTTTTACTGACCGCGTCAACGTCACTATTGACCAGTTATGCCCGCCCCAAGCCTTTGCCTATTGACATTTTATCATTGAGTGGGCATTGCATGTCAACAATTGACCGGGGAAATATTTCCGAATTATTGACGTCGATACTATTATTTAGACAAAAGGAGTACTTTTTCGCTTTATAAGGAGACACGTTGTTGACATGGTCAATAAAGATGAACTGTAGCTCTTGACAGTATATTTTCTCTAATGACACCGCCTATAAATACTGTTGACGTTGGAACTAGTTCTCTTGTCTATATTGACGTCAATGTAGACATGGGGCCATATGGCGGCAGGCTTCCTGCAGGGTGTTGTTATATCGTTGCGATAAATATGGATTTACAAGTAATTTACTCTGCAATCTTAATTATTTGAGAACATAATACCATTTTGCTTGTTTGCTGGCTTGCTTGACTGCTGACTGACTTTGAACCGGGTTGGATCGGATTGCGGTCTTGATGTTTACTTGCTGCTTCATTGCTTTCTTCCTTATTCCGAAAATACTGCAAAGAACATTATGAGCAAAAAATTTCATGTCCAATATATAGACGGGTGAACAGGGGGAACGGCAGTAGCTGAATACTTGAATTGCTCATCGTTCATTCCATGTACATTTGGAATTATAATTGTAATTATTTAATTCATCATTTGGCAAAGAAGCTTCCGAGTTCTTATTGACTTTTTAAAATCCTTTTTGGACTTCGAATGTAAGAGATAATATTTTGATAAGGGCTAAGCTGACGTTAAAGTCTTTTATTAATTTAATGTTATTCTTATTGAAAATTTTAAAATTTTGTGTGAAAATGCCTCAATTTCAAATGTCAAATTTGTTTTGAAATTTTTTGAAATTTAGCAATTTCGATATAAATTCTTGATAGGATGAGATTAAGCAGATCACCAATATTCAAAGTCGGGTTGGACTCCTTTTCTTATTCTTAGAGAAGTAAGAATTTCCAATATCCTAATTCCTCCAAGATATCCAGCATTTGAGGCGCTAGGTATTCTGGTTCAAGGCGAACTGACAACGCAATGGTGATTTCTTATTGTGTTGATATTATTACAATACATGCACATTGGCAAGCTTTCCTGTTGGCATAAATTCCTGCCGCACTTTATACCCAGCTTCAGCGGGGCTTATTAGTTTCGTACATATCTTGTAACAGCTAGAACTAACCTCCCCAGATAAAGGCGTATTTAATGAGGATCGGACACTCATAGTGTGATCCTAAACTATCTATGTTGATTCCAAATGGAACTTTGTATGTTTCTCGCAATGCCATGTCCTCAAGTCTGGATTTTTTGGTATTTTTATGCAGGCTATACTTAATGTGACCAACCGTAGTGTTTTTCGGAGTACATAACTGATTTTTCAATCCGTGTACTGCGTGCCTGCATGGAGTTGCCCATATCCCCACGCTGAAAAAGCTCTTTCGGGGCTCAATGGAAGTTGGAGGAATTGTCAAGTGATTCGGATGTGAATTACGAATTAGAACCGAACCAAGTGCCGTCTGAACATGATATAAAGGGATCTGGGCTTACATGAGAATTTATGTACAATGACATTTCAATAAAATGTTAAAATTTTCCGTCTATGTATCAATCCCGAGATTTGTGAAATTAAATCCCGCAGTTTTCCGTACCGAAAAAGGAACCGGATCTCGGGATAGAACCCTCTAAACATAATTTAAGCTAAAAATGCATTAAATTCTTTAACACAACCGACGCTTTTAAGACAAATTGGTAGTCTGGAGAAATATGATTTTAAAAAAGCAAGTGTGAACCAGTACGAATATGATATTAATGAAAACCAACCTAAGTTATTGGAAAACTAAAATTGATCTGGTGTTAAAGCTGGAGATAAAGTTGAAATACTCTGGACAAACAATTGCAATAGCATGAGGACTTCAGCTCCTGCACGACAATAATTGAAGTCAATTTTCTTAGCATATCCCTGCAGAAACGATCCGGTCAATTTCCTAAGAAAGACTGGCCTTTGATCGGCCCAAATCCTACCGATTATATTATGGCAGTTCGCTCCATCGAATTCGGCTAGCCGGCGATCGGTAATAAACGGGTTGGTTTAAGGGTAGTCTCTAAATGACACTTTCATCAACATAGAATATATACGAATAAGAAATTGGTTTTTATTTTCCTTATTTGACTATCCTAAAACCAAACAAAATTACGACAATTGACCAAAAAGAACTGACCTACGATCAGCCGTTTTGTGGACAAGTCCCTCTCCAATGCCGGGCCCATGTTAAAAAGGTCAATTGAATACATTACAAGTTGAATTATGAGGGGACTAGTACTGGTAACATGAAGGACTAACCGAAGGCTACACATGGGTCAGTCCATGTTACTGCAGGAATGTTTTCTGTTTGTTTACCTATTCAAAATAGCGTACTCAAACGTATAAATACAATAATATGGTATACTCCAGCTTTTATTGATGAAAAATAACCGACTTACTGCTTTTTACTGCTTTTTAGTCGAAATTTTTTTTAAATGTACTACTTTGGTCTTCGAATATATTGGTCACATTAGGTATACTGAGTATCTATACCATGGTCAGGCTACACCGACTCTATCTTCCTTACTTGTTTTTTTTTGTTTGTTTGTTTTTTTCATCTACTTTTTCTCTTATATATGCGTTCATTTTACATTGTTACCTTGTTTGGTTGCTTCGTGTGTACACTTGATATTTATGCGTATATTTTCATCGAATGCTTTTTGAAAAATTCAGAACGAGCTTTTGGTTTTCGAAAAGTTGTAAATGCTCAGATTTCTTTTGAGAATAAATTGTTCAAAAGTTATCGACACGCAGCGGTGGTTTTAAAATTCCTTTTTTCTCTTATTCCTTTTTTTGTGCATTTTAAGCATAAGTAAATAAGAACAGAAGTAGCTTCAATGATGCTAAGGAACTAAAAAAAAAAAAAAAAAAAAAAAAAAAAAAAAAAATGAATAAATAAAATAATAAAAAACTAAATGAAAAAGCAAAAATTAATTCTCTTTAAAAATAACGGAGGGAATGAAAGTAACTAAATGAAAATGAATAAATGTGCTTCATTGAAGCTCAAATTGCTTCGGACTCAAAAAGGAAAATAGTTAGAAAAGAAAAGTGCTCTTTATTTAAAAGCTGAAAGCAATTTTCGCTTCAATTCATCTTTTCACGTTAGTTCTAAGGTACGTTTCAATAAAAATGTAAAAAAAAAAAAAAAAAAAGAAGAAAATTGCTCCTTCCTTAATCTTCTGGAAACGAAGTAATTCTTAATGGGAAATTCAAGGGAAACTTTAAAAAGAAAGCTTCCTTTCATTCGGACAGGTTCTTTGTGTATTATTGCAAAGCTCTCTTTCGCTTTTGAATCTGTTTCCTCTTCCGTCTACGAAAAAACAACATTTACAAAAAAAAAACCAGTTTCTTTTTTTTTTTTTGAAACTATTCAATCAAGCACTGAGTACGGTCATTATTTGGAGTTAAGTGTAACTGCTTGACTGCGATTGCCGCAAAGCATTTGCAAGCTGCTATCATTTAATTCTTAACCCTTTGACTACCATGGGGATAATACGTCGCAAAGAATTTTCAAAAATTCTGCAAGCCCTATTTCTCATTTATTTTGATTTATAAAGCAACCGATTGGTTCTTACACATTTAAAAAAGCTACTAGGGTATTTTTTATAATTCTCATTGGGTCTATACAATTTTTACATACATATGTATGTACCTATATATAGAAGTTAATGTCATACATGAACTGTGTTTAATATTCGAAATAGTGTTTTTTTTTTTTTTTTAAGTGTTTAAGTGCAGTGAAACGTATTAACCGTGGTATAGCAGCCCAGCCGGAAAAGTCCCGGTGAAACAATCAATGATTTCAGCATGACATAGAGCCGCGACTCCTCCTGATTATAGGTACACCAAATTTCTAATGAAATTAACACACAAGCGGCATTGGCATTCATAAGAGCATATGTCACGAGTTGGTCATCGAAAGTGGAGTAGATCTACTCCATCGTATCGATACCTCTATCGATGACAGTGCCATTGGAGTTGCGATGAATAACATTTCCTCTCGATGACATTGTCATTGCAATTGCGATAAAAAGCTCCTTCTCTCGATGGCAATGCCATTGCAATTGAGAAGTACTCAAATTTTCCCCTTGATATCCTTGGTGAAAAAATTCATGAATCGGTCCTTTATGAGAAAATTTCCGGCTGGGAGTGTTTCGACATCAAAGCAAGTGAGTGAAAAAGTATTTGTGAAGTTTTTGTGTAATTTTTATTATTTTTTTTATTTTGGGAAAATATGTATATCCCATTGATCTTTCTTATAATAGAGAAGTTGGACATATTGTACCATTGGTCGTGATTATTGGCTATAACACTAATCAAATAATATATAGATGTCTCACGCCGAACAAAAATTTGGTCGCTAGCGATACTGAGCTCTGGCTCCCAGCGAAAGAAATCTAGCAATCGGAAAAATTCGGGTTTTATACTTTTGCATTCGCGAAGCACCAGAAACGATTCAGTATGAAACTGAATTCGAAACAGTGCTGAGCTATGTCCTTTTGCCTTTTTTTTTATTTTTTGTTGTTTTTGTTGCGACGTTATACATATGTATGTATTTGTGTATGAATCTGTTCATGCTAGAAACCAAAAATTTGAAAATTTCAATTTGGGCTTCATGCGTATATGAGAAATTTTGAAGTTGCCCTGCAGTAAATGTACTCGTCACCAGGTACTAGTAACTAACTGTACCCGTGCCATTATATTCCCCTCTTGATATTTTGTATGATCGTATTTGCGAGAAGACATCAGTTGATGCTGAAACTGGTTATGCAATAGAGACAACGAGTCCAATTAAAATAACAATTACTTGTACACTTGCTTAAGTATGAAGAAGACGGCTTTGTGGCATAGTGGATAGTGTGTGCACTCATTACCCATAGGTTCGAGTTCGAATTCCCGCGCAGGCGAGAAAAAGAAGGGGAAAATTTAATATTCAACCAAGCAAATTTTTTAAAAGAACAAAGTGTTCTACGCTTAAAGATAAGAAAACAATTTACGTGACTTTTAAAAATTCCTGCAATTTAGACTTCGAAACCTTTTTTATAATTGTTCGCGAAAAATTTTTTTCAAAGCCGTTAGTTTTTTATATATTAACTACTAAATACTAACAGTAAAAAATATTTATGCTCTCGCATATACATTCGCTCATACAAAATATCAAGAGGAGAATGTAGTGGTACGGGTACAGTTGGTCACTAGCACCTGGTGACGAGTACATTTACTGCAGGGCAACTTCAAAATTTCTCATATACGCATGAAGCCCAAATTGAAATTTTCAAATTTTTGGTTTCTAGCATGAACAGATTCATACACAAATACATACATATGTATAACGTCGCAACAAAAACAACAAAAAATAAAAAAAAAGGCAAAAGGACATAGCTCAGCACTGTTTCGAATTCAGTTTCATACTGAATCGTTTCTGGTGCTTCGCGAATGCAAAAGTATAAAACCCGAATTTTTCCGATTGCTAGATTTCTTTCGCTGGGAGCCAGAGCTCAGTATCGCTAGCGACCAAATTTTTGTTCGGCGTGAGACATCTATATATTATTTGATTAGTGGCTATAAATAGACCTTTTGATTGTCCTTTTCAAATAACCATAACCGATGGGATATTTGATCCCAAAAAGTCATGTTGATAAAACCCAATGGGACATTTAATCCCAGGATATAAATCCTTTCCCAGGCATGCAGGATTATTTTGGATTAAAAAAAAAAATTTTTTTTTTTTCCAACATAAAACTGTTAGAAAAATTAACCTTAATATGTGCAGAACTTCTGCTTAATATTCGATAGTCAAAGGGTTAAGTTTGAAGATTCTCTTGTTTTTTTTTTTTTTTATTTTTCTCTGACCCTTCGTCACGATGTTAACTCAAAGGAGAGTACAATTTCAGTTTGATTGCATTTAAAGGCACTTCATATTGAAATCTTAACCGTGTTGAGCCATGACCGCAGCGACGAAGCGGCTTCGAGCTCTTTTGATGTTTCCATTCCATTCACAGATCTATGTGGGCTACTTTGAATGTTCAAAACGTAATGGCGTGCAGTAAAAAGGATAAAAGTTGAATGAAAACAATTGAAGATTGTTATTGAAATGGGATCCTCCAATTGGCTCGTGGCTTTGTGAAATATCAAGTGTAATTGAACAATTGAAGGACCCTAGAGAATGTTTGCTATTTTCCCCCCCATCAGCTATAACTAGACCAAGGATTTTGATGCAATTGCATATTTTTTTCCTGCAAAGCTACATGTTTTTTTTTTTTATCAACTTTCTACACAAATGAGATAATTTTGAGCCGTCCAACATTGTTTTTGAGAGATTTTTTGTTGTTGCATCTTTTAGCATTGCATTTCCGCGCCTTTAAGATATTTTTCCCCATTACTGAGCATTATTTAGAGCAGCGTTCTTATCATCTGGATTTGCCCATATGTATGTACTTATAATCATATTTATTTAAACACATATGCAGTGTGTATATCTTCGAACAGATTCCTCATCCTTTACTAAGTGTTAATTGAATGCGGCTTCCATTTCGAATGACTACTGCAGCTTCATATTGATTAAAATTCGAAATTGTTTAACATAGAATTATATGTGCATTGTAGAAAATCTGCTCCTGAAATGGTTCATCCGGATTCTACGAGCACAACATAGCCTGAGTCCTCTCATTGTTTCCGAGAGTTAAACAGTTTGTGAGTATGTAACTTCTGCATGTAACAATATGCTCGCTTTCTGCAATCTAAGTGCTTCTCAATTTTACTGACCTGACCGAAAAGTTGGCTCCACAGCTTTGTTAAGGCTTACTATGTGTGGTGCTGCTCTGTATTGTCTTCACATGCTTAGTCACACTTACCTACAAAAATACACATAATATACCCTTCAGAAATATGGACTGACCCATGTGTAGCCTTAGGTTAGTTCTTCATGTTACCAGTACTAGTCCCCTCATAATTCCACTTCGAATGTATTTAACTGACCTTTTTAACATGGGACTGTCATTGGAGAGGGACTAGTCCACAAAACGGCTGATCGTAGGTCAGTTCTTTTTGGTCAATTGTCGTAATTTTGTCTGGTTTTAGGATAGTCAAATAAGGAAAATAAAAACCAATTTCTTATACGTATATATTCTATGTTGATGAAAGTGTCATTTAGAGACTACCCTTAAACCAACCCGTTTATTACCGATCGCCGGCTAGCCGAATTCGATGGTGCGAACTGCCATAAAATAACCGACAGGATTTGGACCGGTCAAAGGCCAGTTCTTCTGAGGAAATGGACCGGCTCATTACTGCAGGGTATCTATGTATAAAGTCGCCGTTTTCAATGTGTTGGTATTTCGGTCGGGTGTATCTGGTCGGTGCTTCCTTAGCCTACGGGACTTTAGAATTGAAAAATGTTTTTTAAAATGTTTCGAAATCTAATAAGATAATGTGGTAATGGCAGGAAAACAACAATAAAATTTCAAACAAGCTTTCATGTCAAAATCAGAAAAAATAAGTGTTTTCAGGAGAACTTTGCTGAATTGCAAAAAAAAGGGAAATTTACTCATTTCTTCTTATTGCTCTGTGAGAGTTTCAATAAAAGACCGATCGAACTGCATATTTTTTAAGAGTCACAATCACGGTTTCATACAAAAACTTTATTTGATGGCTTTACTTCAGTCATTGGGTCATTATTATATACATACATAACTTCAATGTATGCATGTGTGTATCTCTCGCGCTCTTTCTCTTTATCTCTCTTTCTCTTTATCTCTCTTTCTCTTTATCTCTCTTTCTCTTTATCTCTCTTTCTCTTTATCTCTCTTTCTCTTTATCTCTCTTTCTCTTTATCTCTCTTTCTCTTTATCTCTCTTTCTCTTTATCTCTCTTTCTCCTTATCTCTCTTTCTCTTTATCTCTCTTTCTCTTTATCTCTCTTTCTCTTTCTCGCTTTTTCTCTTTCTTGCTCTTTCTCTTTCTTGCTCTTTCTTTTTCTTGCTCTTTCTCTTTCTTGCTCTTTCTCTTTCTTGCTCTTTCTCTTTCTTGCTCTTTCTCTTTCTTGCTCTTTCTCTTTCTTGCTCTTTCTCTTTCTTGCTCTTTCTCTTTCTCTCTCGCTCTTTCCCTCTCTCGCTCTTTCTCTCTGTCGCTCTTTCTCTCTGTCGCTCTTTCTTTCTGTCGCTCTTTCTCTCTGTCGCTCTTTCCCTCTCTCGTTCTCTATCTTTCTCGTTCTCTATCTTTCTCGTTCTCTATCTTTCTCGTTCTCTATCTTTCTCGTTCTCTATCTTTCTCGTTCTCTATCTTTTTCGTTCTCTATCTTTCTCGTTGTCTCTCGTTCTCTCGCTCTTTCTCGCTCTTTCTCGCTTTTTCTTGTTCTCTCGCTCTTTCTCTCTTTTTGTCGTTGTCTTGTTCTCTCGCTCTCTTTCTCACTCTTTCTCTCTCGCTATTTCTCTCTCGCTATTTCTCTCTCGCTATTTCTCTCTCGCTATTTCTCTCTCGCTATTTCTCTCTCGCTATTTCTCTCTCGCTATTTCTCTCTCGCTATTTCTCTCTCGCTATTTCTCTCTCGCTATCTCTCTCTCGCTATTTCTCTCTCGCTCTCTTCTCTCTCTCTTCTCTCTTTCTCTCTCTCTCTTTCTCTCTCTCTCTTTCTCTCTCTCTTCTCTTCTCTCTCTTTCTCTCTCTCTCTTTCTCTCTCTCTCTTTCTCTCTCTCTCTTTTCTCTCTCTCTTCTTTCTCTCTCTTCTCTCTTCTCTCTCTCTTCTCTTTCTTTCTCTCTCTTTCTCTCTCTTTCTCTCTCTTTCTCTCTCTTTCTCTCTCTTTCTCTCTCTTTCTCTCTCTTTCTCTCTCTTTCTCTCTCTTTCTCTCTCTTTCTCTCTCTTTCTCTCTCTTTCTCTCTCTTTCTCTCTCTTTCTCTCTCTTTCTCTCTCTTTCTCTCTCTCTTTCTTCTCTCTCTCTCTCTCTCTCTCTCTCTCTTTCTCTCTCTCTTTCTCTCTCTCTTTCTCTCTCTAGGTCTTTCCCACTCTCGCTCTCTCTCTCAAGCTCTTTCCCACTCTTGTTCTTTCCCACTCTCGCTCTTTCCCTCTCGCTCTTTCCCTCTTTCGTGGGTGCGATTTTGCTCGGCTTATGCTTTTGCTTGTTCCTTTTTTACCCCATTTTCAAATGTAACTTTCTCTTGTTTTTCATTTTCAAGTACGAACCTGAAATTTTCAACAGAAAAGCTTGCATCGCTACTAATTCAACTGCCATTTAAAACGAGAGATAACAAACTTCTTCTCCAGTCACCAATACCTCTACATTCCTAGTACCAGTCAGAAAAAATCACAAAAATATATAAGTCCGGCAACGAAAAACTTTGCTCTCCACTCGGAGCTTTTGACAATTTAATTTGTCGAAGCACTAATTGGCAAAAGCATATTTCATGGTTGTCATGTCAATTCAAAATCTGTTTCAAAAATACTCACTTGTTGCTCACTTGAAGTTGCAAAATAGTTATGACAATGATATCCTGTTGCCATATATAATAAAGATAACAACACAGCCACAGCCACAGCCGAGCCACTGTGGAGCAGCAGAACTTTGTCATATTTTGTGGAATGATCTAGACGCTAACAAAAGAGTCCGCATGGGCATAAAATGCAATTATGACATTCCATTTACGAAGTTGCTCTTAGAAACTAATAATCTAGATTTAGAGAGGCAAGTCGAGTTTGAATTGAACTGAAAATTATGAGGAAAAATAAAAAGACGAAGGAAAAAGAATTGTGCATTCGTGTGAAGTTGGATTTTATTTTTAAAAGTACATAACCCAAAAACGATGGTAAGGACTTTTGTCATTCAGATGATGGTCGAAACTGGGGGGCGGAAATTAATATACAATAATTGCTGACCGATGTTGTATGTAACTTTAACGATTAAATAGAGATCTTTTTTGCGTAATATAAATGCAAAAATTAGAAGAAAAAAAATTTAATACAGTCGAAACTCTCTATACCGAACTTCTTTATAACCAATTTCCCTCTATTGCGAATCTTCTGAAGACTTTTTTGCTACATTTTTAGTGCCTTTTTCTCTTAAGGGCTCAACGCAGTTAAAGCAAAATTGAAAGGAAGTAACGAGCTCATTCTTTTGATGAAAGGAAATCAGAGTTGAAATTTTGATGACAGGTCGAAAGAAATATTGAAAATGTATGTCTTAAATGCAACCCTGTGAGTCCGATTACTTGTAATTAGCGTATGCGTTCAAGTAGTGAAAGTCAAGTAGCCAAAGTACTTCTTTGTTTTTTCTACATGTATTTGGTATAGGGAATTTACTTGCTGCTTTATGGGCTCTACGCAGATATGCAGGAAGTAAATTTCCTATACTAAACACATGCAAAAAAAAAAAAAAAAAAGGAAAAAGTACTTTGAGTTACTTCTGATACTTCGACGAATACGCAGATTAAAAGCAATCGAGCGAGCATGCAGGGTTGCATTTAAATCATACATTTTCTATATTTCTGTCGACCTGTCATAGAAATTTCAACTCTGATTTCCTTTCTTCACAAGAACGAGCTCTATACTTTCTGCATATCTGCGTAGAGACCATTAGAGCGCAGAGCCCATTAGTACCGAATATTATTTTCTTATATTTGTAACGAATTGTTTCGCGTCCCTTAGAATTCGTTAGAGAATTTCGAATGTATATTGATAAATAACATTTCAAAATATTGCGTTTAATTATCGTTTAAATTCTCATACAAAAAGCTTCTTTTCCTCTCGATTAACGGGAAATTTCTCTCAGTGTAAAAGAAAATTTGTTTCCTTTGCGCTTGTTGAATAGATTGACGGTATCCGAAAGACATTGTCAAAGAGAATATTATTTCTAGAGAAAAAATTCTTTTGGTTGGAATTCTTTAAAAAGACGTATTCAGTTTTTAACTGTGAAAGGCATTCAGCAGAATTGTTTTGCATAGAAATTCCCATCAAAAGTCTTAAGTCTCATTGTCTATATTTTTAAATAAAATTTCATTTACTAAGCGAAATTTTGATGCAGCAAATTCGCTTTTTCTTTTATTGAAAACATTTCAATGAAATTCTCTTTTTCTGCTTTTCTATTCACTTTTATTAAATTCTATTCTATTCTATTCATTTCATTTCTATTCCATTCTATTCCATTTATTGTTTTCTTCGATTTTAATTTTGTTTTTGTTTTATTTCAGATATCATACATGGCAAGATGTTTCAGAAGCAACGTTTGCTTGAAATCGACTATGTCCAAGGACGTGATATACCGCCTGGCTATATTGATCAGATTGAAAAAACCTTAGCCGATTGGCTTGGGTCATGCGAAGCAACATTAGAATGTATAGATGGCCAAATTGCGAAAGCAAATGCCGAAAAGAGCAAACGTTTGCAAAACAAAGAACGTGTCGAACAAGAAGTAAGTAGACATACTTCAGTTGTCTTCAATATTCAATACAAGTGCATTTTTACAGTGACCTCTTATTTTTGTGATCGGTTTATTTATTTATTTTTTTTTTTTTTCAATTCTCTCCCTTAAATGAAAATCTGTAGTGATTGAATGATTGAATGATTGGTCTTTGAAAGCTTAGGTCTTAATATTCTATTCTTCAGCTTGTGGACTCTTTTGTGGTCCGAAATTCAATGGTGGGTGTTCATGTTTGGCATTGCTTCGGCTAGGCGTCAGCAGAACACCTTTATTAAACCAACAAGGGAAAAACAACATCCCAAGGCACATATGTGCGCCCCCTACTGAAGCGTACAACTTGAGTGTCCCATCTTGTTTGGTTTTGGTTGTAGTATTAGCTTATTTTCTTATTGCTTATATTGTGCTTGCTCTCATAACCAACATTAATACATATATGTGAAGGCATTTTCTTTCCGTTGTTATTCCAAGAAAATATTCTAAGTATAATGTATAATATTTCACCCTCTTTGAAAAGGAGTTAAGAAGTTCGCCCGGAAACTAATATCAACCTCAAATGAATGCAGCGTATGAAAGTACTCACAACATAATATATTATGGGAAAGATTCCTTTTTGGGCTCCATATTTGCACCCACATATTTGCATCCACATATTTGCACCCACATATTTGCAGCCATATCCACAGCTACAGCCACGAAAAAAGCACAAACAAAAACAACACACGTATATAAACGCATAATATATTGAAATAATTTATTCATTGCCTAAAACTTATGCAATGGGGAGAATACAGATGCGTCCAATAAGCTCTATATATGTACTCCTAAACGTGAAAGTTTAATTAGCCTAGCATATTAAATGAGTGTAGAGCATACATTTTATATGTTCAAGTACTGAAGTGCAGAGTTGAATGCTTCTTTCAAATGAAAATATGCCAAAGTGCGTGCAGTAAAGCAGTAAAATAGCTTACTCGGCTTGTTTAGAACTTATTAAGTTTACAAATATGAGTTCGTAGAAAATGTAAATGAAAACGTAAATATGCTTAGTTGTGCTTTACATGTGTGTCATACATTAGAGTGAACAAAGGGAACACAAGTGACCAGTCTAGTCTTTTTTTTTTTTTTTTTTTTTTTTGTAATCAAAACGATGCTCGCAATTTAATTAGAGTTCATAAAAAATAAAGTATAAAACTAAATGCCCAAGCGAAGGAAAATTTGGATTCAAAAAGTTTTCTGAGAGAAACGATGCTTTAGAAATATTCGAGACAGATTTGGATTGAATGGTAAAAGTGGAGTTTTTGTTTTGTACGTGTTAATGTTTTCTCTTTAGAATCTAAACCAATTTATATATTTCTAGAAGACCCAGCGAACTTTGCTCTGCCTTCAAAGGAAATAATGTGTCAAAAATCAATAACTAAAAATTAAAAAAAAAAACTTCTGATTAAAACTTGTTTTGAATCTCTCCCTCCCTCACCCTCTCTTTTTCTCCCATGTCTATCTCTCTCTATTTCTCTCTATCCATCTCACTCTTTTTCTCTCTATTTCTCTCTATTTCTCTGTATCCATCTCACTCTTTTTCTCTGTATTTCTCTGTATCCATCTCACTCTTTTCCTCTCTATTTCTCTCTATCCATCTCACTCTTTTCCTCTCTATTTCTCTCCATCCATCTCACTCTTTTCCTCTCTATTCTCTCTCCCTATCTCTGCCCCTATCTCTGCCCCTATCTCTGCCCCTATCTCTGCCCCTATCTCTGCCCCTATCTCTGCCCCTATCTCTCTCTCTATCTCTCCCCCTATCTCTCCCTCCCTCCCTTCTCTCTCTCTCTCTCTCTCTCTCTCTGTTCTTTTCTCTCCCTCTTTTTTATTATTAAATAAAAAGTCTAAAAATCAAGTTTCAAGCTTATAGCTTTAATAATGGCGTAATTTTCATACAAAATTGCGTACCTCATTTCAACCCCTACTACTCTTTTTTTCGCATATAAGAGTTCATTGTGACTGTGCGTACAACACACAACACACTCACACACACACACACACACACACACACACACACACACACACACACAGACAGAGTTACTCTCGCATTTATATTATTAGTAAGGATTTCGATTGCGATATAAAATGTTTATAAAATATAATAATAAAATCAAGGTGTATTTACCAAGGTATAGGCAATAATCGTATGCTTCTTCTTATTCATTTTTGACAAATAAGATTTGTCGAATTTAACGTATGTTTACCATTTGATGGTAGTGATTGCGAGACGGAAGCGAGAGTGATGGTAAGGGTTATAGTGAGGGAAGGAGTTATAGTGAGATTAAACTGGGAGTAAGAGTGGGATGGTAAATAGGAAAGGGTAAGATGGGAGAAAGGGAAAAAGAAACTGAAATAATTAAACCGCATATCCCAATATCGTATTTCCTATTTTTATCATTTCTTTTCTTCCGTGTATTTCAGATAAACAACGTGAAAAAGACTTTAAAAAATCAAATGGAGACTGATGACAACATTCAAATCGATTCACGTGAAAGTTCATCTACAAGCCAGGATGCAAGGAAAAAATCATGCAAAACGAAATCTTCTCGCCCCAGCGGTGAGTACATATACATATACACATTCTGATGAATTGTAATACCCTTCCAAAACATCAGATAGCAAGGTAGTACTTCGGACCATGCAGCGTATCCAAAATCCTGCAAAGAATTAATGCAACGACACCAGCTCAAATTGAATCACAGAATAACAAATTGAGAGGGTGTCGATTGCATTGGAATCCAATGAGCGGCATGTGAAAAAGAAAACAACATGATAGCTCAATTGTAGGAGTTCCGTGGGGGCAAAGTGCAGAATTGCGATGAGATTAGAAAAGAAGAGCAGAAACACCACAAAAGTATGATATTTCACCAACTCCCCCGCAACTGTACCGTATTACATTACATCTTGTGACATTACCCGTGAAACTTCCCTTGATTTAAGGGACCAAAAATCGCAGCCCCATATCTACATAAGTGTTGGCCTTATAAAACACTTGTACATCTGAAGTTTTTGGTCGTCTCTTGTATTGCTTGTTTGAGGACTAGATTTAATATGAGCGAAGGCAAGGGCATCGCTCTTTGTCTTTGTCATCACTTTAAAATTACCCATACCCAAAGAATTGGAAATTCCTCGTTCACGAGTCTAATTACCCAAACATCACGTACAATTTTGATATTGAAACTTTTGGTGTGGTTATGTGGCTGTGAAAATAAAAAAAAAATGGTGAGAAATTATCCCTGGCGCCATTATGTCTCTTAGACATTGAAATTAAAGCTATTAGACTGGAGTGCACGCAGCCATTGAATCGCACTTTGACACATAGTGTTCTGCACTCTTCAATACATCCGAATACTTGAGGAGCTTTAAAAGTAGGGGTTCTTAAAAAATCTCTTTTAATAGAATGCATGACACTGCTCTGTCACTAGTTCCTCTACCACTTGTTACCCTACCGCTAATTATTCTTTCACCAGTTCACGTCACACATTATACCTTTGACGATGCATTCTTCTATAGACAATCTATACGAGAGTGTGTTGAAAAAGACACCTGTTGAGAGACAATTATATTTTCTCGGGTCCGGACTCGAGCTCTCTGAGTGCTTATCGTACACGCCAGGGCCGTTTTTAGGCATAGGCGCTACATAGGCTGCATCCACAAAATGGTTTTGTGGAACCTTTTGGTTTTTCACTGCGCAAACGATATGTTTGCATAGCACTGCCCTTTTTTTTTTTGCTACTCTAGGGGGGCCCGCACCACCGGCACAGCCTAGAAACGGCCCTCGTACACGCTATTCACTGTTCCCCGGAACTTCGTGATTCACATGGAGTTAATGTAATGTACAATTTTGATCGTGTCTACAGTTAGTTCCTCTTGTCCGTATCTGTGGTTCTTTTGTCTCTGATTAAAGTACCTACCAATGGGGTCATTTACTGCAAGATCTTCTATACTGTTAGCTTCTTAGCCAATGTCCTTTACAAACCCTGTCAAGCAACGCGTGCATGGGGCTTGAACATCCCATTGCTTAAAAGTACAGTTGTTATAGTTTAAAGTTTAAACTTATATGTTTGTGGATTATAATTAACGTCTTATAGCTTGTATAGACACATCAAATGCTTGTCAGGCATGTGAGAGTGTGTAAGTGAAAAAGGCACATGCCTGACAAGCATTTGATGTGTCTATACAGCCCCCGCAGGAAATGTCAATAGTGAATCTATACACTTTCTCTACTGACTGCGTCAACAGTACTATTGACCAGTTATACCCGTCGCAATGCTTTGCGTTATTGACATTTAGCATTGTGTTGTCATTGAATGTCAACAGTAGACCGAAAAACTATTGACGAACTATTGACGTCGGTACTATTATGTAGACAAAAGGAGTACTCTTTCGCTTTATAAGGAGACACGTCGTTGACATGGTCAATAAAGATGAACTGTAGCTCTTGACAGTACATTTTCTCTAATGACACCGCCTATAAATACTATTGACGTTGGAACTAGTTCTCTTGTCTATATTGACATGAATATAGACATGGGCCCATATGGCGACAGGCTTCCTGCAGGGGCGCATTAGAAAAACAACGAATACAGTGACGTTTAAAGTGAAGAGTACGTTTGAGTACGTTTTGACTTTTTAAAAAGAAATAAGGACCCTTCTCTAGCAAGGATACCCAAGGATATTTTAACTGTGCCAGAAATCTGAGGTGACGAGATTTTCGAATGATGAAAATGAAATTGTTTTCAAGTCATAGACGAATGAGGGGCAGATATTTGACAAAAGAAAAATATATCCTCCTTGGAAATTGTACGATAATTAAACGCATTTCCTTTAAATTGACATTTTAATCATGTGGCATTGAATTGCGCAAAGGCAATCGCTGACAGTGGATTGCAATCCCAATATTTATATACATTCTTATGCACATTTTTCATTTCAGGTTCACTTAAATTCAGTAAATAAAGCCCCAACGCAATCAGTTCAGCTCAGTTCACGTTGTGAAGCACACACACACACACACTTCTCTCTTCAACATATTGTTGCAGCACATCAACATCATCTGAAGGGCCAGAGCCGGAGCCCTCATCCGTTCTCTTCTGTTCTGTCCTGTCCTGTTCAGCTCCGTTCCGTTTCGTTTCGTTCTGGTCCGTTCCGTTCATCTATAGTTTGAAACTCTTGTGAGTCTTGAAATTCGTCATTTAATACTACAGTAAAGCAAAATTGCGAAAGCAACCAGCTTAATTCTACGCTTCTTGGGGATTCAGCTCCAGCTTCAGCTTCATCTTCAGCTTACTGCAGCAAACTTTCAGTGAAAACCACAGCACGCGATTTAAGGCGGAATTTCATTTTCTACAATGGCTTTTTCAATATGTATTTTCGCTTTTTTTTTGTTTTTTGCACTACCTTTAAGTCGCTGTTACTCTTTCTCTTGTGTAAATCTCACAGGGCGGTAAATTATTTATGCGGCATGAGATACGAAAACGGGTAAAACAAAAAAATAAATAAAAAAAATAAATAAAAAAAATAAATAAAAAAGATAATAAAAAAGCGCAATCACGAAAAAATATTTCAAAATGAATTCCTTTTAAATTGAAATAAAACTCTTCAGCAATTAAGAAATTAATTTTATATCTTAATCATTATTACTTTGATCGTCATTAACTTTCAACCATGAAAGCATTGTTTTTCTTTTTCAGACTCAACATAAGACCTTGCAAAGCAA
>CM035806.1:16248723-16726223 GCA_020466095.1 Chlorops oryzae | reverse complement strand
TGCAGATTAAAAAAAAATACTCATTCGTAAAATAAAAGAGCTACTGAAAAGATGTCGTCTCAACAAAAAGAAAAGCGGAAAGCAATTATTTACAATCACCTGGAAAATCCAAACACCACGTACAAAAAGATCGCTAAGGAAGTTGGCGTGTGCTAAAAAACTGTCGGTAGGACCATAAAACGATACAGACAGCTTACCCCTTTATCAAAAACACCAGGATCAGGGAGAAAAAGTGGTCCAGCGAACCAAACGGTGGCCCAGAACGTTAAGCGGCTGTTTACTCAGAATCCAGTCACTTCGGTTCGTGATATGGCAGCAAAAGCGGGAACATCGAAGTCAAGTGTTCAACGGATTAAAAAATTTTACAACCTAAGGAGCTATAAAGTACAAAAAGTACCTGATAGGTCAGAAGAAAAGGATGCCGAAGCCAAGAGGAGGGCTCGAAAACTGTATCGCGATTACCTGCCCAAATTTGATTGCGTGATCATGGACGATGAAACGTATTGCAAAGCGGATTTCAAGCAGTTACCTGTACACGGATATTATACTGCGGTTAGAAGGGGTGGAGCATCCTCTAAATTTACCACCGAAAAACATACCAAATTTCCAAAGAAATACATGGTGTGCCAGGCCATTTGCAAATGTGGCCTTCGAAGTAAGGAATTTGTGACGGATCGCATAATCAACACCGAAATTTACATCAGAGAGTGTCTGAACCGGCGTTTGCTGCCTTTTATACGTCCACACCAAGGCTCAGTACTATTTTGGCCTGACCTAGCAACATCTCACTACGCCCAAAGGCCGATGGATTGGTACCAAGCCAATAATGTCACTGTGGTACCAAGAGAAGCAAATCCTCCGAATTGCCCCGAACTTCGTCCAATCGAAAAATATTGGGCTTTAATGAAAAGGAATCTTAAGAAGACCAAACAAACTGCGAAGAACATCGAAATATTTCGACATAAATGGCGTCGGGCATACACTAAGGTGAACGAAAGGTCGGTAAAAAACCTAATGGAGGACCTTAATAAAAAAGTGTATAATTTTTTTTAAGTGTATTTTTTTCAGTGTAATTAAAATTTTTATTTATTTTGTAATGTTCACTTAATAATAAACTGAAAGAATTTTTAAAAAAACATCATTGGCTTTTTTGCAATAAAAAAAAAACAAAAGGACAGTTATTTCTGGGACAGTCTTTATTTCATTAAAGAGCTCGGTATGTAAAAGTCAGGCTTCACGGACTTTGTGAGGCCTAAGTGTGTCACCGATGTTTTCTATATTCTTCCGATATTTTCGGAAGACTCCTCATCCCCAGTGACGAGCTTCGCAAATAGTAAAAATATTATGCAATAACAAGGCCTTATTGCTTCAGTTAATCTGGCATTGTCCCACTCAATTAGATTAGCTCAAGCATATTCGAGAAATCTCTTTTGCTTTTTTGTAACCTGTTCTAACACAAAATCAAGACAAGTAAATTGATTCAAAAACGTCAAATTGTATACACTTGGACGATATTTGAACAAATCGCTGATCTGAATTTGGTTTAACGTGCTCATATAACAATAAGAAATAAATAATCATAATAATAAAATAAAAATATAAAAAAATAAAAAAATTATAAAATTAAAAAAATTAAAACAAGTAAGGGTGTTGTAGTCAAGCAATACTGACAATACAGTACCCGACACAGACACACATGTTAAAATAATTTTAAAAACGCGCAGAAAAAAACAGCACCATTAAGAAAGAATATTCTTAAGGTTTTTAAGGCCATAGGGGGCCCAATATACCGACATTTGTTCCATTTATTTATGAAAACCGCCGCTTTGCCACGCCCAATTTTCAGAATTGGAGGCTTCAATATATGCTCAAATTCTGAACTTCATTCAAATAGTTCGAAAAAGTCCGATTTTGGAGCAGTTAGGGATTTTTGACAGACCCTAGAACTTGAGGTACCCTTAATAATGGACCGATCAAGGTTTTTGGAGAATGTTTATGGCTACAAAGGAAGCATATGTGCCAAATTTTGTTCAATTCCCATTTGAATTTTGGGTATAGGGGTCAATTTCCGAAAAACGCCCTTCTGCCACGCCCACTTTTCAAATTTTTGGATATTGAATAACTTGCCTTTAAACATGTTCAAATACCAAATTTAATCAAAATATCTTGAAAAGCTCTGGTTTTAGAGCAGTTTTTGTGATTTTCGTAACAGACCCTAGTACTGGAGGTACCCCTAAAAATGGTCCGATCGGGTCCATTCTCGAACTTAATCTTACTCATGTCCCCGTGAGCACGCATACCAAATTTTGTCAAGATAGCTCAACTCCTTCGATAAGATAACTGTATACAAACAGACGGACAGACATGTCTAAATCGATTCTCCTGGTGACGCTGATCATTTCTATATATATTTTGTATCGTCTATCTCGACTGGTTCTGGGTGTTACACACAATCACACAAACCCAATATACCCTCGACACAGAGAAAAAAAAAATTATACGCTTTCACTTGAGTTTCAATTTTAATTCAAAATTTTCAACAAATTATCAAAATGAACCAAAGCTCGCGAAATATTCTAAAAGCTCTTTTTCACGGAACATTGAACAGTTTTTGTTTTATTAGTTTAAACGAGTACCCAATAGCGAGCGCTCAAAAAATAGCTACATCATTAACCTGTCAAATTGCCTCGCAACGAGAAATATCCTCCTTTTAGCAAGGAATAGTTTGTGTAAATTAAAACTTCACCAAATTCATATAAATAATGTGTCCAAGTATTGCTGCATTGTCGACTCTGAACAATTCGAATTTATAAAATTCCAAAGAGATTTCAAGGAATTTCAAATTGTCCATTGTTGCTTTTGGTCCTTAAATCAATATTAGTGGTATTCAAGTAGGTAGGCAAAATTTGCGCCCTCGGAAATTTCGCGAGCTCGCAAATTATTTTGTATGAAAAATAGTTTCCGCAGCCTCGCAAATTTTGCACGCCTACTGTGATGCGCAAAATATGCGCGATTTTTGCTTCTCCTTCTTTCACCAAGGCAAACATTGAAACCAGCTGTTTTCGCAAAATTTTTACACACGCTTTGCATAAGGGTCGTTCAAGCAATAGTTCAAAATTTCTGCGCGCAAAATTTGCACCTAGCTATTTCCGAGCCTGCTTGAATACCACTATTGTTCTGCAGTTATAAAATGAAAATAAAATCTCCTTTAAAGCCATAATTATTACTATTATTATTTAATATGTTTGTTAAGATTCGTTCGATATAATTTTCGTGAAAAAATAAAGCATAAAACCCACAACCGAACCTAAGCAAGACAAGAGATTTCCAATGATTGAAAATTGCACTTGAATATTTCAAATGAGATTCTCAAGAACTGCGAGAAATGTAGCAAAGATTCAATTTTGATACTTTTTTTCCGATTATTTTTTGCTTTCTTGAAGTTTTTATTTTTTTCTTATTAGTTCGAAATTGTGGCAAAATTAATGCAAAATATTTAAGAATTCGAACAATAAAATTTCTTTTGTTAAAATTCAGCAATTAGTGAATTTTGTGTGCGAAGAATGAAAATTTTAAGGTTTTTCGTTTGGTAATCATTCATGAAAACTTGAATTGAAATAATTTTTTGAATTTCGAAGCAATTATGGTTGAAATTCAATTCGATGAAGAGAGCGCACAGAAGTTCTACGAATTTTGTCAGCCACAGGGGACGAATTAAAACTTCATTCAAATGCAAAAGTTCGATTATGGGAGTTTGGTCTTTTAAGCAAGCGTAGGTACCACGCGACGGCAATGACGATGACGATTCATTAGTGCTGAAAATAAAAGCCAAAAAGAGCAGGTTTTTATATGTACATATGTAGGTACGTAATTTGAAATCTGCTTTTTAGTCGATTTTCTTTCGCGCTCACTCTCTGCTTGATGGATTCATCGAAGAAAAATTAATTATTCTGAATGAAATTGTTGTTATTTTCACTGACTGGAGTTGCCTCGAGGCATTTATAAGCAGAAAAAAAAAAAAAAAAAAAATGAATGCCAAAAACAAAATACATATGTATATGCTTATTTTCGACACATATAAATAGTGCAGAATTTCAAATAATTAGCATAAATTTATGGAATAAATAAGTTATTGAGCTTGCTTAGAAAATTTTAATTCAGATACATTAAAAATACCATTTGCATGCTAGAGAATTCAAAAGCAGTAACACCAGTTGGCAATGCACAATCGAAGGCATGGGCTCTCAACCGGCAATACCCGTACTCGTAATATAAATACGTACATACATACACTTGTGCTCATACAATTAAGTTAGAAGGTTACATAGCAATAGGTTTTGAAAAAAAGTTTTATTTTTACCACAATATTAGTTTTGGTAATTAGACCATTTATTTCACTTTAACCCTTATGTAAGTGGTAAGGTACCCGGGTATCTTGGCACTCTATTGAAGGTTTTTTTTCGTCACTCACATAAGGGTTAGGTTAGGTTAGGTTAGGTTAGGTTAGGTTAGGTTAGGTTAGGTTAGGTTAGGTTAGGTTAGGTTAGGTTAGGTTAGGTTAGGTTAGGTTAGGTTAGGTTAGGTTAGGTTAGGTTAGGTTAGGTTAGGTTAGGTTAGGTTAGGTTAGGTTAGGTTAGGTTAGGTTAGGTTAGGTTAGGTTAGGTTAGGTTAGGTTAGGTTAGGTTAGGTTAGGTTAGGTTAGGTTAGGTTAGGTTAGGTTAGGGTTAGGTTAGGTTAGGTTAGGTTAGGTTAGGTTAGGTTAGGTTAGGTTAGGTTAGGTTAGGTTAGGTTAGGTTAGGTTAGGTTAGGTTAGGTTAGGTTAGGTTAGGTTAGGTTAGGTTAGGTTAGGTTAGGTTGGGTTGGGTTAGGTCAGGTTCGGTTAGGCTAGGTTAGGTTAGGTTAGGTTAGGTTAGGTTAGGTTAGGTTAGGTTAGGTTGGCTTAGGTCAGGTTCGGTTAGGTTAGGTTAGGGTTAGGTTAGGTAAGCTTAATGTGGCTGTCATCTTGAAGGTTGACACATTTAGGCCTCATTGGCGCTTGGTGATACCACGAAAAAAGGGAAACCAAAGAGAAAAATAATATAAAAAACTAAACAAAATCCTCGATTAGAGCTGGGAATCGAACCCAGGGCGTCTCAATTTGTAAATTGGCATCTCAGCCAACTTCGTCACAGATTCTGTCTTACTTCACTTAAGGGGGTCTTCTCATTGAAAACCCGTTTTTTGGACCCTTTTTAAAAAAATTCTTATTTGAAAACGCAAAGAATAATTGAAAACTTTTTTTATTTATTGTATTACAAAAGGTTCAAAGTAAATAAAAAAAATTTTTTTGCCTCGATACGTGGGCTGTTCAAAAAGTAATGAGACTTCAAAGTTGGTGGTGAAAAAAAAGGTGTCGTCACGGCGGCCACGATTCCGGGTCTCCGGAGCGTCCGAAATGGAAAAAAAAACGGGGTTATAATCAGTATAGATGTAATTCTCGGGTGAACCTCAAGCTTAATTTTGTGATTTTTTTTGACAAAATGGCGGCCATTCAAAAAAAAATTTCAATTTCGGGCTTTTTTTTTGTAGTTTAGTGTAAAAAAAAATAGTAAAAAATTTTTTTAAATTATGGTCGAGGTTCACCCGAGAATGGTGACAATTCTGCGTCGATTCCACTTTGTTTCATGAAAATCGGTTCAGTTGAACTGGAGATATCATGGCCGCCAGTTCGAAAAACGTGGTTTCGAGATAAACGCGTTTAAAGTTTGAAGCAACGCAAAAATTACTCGTTTTAGCGCAGATCTTGCTCGACAAAGAAGGCTATATCCTCTAAACTATTTCGAATTTCAAAAAATCCTTTTAGGGGCATATTCACAACTACCCAAGCTATAAATACATGCAAAAAAAAAGTCGAAAAAAAAGTTGCTCAATGAGAAGACCCCCTTAAACAATAGAAAAAAATATAACTTGTAATCATAGAAGACATGGAAGCAAAGTGCAGTTTTTTCGTATAGAGTCAGTCATGTAAGATTCACTCATATAATTACGTCGTTGAAGATTTAAATAGAACTGGAAAACTATCGATAGTTGTGACCATCGAAAGTCCCAATACTCAATAGCCTAAGCCATCGATAGTTCTATCGGAAGAAATATTAAAAAATTTCAACTAATTTGGTTGGCAAATTCGTAGTGGTTTAAATCAAGCATATTTGAGCTGTTTAACCTTTAAATATCCATAGGTAATATACAAAGATTCGAATTTTAAAGCCTTTCTTACTCAATAATGCATACTTTGTAACCATAGTATACACAGTTTAGCATGACGCCTATAATTCTCATTTGGTTTGTATAATGGGACACATAAGACTCTCAGAATCTCTGAAGAATTTTCTCGACGTGATGTAGCAAGAACGTATGGAATTTTGTCTTATTTATGGGTTTGATAGAGCTGGAGAGATATCGAAAGGTTCGATGGATGATAGTTTGACAATCGATAGTCTGAAAAATCAATAGGTGAACTTTATAGTTTCAATAATCGATAGGGTCAACAATCAAATTAACCGGTAGCTTCGATATTTTAGGGAATAAACGATCAAAAACATTGCTCTAAGATAAAAAATTAAGATTACAATAAATAAAATTAAAATTTTTAAATTGCCTACGCAATATCCAAACCTATGTGCTTTCAATCAAAAATCTATGGAGCATATTTTAAAATCCAATATCCATAATTTAGAATCTATCGTGTATATTTCTTTAATTTCAAAATGTTTTTCGAAAGAAGTGCACCGCAGTACGAATTCAAAAGTGACTTAATTGTATGAGCACAAGTGTTCGTTTAAATTATCTGAATATTTTCTAAGTCTTTCTAAACCCGTTCACTTGCGTATCTATTTATAATTAAATCGTTCAATTTTCGATTTCGGATGATATGAATAAATAGAAATTTATAACTTGTCTCAATTTAAATATCGTTTCTTGCACTATAAACCCCTATTTTATGTGATGATTCATTAATTATTTGTATAATTTATGCTGTGATTATACGAGTAGTTCGAGCTTGTTTGCAATGCTGCCGGCATTTTTGCGATTTTCCTTTTTAACCCTTTGAAACCGGACGTTGCCTAAAAGCAACATTCCAGCTTTCTCTCACTTTCTGCAGTTAAGACTATGTGATAGAGAATAACTTGTTGATTCAAATGGAGTTTGATAGATTAATTTATTTAAAAGTTTTCTTTATATTTTTTTTTTATTGATTTATTTTTATTTTATTTATTTATTTAAGAAAATAATGCATTACCATTTTTCAAAGGGAAGTCATTTTTAGCGAAGTTATGTGTAATAGATTTGGAAGTTTTGAAACGACGATGACTTTATACAAATTGGTTCTTTTGAGCAAAAATTCATGTGACTTCCAGGAATTTTTTTTTTTAATATTTCAAGAGCAAACATAACAAGAAATGGAGGGAATGAACAATTTTTTTAAATTTTATTGGCTGTTCAAAAACTTCTAGGACTACATATATAATTGACCTACATATACCTATAATCGATCAAAACAAATTCAAACTTCGCCCGGTCAAACAACACAACATCATCTTTCGTTATACATAATTCGAAATGAATAGTATTCGAAAGAAGATTAAAACTCGGGCATCAAAGGGTTAAACACAGCTAGAGAGTAAACTCCGGCGGGTGTACGAGAGTTTAATATAGTTTAAAATATTTAAAAAAAAAAGAAAGAAAATACATCACGTCCGAATATATCTGATTGCCTTTCTGATCCGCATAGAAATTTTGATATGTATTAAAGTATTAACTCCTCTTCAGCGGACTCCCCTCTAAAGCGGACACCATATATTACTATATATGTCACTCTCATAGATTTTGGGCGGGATATTTCGCGCCAGTTAGAAAGAGATGCTACTCGGCAGGCAAAACAAAAGAGCGAGAGAGAAATACTTTTGCTGAGTACCTAAGTGAAAAATGCTCATTTTGGTGGGTACCCAAGACCTTGTTGAAAAGAGCCAAAATAGAAACGGCTCCTGAGTGACATATATAGTTATATATGGCGGACACCTTTTTGAGAATGCTCTAGTATTCGTGCTTCTCAAATAGCTTCCTCATAAGTGGAAGACCTCTATTAGGCGGGCATATTTTTAGGTGCCGTACGTGTCCGCTTAAGAGAGACTTGAGACTATTTATCGAACATTGAATTGGATAATTTCGATTATGCATCTGTTGTTGGACATTCACCCGAATAGGAGTCGAATAGGACATGTTATCATGTCCATATCGCACACCAATCACAAAACCGGCATAATTAAAAAACGAACACCTAGGAAACTAAAATTTATATTGATTGATTCATCAATTAATTGAAAATGTTATAAATTTTTATTTGTGTCGAAGAAGCGCGAATTTCGGAGTTATATGACCCCCGATTTTGTGACTAGTATGCGATATATCCAATCGGAAGCTTTTGAATGTTAGAAGTTTCAAATTAATCCACCGGTGTCAATTGATGATGCGGAAGGCCTTGGGGGCGAATCCGAACTCAATCGTTCAGTCGGATATTTTAAATGTGATGGAGTTTTTTTGTTTCCCGTTTCAGATTGTAGAACTCTGTTGGCAGTGCCTCTGGGTGCATATATGGGCATTTTCACACGGACCCGATACTTACATATGTGCACAATTTTAAGTCCCAAATTCATAAATGCGATAAATAGTAATTTTGTTTCTAAGTATGTACATATGTTACTTACATAGGTACATACTTTCGTGCAGGTCATGCGAAAATTTTATTTTTAAATCAGAATTTCCATGCAGATCTAAAAGGTAATCAGATATGTATATACGGACCCGAAAATAACGCTACTATCTCAGGATATGACCATATGTATGTATGTACAGAGTGTACTTTCCTTGAGCGGACCCCCCTACTGGACCGAAGTATATTTCCCGCTTAAAAGAGGGGTCCGCTTAAGAGGGAACTGTTTCTAGGGCATTCCCAAAAGTGTGTCCGTTTAAGAGCGGTGTCCGAAAGGGGAGAATACACTGTAATTAATAATTTTACACTAAAATGCTATAAACAAACAAATATGTATATGTGTGGCTGTTTAGACAGCCTTATCCAACTGTGATCGGACTATGGATGATGAATTATTTTGAATTACTATTGAACGGCCCGAACGGGGTCAGTTCACTTTCCATACAGGTATATACAACAACAAGACGGACAAATATATGTTTAGGTATATTAATGTCCGTAAAATTGAATTTTTCGACCAACTCGAAGACATATTTTTCATGTTGCTTTTCAGCGGGGGGCGCTCGCTCTGCTGTAAAACCAAATCGAACTTGACCGAATAAAGTTTTTTTCCCCTTTTCCTTAATTTTTTTTCCAGCTATTATTTATCGTGCTTATTTCATTTTTGGTTTTAGTTGTTGTTGCATTCAGTTAACAAATGATTTCCGTTAAAAACTATAGCCAACATTTTTTGCAGTACCGTCATTAATTATTTGAAATATGTATGAAAAATTGCACTGCCCTTTTAGTGGCTTTATCGTAATTATACCCGACACACTCTGTGTCGAGGGTATATTGCGTTTGTGTGGTTGTGTGTAACGCCCAGAACCAGTCGAGATAGACCATACAAAATTATATAGAAATGATCAGCGTCACCAGGAGATTCGATTTAGACATGTCCGTCCGTCTGTCTGTCGTCTGTCCGTCTGTCCGTCTGTCCGTCTGTCTGTCCGTCCGTCTTCTGTCTGTATACAGTTATCTTATCGAAGGAGTTGAGCTATCTTGACAAAATTTGGTATGCGTGCTCACGGCGACATGAGAAAGAAAAGTTCGAGAATGGACCCGATCGGACCATTTTTAGGGGTACCTCCAGTACTAGGGTCTGTTACGAAAATCACAAAAACTGCTCTAAAATCGAAGTTTTTCCAGATATTTTGATGAAATTTGATATTTGATAATATTTAAAGGCCAGTAATATTATTTCCAAAAATTGGAACAGTGGGCGTGGCAGAAGTGCGGTTTTCGAAAATTGTCTCCTACACCCGAAATTCAAATGGGACTTGCTCGAAATTTGGCACTTATGAATCCTTTGTAGCCATAAACATCCTCCCAAAAAATTTCCTTGATCGGTCCATTATTAAGGGTACCTCCAGTATTAGGGTCTGCAACAAAAATCCCAAAACTGCCTCAAAATCGGACTATTTCTAAACATTTTAATGAAACTTAGAATTTTGAGCGTATATTTAAGCGTCCGAGTAGAATTCACAAAAAATGGAAAAGTGGGCGTGACAAATGGGGCGGATTTCATAAAGAAATTGAACAAAAGCCTTAAATAACTCTTGATATGAAAAACTATTTGAACATGTGTGTCTGTGTTGGGTTCGCCTGACTAAAACACCATTAATTGTTTATATATAAGTATGTACAGTGAAACCTCTTATATGCCGTGACGAACTTTTTGCCCCACCATGAGAGTTGTCTGCATGTGAAGGTGACCGCAGCTGAGAGGTCTAACTGCATAAAAAAATAAAATGTTAGCAAAAAAAAAAAAAAAAACAAAAAACAAAAAAAAACTTAAAAGCCAGCATAAACTTGAACCTGACCTTTCGATAAATTAAGAGCATCGCTGCGTAACCCAAAATGAGTGATCAAGACAATAAATATTGACAAATAAAAAATTAATAAATGAAAGCAATAAAATAGTTCATATAGGTACAAAAAAAAATAAAAAAATAATAATAAAAAAAAAATGATATTAAAATGTAAATATTCGAAAATAAATGAAAAAATATGCGTTCGCGGAATTCGTCAAATCGTGCAATGCAAATGAAGAGAAAACATGATGGAAAAACTTGATGAGATGCGGAGCGCTGTGGTGCGGTACGGTGTATTGACGTCAGATAGAAAGTCTGTCAATTAAGTTTTCTGTTTTTTTTTTTCGAGTGATTTAATTATTTTCCGACTCCCTGTTTTCTTGTTTCTTGTTTTGTTTTATTCACTTACGAGATAAAACATGCAAAAATTGCGAATATAAATTGCATATCACAGAGCAAGGGCGTTTTCGAGAGGAAAGGCCAGGTGAGACTATGTCTTTATCCATCCCCTTGAAGACAGAAAGATCTTGAAAATCAATCAATAAACTAAACATAATTTAATTTTAAACTAAAAAAAAAAAAATCCAGTGCCCGGCTGGATACGACCTTGGCGTAGAGAACCTAAATTTAAATTGAGTAAGTTGTAAAAATCTTTTATGAGTTTAAAAACCCTGCAGTAAATTCGGGGCAAATTGACCCCTTCGTCACCACTGTCATTCTATAGACATAGTCAACGAGGATGTCTACAGTTCCATTTTCTAGAGCATTCATGTTATGAATTTGCTGCTCGGAAAACAGAAGGCTCCGTAGCGTAATGGTTAGCATGTCCGATCATCAACCCGAAGGTTCGTGTTCGAATCCCAGGCCAGGCGAGCAAAAGTGGAAAATTTTTAAAATTCAGAGGATTATTCTCATGGATTCTTATGGGTGAGAAGAGAGAGAAAAAAAAAGTTTCCATTCTGAATTCTCGTGAATGCTTTCATAGTTCGTGCGAAAATTCCCATGAATTATATTTTCAATAACTTAATTTTTCCAATTTTTTCGCAAAAAAAAAAATTTTTTTTTAGCCTGTTAAGTTCCTATAATGTTATCCACTTAAAAAAAAAATATATATATATATCGGCACCCGCCCGCGTGAGATTCGAACTCGCGTCTTCAGGCCGAAAGGCCGGACTCTTCACAATGAGCCATCTAAGCCCTGCGAGCAGCGCTTTCTATTTAGGTAATATAGCTAATGAGCTGCCTCTACAACGTCACTAGTTCAATCCTCAACTGGTGTCCGCTCGAACATATGCTCATACAAAGTGTCAATAGGAGAATACAATGGCACGGGTACAGTCGGTCACTAGTACCGGTGACGGAGGAACTAGTGACAGATTGAATCAGTCACTAGTGACAATTACTGCAGGGAAGTGAGAAAAATTAATACAGTCAAATGCCTCGTGTGTTTGTGTGTGTATAACCCCTGCAGGAAATGTCAATAATGAATATATACCCTTTCTCTACTGACTGCGTCAACAGTACTACTGACCAGTTATACCCATCGCAACACAGAAAAAAATTTTTCGTAAATATGACGAAAAATTTCGTACATTGTACGAAATTATTCGTACTTTTGAGCCACGAAATGATTCGTAAGCTGTCCGAAACAGTTTTCGTAAATGTGATACATGCGAAATTCGTATATTGTACAAATGCATTCGTAGTATTTACGAACGTTATTACGAAATTTTCGTACAAACTACGAACACATTCGTAATAGCTGCAAAACTAATTTCTTAATATTTACGAAGGTATCGTTAAATGCACGAATGATCATATTATTTGCACACTGAAAAAAAAAAAAAATTGATGGAGTACATAATTGTATTTTCATTCAAATTTTTATTTTAATAAGTGTTGCCGCAGCGTACCAGCTGTCAAGCTCTAAAAAAATTACTTTTACACAGTTTTCTAGTAAATAGTGGTATTCAAGCAACAGTGCAAACGCAGTGTGCAATATTTGCACTTGTCAAATTGCGTACAAAAAAAGCAGTGCAAATATTGCACACTGCGATTTGCACTGTTGCTTGAATATCACTAATATTTGTACTTAAATGAAAGGAATTCAATATATTTGTTTTGTACATAGATATGTTAGGAAGTAAATAAACTCAGAGAAAATTGTGTTTTTTTTTTTTTTAAATCTAAGTTCATTTTTTTTTTAGAAAATGCAACTGCAAACACTTGCAAAAAATAACTAGGCCTTTTTCGTTAGCCAATTTATTCTGATCACACTGCTCAAATTTCCGCTTCGTTCGTAGTTTTAAAATAAAATTGATTCCTTGGCGACTTTGGGAAAAAAGAAAAGATTTGATAAAACATGTAATTAAAAGTTAAGACACAGGCTTACATTGAATTTCGTTAAGCAAACCTTCCATTCCTGCTTTTGCTTTAGTACTTAAGGGCAAATTGTATAGGGACCTGTTGACGAATTCCCACATGGCATAACAGGGCGCACGATACACGGTACGTGGTATGCTTTAAAGCATACATCCATTGCCTTGGCGAAGCTGAAAAATTTATACGTAATATTTTCAAAATCCAACATATAACATATGTATGTCTGCGGGCCTGTGAGCGTGCCAATTAGTGAAATAAAGGGGGAAACCGAAGATTCGACCTTCACTTTGGCATCGTATATTTGCCGGTACTCCGCTTCACTTGCGCAAACCATCTAGAAAATTATATTAGAACACTTACTTGCGTTGAAACGTAGCACTTTTTTCAATTTAATTAAATCCTTTTAATCCTTATTTTTATGCATGCGTATGATTGAACGGAACTCTTCGAACTCACTTATTTTGAAAAGCACGCTCGGCAATGAAATAATAAAGTAACGAATGATTTCGTTCATTTTTACGAAAATATTCGTAAATTTAACAGACGGACAGACAGACGGACATGGCTAAATCGAATCGCCTGGCGACGCTGATCAGTACATTTTGTGTGGTCTATCTCGAATGGCTCTGGGTGTAACACATGCACGCACACTCGGGTATAAGAATGGTTTCATTTTAAAAGAATATTCGCAAAAGATTAATGTGGAACTATAAATAAGTTTCCATATTCATTAGGCCAGCAAAGTTTTTCCTTGACAAAAATGGTTATTGGTTTCTTTTTTGAAATATTGATATGACAACATATTTCCAAAGCGAAAACCGTAGCGGGTGCAAAATTGTTTCTTTTAACTTTCCCGATACTGCTTTCTATATTCGACAAAAAACAAAAAAAAAAAAAAAAAAATAATAAAGAATATTAAAATGAGATTTTTGTTTTTAGTCTCACCATAGAAACGTGTGGCAAAACGCATTTCAGGATAATACACAGAGAAAACAGTACATAATAAATAACTAATCAAATAGAACAAAATTAATAAGATATCTCTATGGTTTTTTGTCAAAAAGAAAGTCTCATTATATGGAATAAGGAAAACCTTTTTGAATAAGTCAAGAAGAAAACTTGTTGCTTTTATTATGAATTCTTATTGATTTTTTCAAAAAGGTTTTCCTTATTAAATAAATTTAGAAGATTGTTTACCCATAATCTTACAGGAACCCAATGAAATCAATAAGAAATCCATTTTTAATACAATTCAGTATAAAACCTAATGGAATGAAGAAGTGTTTCTCTATGGATTGTTTTTTTGTTGCCAAAAATAACGGAAATTGAGTGTAAAAAATTGTGAATAACTTGATTTTTTCTTCTTGATTTCATGTGTTTCCCTTCTTGATAAAATTAAAAAAGATTAACCACATTAAAATAATAAGGAATCTCTTTGGAACAATCTTCTCTTCTTTCTGCTGGGGGGTACCCATTAGCCTAAAAACGTTTCATAGAGAAAATCTTCTTGATTCTATTAGGCAGTTTTGGCTCTGTGTAAAATTACTCATACATATGTAAATAGTAGAGTTGCATTAGATATCCGGCCACTATTCGGTATCCGGCCTAACTGGCCTTAAATATAGATACCATCTATATCCGGCCGCCGGATACCTCACATAAAACATTTCGTATATTGTATTTGTACTTCGAATGCAGATTTGAAAATGGAGCGACTGGAGGAAACCACCGGCTGTAGTTCCGCTAACATTTTCACAGAAAATTTTCAATTTTAGAGATTTTTTATGGCAGTTCGGTGCAACCGCTCGAAACAATCATTCCTAAAAAGTGTGCTGTTTTAAAAATTAACGTTCGAAATTTTTTTTTTACCAAATGGCAACGCCCAGGATCATTGCTACGCCGTTCAATACGACTTTAAAAACGAAAAATATAAAAAAAAAAAAAAAAATTAAATATCCGGCAGCCGGATATCCGGTTATCCGGCCTGGAAACCAGCCGGATATCCGGCATTCGGCCGTATACACTATCCGTTGCAATACTAGGAAATAGTAAAGCACATTTTAACCTTAACTGTAAGCAAAGTCTTGAGAAGGAATATTCTTTTTTTTATTTTTATTTACATTAGTCGTTCGGGATAAAGGTGGGTGGAAATCTGTAGGCTTCAGCTTTATATTAAAAATAATTGAACACAAATTAAGGTAATATTAGAACAAGCTCTACCATACATCCATGCTTGGGTTTTTTGTGTCCTTGATGAAAAAAAAAGAAAAATGAAAAAAATGATCGGGGTGATGATGAACTTCAAAGCATTTATATCTAGTGCTTAAAATCGATTAATGAAGAACCCAACTCTAATATAAGTTTGTGTATGTAATCTACTTAAATTTGCAAAGCTCCTTCCATCGTTTAATGGTCTCCAAATAAAAGCATTCAATTTCACTTATTAAAATGAACCGATTGCGAGCATAGCCCGACCATTTATTAACTCAATTAGAAAGTATTATATGTTATAATATAAATGATATACTATAATATGTATGTATGTATTATGTATATAAGTTTTCGAACTCGTTCAGTCCATTTGGAATATACATATATGTATGTATGTATATACTGTATGTGAATGAAACAATCTTCTCCATTTAATAGTGCTTGAAGGATTTGCTTTTAACCCTTATGTTGATGATGTCTGCCACCGTAAGCCGAAATATGTTGACCACCTGGAGGAGTGTAATTTTCCTCAACTGAAGCGTGTGGCGGATGTGTACGAATGTATTCCAATGCTTTTAAAATCGCTGGTGGAATTGGCGGTGGCGTAGGCAACAAATCACTCTGCGGCTGGTAACCATTTTCATCGGCAACATAAGCAACCCGAACATGAACACCTTCAGGTGAAATATACTCATAATCACCATGAACATTGCCCTGCTCATCGCCCGATTGTACCGCACGAATGCCATTTGTTGTCTCGAGAGCATAATCGAAACCATCCTGACGTACATCTGAGTGAAAGGATTTCGTATCGGCATGAACATCATCGCCAGATGCAGATACAATTGCTGCATGTGGACGTTGGCTACGATGCGAGGAGCTCAACGGGTTTTGTTGCTGGTGTTGTTGTTGTTGCTGCTGATATTGTAAATTTGTTAGAGCGGCCAGGCTGAAGCCGAAAAAGCCGATAAAGACCAACTATAAAAATGAGGAATGGAATTATTGAATAGACGAAAAATTAATAACGGATGATGTCCTCGTTCAAACTACACTTACCAATTTAAACATGTTGACTGACGATTGGTCGACTCGACACAGATGCTATCTGATGTTGATGAATTCCGCCAGCTATGCTTTATATACTCGTAACACAGAAAATAAATCATTAAATGTAATATCTGTAGAAATGATTTGATTGATTGCCAAAAACTATTTGAGATGTATCTCAAACTACTTACATACATGTATTTGCTTGTCTCCGACATATCACAGCTAACTAGATCTCTTTAAACCTTCAGTTAAGTTGAGTTCACCGCGCTTGGTAACCGGCCGAGTATTTTACTTATAATAAAAAATCGAAAATTTATTGCGTGCATCCACAAAAAAAAAAAAAAAAAAACAAATAAAATTACGCTTCACGTTGTTCGACAATCAAATTTATGAACATCAAACGAAAGAGGAGAAAGAAAAAAATCTTAAAAAAGGCAAAAAAAAAAAAAATAAAAGAGTTTATTGCATTTTCGACTCTAGGCCTTTGGTTCAACTGGTTTGCCAAAAAATCACTCGAAGAAAAAACAAACAAAAAAAAAGTTGGAAAAAAATGATAAAGTTTAATGAAAGCAATTTCACGGAACACGTTATCAAAAGAACGTTTTTGGGGGGGACATTTTATTATTTTTTTTTTTTTTTCAATTGTTAATAACCCGACGAAAGCGAGATTTTTAAAAGCTTGGAATAGATGTGCGACCATTAGATTAAATGGCTATGGGCTCTTAACATTGAAGATCGTGTTGGAATTCGAACAAAAATTTCACAACTCAAAATTCACTTTTACTGTGACTTTTTTTAAACCACTTTTTTTTTGTGATTTGTTTATTTATTTCATTCTTTTGACGCGCCATCGCAAGGAACGAGTTAGTCCGGCTGCACTTAAATGAGCAAAGTTCCGCTATGCGATTAATTTCGACTAGAATCCCGAAATATGAGACGCAAATTACCGATCGAAAGACGACGACTGCAGAATACAGATCGATATACATACATAGAGACATACATACATAGACGCGAATAAAGATACAAATGCGGACACATTTCATTATATTATGAATTAATTAGCAGGTTCCTAATATTCTTTTGCCATCGAGTATAAAAGCAAAGGAATACTCGGTAACAGCATCAGTTGACTACGAGTAGGTGATCAAATCGAGCATCCTCTAAGCACACAACACACACACACACACACACTTCAGCAGAAATGTTCAAATACGTAAGTGCGAGCAACAACAATACGAGAAGAGCTTCTTCTATTGAAAGCCAAAATAAATTGAAAAAAAAAAAAAACTAGAAAAGGGAACAAATTATAATGATAATGATAACATTTTCTTTTCCTTTGCTGCTTATTTAAATTGAAGGTCACTTTCTTTGCCTTGATTGCATTCGTTGCCGCTGCCGGTCCAAGCGACGAATCCCATGCTGAGGTGAAAACTCTTATCTCGGACGTGCGTGCCGATGGCTATAAATATGAATTGGAGACTAGCAATTTGATTCGTGCTGCACAAGTTGGAGATGTTCACGGTAATGTTCACGGTGACTACGAGTACGTTTCACCCGAAGGTGTTCACGTTAAAGTAACATATGTTGCCGATGAAAACGGTTACCAGCCGCAGAGTGATTTGTTGCCTACGCCACCACCAGTGCCAGCGGCTATCTTGAAGGCTCTCGCCTACATTGAGTCTCATCCTCCAGCAGCTGATCCACACAAACGCTAAGAAGGGAACCAAAAAAAAAAAAAAAAAAACAAAAAAAAACAAAAAACAAAAAACGCAAAAAATCGAGACTAAAACATTCATTCTTCTGGCTTTATGAGATCGCTGCAATGCGTTTTATTTTGAATCGATTTTTGTTTTTTGTTTTTTGTTCCATTCTGCGTTCTATGTTCTGTTATGATTTGAAAAACGTTTTATTTTAAAGAACGTGATACTCCTTTTTTTTCCTCCTCTTTTTATTTTTTTTCGAATAAAGAGTCTTCGTGTACATCAAGCAACAAAAAAAAAAAAAAAAAACATTTGTTTTAAATTAAAATTCTAATTTTCATTTAGGAATCTGTACTATTTCGCTAAGTAATCAAGTTTAGATAGCTTTGGGGTATGAAAAACAAAAACTTACCTTTATATGTTAAAATATAAAAATTTCGAAATTATTCATTCGAATGTAACATGCAGAGTTCGTGCAGACAGGCCATGCACAGTAAAAAAAAAAGAAAAAAAAACATTTCTACAAAGAGTGAGCGTCGCGCCGTGCTTCGTCTAGTGGACAAAAACTGAAATTTTGATGGTTAAAAATGTTACAAATTTAGTATCATTTCAAAGGGAATTCGTTCACTAGAAGAGGACCAAAATATTAGAACCTCAAAAATTGTTGTGTAGATGTTACAGCTCTTCAATGTCATGGGTTTTCCCTTTCTTAATTCATATTTTTGAGCGTTTTAGACAAAAAAATATCAATTAAATTTCATTCTTTTTTATATATAGGAGAATATTTTCTTTCAACTATTTCTTTTTAAATATCAGCTGGAAATGTGAATTTACCATCTGTAGTAAAAAAATGGAATTAATTTTTCTTTTTTTGATAACTCGAAATTGAGCAAAAATTTTTAGGAAAATACTTAAAACAAGTAAGGCATGCTCTGAAATCGAATCCCCATCATCAAAAAAAAAAACTCGAAATAGCTGAAATTTCTATTGAAATCATATTCATTCCGAATCTTTTTATGGGGATTTCTAGAGCATGCCTGATAGTCAGACAATTTTCGAAAAACGTCCTATGCCACGCCTACTTTTTCAATTTTTTCAAATAATATTACTTGCCTTAAAATATGTTCAAATATAAAATTTCATAAAAATATCTTGAAAAACTTCGATTTTAGAGCAGTTTTTGTGATTTTCGTAACAGACCCTAGTACTGGAGGTACCCCTAAAAATGGTCCGATTGGGTCCATTCTCGAACTTGTTCTTACTCATGTCGCCGTGAGCACGCATACCGAATTTTGTCAAGATAGCTCAACTCCTTCGATAAGATAACTGTATACAGACAGACGGACAGACAGACAGACGGACATGTCTCAATCGAATCTCCTGGTGACGCTGAGCATTTCTATATATATTTTGTATGGTCTATTTCGACTGGTTCTGGATGTTACACACAACCACAAAAACGCAATATACCCTCGACACACACCGAAAAAAATCCGTAGGTAATATTGAAGAAATGGGCTGCGTTATTGAAGAAACGGCAGTAAAAATAGAGCTAACTAAAAAAAGCAATCAATATGAATAAAGACGATATTCAATATGAAGAAATTCAAATCAGGAAAAAAATTTCGTTATATTGAAGATATATCTTCATATCTACGAAATTATTTTAGTCAAATTTCTTCAAGTATATTATCCTGCTTCGTTATATTGAAGAAATTTCTCATATCTACGAAAATAATTATTGATACTGAATAAATTTCTTCAATATTACGAAAGATTTTCTTTAATATGAAGAAATTTATTGAAATACGCAACCCTGCTTAGTTATATTGAAGAAAATTCTTCATATTTATATATTTCAAAATTTCATCATATGTATTAACTGTTGTGAGTCCCGTCTGTCTCACATCAGCCATTTTTTATATAGACAAGAAAATCTTCCAAATATCATACACACAAAACAGTATATTAACTTTCTCATTGCAAGCAATAATGATTGACTAAATAAAGACTCGCGATAAGAATTAAAAACAATTTTATGTTTATATGATTGTGTCGTTAAAAGGACGAAAATTCTAAAATATTATGAAAGGACTTAAAGAAATTTTTCAAAATAATGCAGCATTTTCCCTAAAAATATACTTTAAATCAAAATGTCAAGTCAAAGTAAATTACATCGAAATTAATTTATATATTATTTTTATTTAATATTGCGTTTCTTATAATGCCTCCAAAGATAAATATTAGGTGTAGTAAAAAGAAATCCATTATTTTTCCAATAGATGGCGTTATTTATCTGCATCTCGCGTTGTATAAGTCCGATCGTGTTCCGCTAGGGGGCATTAAAAAGATGACAGTTCCTACTAAAAAAGCTTTTTTGACACTTTTTTGATTGATTGATTCAGTTTTGTTTGAGAGCTTGTCAAAGATGGACATCAGCAAAGAGAAAATTCGCTACATTTTACAGTTTTTCTTCGATAAGGGAGAAAACGCAAGCCAGGCGGCTGAAAATGTGAATAGCGTTTATGGACCTGATACTGTAACAGCCAATCATGCGCAATTTTGGTTTCGTCGATTCCGTTCCGGTAACTTCGATGTCAAGGATGCACCACGCACTGGAAGGCCAATTGTCGAAAATGTCGATAAAATCATGGAAATTATCGAGTCCGACCGTCATGTTAGCACTGTTTCGATTGCAAAAGAGCTAAAGATTGCACAAAAAACCGTTTGGAACCATTGGAATAAGGCTGGATACACAAAGAAGCTCGATGTATGGGTGCCACACGAGTTAACGCAAAAAAACCTCATAGACCGAATTTCCATCTGCGAATCGCTGCTGAACCGCAACAAAATCGACCCATTTCTGAAGCGGTTGGTGACTGGTGATGAAAAGTGGGTCACTTACGACAACGTCAAGCGAAGACGGTCGTGGTCGAAACACGGTGAACTGGCGGAAACGGTGGCCAAGCCAGGATTGACGGCCAGGAAGGTTTTGCTGTGTGTTTGGTGGGATTGGCAGGGAATTATCTACTATGAGCTGCTCCCATACGGCAAAACTCTTAACTCGGAACTCTACTGTCAACAATTGGACCGTCTGAAGGAAGCAATCGCCCATAAGCGGCCAGCTTTGGCCAATAGGAGAGGAATTGTGTTCCATCAGGACAACGCCAGGCCACACACATCGATAGTGACTCGCCAGAAGCTCCGGGAGTTCGGTTGGGAGGTTCTTCTGCATCCACCTTATAGTCCGGACCTGGCACTAAGTGATTACCATCTGTTCCTGTCCATGGCGAACAATTTTGCTGATGAAACATTCGCTTCAAGAGAGGCTTCTGAAATTCGACTGTCTCAATTTTTTGCTAATAGGAACGAGGGCTTCTATGAGAGAGGCATAATGAAATTACCTTTAAAATGGCAACAAGTTATCGAACAAAACGGCGCATATTTGACCTAAATCGGGTCATTCTAACTATCTTAAATAAAGCCCTCAATTTCATGCAAAAATAATGGATTTCTTTTTACTACACCTAATATTATATATAGATATATATTTTCTGTACTATATTTTACAATTATATTCCAAAATTAAGCATTTAAAAGTTAGATATTGTGCTGAGTGTCACCGGATGCAGTACGAAATATGAACCTCACTCATATTCAGAAGCGTCTCCCCGTCAATGTGGCACTTTAAAAAATTTGAGTTTATTAAAAACGGAACACTTCGGAAAATATATATGACTTAATACACACCTATCAGATTTTCTGCGATTTTGAACGCATATATATACATATATATTTTCTTTCAATTATCAAATTAAACACAATTTCTCTGCTTCCATAAAAAAAACGCTTTTTCACTTCATGGACGAACTTTGCTTATGACGCTGAATCTTCTGCCTTAAGACTCATCAACCCCAATAACTTCTTAAAACTATTCACTTTTTCGTAATATTGAAGAAATTCGTCATATCTCAAGAATTACATTAGTCATATTGAAGAAATTTCTTTACTTATACGAAATAAATTCGTTATATTTAATATATAAATTAATTTTAAGACAATTTCTTCGTCATATTGAAAAAATTTCTTCATATTTACGAAATTAATTTCTTTATATTCACGAATACGTTTTGTTATATTAACGAAATTTCTTCATATCAACAAACAAATTACGTCATATTGAAGAAATTTCTTCATTTATACGAAAATTCTAAATTTTAAAATGTCCTGCGAAAGCTTTTGTCATATGTAAGAAAATTTCTTCAGTATGAAGAAATGTTTTCGTACCTATGAAGAAATTTTGTTATATTGATTAAACTATTTAACTCATATTGAAGAAATTTTTTTCGTTCCATTTACAAAATTTCTGCAATATAACAAATATTTTCGTCAGCATGAAGAAATTTCGTTATATTGACTAAAATTCGTATTCAAATATTTACGAAAATTTTTATTCAATATTACTGCCGATATTTCTTTCAGTGGCATAGTGTGTCGGGTATAAAAAGCGAAATACCACTCATTGATTATTACAAAATCTCCGAAACTAAAACATGTACATAGTTGAAATTTGGCGCATGATTTCCTTATAGCCTGTAGACATCCGCTCAGAGCTAATTTAACGAAACTCCATCCATATGGGGGTAAAACGGAGGTACTTGACGTATGAGCAATGTTTTCTAGGCACTTGCGTTACGTATACGTCTCATTTTACAAATAAGTGAACTACGTTGTGACGTGCAATGGTCAGATAGAGTGAAGGAGAGAGCGGGAGAAAGGATAAGCGATGGTATGCGTGGGACAGAGAGCGGTGGATAAGTGAAGAGATCAAGAGAGGGAGAGCAAGTGAAAAAGAGGGAAAGAAGGGTCTTAAAACGGACTTCAAAATTTTTTCAAAATTTCATTGGCAGTACAATGCTTTTTCTCGCGATCTTAGGCGAAATATTTGTCTTAGACCCAAAATTAAAATATTGAATGGCTTACGAGATATAGCCATAAGAAAGCGTGCAATTTAATTCTCGGCCACACTTTTCAAGATCGATTGAAAATTGACCTGTAGCCAACCTAGCAAAAACGAGTATAGGGATTTCCTACATTTATCAATCACTTTCAGGAACTGCAGTCAAAATTGTAGGTCTCACACTGTGGTGTTCACAAAAAAAAAAAAAACAAAAAGAAAAACAAAAAGAAAAAAAACCCCACTACTTCAAAAACCACAACGTTTGATTTCTCACCAGCAAGGAAGAACGTGCCCGTCTCTATCTGACGTTTCTAAATCAAATAATGCAGATTCAAATAGAAACGACCGAGTTGGATTATCACTTATTTAAATTTTGAATCCATTCGGTGTTATCTCACGAGCCATAATAAAAACTCTTTTGAAACACGTGCCAAACGAAAATACGTCGCAACGGAATGGAATGGAGCGGGTTTTTTTTTATTATTTATTTATTTAATAATTTTTTTTATTATTATTATTTCTTTTTTTTTTTAACAAAGGTAGGTACGTGATCGAATAGGACTTCCTGTAGTCATGGACAATTTTCAAAACACCGAAAAAGCATGAAAATTACTTTTGATAACCTGTTCCTACATACGCCACCTACAATCTTTGTCCAATCGACGATGAAAAGCATTGCCTCCCGGCTTTGGCTTTACTGCCCCGCCATCCATTACCACTGAAGCTGGATAAAGCCATAGCGTCTGGCATATAATCGCCTGAAAATCAGTCATTTTACTCGATTAATGCAAACTCATGCACTTTTGCGGTAACTTCTCGCACAATTCGACTTAACCCATTCATTACTAACGGCGGGAACATGTCTCCCATTGAGCTATCTCTTATTGAGCCGTTACACATACATGTTACCAATTTCATATCTATAAAAAGATTTCAATTGTGATCAGTAATATTTTGGTATCCAAATCGTGAGTATAAAACAATAATTCATTTTAAAAATAAAAAAAATCCAGTTTGAAAGGGTTAAGTCGCGAATAAGTTTTTTGATTTTGGTCTTGATCCTACACTGAGCGAAAACTACGATTGTGTAATTAAAAACGTTTCGTAGTATATTACGACCGTAGTTTTTTTTTACAGCAAAACTGTTGTACGGACGTATTCAAACTTGAGTTTAACAACCATGCGTATTCCTCAAGAGCTAATTTCACTATGGGAATTCATTCGAACCGTCGAAGGAGTGAACTCTGAGAACTTCTTTGGGTTAACTGTCAAAATACATGGAAGCTTTGACAGCTGTTTAAAAAGTTCTAAACCCTGCACTAATATGGACTGACCCAAGTGTAGCCTTCGGTCATTCCTTCATGTTACCAATGCTAGTCCCCTCATAATTCCACTTCTAATGTATTCAACTGACCTTTTTAACATGGAGGAGGGACTAGTCTGAAAAACGGCTGATCATAGGCCAGTTTTTTTGGGTCAATTGTCGTAATTTTGTCTGGTTTTAGGATAGTAAAATGAGGAAAATCAACTACAAATTTCTTATATACATATATTCCAAGTTGATGAAAGTGTCATTTACAGACTACCCTTAAACCAACCCGTTTATTACCGATCGCCGGCTAGCAGAATTCGATGGAGCGAACTGCCATAATATAACCGGTAGGATTTGGACCGGTCAGTCCTTCTTAGAAAACTGACCGGCTCATTACTGCAGGGAAAGTTCACTAAGTTCGAGGTCTGAATGAATACCCATAATATAGCAGGCGAATGAAATGTGTGAAAAATCGGAATTTCAAATAAATGGAAAAAATATTTAAAGGAAAAAAGGCAGTCTGAACGGAGAAAACTAGGTTCTCAACCATAAATTTAGAGTTAGGTTTCATAAAAAGTTTGCTTTAAAGTTTTTTATTCCTGACCGGGGATTGAACCCGCCGACTTTGGATTTCCTACTATGTACATACTACGCGAAGAAAATTCTTCTTTAACCAAGTTTTTATTATTTTTACTACAGTTTTTAGCTCAGTGTACAATGCAACATAAAGTGCATAGTATACCGTAGCAAGTCGCGATAACGTACAAAGAGTTAATGACAATGCAGACACAACTGAATCATGTCCTTCTTCTCCTCCTCCTCCTTCTAAACTTCTATGCTATGTGCGGAAGTATGAGTGGGCACGTGCGTGAGAGTGTGGGCCCGATACCCAGCAGCGAAAGCGAGTACTTCAAGAGTAATTTTAGGGGCTATTTTCCACTAGAAACTAAAAATTTTAATTTTTGTTTGGAAAAATATTTCAATTCTATGAAGCAGGCTTTGAAATTTAAAAAAAATGGAAGCAAATATCAATGAAAACTTTTGTCAAAATGCTGAAAAATTCTAAATGCGGCTGCAGTGGAAACTGCCTCTTTGTAGAGTAGTACAAAGAGGAGTGCAAGTACTCACTTCTAATTTGCTTTTGCATGTGATTAACTGTCGTTTTTAACATAATACTGGCATTGGCCAGTATTTTTTAATTTTTTTTAAAATTTTTCGATTTATAAATTTTTTACGAAAATTCAAAATTAACGATTAAAAAAATAAATGAAAACTTTGGAAAAAAAAATTCTTCTCACCCGAGCCAGGGATCGAACCCCGACTCATGCGGTTGCTGAGCGAGAGTCTTGAGCAGCAAGCGTTACATTAATGAACGAACTCATCCACCTTCGATCTCACAGGGAGTAGTAAACTTTAGTAAACTCGCCTTTAATATGTGAATCTGTTTTATTGTGAGTACTCACGTACCGAGTATGTTACTTCAAGAGTACTTGCTTTTGAGCTAATTACTCGCATGTACGCTGCTGGGTACCTTGCTGTAATATGGACTGACCCAATTGTAGCCTTCGGTCAGTCCTTCATGTTACCAGTAATAGCCCCTTCATATTTCCAACTCTAATATATTCAACTGGCCTTTTTAATATGGGCCCGGCATTGGAGAGGGATGATCCCAGGTCAGTTCTTTTGGGTCAATTGTCGTAATTTTGTCTAGTTTTAGGATAGTCAAATAAGGAAAATAAAAAACCAATTTCTTAGATATATTCTATGTTGATGAAAGTGTCATTTACAGACTACCCTTAAACCAACCCGTTTATTACCGACCGCCGGCTAGCCGAATTCGATGGTGCGAACTGCCATAATATAACCGGTTGGATTTGGACCGGTCAAAGGCCAGTCCCTCTTAGGAAATTGACCGGCTAATTACTGCAGGGTATTTATACAACAAATACTCGAACACGTTTGAAACGATTTTCCGCACACGTACTTACGAAAAGAGGAAAGCAAACAAAAGGAATAAAAGTTAAAGATTTCTCACAAAACACTTTGGATTTCAATGCACGTTTGTCCAGCGTGAGGTATATATTTTTTTTTTTGTTTTGAAAAACCAAGAAAAAATAAAATCCCATGACATTGAAGTTTTGCATTTCCTGTAGAGCATCCTCCTATCCCGCTTTTTCTATCTCCTTGCTCGCTGCTATGTTACTTTGCGTTGGTGCCTTCGTTCATTAATAATCATTTCAAATAACAAAACACCTCAAGCGTTAAAACATGCGCAATCAGTGACCACAACTGACCTTTTTCATTTCCCGCACGTCTCCGGTTGACCATCATTTAAGAGTGATAATTGAAAAAGCACAATGACGCTTAAGGGTAAAGCTACTGTATTTATTTTCGGGGACAAAGGGCTTTCTATTAGATAAAATATACGAATAAACAGTTTCACTTGAAATGACAACGAATTTCGTGGAAAAATTTCGTCCGGTGAAATTTTTAATCTCGTTAGTTGTTTCGTCCGAATTGTGGTCTGCAGTAGGGAAAATAGAAACTAGCAAATTAACTCAGGCAAAATGCCATATAGAATTGGGTTGAATAATGAACTCCATCTCGAGTGGGCTTTTAACGTTACGAGTGCAGGCAAAATACGCAGTAAACCCTCAACACAGAGAGTCTGTCATGTATGTATGTATAAAAAAAAGGAGTCAAATTGTGGATGCAACACTTTTATTAATTTATGATATTAAATGTTCAACTATCCTTTGCGTATATACTTTCCAAATGTCAGGTGAGTAGGGATTTCTCACTTTCGCTTTCAACTTCTGTCAACTCTTTTGTTTTTCTTTTTTTTAAAGTTTTTTTTCTTTAATTCTGATTAGAGGCATTTTTATCATGTTGCGAAGAAAAAAAAAAAACAAAACCAAACGAAACCTTTTAAATCTTCTCGCTCAAATGTGGGCATTTAATCTCATGAGCCTTTCAGCAACGTACACAGGAACTTGAAAGCAATTCATCATTCGACGAGACCAACTTAAGCGAATAGAAAAGGGGACTTCCGACGAATCGGCTAGTTTTTGCGTTTGATGTGCTTTTGACGAAGGTCAGCAGAAGGTCTTGTGCGTTCAATAGGGAATCCGAACTTGAATTCAAAGGTCCAGCATGTTATGTCATGCCATGCTAGGAACCGAAGAAATTCGCACGTTGGAAGGTACAATTTTTTTTGCAGCATATTTCGAAAAGAAATTCATGCCATGTCGATGGTATGAGTGAAACCTGTGACTGCTAGCATTGAGCTCTCTTGTCAATGGATTCCAAAGAAATTTAACATCGACTTTGATTTTAATTTGCTAACAGTCAACAGCAATTAATTGGACAATACTCGACACAGTGCGCAAATAGGTGGCTAACCAACAGAGAGCAACAAAATCCTGTGAATTCCTATTCTGAGGAAATATGCAAAAGCAAACAGAAAAGGAATATGATTTCCGAGAAATTTTGGTAAACAAATACTATTGAAATAAAGCACCTAAAATTATGCATCATTTCCGTTCCGTTTTCTGTTTGAATGGTTCTTCTTAACTCTAAATTAGGCTGCAATAGAAACAATTTGTAAACATTTTAAGCTAGCAAACATTTTAGGAGTGATCATATTTAAGAGTCCGAAATTTTTACATGATATAATACTCGGAAGCATGAAGTCGAAATGAGTCCGAAATAGATGGGAAATAAATTTGAGGGTCCGAAAAACGAGTCCGAATTATATAAGGAAATATGAGTGAGACACTGATAGGTGCAGAACCACGAATATAAGGACCTTATTTCAAAAGAAATTGGCTCTCATATGAACACATTCGATATGTTGAACGGACTCATATTGTGGACGACTTGCGTAATTTTGAAGCTTTTTGAAGAGCTCATTATGAAGGCTCCGACTCCGATTTGGGAGCCATGTATGATGACTTTAAGACTCAGAGTGTGGTCTGAGTAAAAGCTTTCGAAACTGAAAATTTCTCGCAAATACAATATGTGTAAAAGGTGTTACCTACGGCATGTGTGGCATTGGTCAGACTACAGAGGTTAATATGTGGTGAAAAATGAGAAAAGAAAAACTTTTATGTAATCATCAGGGCTCGGATTTTGATGACTTTTATAAAATTAAAGCATACTTTATGGGGCAAAATATTTTCGTACCACCACTTTTGCGAATAAGTTAAGCGAAATTGAACTTCAAACCCCTTTTATAACTTCAAAAAAATGCATATGGGCATTTCCACAGAAAGGTCTACCGGAAATGAAAATGCCCCAGTTCCTTAAAACAATTTTTGGGTATGTACTATCATAGTAACACATCTAAATTCCACTATTTAAGAAGATTGGTGGTTATAGTCAGCCCTCATTTCTGTAAAACATAGGTAAAGGCTTATTTTGTTGTATTTGTATTTCTTAAATTACCTTTAAAAGTGCTTTATCTATGAAATTTGGGCCATTTTAGTAACCTGATCAATGGAAGTTATCGTCCTTAATAATTCCATTCAGAAGAATCAACCAAAACAACAACAACAAAAATTCTTTAACGAATAAGTTGATAATTATCTTCTAATAACGCAAGCTCAATTAAATATTGTTTTTGATAAAATTTATTAGTGGCCCTTCTATTTATAATACAAGAATTTATGAATTAAAAGGAAAAAAGGTTAACATAAAAGACTATTTTCATGACTAAAACCCTTTTGAAATTTTAGTAACGTAACGCCAAGTAACGTAACGCCAGGTAATTAAGGCCAATAAAAAACGAACGACAAACGATTTTACAATTTTAAAACTTGGAAAATGAACTCTTATATTTTCCAATCTTATTGCTATAAGTTTAATACGAAAAGTTTTGCGAAATTAGCAGAGTTTTGAAATCTTATAATCTAAGTCATAAACCCACTTCTGTTTTTCGTAACGTAACGCTAGGACACTTTTTTGCTTCAATACTCAAATCCTTATGGTCTATTGGTCTAATTTTTTTACTGAACATAGTGCTACTTTATTAGTATGCAAATATTAAAAAACTTTTTTTAAATTTGCAATTCTTCATTTAAAAAAAATTTTGTTTTTCGTTCGAATGTCACGTAACGTCAAAATGGAAATGCCCATATTGAAGTTAAAAATCGATTTGAATTTTAACTTTATCTGAGTTGAACAAAATTTGTGCTCCATAAAGTATGCTTTAAAATTATAAAAGTCAACAAAATCCGAGCCATAGTTATCGTCTATCTGTGGGCATATATTCTACATTTACGATATAAATGTTTTCGCAAGCAAATTTTTTAAAACTTCGTTTTCCTAAAACTATGCTCAGATTTATGCGAGAATCTATTTATTTGGAGTTATTTTGATGCGGTTGGATTTTTTTTCAATTTTTGGTCGTGTCGGTTGCGATTATAATGTGATTTACCGTACGTTAATCGTACAAGAGACGACGAGTCTGTAAAATGTGAGTTAATGCCATCAACGGAGAGGGTAATTTTTTAAAATATTTTTCTTCTGATTTCGAGTATAAATTTGCAGCGATTTGCAATACCAAACCGGTATCAAAGGCCATCCGGATTAAGTTTGTGTGCCCTAAGAAGTTGTCCACTTTTAATTTTCTTTCAAATATTAAATATTTAAATGCTTAAGATATTAACCCCCTTATTCATAATCAAATTTTAAATTTAAAACATTGTTTAAATGTCTTTCCATACAAAAATTACATTTAAACAATATTCACCCCTATTATGATTGTCGACTACTGATAGAGAATCGAAAAATTTCTATCGTCGACTAAAATTTTTCATTTTCTAGTATGTGGAAAATTAAAAATTTTTGTCAAAGATAGAACTTTTTCGATTCTCTATCAGTAGTCGACAATCATAATAGGGCTGATTATAAATTTAAAATTTGATTATGAATAAAGGGTTAAATATTTTAACTAAATAGGTTATTTGACAATTCATACAGTGAAGGTCATATAATTTATTAATTTCACTTCATATGGTGAAAAATTGAGAGCATATTTAAAGGGTAATTTTTTAAAAGTTTTTTCTTCTGGTTTTGGGTCCAAACTTTCAACTTTGCAGTTCCAAAACGCTATCAAGGACCGTTCGAATGCTGTTAGTTTGCCACACTGAGATGTCCAGTTTTATTATTCCTTCATTTAAATGAACAAATTTTCATAAAATTCGTAGCGGTTTGGAAGCTATGGGTTCAGAAATGGTAAAAAGGCGTAAGAAATTGTTAAATTTATGAGATTTTTTCTATTTTTAGCTTTATGGATGGACTTTTCTCGGGTCAGCTGGCAGTACAATTCTTTTCTCCCAATCTTAGGCGAAATATTTGTCTTAGACCCAAAATAAAAATATTGAACGGCTTACGAGATATAGCCATAAGTAAACGTGCAATTTAATTCTCGGCCACACTTTTCAAAATCGATTGAAAATTTACCTGTAGCCAATCTAGCAAAAACAAGTATAGGGATTTCCCACATTTATCAAAGACTTTGAGGTACTGTATTCAAAATTTGGTTTACATTCAATGATCTCAAAAATTTCTTAAAATATTCTCTGTAAATATGTAGAAAAAATTTCAATCGAATATCATTTCCCGATGGAGAAATCTCATGTTCATTCTTTAAAATAAAAAAAAAATCCACTTTGCACAATTTTCATCTGAAAACGATCACAATATCCTGAGAATGGAGCAATTTTCCAAAAAGCGATAGCTTCTTCAATTTATAGAAGTTCACTTAGTTTTATTATTTTCGATAGTTTTGAAAGAAACTTCAAAAAAAAAAAAAAAATTGTTTTTCCTTTTACCCAATTTTAATAAAATTAAAAAATCAAATTGATTGAATTGAGTAGAAAAAAAAAATTATTTCGTTTTTAAATTAATATAAATGAACAAAATTTTTGCTGTGCAATCGCATCATCAATCATATTAGCTTTTCAGGAAAATTTTTTATATAAAAACAATGAGCACACCGCAAATGTTGAACGATGCGAGTGAAGAGGTTCCCCCGCCAAAATTAAGTTTATTAAATCGGCGCGGACTGATCGGAGTGATTCATGTGACAACATCGACCGTTTATTTTTCGGCCTATAGTACGGCAGATTTTCGGCAAATATTGAGCGCGAAAGAGGAAATTCAATTGATGATGCCAAAAGATGGCTGGTTCGAAGAGGACGCCGTCGATATCATGAACGCGATCTATCAATGTTGTTCGGATCTTTGCGCTTCGTTGGAGAAGCACGGACAGAAGCGGGATGACATAACGTGCATTGCAATCGCGAATCAACGTGAAACCACAGTCATTTGGGACTCGGCGACAGGAGAGCCATTGTACAAAGCGATCGTTTGGAATGATATAAGGACATCGAAGATCGCCGACAGGATATCCAATCGATTGTCGGAGAAACAGCAGCAGGAATTGAAGAAGAAAAGTGGCCTAATAATTTCCCCATATTTCTCGGCATTCAAAATACGTTGGATGATCGAAAATGTACCTAGCGTGAAGGCGGCCATTAAAAGAAACTCATGCAAAGTTGGAACACTGGACTCATGGATAGTTTGGAATTTAACCAAAGGTATGTGATATATATATATATATATAAAATATTTTGCATTCGTTCATTCGTGGCACTTTGCAAAATTTCAATTGAATTTTCAGGCAAAGTGCACATCACTGACGTTACGAACGCTTCGCGTACGATGCTGATGAATATAAATACCCTTGCTTGGGATGAGGAACTATTGAAGATCTTCGACATTGATATATCGATATTGCCAAAGATACGAAGCTGCTCGGAGGTGTTCGGTCGCGTAACCGCGAACAGCTTTGCGCTCAAAGAGATCTCCATATGCGGTATTATTGGCGATCAGCAGTCATCGCTTGTCGGTCAGATGTGCTTGGAACGCGGCCAGGCCAATTGCAATTATAATTTGGGATGCTTTTTATTATATAATACGGGAAAGAATCCGGTCGATTCGGCAAAAGGATTGCTAACAACGGTCGCGTACAAAATGGGACCGAACGCCCATCCGATGTACGCATTAGAGGGCTCCGTTGCTGTCGGCGGCCGTGCATTCGATTGGCTGAATAGAAAATTTCAAATACTCCCGAATGTCGACGAAGCCGAAGCGTATGCCAAATCGATTAGCTCGACCGAGGGACTCTACTTTGTTCCAGCTTTCACTGGCCTCTATGCTCCGTATTGGTGTAAATCGGCACGTGGCATTATTATCGGTCTAACGAGATCGCATAACGCTAGGCATATTGTGCGGGCGGCCCACGAAGCGATATGCTATCAGGTTCGTGATATAATCGAGTGCATGCGTAAGGACTGCGGTCTACAGCCGGATGTCTTGCATGCCGATGGCCTGCTAAGCGTGAATCAGACATTAATGCAAATGCAAGCGGATATATCGGGAATAAAAGTTTTGAAATCATCACGTCCGGATTGTGCGTCATTTGGCGCTGCAATAATAGCTGCGCATGCGTACGATTTTGATCTTTCGCAACTGCGCAAGGCCAAGGAGGCAAGCAAAAGCTACGATCCGAAAATCACGAATAAAGATCGTGAAATGGGATACAAACGATGGCGTCGCGCCATCGAAAGGAGTAAAAACTGGTCGGACGCAAGATCCGAAAAGAAAATAAGCGAACCATTCGCTATCGATCCGCGTATCATGATCGCTCTATTCCTTATCATTGTGATTGTAGCCGTTGTTTTCATCATGAACATGAACTTCAACTGGAATGAAAATGCACAATGTCAGCGCAGTACGCTGAGAGCCAGAAGACGCTGTCGAATGGAACGAAGAATGGGACTCTGAAGGCTCGCATAATTTGCTGGGCTCATTGTTGCGGCCTAAAAATATCGTATTCTGTGATAAAAACATTTTCGACATTTAACTCATTTTTTTTTTTTTTTGCGCAAATAGAATTTTAAATTTTTGAGTTAAATTTTCCAGGAGAATGTCATTGGGATAAAAGAGTTCGGAAATATTGCATTCAATTAGCTTGTTTCAATCTGTGGCGATCTGAGGATAAAGAGCATTTCGTTTTTTTAATTAATTCACAAAAAAAAAAAAAAAAAAATTCACAGAAAAAAAAAGAAAATGTTGCTCCGCTTTATGCTTCAGATGTAAAAAAAATTTTTTTTATGGAAATATTGGCTGTGAATATTGAGCATAGTATTTTAAAAGTATCCACATATTCAGAATATCATAAAATTTTTTCGAAAGTGACACAGCAGGAAAACGCGGCTTCATCCACATCTTTCGTGTTTGATGTTTGTTTTGGGAAAATCACAGAAGAATTTCAACAATTCAATTCATTTAGCGATTTATTAAGAATGTAATCAAATTTATGAGAATTAAAAACAATATACCATGAATTATGATGAATTTGTTCAAGGCGTTTTTTTTTATTTTTAATTTTAATTTAATTATTTTTAATTTATTTTTCAAAGAATAATAAATAATTATATTAATGGGATCAAGGCAGAAGAAATTTTTATTTTGCTTCCTTTATATGCGATCTAAAATTTCTACGCTTTGCTCTTATTCATTCAGATTTCATTTGCTCTTAGCATTAAATTGTCGACGAAAAAAAAAACAACAACAAGGATGGGAGTAAGGACCTGTTAAAAAAAAGTGAAGATAAAGAAATTTTTTCTTTTGAGTTCAAATAATGATCATTAATGAGATGATTATGCACCGCAAACCGCTCTTCCAAGCAAGCAATTTCTGGCCAATATTTAAATCGATATTAAGGCAATGAGCTTAAGAGTCTGGAGATATCTAGCGAAAGACAGAATAATAATGGAGGAAGATCGCGGGCTCTATTTCCAAAAATGTAGTCCGCTCAGTCAACATGCTGCGAAAGTTCAGTAAGGTAGCTCAGTCAACATGCTGCTTCTCATTGAACTCGCATCCCTAAACAGAGTTCACCTGGTCTGGAATCTAGGGCATAGTGGATTTGAGGGAAATGAGAAAGCTGATGAATTGGCGAGGAAAGGAGCAGCCGCAACCTTCGTTGGGCCTAGACCTTTCTGCGGTCCATCGTGGAGTTTCTTCAAACTCAAAGTGGGTGCCTGGCTTGAAAGAACAGCTCAGAATGAATGGAACGATATTACCGGGCACAGATAAGCTAGAGACTTTATGCCAGTCTTCTCAAAGGCCAGAACGAAAGAGCTCTCATTGCTCAACGGGACTGGAATTCGACTTGTCACAGGGTTTCTCACTGGACATTGTAGAGTAAACAAACATCTGTCAAACCTTGGTTTAACTAGAGACGACAGCTGCAGATTCTGTAACGAAGAAGAGGAGACAGCGGAGCACAATATGTGCCACTGTGATAGTCTTGCAAGACTCAGACTTCGTTACTTATATACCGCCTACCCCTACCCGCAATGGAGGTAGGTAATATATCTCCACGGGACATTGTGGCATTCTTGAATGCCAATCGCCTATGGAATTAGAAAAGGGTAGTCACAATAATCCTTGCAGGATGCAGTGACGCGGAGACTCGGTTCCCAAACCCATTGTTAATCTAATCTAATCTAATCTTATCTAATCTAATCTAATCTAATCTAATCTAATCTAATCTAATCTAATCTAATCTAATCTAATCTAATCTAATCTAATCTAATCTAATCTAATCTAATCTAATCTAATCTAATCTAATCTAATCTAATCTAATCTAATCTAATCTAATCTAATCTAATCTAATCTAATCTAATCTAATCTAATCTAATCTAATCTAAGGTAGCACACCTTTTACCCAAATTCTACTCAACATTTGCACAGCATTTGAGTCTGCTCAATCCATCCATTGATGATTAAGTAGAGCTTAGAAACAATATTAAAATTATTCAAAAAAAAAAAAAAATATATATATTATATATATATATAAAAAATATATCCATATTAAATATGCGGTCTTATTCTAAATGAATATTTCCCGGGAGCTTTTTCACATAGAAAATTTTCTTCGGGGAAAAAGGATGTATTCTAAGCCTAAGAAATAGGAAAAAATTGTATGACCTTTGCTGAAGAAAGTTTAAAATACTTCATCCCTTTATATTCACTTCTCCAGTGTGCTTCAAAATATTCCTGGGGAATTTTCCGCTGTAGATTTACGAAAAAATTCCCCCATTTTAGACACAATAGGAAGGCGATAAAAAGGGAGCAAGAATTTCGTACATTTTTAAGCAAAGGTCTTCATCACGTTCCTTATTTTATTGACGCATAGAATTCTCCCATTTTTAGCGGAGAAAAATTTCTAGGCGAAAAATTCTCGTAGGGCTCCATATTGAAGAACTTCGAATTGAGTACGAAATCAAAGTAGTTTAAAGTTTTTGAAGGTTAAAACTTTCAAATGATAGCCTTCGGGAGAGTTTCAATCAGGTTTATTAAGACTTAAGGAATATTATTCGACAATTAAAGCTTTCAAAGTTCTTAGACCGAGTTGAAGGCTACGACCATTAAATCAAAGCTGATCAATCGGAATGAAACTGTTTTTGAAAGGTCGAAAAGTCGAATGAGAAATATATTTTTAAGGCGTGGAGAAAAAATTCAGTCCGGCCCTTAATTTTCCTTTTTTTTTTTGACAAAATTGAATTAAAAAAAAAAAAACAAAAAAATACAAATAAAAAATAAAAACAAATAATATTGAAAAACTATATGACATCGATTTTCATATAGGCTCGCTGGAAAATATTTTGATATAAAGTTTTACGAAATATATTTTTATTTTGATCAGAATCTTGCGAACATTTTACAAAAATAATGGAACAAAATCCATCGTAGCTATGTCGGAGCACTTCCTAACACCGTCTCCAAGCCACGCAAGCTTTTTTTGTTCTCACATAAATAACGAAGAAAATAAGCACATCCAAAGGAAGCCTCTCATCGCGGTCATTTATGTTGGTCAAGGCGAAGTGATTGTCACGATTTATAAATTACCAAAATTAACGCACATTGTGGGTAGAAAATCATTTGTGCAAATATATAATCCACATTCGGGATGGTACGAGCAAGACGCACAAGAGATCATACGTACGATTTACAATTGCTGTAAAAGTTGCTGTAACGATTTGATTAAATATGGTTACATGAGATCGGACATCGAAGCGGTAAGTGTAACAAGCGAAAGAGAGACAATAGTCATATGGGATCCTCAGACGGGGAAGCCAATTCATCGTGCGATCGCTGCAAATGATACAAGAGCAACGGAAATAGCAGAGCAACTTGTTTCATCGTTACCCAAAAAGGATGAAAATTTTTATAAATCCATTACGGGTCTGCCTGTCCTAGCGAAATTTGCCGCTCTAAAAATCCGATGGCTTCAGCAAAACGTCACTGAAGTGAGGAAAGCAATTCAAAATGGAAGCTGTAAGTTCGGTACTCTCGATAGCTGGATAGTTTGGAACTTGACGAAAGGTAAAAAAAAGGAGATAAGTAAAAACCAAAAAAAAACAAAAAAATCAAAAGCCGAAAATGTTGAGAAAACACAAAAAGTTCAATTCAACCCTACAAGTATGCATTTAAATATTTAAGAGAAAAATTTACGTACGAATTTTGAATTTATTTATTGATTTATTTCCATGCTGGAGCTTACTTTCAGCTTTAACATGATCCATTCAATTCCATAATACCCTTCAGAATATTCATATACCTATATATTAGGTGGATCGGACTAGCAGAACGTTTTTCTATGGACCACACTTAATAACGCAATGCTACAGCGTTTCTGCCCTTTTTTTCTATTGGGTACTAAATACCCACTTAAAAAAAAAAAAAAATGCAGGTTTTTACTGACAACTTTCACATTTGTCATTATTCTATGGCTTTAAATGTTCGTTACGATTCTCGCAAAAACTGGTATGCCTAATATTGGGATAATTTGCACTGGTTGCTAATATATGGCTCGATATATGAGTGAAAGTAGCGAAAAATGGCCCTTATGACCTCATAGAAGCCATAATTAGAGTCGTAGGGTTGGATTTAGGCACTTAAAATTTACGTACGATCTTCACCTTTCCGAATTAGGTATTTTTGATTGGCTTTTTTATACGTTAATTGAGTTATGACCCGAAATATGGGGCAAAGTAGAGAAAATTGACTTTTTCACATTTTGGGCCATATCTCGGAAACGCTACTTAAATCCATCAAACCATTGACCTTTTTGAAATGGGGGAGTCCTAAGCTAACATAAAATAACCAATAAAAAAAAGGGCATAAGAAAAGTTTTTTTTGTAGCATTGTGTAATTATGCCGAAGAAACCGTGGGCCATATCGCGCGAATGTTAATCCTGCGCTTTTGCAATCAAAAGTTTTCCATTCTATATTCGAATTATTTTTGTCGTCATTGTTGGTGGAAACATCTCAAGAAACAGATAAACAATCACACCCAAATCTCTCAAAGATTTGAAAAAGTTTTATATTTTCTTTAATAACTATTTTAAAATAGCCAAATCATGTTGATTCTTCAACCAAAAAATATATTTATCATGCCTAAAATTATGCTAAGTCCAGAAAAAGTAATATTCAATTGAAGAACCATTTTGATATGGGAGCCGTGAGTAACGTTGAAATCATTAGTGGTACTCATGCAGCTTCGCAAATGCCTTCGCAATTTTTCCCATCGTAAATTTTCATATAAATTTTCACAGTTTTGTGACAAATTTCTCATTTCCCACAATTTGCGAAGCTGCATGAGTCTCACTATTACATAAAGAAAAAAACAAACCAAAGTGGAAAATGAGTCACCTAAATCCCAAATAAAAATTAAAAATTTACACAGGTGAAATAAAACAACAGCAAATGACAAAAAAGGCAGGCAAGCCAAATGTATATATAAACACGATTTCACATATCGCACACCCTCTTCTAAGGTGACACAACTCAAAAATCGTCAATTTTGAGTTAACATATGGAACTTGGTCATAGTTAACCTCTCTATCTGCACAAAAAATTCTATTCCGTTTTGGCTATTATAAAAAGCTGAAATACCCCGTCAATGCCTTTCCTCTTGCTTTAATTGACACTGCAACGCATTTTGTTTTTTGCGTTTTCTGAAAAATGAGAAATTTTGAGTTGTGTCACCTTAGAAGAGGGTGTGCGATATGTTAGCTGAGGTGGTCGAAGTGGCTAAGGTGATAGTAAAGATGCCTGATGATCAGGGCTCGGATTTTGTTGACTTTTATAAATTTCAAGCATACTTTATGGGGGAAAATTGTTTGCCTACCAAAATTTTGCGAATAAGTTAACCGAAGTTGACCTTCAAACCAGGTTTCTCACTTCAAAAAAATATCGAAGTTAAAAAACGATTTTAATAATAACTTTTTTTGAGTTTAACAAAATTTGAACTCCATAAAGTATGCTTTAAATTTATACAAGTCCGATTATTAATACCGTTTACAAATGGGTACGCTTTGTGGTCTTAAGGGGGTTGTCTCATTGGCGAGGCTGTTTTTGGACCTTTTTTTAAAAAAAATTCCTGACAGACAACGAAAAGAGCCTTTTCAACTAAATTTATTTTTATTGTGTTGGGAATGAATGAAAGTTAATAAAGAAGCACTTTGCTTTTTTATGTGAGAGGGCGGTTCAAAAAGTTCTCGGCCATGAAAGTGGATGCGCAAAAAAGGTGTAGAGCTGGCTGCCACGATTCCAGGTCTCCAAGTTGTTAGAAAAAAAAAACCGAATTACTTATAATCAGTATAGATCATATACAGGGTGTTCCATACTCAATGGATCAAAAAAGGAGGTGATAGGGGGACCCCATACAAGCAAAAAATTGTGTGGAAGGGGGGTTCATCTTGCACTCGTAAGGAGCTAGAGGCGCGAAAAGAATTCGACTAAATTGGTGAGCATACTTTTGGGCGGATATGTAAAACTAAAAGACTATTCAGAAATTTTTAAATTTCTTAGATTTTTCTTTTTCTCATACTGCCTAAAAGTGTGCTCAATAAATTTGATTAAAGTGACTTTTTTGGGAGTCAAAAATACAAAATAGTTATTTTCAAACCTTAGTTTTGCATTGATTGTGAACTTTTTTTTTTAGCAACCATGGTATCAAATTGAAGAGAAAACCTCAAAGTTTTCGAAAAGAGTAAAAAAAAGAGGCTCGATCGTATTTATTTTGAATTAAATAACTTTAAAACCCAAAATTACACTATTTTAGGCTTAGATGGTAGTACCAGAGAAAACGGAGTTGAATTATTTAAAATCGTAGTATGCAGTGTTAACGGAAAACCGCCAAGCTTTTCATATCATATGTATGTGATTTTGAATATACGGCCTGTAAGTGAGGAGCACCAGTGAAAAAACCAAAATATTGTTTTTTGCATTTAACTCCTCAGGGGTGCATTTGCGAACCCCCCTTGCCATACGATTTTTGGTCCATCTGGACCCCACTATCACCTCCTTTTTTTGATCTTTTGAGTACGGAGCACCCTGTATAATCATTATAGAATGAATCTCAAAAAAAATTTTGCCGTTTTTATTTTGACAAATGGCCGCCATCCATTGAAAAATGACCCATCGATTTCGGGTATATTTTTTTGTAGTTCAGTGTAAAAATAATAGTAAAAAATTAAATGATTTTTTGAATTTATTCGAGCTATTAGTAAAAAATTTTTTAAAATTCTGATTGAGGTTCAAGCCATAATGGTGACAATTCTGCTCTGATTACACTTTGTTTCATTAAAATCGGTCCAGTTGAAATGGAGAAATCATGGCAGCCAGTTCAAAAAAAGTGGTTTCGAGATAAATGCGTTTAAAGTTTGAAGCAACGCGAAAATAACTCGTTTTAGCGCAGATTTTGCTCGACAAAGAAGGCTTTATCTTCTAAACTATTTCGAATTTCCAAAAATGATTTGGGTACGATATTCTCAAATATCCGAGCTATAAAAAAAATGCAAAAAAAAATGGGAAAATTTTTTTTGCCCAATGAAGACAACCCGCTTAATGATGCGACGAAGTTTCCCTTACAGCCAACCTGTCGCTGCCACAATTCTCGGCAAATTCAGGAAAAAAAATATTTTCGATTGCCTTTAATTCGACTGCGATTAATGGCTTTGACCTATGGTTGACTGAGCATTCCTTCTAAAAAAACAATATTCTTGAATCTAGTTTCACTAGTCGCATCTTTTTGTCGAACAATACGATCCACCTTACTGTATATGTATACTTTTTGGGATGAATTTGATTGTTTGCGATTGCGCCCTGTTCAATTAATTTAATTTAATTTAATTAAATTAATGAAAAAAAAAATTTCTACAAAAATTACAGGCGCTTTTCACGTAACGGACGTAACGAATGCATCGCATACGATGCTGATGAATATCAAAACATTGCAATGGGATCAAACATTGCTTAGGGCATTCTCTATAAATAGCAATATTTTGCCACGGATATGCTCTTGCAGTAATGCATTTGGACGGGTCACCGATCCGGATTGTATGCTGCTAAGTGCCGAAATAACTGGAATCATTGCCGATCAGCAGGCATTGCTGGTGGGACAGTTATGCTTACAGCCAGGAAAAATTAGCGTGCACGTTAGCGACGACTGCTGTTTGCTCTGCAATACGGGCGACCGATGTGTCTTCTACCGGGACGCAATAACGACGGTCGCATACAAATTCGACGATAATTCCTGCTGTATGTACGCCTTGGAAGGGAACATTCTGAGATGCGGTAAACTATTTGAATGGCTGCATTCGAATGTTCGGATACTGTCCGATGAGGGTGCGGCCGAAAGTCTAGCAAAATCGGTGAAAACAACGAATCACGTATATTTTGTGCCGGCGTTTGCTGGACTGCAAGCACCATATTGGCGTAAGGATGCACGCGGCGTGCTCGTCGGCCTGACGGACAAGACGAATCGTGGTCATGTTGTGCGTGCGGCATTCGAATCGATTTGCTTTCAAGTATACGATATTGTTGAGTTTATGCGTAATTGTGGAGAGTACGATCAGGATGTTATATACGCGGCCGGGCCATGTACGTCCAAAGAGTTTCTGATGCAAATGTTAGCAGATATATCCGGTCTGCATGTTGTTCGTTTTAACAAGGTCGATTCGATTGCTTATGGCGCAGCAATATGCGCCGGACATTCCATCAATGCTGTTGATATGGCGCGCATTAAGCAGGGAATTTGGAGGAAAAGCATCGACTTCACAACGTATATACCGTTTTTAAGCATTGAACAGCGCATCGCACGCTATGCCAAATGGCGTCAAGCCGTTGCACGCACTGTCGGCTGGATCGCAAAGTCGAATGGAAATCGAATATTGGAGAATGGAACTACGTTGGGTTTTTTGTTCATAACGATGGTATTGCTGATTAAAACCATATTTAAAAAATCTACAAATTAAATATGCCTTCATTTTTTTTTGTTTTTTCTTAAATACCGATGAAAGCATGCAACGTATACTTATGGTTTTTTTTTTAAATTTTATTTATTTATTTTTTTAAAAATATTTTTGTTAAAATCTTGTTTTCTGTTCTATAAGTTTTTTTATATTAACACATTTTGGAGAAAAAAATTAACGTATAGCTTTTCCATTGAATATGCTTTTGGCATCAATGTGAGCCACAAAATAGACGTAAGATTCATTTTTTTCTTTCAATTATCATTGCCTACTTTTAGGACGGGATAATATAAGCAACACTGGACAACAAAAATTTATCAGCCCTATTTTATTTATTCTCTGGATTTTTTCACGGCTGATTAAAAAAAAAAAGAATGCTCATATTCTAAACACATGGGGAAGTGAATAAGGGTGATAAAATTTCGAACACTTTTTCAGCATAATATACAATCGCTAGGGTGGGTTCGGAAAAAATTCCCAAAAATTGACGAAAATTGCGTTAAAAACGAAAAAAATCTCGTTAGTGCCCAAATGAATGCATCTGGAAAATATCCTTAAGATATTTGACTAATCAGATGAGAGGCCTTACCAGCATTTTTGTCGTTTTTTTTTTTTTTTTTGAGTATTTTTTTCCGAGCACTAGTCATCACATATTCCATTTTATTGATGTTTAGAAAACTCCCTTCTTCAGAGTGGAAAATTTTCTGGGAACAAATTTCTGGGAAATATTCTGTATAAGAGTCAAAAATTTTGATGTTATAGCGAAATCGCTTTTAAAGAAATTCCCTATAGACGAAGCGGGACATTTCGGCGCTCGGGACACAATGGAGGAATTGCCCCCACCGCCCTCCACCGTAAATAAAAGAGATGGTGTCCGGACCGCTTTCCCCCCTTTGACTCCTTTCACTACGCTACTGAACTTAGTTAACCCTTAAAAGTCTGATTTTTTCTCTCTTCAAATCAATGTTTCATATAAAGTTGTTAGTTCCTAGAGGTATCAGTCGGATATTAAGGGTTAATGATACAATTCACTCTGCAGCGTTTAGTACCACTAACCCTATGATTTATTTTAAGCTGAACTCTAATAATTTTCTTGGCTAAATTTTAACTTGTTGCAATCAATTATGTTGGTGGGTAAGATATAATATAAGTATTCTCTAAAATTAAAAAGGCCTGAATCCTTTTCTCCAACCAATAAAAGTGAAAAAATGTTCTTCCTCAGTTCCCCAAATCTGTAAAAAACTGCTTGAAATAACTTTTCTTTTTTCAGTTAAAAGAACCAAAAAGAGACTTTTTTGAAAATTCTTTTCAACGTACATGTCTTCCTACATGTCTACATTATGAAACAAAAGACCTTGAAAAAAAAACGACCTTCCTTAAAACCTAGATACTCATGCTTTTTTCTTTAACCATTAATATACCAAACTTTAATTAAACCAACAAATTAATCTGTATAGTCGCTGTAACAGAAAGAGATATGACATCCGAATGTTAACTAAAGGCAACATCGGTCATGAGTGAGTTAAGCTTTGTAATGACTAAAATACGATAAGTTTATCAATTCTGCTGCCTGATAGCAAGAAGATTATCTCAGACACAAAGTTCATTGGTAGTTGACAAAAAAAAAAAAAAATTATTCAAAAAGTAGTATAACCGGCTTTTCGGTATCTGTTGATCTGTAATCTAGCGCAGCAGCGTTTCATGAATTTAAATCGCTTCAATTTAAATGAAGCAACAAAATCCATAGCATTTCAGCGAGTAATCTATGAATTCCATTTGCAAATTCAGTTTCGATCCATTTTAATATGTAGCTTCAGCTATATATTAGTTTTTGGGCGGACCTTGGAACAGTTAGAAATAAACTCCCCGGTACGTTTATTGATCAATACCGCAAGCTGACTCGATTAAGACATGTCCGTCTGTCTGTCCATCCGTCCGTCCGTCTGTGTTCCGTTGCCTTCCAAAACGGCTGAGCCAATTTAGTCGAAGTCTGGTGCCTTGGATCTGCCCTCTGCCACGCCCAAAAATTAAATAAATATACAGGGAGGGAGTCGTCTGCCCTCTTCAATGTACTCAATTATCATTGTAAGCGTGCCAAGCAAAGTAGAAACTACGATTTATTTTCAAAGATTGAATTTAAGTATCGATCATTAATAAAACTTTAATATGTAGGTTGGCTTAATTTGTTTTTTTTGTCTTGTTTTTTTTTTTAACATCATTTATGGAGAAACTCAAAACAAACAAGAATTTAATTTGAATGAAAAAGCACAAAATACGAGACGAAAATAAGATCGTCTTCCGTCACATCAGAATGACTTTCAGTTTTTTCGATCATTGCTTTGCTCATTAATTTTGTTGTGACTCTTATGTGTGTTGTTGATCTTATGTCTGCATAAACAATAACAATATAAAAAATAAAACTTTCATAATGACTGAGCTGTAAACTCTTCGAATTTGAATTTAATAGCGTCACACTTATCGAATGGGATATTTATTTTCAAATCTCATGATGACTACGTTCAACAGATTTTTAAGGAAATATTAAAATAAGCAGCTCTCTCGCTCTCGCTCTCGCTCTCGCTCTCTCTTTGAAATGATATTATTTAATACTTATCATAAAAAATTTACTAACCACCGATTTGTGCCAGTATAATATTTATATACCTACCAATTATACTTACATGAAACTATTTGATTGATATTTCGGTCGGGAGTCTTCTCGATTGCTAGTATGTACTTATGTTAGGTTAGGTTAGGTTAGGTTAGGTTAGGTTAGGTTAGGTAAGGTAAGGCTAGGTTAGGTAATGTTAGGTTAGGTTAGGTAAGGTTAGGTTAGGTTAGGTTAGGTTAGGTTAGGTTCGGTTAGGTTAGGTTAGGTAAGGTAAGGCTAGGTTAGGTAATGTTAGGTTAGGTTAGGTAAGGTTAGGTTAGGTAATGTTAGGTTAGGTTAGGTAAGGTTAGGTTAGGTTAGGTTAGGTTAGGTTAGGTTAGGTCAAGTCCGGTCAGGTCAGGTAAGGTCAGGTCAGGTCAGGTCAGGTTAGCTTAGGTTAGGTAAGGTTAGGTAAGGTAAGATTAGGTTAGGTTAGGTTAGATTAGGTTTGGTTAGTGTGGCTGCCACCATTAAGGGTGACAAACTTAGGCTTCATATGGGCCCATTGTGATGTCACGTTTTTATAATGGGAAAACAAACAAAAACAGAAAATTAAAAATTAAAAAAAATCCACGATCTTAGCTGGAAGTCGAACCCAGGGCCTCTCGTTTCGGGTACTACTTAAACATACCAATGTTTTATGCCTACCAGATCTTCTTTCGGCGATAATGGGTGTACTTCCAATAAGATTATATTGTTTTTTTTCTTATGGTTGTTTTAAATTTCGAAGCTTTCTGCTTATCGTAAAAACGATAATTATCGTCTATGTATTTTGAATCGCCCGGCAAGTGGATCAAGTTGGTTTTTGCCGTGCCAAGCTAGCAACAGAAAACTGTTAAAATTATTTATTAAAAGAAAGTTTATCTTATTTCTCAACTTACAAAGTGAGCGCCTAATTAATCTTTTTATTTTAATATTTTTTTTTTTGCTTTTCCTCAACCCTTTTACTCTTAGGGGAAGAATTTGTGCCCACATAATTTGAACGATCTATAGGACTTACTATTTACAACATTGCTATAAATCGTTAAACCACTCTGTGCACAAGTTTGTCTCTCAGGCGATAAGGGGTTAAGGAAATGCAAAAAAAAAAAACAATTAATAAATAAAAATATTAATAAGGCTCTCTCATATTTCAATAATTTTAACAGTTTTCCGTTGCTACATATATTAAAAAGAAGAAGAAAAACAAAAAAGAAAACAAACGCAAAAACAATTTGCTTATTCAACTGAAGATGTGCTCTCAGCTAAAATATTTCGTCTCACTAAAACGCCACTCTCTCGAAAAGTCTAACTCTGCCCTCTCATTGGATGATGAGGTAATTTCGGTATCGGCTGTTAACTGTTTTTAAATGAAACTTTTGCGAGATTATTGTTTAGTTCACCATTCAATACCAGTGTGATCGGAGCTTTTTGTGATTATCGTAAAAGAAATTCGAGTTTTGTGATTGAAAAAAAAACGAAAAGAACAAAATGATATTACTCCTTTTGTTGCTAACTCCAGTTTTTATAGTTCTCTTTTTCGAAATAAAATATTTGTCCTTAAAAAGAGTTGTTAATCGGTTCAATGGACCATCGACTTTACCGCTGGTTGGAAACGCCCATAAGACTGGAAGCACACCAACCGGTATGAAAAAAAAAAAAACATACATACAATTTTACAGAACTAGCAAATAAAATTAAAAATCTTTGGCGATCAAAGAGCCTTGGCTATCTAATTAAAAGTCTATTTCTATATATCCTGTTCTAATTCGACAATCTTAATTTAGTTTCTTAGTTTCCAAGCCAGGGATCTACAAAATTGGGCAAAAGAAAAAAACAAAAAAAGCATTCACATTCATATCGACCTTTCACTATCACGACCATGAACATTTGACTGTTGATAAAAATAATTTTGGGGGCAGATTGTGCCATTTTCAAATGTTTTATTGCGTTCACACTATCGCTGCTTTAAATTCGGTATAATTGCGGTACATTATGCTAAATATGTTTCAATATTTTTTAAAAACACGCCACAAGAATAAGGAACCTCATTGTAACTACAGCATTATTGCGATTTTGGTGACAGACCCTCGTACCTGGAGGTACCCCTTAAAAATGGTCCGATCGGGTCGAACTTGTTCTGACTCATGTCTCCGCGAATACGCATACCAAATTTCGTTAGGATAGCTCAACTCCTTCGATAAGAAAACTGTATACAAACAGACAGACGGACAGACAGACAGACGGACAGACAGACAGACGGACGGACATGTCTAAATTGAATCTCCTGGTACCGCAGAACATTTCTATATAGATCTTGACTGGTCCGGGTGTTACACACGTACTCACAAACCCTCGAAACAGTGTGTGTCGGGCATAAGAACCCCGTTGTAATGAAATGTTTTCGGTGTAAAAAAAGAACCGGACCCAGGTAAGTCCATATAAGACCGACCCCAATGTTATATGAAACGCGACCGGTCTTTGGTTAAACGCTGTCGGACTCACTCTCGTCTAGTCTTCAACTGAGCGTAGTTGGGTGAGTTCATAAAAAGGTACTCACCCGCAACCAACCCCATGCGCTTTGAAAAGGGATCGGTTATTTTTCAAGCACAGCCCTATGTTAAAAGAGGAGAATTGAATGCATGAATGACCCGCGGTCGACCCAGGACCGGTCTTATTTACTGCTGGGAAAAAAGTACAAGAAAAAATCGGAAACGAATTTTTTTTTATATTGTAATTTTCATTCCTTAATATACGAAGAACCGGTTTCTGCTTTGTTGTCTAAATTCGCATCAAAACAAACACGCTTATTTTTTTTATCGCGTTCGTTGTTTGTTTTCGAAAAGACAAAGCGCGCAAAATAAATATAATAATTTTTGCAATTCATCGTGACAGTGACTGCAGCAGAAATATAAGTTTTAATCATTTCAATACTCTGTGGTGTGCGTGCAACAAACCATTACTTTTGAAACTTCGTAAAGTAAAAAAAAAAAAACCAAAAAAATATCCCACCGCAATTAAGAAGGGAAGAAATGCAAAATACGAGGGTCGGTTTGATAAGTCCCAGAACTTTGGCTTTCAACTTAAGAAAAGCGTCGATATCTATTTTCTTGTTCAGTAGCATAGCGAGGGGGGCCTCGATGGGGCAGAATCATATTTCAATTTATATAAAGATATTTTTATTGAGACCGTTTGGAGGGAGCGGCATTTCCTGCACTGTGCGCCCCATCGATCCCCGGGCGCCGAAATCTCTCGCTACGCCACTGTTCTTGTTAGCTGTGATGGCAATGCAACAAAGACCTCTTTGAAATTTGAATTTAGTAGAGACTTTACTACATTTATCAAATTTGTAAAGCAGTAATAAAAAACATTAGTAATAAATTGAATGCCCAATTAAAAAAGAAAATCTCGAAAGCTATATTTATCTGTAATAATATAGCATAGAACACTGATCTTTCATTTCGTTGATCATTAGCTGACTACACGGTGCAGCTCATAGAAACCCCGTACTTGACGGTACCAGTGCCGTAGCAATTCTGTTTTGCGTGAGGGGGAAAAATTATTTTTCCAATTTGCGTGGGGGGGCAAAATTATTTTTTCAATTTTATTCATGGGCAAAAACAAAAATGCGTGGGGGGCAAAGCCCCCTCTTGCCCCTATGGTTGCTACGGCACTGGACGGTACGCTCTCACGTCCCCGCTTTAAGCTAAGGCCTCAGTTCAGCTAGGAATGAAAAACTCCATATAATAGAAAAAGCTTTAGAAAATTCCTCACAGAAATTTTATGCGGCATTTCTGACGGCTGGCCGCAGTTCAGGGCAAAAGTATCAAAATGTTTGACCTATACCCATAATTTTCTTTAATCTATCTATTTAAAAAAAGAGAATTCTAGCTTCGAGAAAAGTTAATTCCCCGGGAGTTAAGTTCCTCGGGAATATTCCGAATCAGGCTGTGCATATAAAATTTCTTTTTCGCAGAGGTTATCGAAAGACTCTTCAGGTGGTGGAATCAATATGGCAAAACGAATTTCCGCTTATGGATTGGCTACCATCCATTCATCCTCGTAACAGAACCGAAAGATGTCGAGGTAAAGTGAACGAGGAAACAGCTAAGAACTTCATAAAAATATAACTACTTATATCTGTTATTATTATTATTATTTTTTTTTTTGCAGTTTGTATTGACGCACAATCAATTTATAACCAAATCCACGGTCTATGACATGTTACACCCATGGCTAGGCGATGGTCTATTGACAAGCTCTGGAATAAAATGGCATAAGCATAGGAAAATGATAACGCCTTCATTTCATTTTAAGATATTGCAAAATTTCTACGAAGTCATGAATGCGAATTCGACAAAATTCATTGAAAAACTGAAAATAGCATCGGCGGGTGATACGATTTTCGATTTTCAGCAAATGACGCACCATTTTACGCTGGATGTTATATGTGGTAATATCCGGAGAGATTGCAAATTTATTTCAACAATTATTTGTATCTTTAAAATTTTTTCCTTTTTTTTTTTAATACTTTCAAGACACTGCAATGGGAGTTAGCATAAATGCAATGGATAATCCTGATGCGAAATTGGTTAAGGCGTTTCAAATGTCAGCATTTTAGATATACTTACATACTTATATCAATTTTTTTTAAACTATCGTCTATTTGTTCGTTTTAGTATGTGCGCCAACATCAATATGAGAGCTTTCCATCCATTAAAGAGCAGTAATTTCCTTTATAAATTCTTCCCGGAATACTTAAATTACCGCAGGACTTTAAAAACGCTGCAGGACTTTACCTACGACGTAAGCCCAAAGTCGATTTCGAATAACAAATCGATTTTCATACATACATACATACATGCATGTACATACATACATGCATATACATACATACATACATACATACATACCTACATACATACATACATACATACATTATTACATATATATGTACATATATATGTACATACATATGTACATACATACATACATACATACATACATACATACATACATATATACATACATACATACATACATACAAACATAAATACATATGTACATACCAATACTAATAACTAATTCATACATACTTATATGAATTCCTTTAGGTTATCGAAAAACGTATAGAAGCTCGTAAATTGAGTGAAACTGAAGAGCACAACGATGACGATGACGCGTTTTCGCGTAAAAAATTGGCTTTCCTAGATACATTACTAACATCGACCATCGACAATAGGCCATTAACATTGCGGGAAATATACGAAGAAGTTTCCACATTCATCTTTGAGGGTCACGATACAACGACTTCTGGTGTTGCATTTGCAATTTATCTGCTCTCGCGGCATAAGGAAGTTCAAGAGAAAGTTTATGCCGAGCAGGAGAACATTTTAGGCCCAAAATCTCAGCGTGATGCAACGTTCCAAGAAATTTCCGATATGCAGTATTTGGATTTAGTTATCAAAGAAGCTCAACGCCTTTATCCAAGCGTACCGTTCATTGGAAGACATGCCGACAGGGACTATGATATGAGTAAGACTTCGTGTATTCTTTCATTCAAAACCCGAAACAAACAAAAATTCATTCCTCCATTTTTTTTTCTTTTTCATCTTTCTTTCTTTCTTATAATCAGATGGGAAAATAGTTCCTGAAGGTGCGACTGTAAACATTTTCCTAATGTCTTTGGGCTATAATGAGAAAAGTTTTCCCGATCCCTATAAATTTAATCCCGACCGTTTTGATATGTCGAATAGTGTGAAAAAAACGAATCCTTTCGAATATGTACCATTCAGCGCTGGACCGAGAAATTGCATTGGTAATTTTTTAATTTTATTATAGTCCAAACTCTATAACGCATTCCAAGGGACCGGGAAAAAAAAACACTTCATGGAGAGAATTCGTTACAAGGAGAGAAAAAACGCAACAAAAATGTAGCGAAAGAGCCCCAGCGGCCAACAGTGCTAACCGGCTATAAAGTGTACGAGATTGTTAGCGAACTGCCTACCAATAGCTTACAAAGTATACGAGATTGTAGGTGAACTGCCTACTAATAGCTCACAAAGTATTCGAGATTGTAGGTGAACTGCCTACCAATAGCTTACAAAGTACCTATACGAGATTGTAGGTGAACTGCCTACCAATAGCTCACAAAGTATACGAGATTGTAGGTGAACTGCCTACCAATAGCTTACAAAGTACCTATACGAGATTGTTAGCGAACTGCCTACCAATAGCTTACAAAGTATACGAGATTGTAGGTGAACTGCCTTCCAATACCTTACAAAGTATACGAGATTGTAAGCGAACTGCCTACCAATAGCTTATTTTATGTGGTGGTGGTAGGCGTTCAATCAACAAAATGGCCGCGCTCGAACTACTAAATGTGTGTTGCGGTTCATCGCATCTGTAAGCAGCCGCTGGGGCCTCGAGAAGATTCACTTTAGCGAGAAATTCGTTATAGAGAGTTTCGACTGTATTTTGAAACAATTTTCGATAGAAAAAACAAAAAAAAAAAATGTTTTTTTTAGGTCAGAAATTTGCACTTCTCGAGTTAAAAACGATCGTTTCAAAAATTGTACGGACTTTCGAGATACTTCCACCTTTGGATGAACTTTGGTCTCAAGATGGATATGTTGAAAATTTTATCGGTCTTGCGCCGGAGGAAATTAAAAAGCGACGTCCGAAACCCAGCAAATACGATCCGGTATTGTCATCCGTTCTAACGCTGAAGTCACAAAACGGCATCAAAATACGTTTAAGGAAAAGAAATTGAGAGAGAAACCAAAAACTACAAAAAATTCTATTTCTTCAGTATATTACGGAGAACTTATTTCAGAAATAAACATTTCTATATGTCAATGAAAATTAATGTGTTGAAAATAACAGATTTCTATAACATATTCATATGCCCGCACACACACACACACATATACGTATGTATATTGGACCGGGGTTTATTTAACTGCCACGAGTACGGTGCCGACTTGTCCTTGGGCTACGAACTTCGTCGGATCCACAAGTGTTCTAAAAATAAAAGAATACCATAAAGAAATTGCGAACAGAAAATCCAAAACTCACCCGTCTGTATAATTCGATTGAATTGAGGATGTTATAACTTCGGCCTTATTGCCCAAAGAGAAATAACTATTGAGGTTCAAAGTTTGATCCGCTGTACCCAAGTTAAGTACAATAACGTAAACATCGCTTCCCGTCTTTTCTCTAACGATGATTGATGATGATGATTTTGATTTTCATTAGTTTGAAGTTTTTTTTTTTTTGTGGAAGACTGGACTGGAGTCATTCAAGAAAACTTACCTTTTGTATATGAGGATATTATCGTTAATAGCTTTCATGCTCAACGAACTATCCTGGAAAGATGGCTCTTTGCGTAGGCGAACTAACTTTTTGAAAATCTGCAAATGAGACTGAGGCGCACGCATTTGCATGAGGGCATTATTCTGCTTGAAGTCGCCGGAAACTGGCAACCAAGTGTGGTCACTGCTTGTGAAGCCTACAACACAGCACAGGGATTTGAATTTATTAATTCCTCTTTTTGATTGGAGGATGAAAATTTCAATAATTTTAATTACCTGCATTATCTGATGCATCCCACTGATAGGGTGTACGTGCCGGATCACGTGAGTAGCTATAGTAGGTATCCGGATTTGCGTTGCATGCTTGCGGATCAACCGAATCGGCCCAGCTAATGTAGACGTCGGTCATGGCCAATTCTTCGCCCTATTAGATGAGAATGAGTGGAATTTTAACTTTCCGATATTCTATGGAAATCACACTATAAAGCCAGCTAGCCAGCCAACCAGCCAGCTAACCATATACATGTACGTACATTATACGTTACAGCGATACCCGGAAGTGTTTGAAGCAGGATATTAAATAAATCAGCACGTTTAACGCCAAGTCTTGAGGCTAAACGTTTATTATCATGATTGCCCAAAACCCAATTCGGATAAGAGCCTGTCGGTGTTGCATTGATCCATTTCTGGACATGATCGACAATATCGGTAGCCTTTGTATTATTATTCATAATTCCAAGTAGATCGAAATTGAATGGAACATGCGAGCCATTGCGTTTGCCATCACCGTAGAAGCGTATTATATTATCAAAACTTGTATAGGCTTCTGTCATCAGGATACGCGTGTCGCCGCCATTTTCTTTTTTGAAATTTTCAGCCAATTCACGCCACTGATACGCCATGTCGTACGTTTCCGGTTGATCGTTCGTATAGATATGTTGCAAATGGCAATAATCATCGGGATCCGGACATGTATTGACATTCGATATAACCGGCTCATCGGCATAGTTATTGTAACGGTCGAGATCCTTTTCAAAAAGAAATGGCACTGCATCGATACGGAAGCCGGCAACACCTCTGCTTAGCCAGAAGCGTAAAACGTTTTTCATTTCATTGGCCACAGCCGGATTACGATAATTTAGATCCGGTTGCTTGATAGCGAACTGATGCAAATAGTATTGCTGACGTACGTCGTTCCATTGCCAAGCGCTATAGCGGAACGCACTAAGCCAATTACTTGGCGGTTCGCGTTCACCGGTTGTCGCATTTATTTTCCCATCATGCCATACATAGAAGTCCTTGTATGCCGGATCACCGTTCACCGATTTTACGAACCATTCGTTCTCATCGCTCGAATGATTCGGCACAAAATCGAGAATAATCCGAATGCCGACCTCTTTTGCCTTTTTAATTAGATTATCGAAATCTTCCATTGTACCATATTCGGGATGGACTTTATAGAAATCGGCGATGTCGTAACCAAAATCGGCCATTGGCGATTTAAAAATCGGCGATAGCCAAGCAGCCGTAAAACCAATATCTTTAAGATACTGCAGCTTTTCGGCAACACCTGGTCGACGAAAGCGGGTGGGGGGAAAAAATATATTTTCAATTTTCAATTTTCAATTTTTTGATTCTACTTCAACTCACCATTTAGGTCACCGATTCCATCACCATCGCTGTCTCGAAACGAACGAGGATAAATTTGATAAAAGTTTCCATTCTCCCACCAATCCTTGCATGCACCAAAGTGCAGCAGCAATGTTAAAACTATTGCCACCAAAGATTTCATCTTCACACACTCACACGCGCTCCTCTATCCTATATCTTCTCCTATGTCCTTTCCCTTTTTTTTTTTGATTTTTTTTTGTTTTCTTTTGCTCTTCGCGTTTTCTTTTTGGCTTGACTCAACTACACCATCAATTCTATTGAAAGCCCACAGCGAACAAATCGAACGACACTAATAAGCTCAGGGGAGCACATTAGTTTTTATATGTGACTGCACACAACTGCAAGTGTAGGAGAAATCACTTCAATTGCTATTACCATTTCTATCGCTCAACAATCACCACCCACTCATTCATCTATCACTAGCTGAGCTATCTCCATGGACAAAACACTCAGCCAGAGAGCACCATTCAATCTGATAAATCGATTGCATTGTCAACAAAAATTTTCTTTCGAATCGTAAATTGCACATGCAATTCGAAATTTTGTCACCGGAATTCACAGAGATTTGTGCTTTTTCTTTATTTTTTATTTTTTTTAATATTTTTCGTTTGAAAACTACTTTGAACCTGATAGCATTCGACTTAGTTTGATCGCATACTTCAAATTTATATGAACAAAGAAATATGTACTCGAAAGCACACACAACCCACTAAACATTTGAATGAAGCCCTCAAAATGTTGAGTTTAAAAATACAAAAAATTTCGATAGTGTTTTGAGACTTCAGCAATAGGAGTCTAGAAGTAGTATAAATAGACTTTAAGCATACACAATTTCAAAAAAGAGTTAAAAGAAAAGTCAGAAAAAAAAAATGGTTTATGAAAGCAAAGCTATTTCGGCTTCAAAAACTAATAGGTAAAATATTTAATATATTTTCGAATAATTTTGAACAGTAATAATTTTTAGTATGAAAACCCAGCAAACATTATGTTTCCTAAAAGACTCATAAATTACTCCTAATTGGAGTCGGAGCCCTCATAATTAACTCTTTTCAGAGCGAATTCTTGGCGAAGGTCGTCATATATGAGTCCGAAGTCATATTGGAGTCATAAGATGACTCCTTCCGCACTCATATCTGACTCTTTTTTCCGCTTACAGGACAGCCTTATGGGGCATTCCATGTGAAAACGTGTGTATGAAAATTCCACATTTTTAGCTTCGAAAAGTAACGGGTGCTCTAGATACAGGGTGCTGAAGTTTGCAATATTGCAAAATTTGGATCGAAGTTAGTGACACTTAAATGCTCATAAAGTAGGCAAATTTCCTTACATTATTTTGAACAAGGACAATTTCGAAAGCCGTTAAAACGGTCTTTAATAGGGTGGCAAAAATAAAATTTTTTTTTTGTAATTGCATTATTTTTTTTTATGTTAAAAAATAAATCTGGCAATATATCAATGAGCGGGACGCTTCTAATTTTTCTTTTTAATTTTGTAATCATGCAGGTTTTATTAGCATTAAAATGATGTATAAAAATTTATGGGCCGACAAGGATTTATAGAGAAAACTTAAAAAATGCTAGCGAACCTCACGTTTTTCATATGAAAAAATCACCGCTCTGTTTTCGTATGGCGAACGTAACGTAACGCATTCGTCAGGCATACCAAAAACAGGCCGTGTTGGCTAAATCGAAAGTCGGGGATTTTTTTCGAACGTTTTCAGTGATGCCATGTGGCATCGCTAGGCGCCAAGTTGAAATTTATTTTATTTTGCGTATTTTCGACATATTTCTGACTCATTTCAAACTCATATTTCGGAACACTCGGAATATGTTTGCTGGGAATAATCTTCTCAAATAAGTATTCTTGTGTTATTTTTTTCACAGTGTAAAGGAGACACGAATGCCGACTTTTATTCATATACTTTATGAACACATTGCCTTTTTGCCACGCCTAATTTTACAATTTTCGTAGGCTTACATATAATCTCCAATTGAAATTTCGTTGGAACACATGAAAAAATTCAGATTTTAGAGCGAACACTTTGAGATTCTTCGAACAGATCCTAATACTGGAGGTAGGCTAAAAATTATCCGACCTGGTCCGCTCTCGAACTTGATCTTACTCGGGTCTCTTTTAATATGTAATACGATAGCTCGAATTCTTCGAAAAAAAAAAAAAAATAATAATAATAATAACGGACAGCCAGATGGACAGACAAACATACATATCTATAATCGAATTGTCGTGTAACCCGGATGACTGTTAACATGTTTTCAATGGTTCCGGACGTTACACACGTACGCACAAGCGCAATATACCCTCGGCACAGAGTGCGGTCGTGTATAATTATCAAATATTTCGAGTGGGCGGTTTTTGAATGATGGGAAGCATTTTTTGAAAGCTTCATATCTCAATTGATAATAAAATGATATTGACTATTGTGTAGACTTAACTATCGTTTTTCGATTACTCTATAAAGTGAAGGAGAAACTTTTCCACGCTCAATATTGTTGGAATTTTTTTCGGAGTCATGAGCTTCAGACGTGGAAAGCACTTATGAAGAGCGAGTGTTAAAATGAAGCCAGCTGCCCTCGATTCAGTGTGATTCATAAAGAAATTGAAAGAGTAAAATAGATATGAGTAAGATGAGTGGTGCTGAGCTTTCAAATACGAATTCGATTTCGATTCTCTTCAACATCGATTTGTTCAAGGAAGCCGTTTTGATTGCTTTTTAATTTCAATTTGAAAAACAGTTGTGTACATAATGACCAACATAACATAACGCACTGATAAATTCCTATATTTGTGTGACTTGCCTGTGCAGATCATTCTTTACCATTTTCATGCTTAATTGAAATAAAGTTACAGTTGAGTCTTTCACTTCGTTGTACCTCAAATATTTCGTTCACTTCAATTTGTATACGTTGCTGTAGGTCAGAGCTTTTCGTTACGTAACGTAACGTAGCGACCAAAAAATTTGCTTCAGACACCAATACAGAAAAATGCAGGCAACCGGTGTTTTCGACAAAAATATAACAAAAAAGCCCACTTATTCGACGTATGTATACGTAATTTTTATTTTGGGTTGGAGTACGTATACGTAATTTTTCTTGGATATAAATAAAAATTACGTATACGTCGAATAAGTGGGCTTTTTTGTTATACTTTTGTATACAGTATAGTGATATTCATAACGATTCAGGACAAATTGGCATTTAAAATTTTCGAAAACTTTAGCGACGAACCTGCAAAATTCAAAGTCAGATTCCTCCTAAACTAGAGCCAATCCAGAGAAAAGGCCGATTGATCTGAGCTCAGTATACTTTTAAGAAAGACACTCAGTTGGTCCCATTTTTTTACTATTTTCTACAGTCAATTTCAAGCACAGTGTTTTTGATTATCACTTGACTGCTCCAAACATTCGGGCAACAGTGGAGAGGAAAAATTATATAAGCTACAAATAATTTTGTGAAATACATACTTTTTAAATACTAAGAAAAAAAAAAAAAACATTTGTAAAAATTGATCTGCAAAAAAAGATACTCCCTAAGGAAGACTGCAAAGCCAATCGAAACGCATAGGATGAAATTGGGATTCGAGTTTTTGAAGCCATTTGGAAGGAGATCTAACCGCCGACGGACGGAAGGACAGATGGACATGTTTAAATCGATTCAGTTTCCGATCCTGATGAAGAATATATGTTACATATTTGTCTACATCAACGTAGGTTAATTGTAGCTGTCACATGATCTGCTAAAAACTTTCATAAGTATGTATGTATCCTTCTTGCGCTGGGTATAAGAAAGGTAAAAATAAAATGAATTCTTGTAAAAAAAAAAACACACAGCTGCTGACTTGCAATTAAGTTCGAAGCATACCACTCAACTTTTGTCTATGGAAAAAAAAAAAAACGAAAAAAGAAACACATTTCACCTAAATTGATGCCAGAAATCCTTTGCATGGCGCATTGCAAGTCACAGTCGAATGAATGTGCAAGCTCTTCACTAATGCTTTACTCTTTGCCGAGACCAACTCGACAAAAACGAATCTCATTAAGAGCACGTCAACACTTTGCTGCAAAGATTCAACTGCTGCTTTAGACGTTATTTGTCAAAAAACAGAGTTTTTTTTTTGTTTTCCTTAAAACAAACGAAATTTCTCGCACATGCACATTACATTCAATTTCCGGATGAGAATTAATGAAATAGCTCTTTCATTAACGAATGACCTGGCAAAAATGCAAAACCAAAAAACAAAAATGAAATCAAAAATAAAAATCTAGAAAATTTTGAATTTTTTCCAAATACTTACTCAACGATTTTAGTCCTTCCTTAGCTAAAGGACAAAAAAAAAAAAAACATCGAATTCTCAGTTCGGTGGGTATCTCACGAACGTACATATGCACATATTAACTTTCAAAAATCTTTTGACATCCCGCATACGTATGTACGTACGTACATGCGTCTCTGGTCAAAGTGCAGAGCACAAGTACGTCATGTATATGCCATGCTAAGTGCATGACATGCTCGTGCAAGGCAACGTCCGGACATCACTCAATTTCATTGTGCTGTAACATCAAAATTTGTGTTGCAAATAACATTGAAAAAGTCCGTAATTTCTCGAAAACGCACGGACGTTCAATGGAACAAAAAACAATTTTTTTTATTAGAAAATCCGCTGGCTTTGTTGAGCGCAATCTCATCGTGGTTAGACTTGAAAGTATGCTAACAATTTCGGCCATCCAGTAAGTTGAATTTATTTCGGTCAAAGAGAAAATTTAAATTAAAATGTGTCCCACCATAATTTTTGGTACATACATATTATACATGCATATATGGTTGGCGAACGCAAGGAAAAGTCATAATGTCTGTGTCATGTTCGATAGCCACAAATTCCAGCGGTGATATTATACTGATGTTCGTGAGCTATTGGCTGTTGCCCAACCAATTTTATGCATTTTGTTTCGAATTAGACGATTCAAAAACACAGTGGCGGTATTGAAGACAAGGCAAAATCAAATCAACACATTCATCTCGGAAGCAAAGGAAGCTATCGGTTTTTGGGAAAAAATTTTCGAATGCTTTCATATGTCATCTATGATTTACGGGCTTGGCAAACCCGCGGGCCATAGCCAAATTTTCACCAATACATGATTCGAATATAGGGTCAAATAGGAGGTGCAGAAAATTTTTGGCAATTGTACCCATACGACCTGCAATTAGTTTTGATGTGGTATAGCTATACTAGTTACAGTTGTATTCACAACATCATTTAGACGTAAAAATTTTATCACGGGCACCGGGAGCCCTCGGATATGTTTAGTATTCTACCCCGTCTTTTGGGTACGGCCCTTCGGGGTGTATCGTAGGGGCTTTGGTATCTATTAGGTAAAGATAGTACCGGAACTCGACCCAGCTTCGCCGATTCGATCCATTTCCACTGATGAGGCAAAATGAGATACACTGTGCAGTGGAACCATCTGTATCTTGGATACTGTAGTCTAAAGCAGCTAATAAAACGACTGATTTCATATGCATTAAAAGAAATGGGGGAATTTTATAAGGAATTGTTGATGGATCATAGAACGAAACTCGATAGTCAAATCATCGTTTTCTGTAATCTATTATCGATAAATTCCCAAAAATGTCTTTTGATATGATGCTGATTTGAGTTAAGCCTCTTTTTGGTCCGGCAGAAACAATGTATTATATGTACAACAAATTGATATTCAAACCAATTTATTTATTTATTTTACCTTTTTCTATCTTAGCTATCTGCTAGTACGGCATTAGTTTTTCTCGATCTGAGATAACGAAGAAATGTTCTGAATGAGAGCAAGTAGAATATGCTCGAAAAAAAATGCAGATACATGCCAGATACATATGCTTGAAAAATTTTTCACAAGTTTCTGGGAACATTTTTGACAGTTCGAAATTTAAATTAAATTTTTAAAATTTGAATTTAGAATTTAAAAACTTTGCAAGAATTGCTTGTTGTATGTTCCTTACATTATTCTGTCTGGTTAACATTTTTTAAGTTTTATAAGACCGTCTATTAAGGTAGACTTTTGTTTACATTTTTGGCTTGAGAGAGTCAATCACTTTTCAAATCAACGTTTAGTTGCACGTTGGCACCTGGACCCTCTCAATCCGTCTGTCCTTCTGTTCATCTTCTTTGATTTTCCTTACAGGTTGGGTCTTTAGAGGAATAAGTTGATTTGTACTAAAATTTGAAAATAGTACATAACAAAATTGGAAAAATAGGTTACTTGGGATACGTTAGGCATGATTCTGGCACTAGTTTAATAAGTGCATTATTTGGTGGAAAACGAAGAAATTTTCTAATGACAAAAACAAAAACCAATCATGTAATTTAAAAAAATCAATTTATTTTGTTAACTCTGATTGCAATATACATCTAAATGTTGTTTTATATTTTCAAATGAAAATTATCTTCGCTTTTCTGTTAAAGTACCATTATAGCATGAAAATGAACGCTCTACATTATGGTTGCTTTGCAGACAATGCACTTGAGAAAAGAACCCACCGGATTGGAACACCCCTGGATATAATTCCTCAACGCGAGACCAGAATTCCTCATTGATTTCTTTTTCTTTCGGCATTTGCAGATGCCAATTTTAACAGTTTTTGTAAAACCAAATTTTCACTTCTCTCGATTTATATTTAAATTTTTTGTCAAAATCAAATAAAAAATCCTACTTTTTCCAAAAACAAGCATTGCATGTATATAAGCATATTTTGCTTGAAACATGCTAAATGCTTTGAAACATGCAAAAGCATGTTTTTACTTGCTCTGGTTCTGATAATTGGAATTTAAGCAACATTCAGGCACTTTTACACTAGGCATGGAAGCCCATAAACCATTAGCGACCCAATGCCGTTTAGAGCTGTTGATATTTCAGTATAAATGAATATTCAGAATAAACATGGAAGTCGTATTTACCTATGCCTCTATCGATAGTTTGATAATTCCTTAGTCGATATTTTTTTACATGCACTTTGGTTTTGTAATTCTCTCGAGTTAGAAATTACAAAATTACATTCTTAGTGCTGAATATTCCTCATTTACGAATATTATTTATCGAGAAGAGTCGAGGCAAGGCGAGGCGAGTCGAGGCGTTCGGTGCAACATGAATGGAAAATGCAATTTTGCTGATGCAAATGAAAATTCATTATGATCCATTGTATAAGCCAGTTACAATTTCACCAAAATTTGATGGATGTTTCTTTTGCCATCATAAATGCGAGTTCACTTTTCGACTAAAATGTGAATGCAATGCCAATTGCGGTGCCCAAAACGGTCTTCGTCACGTACGCAGTGGTCCTTTCGTAATAAGCATTGTTTACTGTTTTTGAAGTCCTCACATTTTGTAGTGAATATCGATTTAGCCTCATCGTAGTGCTGCAAGGATTTTGGCGTTTTAAAAAGTTCAATAAACCAACAGATTTAGGTGGGCTCATCTTCTCAGGTTATTGGAATCTTTTGTTCTTCGGCTGGATTCAGATTAGATCACTTGAGCATTCAAAGCATCAAGGGAATAAGAACGAAATTAAAAATATTCCTCATTCAATCCTAATCATGGAAGGCAATCACTCTATATTGCTTTTGACTCTATACACCCAAGTCATAGGCGCATTCAGAAGGGTGATTTTTGGGGGATTGAGACCTCCTTCGAAGTTCGAGGAATCGCGAAGCACGACGACAAACTACTTTTGTAAGGCCTTAAGCTCTTCCGAAATAAATTCCTGTGTACACGCAACTGAACCGATGAGAGGAGGGCGGAGGGCTCTTTTGCCACACCATCTCATGATTTCTAAATTTTGTATGCCAAAGTACTTTCAGCACCAGAATTGCGGTCCATGCTTTCTGCGCCTCAACCAGAAGTAGTTGCTGTTATTAGTTGTTGGTTTTTTTTTTTTTTTTTTTTTGGTTTTCCTCCATAGATACGGTGACCAACATATCGCACCCTTGCTAATAAATCGGCACAATTCAAAATTTCGCATTTCTCGACAATCATTCAATCCCTTTTGATTCTAAGGAGAAATACATTTTTGTCTAAACTAATATTACTCTTAATCGACTGCTGGTTCATTCAATATAAGCGATTATTCTCTATGTGTTGGGTTTCTTACAAAAAAACTCAATCGTACATAAGAAAATTTATTAAAAAATTTTTGAGTTGTGCCGATTTATTAGCAAGGGTGCGATATCTGTTTTTAGCAGAGGTGTTCTGTTTTTAGGCGCTTGTTCTGCGTATTTTTTTTTAGTAGAAAATGGCCAACATTGCCAGCAACATTTCCAGAAACATTGCCAGCAACATTCCCAGCAATATTGCCAGAAACATTTGCAAGCAACATTTGCCAGCATCATTGCCAGCAACAAATGCAGCAAAAATGCCAGCAACATTTCAAGAAACATTCCCAGCAGCATTGCCAGCAAATTTGCCAGAAACATTGCCAGCAACATTGACAGCAACATTGTCAGAAACATGGCCAGAAACATTTTCCACCAACATTCCCAGCAACATTCCCAGCAACATTCCCAGCAACATTCCCAGCAACATTCCCAGCAACATTCCCAGCAACATTCCCAGCAACATTCCCAGCAACATTCCCAGCAACATTCCCAGCAACATTCCCAGCAACATTCCCAGCAACATTCCCAGCAACATTCCCAGCAACATTCCCAGCAACATTCCCAGCAACATTCCCAGCAACATTCCCAGCAACATTCCCAGCAACATTCCCTGCAACATTCCAAGTTACTATGCCAGCAACATTCCAAGTTACTATGCCAGCAACATTGCCAGCAACATTGCCAGCAACATTGCCAGAAACATTTGCAAGCAAAATTTTCCAGCAACATTGCCAGCAACAATGCCAGCAACATTGCCAGAAACATTGCCAGCAACATTGCTAATAACATTGCTAGCAAAATTGCCAGCAACATTTCCAGCAACTTAGCCTTCAACTAACAAAAAAAAAATGTTTTTTTCTGTTTTTACAATTTCAATTTATGGTCACCGTATCCATAGATGAGTTGTTATACAAGCTCTGTAATGTGCTGCTAAATATTAGAATGGACAATGTTGCTGTTTTCCCAAAACGTAACAGTGAATTGTAAATTGTAAATGAGGAAAATATTTACTTCAACTTTAAGCGAAAAACAGAATCAATAGTGGTATTCAAGCAACAGTGCAAATCGCGGTGTGCAATATTTGCACTGCTTTTTTTGTACGCAATTTGACAAGTGCAAATATTGCACACTGCGTTTGCACTGTTGCTTGAATACCACTAATATAATAAATAACTATTACAGAATTCCTCGCTAAAGTTCAAAATATTGACTCAGGTGGATCGACCATCGATCGTAGGTATATAAAATGCAGCTTGAGAACACCACTCGCTTCATTGGTGTTCCGGAAAAGTGAAGATGAAGTTTCTTCTAAGTTCTCTTCTCGTGTCGTCGGCGATTTTAGCTGTTGCTATTGCTCAGCATAAACGGGAGGATTGGTGGCAGAATGGAAATTTCTATCAAATTTATCCACGCTCTTTTCGTGACAGTGACGGCGATGGAATCGGTGATCTAAATGGTAGGGAACATTGGGTAGAAGAGATGTATTTTTTTTAAATACTTAAATAAAATTAAAATTCCCTTTTGAAGGCATAACACAAAAGCTAGGATATCTGAAGGACATCGGTATGGATGGTGTATGGCTATCACCGATTTTTAAATCTCCTATGGCTGATTTCGGTTACGATATATCAAATTATACCGATGTGCAGCCAGAGTATGGTGCGTTGGAGGATTTGGAAAGACTCGTTGATGAAGCGCATCAATTGGGCTTGCACATTCTGCTTGATTTTGTTCCAAATCATACGAGCGACGAACATGAATGGTTCCAGCGTTCGATAAACGGCGATCCGGAATATAGTGACTTTTACATTTGGCACGATGGTGTACTGAATGAGACAACGGGTAAATATGATCCACCCAGTAATTGGGTATCGATATTCCGTCACAGTGCCTGGGAATGGAATGATGTACGTCAACAGTATTATTTACATCAGTTCGGTGTAAAACAACCGGATCTAAATTATCGTAATCCAGCTGTACTAAATGCTATGGATGATGTACTACGCTTTTGGCTATTGCGTGGTATCGATGGTTTTCGTATCGATGCTGTGCCATATTTCTATGAGATTGATATTGATTCGAAAACGGGAAGTTATCCCGATGAGCCGGTTATTGAAAACGTTGCCGAGTGTCCCGATCCAGAAAATTGGTGCCACTTACAACATATTTACACAAAAGATAATCCCGCCAATATTGAGACTATCTATCATTGGCGTGAACTTGTCGACGATTGGAAAAGCGTTTACAATACGGAAACGAAAATCTTGATGACCGAGGCATTTACATCCTTTGAAGATTTAATGCGTTTGTATAGCAATGGCGTTCAGAATGGCTCCCATGTCCCATTCAATTTCATGATGTTACAAGGATTGAATAACCGAAGTACTGCGGCCGATTACAAGTACTATGCAGACGTTTGGTTGAGCGGTCTTCCGGAGGGAGCTTTTGCCAATTGGGTTATGGGAAATCATGATACTGATCGCTTGTCGAAGCGTTTCGGTGTTCAACGTATCGATTTGATGAATATATTTTTGCAAACTCTTCCGGGAATCGCTGTAACATTTAATGTAAGTGTTTGTTTGTGTGGGTGTGTGTGTGTGTGTGTGTGTGTGTGTGTAATTGTCCTTCAAATCGACACACTCGCTATACAGAATCCTTTGATTTTGATTTTTCATTTATGTTACGCCAGGGTGAAGAGTACGGCATGAAATCCGTTTACGTTCCATGGGAAGAGACCGTCGATATACAGGCCTGTACAACTGATCCAGAAACATTTGAAAAATTCTCCCGTGATCCCGAGCGTACACCCTTCCGTTGGGATAGTTCCAAAAATTCCGGCTTCAGCAAGGCAAATCGAACATGGCTGCCTGTTGGACCGGACTATGAAAGAGATAATGTTGCGGTACAACTATCGGCAGATAATAGTCATTTGAAGATTTTCAAACGTTTAACTGAGCTGAGGAAATCAGAAAGAGCCTTCAACGATGGCAGTTTCGAAGCGAAAGTCGTTGATAATGTTTTAGTTTATAAGAGGTAAGGATTGGAAAAGTTCATTTGAAAAGTTCGCTAAAAAAATGAAAAAACTTCTTAAATTTCCAGACAAGCTGAAATTGGTGATGCCTTTTTGGTTATTCTAAATGTTGGTGACCAGAATACAGCTATTCAGCTAACCGATGCTTTCAATCTCTCTGGCTATAAGGCTGAAGTTGAAGCAAGCTCCTTACAGTCGAATGTCAAAGCTCGGTAAGAATAACATCAACTATGATGCATACTTCTTCAGATGAATGACCAATATTTCTCGATTATTATAGATCCCATGTTGATTTGCAATCTGAATTCCATGCTGAGGCCTACAATGGATATGTTTTGCGATTGCAGAAAAGCTAAAAAAAAAGAACATAAGGCTTTAATTTTCTTCAATTTAAGGCATAATTCGTTCAAATCGGATGAGACATTGTCGAGTTCTGCTGGATTTTTTTTGAAATATCAATATTAAAAAACCTCACCATATAAATTTGTTCAAATATTTTTTTCACCCCAATGCACTTTGATTAACGTGATTCGCCCCTAGAAATACGAGAGATTCGTAATAACGATTTTTTCTATAGCGAATTTCTGAAATATTCTCAGCCAAAATAATCCACTCTTTTGCAAAGAAAAATTTCCTTTGAAGAAGGGACCGTTGTAGCCAGCTCTTGTTTCCATGATATTTTTACAACAAGATCATTGAAAAGCGAGCACCAATTGATCTCTTTTGTCATGCATGCGATATGTTCGGGCTGAAATCTTTGTTCTTTGGGAAGACAGAGATTTTTACTTGATTCGGATCATTATTCAAACTGAATTACGTTCGAATGAGGTAATTCAGCTTGTCAAATTTTTGGATGGCAAATTACGTGGTTCGACTGTAGATTACGAATGAGGGCCGAATCACGTGTTGTCTTAGCATGACATAAGGAGGCCAAAGTCTATAAGAAAAGTACACTTGGATGTAACTGGAAAAATACCTTTAACTAGTGTAATTACTATGGACGATACTGAAACATTTATTGATCATATTTTTATCAAGATCATTTCAGAAAGAGAAACAGAGAGTTAGAGAGGAAGGAATTGTCCGAGAGAAGTTTAAAATGTACCAATTGACTCAAGGTAGATAAGCATTACAATTGTTTGATAATTTTTATTGATTTATTTATTTAGTTTCTATTTTTTTTTTTCGAGATATTCGATGCGATAAGCAAGGAAAATGGCAATACAGTTGATCAGCTTTAAAAAACCCGATACCCCCGATTAAGTGTTTTATTCGATTGAAAAATGCAAAAGTCTCCACAGCGCTTAATTACGATTGCAATCGGGTTTTTGCTTCTGATTGAAGTTGTGCCAAGTCATCAGGATGAGAATAGTGGATTCGTTGATTGGTGGGAATCGGCATCGTTATATCAAATATATCCAAGATCATTTCAAGATAGCAATGGCGATGGTATTGGCGATTTGAATGGCATCGCACAACGTTTGGAATATTTGAAAGAAATCGGTATTACAGCGACATGGCTGTCACCGATATTTGAGTCACCGATGGCGGATTTCGGTTATGATATATCAAATTTTACACGTATTGATCCGATTTTCGGAACGCTCGAAGATTTCGATGCGCTTATGGCGAAAGCAAAGAGTCTAGGTCTCAAAATTCTGCTCGATTTCGTTCCAAATCATTCGAGCGATGAATGCGTATGGTTCGAAAAATCGGTAAAACGTGCACCGGGCTTCGAGGATTTCTACGTTTGGGATGACGGACGTGTCGATCCAAATAATGCGAGCGCACGAATTCCGCCATGCAATTGGGTATTGAGTGCTATTTTACGTCTTGGAAAGAAATGAAAAAACAATTCGAAATTAAATTTTTTTTTTTTGAAGGTAAGCATTTTCGGAGGATCGCAATGGACGTGGCATCCTGTGAGACAACAGTTCTATCAACATCAATTCCTTGCGAAACAGCCGGATTTAAATTACAATAATCCGGCTGTGAGAAAGGAAATGCTAAATGTTCTCAAATACTGGCTCGATCGTGGCGTTGATGGTTTCCGAATCGATGCAGTGCCGCATATATTTGAGAAGCGCTTCGAAAATGGCACATATCCTGACGAGCCGCTCAGTGGTTCATCCAACGATCCAAATAGCTATACATATCACGATCATATCTATACGAAGGATCAGTATCCAACTGTTGAACTATTGTACGAATGGCGTGCCTTTCTCGATGAATATCGAAAAGAAAATGGCGGCGATAGCAGGTAAAATAATTCGACACGATCACTAATCAAAAGCCTTCCAAACTATATTCAGCCCGATTCTGAATATTCCCGGGGAACGAATTCCCGGCGAATTTACTTCTCTCGAGACCAAAATTCTCCTTTTTCAAATAGATAGGGTAAGGAAAATTATGGGTATGGGACAAATACTCATTCCCCATCAAATTTCTTCTCCCAAATATTTAAAACAAAAAAAAGAAGAACTTTACTCTTCCCCGGGAATATTCCGAATCGGGCTGATTTATGTCCATTTTCGTTGTTCCCTAAGATTATTACTCGCTGAAGCATATTCGCCCATAGAAATCCTAAGTCAGTATTTTGGAAATGCTACACATGCTGGCGTACAAATTCCAATGAATTTTAATCTTATGAATCTTGTTGCCACTTCTGATGCGAAGAACGTCGAGAGTTTGGTGGAAGATTGGATGAACACAATGTGGAGCAGGCATAGAACAGCTAACTGGGTGGTTGGCAATCATGATAGTGGGCGTATCGCCAATCGTGTGGGACGGAATAAAGTCGATATCGTGAATATTATTGTGAATGCCTTACCTGGTGCATCGGTGACTTATTATGTGAGTGCGGAAAATAATAGAAAAAAATATTATTTATATATAATATATATAAATTGTAAGTAATGTATTTACAAATGTAATTTAGGGTGAAGAAATCAACATGATGAATGTACCCACCGAATGTACAGAGATTTCCTGCGACGATCGTGATCCAGAGAGAACGCCCATGCAGTGGTCGAAAGGGGTAATGGCAGGATTTACAACGAATTCAACCAGCTGGTTACCCATAGCCGAGGACTATCGACAATTTAATGTTCAAACCGAACGGGGTATATCACGAAGTACGCTACGAATTTATAAGGCATTGCAAGGGATGAAAAATACAGCGGCTTTTAAGGCGTTTAAAAATCCTGGAGGATTCTCCTTCCAAGCTTTATCGGATCAAATATTTCAAATTACAAGGTAAAAGGTTCTCATATCTGATCCTCTTGACTGATTAGATAAATTTTGAAACGCTTCACAGAGCCACTGCATCCGAAGAGTATCGTATACTGGTGAATATGGGAAATCGATTGGAAATTATTCAAAATGTTGCCAATAAAACAATGGAGATTGTACTTTTAACTTCTCATTCGGGAAGACGTTATGGGTAATTATGAAAGTCATTCTGTTTGTGTTTTTTTTTTTTTTTTGTTATTTTGCAGAATTTTATTAATTTGTATATGGGCTAAAATTTTCACAGTGACAAGATCGATTTGAGTCGTGAACTTTACATGTTACCCAATGAGGCCATTGTTCTACGCTGGCTTGCAAACTGAATGGCTGAAGTCATGAGAAACCCAGTTCAAAAAACAAATATCATTGAACTACAGTCGGTAGTTATACTTCTATCTGATCGCATTATTTAACTTGTTGAAATTAAATAATTAATATAAATTTACAATCTTGTTTTCATAATGGAACGATAAGATTACCGGCTCTTAGGTAAAGAGTTGCCAAAACACTTATGAATGTCTTTTTGAGTAGCACACCTTCGTTTAGTGCCAATACTACAGCAAGGTTGTTTAAACTAAATTTTATATTGACCTAATGTGCTGTAATGAGCTGCGCCTTACATTTCAATTTGTTTCAAAATATAACAACAATAACTGGAGCTCGTAAAAAATTTTTTTTTGTATTAATTAATTAATCAATAACTAAATCAGGGTACAGAGATAAAAGCTTCCCATACTTAGGAGTGAGTTAGCTTCGACGTATAGCAAACAAATGTATGCGGTATAAGGAAACCATACTGTAAAATGACGGGGTCAAGAGGAAGCTGGCTAAACATTTGTGAAACCTTTACATGGACTTGGGTTTTAGAGTCCCAAAACATAGAATGCTCATATGCTTTAAGTCACACTGACCTCGTGTATTCGTTCGAAAACTATCTGCTCGTGGTACTGTGTTCGTTAGCTTAACTAATGAGCCATACCTGAGATTATTACTAATCAGAGAAATTGCATCACCAAAGAGTATAAATAGTATTTTTTTTTATTTTTATTTATTTTTATTTTATTAAGGCTGGTCTCCAGTTCGGTAAGGAATGTCAGCAGAAATTTTATATTTTTTTCTCCGAGGAAAAAAGGTAGTACTACAGAACTTTTTAGTGCAACAGAGGCAATCTGTCATATGTCACATGTGTCAAAAAAGTGAAACGAAACACAGAAATTAAAAAAGCGCGATTATAAACGTTCAGAATAAAAAGCGCGCAAATTCTTCTACTCTCTTTAACAAGCGATATTAATTCGCGTTTATTCTCGTTTGAGAAATTTATTAAGCGTTTTTGGTTTTTTTTGGGGTTTTTCTCCATGTTTTTTGAAAAAACCCGAAAAATGGATGCGCTATTTCTATACAATCACAACTGACCTACCTCACTTGTCAAAATTTCTCCAAGAAACAATTCATTTGCAATTATTTCTGCTGATAGCCGGGGTTACCGTGCACATTTTATGTCAAAAAAACGTATTAAAATATGTACTACTTTTTTGCTGAATTGGCGACTGCATGCAGAAAATTTCTTGAAGAAATATTTCTTAAGCATTTCTTTGGCTTTTTTTTATATGGAGTTTTTCATTCCTTGGGGAACTGGAGACCAGCCTTTAAGCCGTAAAAACATACTTAGAGTTAAAAAAGAAAAAAATAATATACAAGAATATGGCAAAGCCTTAATTCTATAACTTAGGATGTTAGCAAAGCATTGAAAGTAGAGTCGAAATTTTAATGTATCGAAGGAAAGGCTACATAAAACCTTCGCATAGGGAATATGGAAATAGTACTATTTATACTCTTTGGCATCACTCCGGATTTCATTAGAAAAATTCTAATCTATCCTATACATTCATATAGTTCAAACACTTCGTTAGTCTGTGTGACTTCCTTCCCTGTAGGAAATGTCAATAGTGAATCTATACTCTTTTTCTACTGACCGCGTCAACGTCACTACTGACCAGTTATGCCCGCCCCAAGCCTTTGCCTATTGACATTTTATCATTGAGTGGGCATTGCATGTCAACAATTGACCGGAGATATATTGATGAATTATTTACGAACTATTGACGTCGGTACTATTATGTAGACAAAAGGAATACTCTTTCGTTTTTATAAGGAGACACGTTGTTGACATAGTCAACAAAGATGAACTGTACCTCTTGACAGTACAGTTTCTCTAATGAGACCGCCTATAAATACTGTTGACGTTGGAACTAGTTCTCTTGTCTATATTGACGTCAATATAGACATGGAGTCATATGGCGACAGGCTTCCTGCAGGGTTCTGCAGGGTGCTCCGTCTCTCATAAAGGAAAACTGGACATTCTGTTATAACGTGAATTGAGATTTGTTCTTCCTCCACACAGAATTTGCACATCTTGTTTATGGCAAGTCCCAGACGGGCTTTGGGATTAAGAAATCTTTACTAAATAGTCGTTATTTTGTTGCAAAATGCTCTTCGATTGGTATTGGTTATCTTAACTAAAAAGTCGTTACTTTTTTTTCAAATTGTTTTTCAACTACTTGTGAAGCGAGTAAACAAACCCAGCGGGAAATTATCTTCTGCATAACAAAGTCATCAGTGATATCATCGATGACATATAGGTGACAGTATCATGCATACCACCTTGGGGGACATAGGTGGGTGCTGTTCATGTGCTGGAATTTCATTGGATACTGAAATTTAAATAAGGTTTTTAGGCGTCAGTTGAGCGTTGCATGAAATGGCGTAGATCGCGGGTTAGATCCCTGAGGCTGAGGCGAACAAAAATTTTTAAAAATTGGTTTTTTAATGCAACCTCCAGCACTAAGGATCTATTTCTGATAACTCGGTAAAGTAATAATTTTTTTCCCCTCCATTAGTAACGAAATTGACGTCAATTAAACCAGGGTTAATTGGTTAGTGTGGCTGCCACTAGGGGTGACACACTTAAGGCCTCTAATGGGCCCGTTGTGGTACCACGAAAAATTGGAAAACGAAGAAGAACAGAAAATACGACACAATAAACATCCACGCCCGAGCTGGGAGTTGCACCTAGAGTTGGCATCGTTAGTTTTCATGTCAACCAAATGCGCTACGGAGGACGACTTATTAAACGATAGAAACAAAATAAATTTTTTATTTATAGAAGTTTTATCTTTGAGGCTTAAAAAATTGACAAACGTTTTACAGGACCTACTACTTCCCCGTAATATAGCGGAGAAATAGATGGACAATAAAGATCAAAATTAAATTTCCTCGAATTCGGAGGAGTTTTTTTTTTTTTTTTTGACATTCAGCTCATTTATACTAAATTGTTTTTAGTATCTATAAGTACGACGGCTTCCTTTGGCAAGAGCAAAACGGAATTCGATTTAGTAATTTCACTAAATTTAAGGAGAAAAAAAATAGATAATTTTTGATTATTTTTTGATCATTTTGGTGTAGCCCAATTACTTACCCCTCTCGCCGTACACTTTTCTCCGTTACTAAATGATATGCCATTTTATCGCTTAAACCATCGAATACCTTCTGCAAATTTACAGTCTCAATGTGATCCATTATATTGAGAAGGACAACGAATGTTGGCTGGTCCTTTAAAGACCTTTTGATCGCGATCACATTTGAATTTAAAGCCTGGATCTCAGTGTCGCCATTTTGCATGGTCAGCTGCGAGCGTAGAACTTGCAATTTTTTGAACACATTCAAATGACTTCGCGAATAGGCACGTTCACGTTTCACGTTCACCGACCTAAAGTTATCGGATACAGGCAGCCAAGTGGTCTTTCCATTTGTGAAGCCGGCATACATCTCGTCACTCCATTGGAAAGGTGTTCGGGCGGGATCACGAGAAAGTCGTTCGAACTCTTCCGGATTCGATTGGCATGCTTGAGGGTCTACAGTCTGCTTCCATGAGATCCGAACATTTGTCATGCCGATCTCCTCGCCGTTATACGTAACGCTGCATCCGGGCAGTGTCGCGAGCAGCATATTATATATATCGATACGATCTTCACCGAGGCGTGATCCAATGCGCTTTTGATCGTGATTTCCAAGCTGTAAAGATTTTTGTATTTTTTTTAAATATTATTTTTTAAGGAAATCATATCTCTTTAAAGCCTGAAATCCACTATAGAGATTTTTACGTAGAGAAAACAGTGTAGAGTTTAGAGAATCTAGCTTTGTTGTGTACACTGAAGGCCGTCTCTATGATTTTATAGCTCTACGTAGAGCTACCGTCGACATATTTAGAGCAGAGGTCTTCTATGTTTTGCACGACTTGTAATACTGCACAGGAATGTTTTGTATATGACTCTACAGTAAATAAAGTAAATTTTGCATTATATAAAGTCGTGGAGTACATAGTAAAGCTCTCGCTCGAAATATGTCGTCGGCAGCTGTACGTTAGAGCTGTAAAATCGTTGAGACGGTCTTGAGTGTACACAGCAAAGCTAGATTCTCTTCACTCTACACTGTTTTCTCTACGTAAAAATCTCTAAAGTGGAATTCAGGTTTTATGTTGATTAAAGTATATAACCTACCACCCAATTTGCCGTTCTTCCAAATGGCATATTGAAAAGCCAGTTTTTTATTATCTCCACACAATAATTCGCATCGGAATTTTCGTTCAGATTCTCGATCAATTCGAAATTGAATGGAATCTGAGCGCCTTCCATGGTGTCGTTTCCATAATACTGCATTAATGTTTCGAGCGGTGAATATGCTTCGGTCAGGAGAATTAAATCATCGCTGCCAAGCTCCGCCTTCATTTCATCGAGTACTGCACGGAATTCATAGACCAGTTCAATGGTCTCCGGTTGATTTTGCGTATAGATATGATTCAAATAATCGCTATCCAAGGGATCGTTGTTATTTTCGTTCCTGGGCTCGTCGGGCCAGTTTCCGTTCGCATCCGGAGCGATCTCAAAAATAAACGGCACCGCATCGACACGAAAACCAGCAATACCCTTGCGAAGCCAAAAGCGTAAGATGTCCTAGAAAATATCTCAACATCAAATAATTGAATCGATCGCTTCGAAACCTCATGTGGGTCACTAGAATATAACTTTTCAGGAATCAATGAGAAAACTGCATTAACCAATGAGTTCGAAAGGACTTGGTTTTTATTAAAATCCTTATTTCAATATTAAGGAGGATGGAATATTTTAGCTTATGTGTTCTTTTCCTAAAATTAGCATCTGACTTTGAGAAACTATTTTCAGAGCTTTTTGGAATGCTTTTTCAAATTAATTATTTAAAAAAAAAAATAATCAATTCAAAATAATCTGAAATTTGTTTAGCACCGCAATCATTAATAGATCTTTTGATCTTTTTGTCCAAAAAAAAAAAAAAATGTACTGTGAAATTTGAAAATTTTTAGTTTTAATAATCATCCCTGTATGGGCAATTCGAAATCCCCAATTCCATGTCGCACACTTTTGTGTTCGATTATTTTCAACAAACCTTCATTGTTTCTGTAACTTTTGGATTGCGATAATTCAAATCGGGCTGCTTGTGATGAAACTGATGCAGATAGTACTCTTGTCGTCCCTCATGCCAAGTCCATTGGGATCCACGGAAAACGGCAATCCAATTCGTCGGTGGCTTACGTTCCCCGTCTACGATTTTGCCCGGATGCCAAACATAAAAATCCTTATATTGAGGATCATTGTCAGCCGATTTAATGAACCATTCGCATTCGTCGCTCGAATGATTTGGCACGAAATCGAGTATAATTTTCAAACCAATACGGTTAGCCTTTTCGAGAAGAGCCTCAAAGTCAGCCATATTACCAAAAATCGGATCGATTTCAGTAAAATTTTTTATATCATAACCGAAATCAGCCATCGGAGAAGTAAAGATCGGTGAGAGCCATGTCGCTGTTATACCAATTTCCTTAAGGTATTCCAAATTTTGAGTTATACCTCTTAGATCACCGATGCCATCACCATTGCTATCCTTAAAGGATCTTGGATAGATTTGATAAAATGATGCGGTCTCCCACCATTGTTTAGCAAAAACATTATCGCTTTGAATTAATGTTGCTAAAAAAATTATTGCGAATATTTTAGTCCCAGCGAACATGGTTTCGAAACGTTCTTATTAGCTGGACTGACACTTATTAACTGCGTTTGGTCTCTCATAAAAACATAAATTACTTCATTTACTTATTAGCCCCATTAAGATTTTATTGTCAAATAGTTCGATAAAGCCAATTGGCATTTTCTTTTCTTTTCTTATGGCGAATATTTAAGAAAAATTTTCAAGTGTTCTTAATCTCCAAAATTCGTGTACTTTTAATGCAGATTGTAATCTATCTTAGGAGAAAATGCTCTTTGTTTAATTGACCATTATTGATGGGTTTCACCTTGACGCGGTAAGACCTGACATTTTCAACAATGCCAACGTATGATCGTATCAAAGATAAATACATGACAGGGAGCTGCAAAAGTTTGCAACAATTAGTTCCAGTTTAAATAAAGAAACATTTATTTTTTTTTCGGTTGCGAACAAATAATTTTTTTAAACAGCCTTGTTTGTGGCTCTTTTTTCAGTCGCGTATGCAGATAACTACTTATTTCAGGAGGGGCTTTAGGCGCTAGAAGTATTCATATCGGAAGTAAATTCTCGTGTTCATTTTTCGACTACCTACTTTTATTTAATTCCCCAAAAATTCATCCCATGAATACGATCCTGATCTGTTTCTATTGCGCTTCTACTTGTAAAGAAAGGATTGCTGACCGATGTTATCGAGACTATGCACAAGGGGTTTCTTTGGACCGGTAAGGTGTTAAAATTTTCGTTACCATAAAAAACAGTACGAACTTAGGTGAGTATCCAGCTAAAAACTGCTGGGGGTATTTTCGAAAGGGATTTGGGCAGTCATTGTGAAAAATCTTATATCTTATAAATAAATGGTGTCCCCCTATGCCGGCCATGGGGAATCGAACTGCAGCATTCGGTTTTTGAGTTACAGTTATGGTTTCATACAAAAAGTTTTTTACTCCACTTTGCGGCACATATTTATGTATGAGTTGAAAACTCGTATTCTGGACAGGTTTCTAAATGGCCCTAAGGACTTCCAGGCATTTCTTTCCAAATCACCGTTGTGATAAGAGCCCGAATCTCGGAGCTATTCACGTCTAAAGTTCAAAAATTCGCTTTATTTTTTAAACGAATAATTGCATATTTTTAGGATAGTATTTAAATAATTTCTTTAATACAGGGTGTCCCAAGCTGAGTGTGTCAAACTAATGGAGGTGATAGGGGAGGTCCAGACGGACAAACAATTGTATGGGGGGGGGGTCCATCTTGCACTCGTAAGGAGCTAGAGCCGCGGAAAGAATTCGACTAAATTGGTAAGCATACTTTAAGGCGGATATGTAAAACTAAAACACTATTCAGAAATTTTTAAATATCTTAGATTTTTCTTTTTCTCATGCTGCCTAAAAGTGTGCTCAATAAATTTGATTAAAATAACTTTTCTGGAAGTCAAAAATGCAAGATAATTATTTTCAAACCTTAGTTTTGCTTTGATTGTGAAACTTTTTTTTTTTCAGCAACCATGGTATCAAATTGAATAGAAAAACTCAAAGTTTTCGAAAAGAGTCCAAAAAAGAGACTCGATTGTATTAATTTAAAAATAACCGATTTTAAAAGCCAAAATTACACTATTTTTGACTTTGATGGCCATAAAAGACAAAGCACAATTTAATAATTTAAAATCGTGGTATGCAGTTTTAAAGGACAACTGCCGAGCTTTTGATTTCATACGTGATTTTGAAATTACGGTTTGAAAGTTAGGAGCGCCAGCGAAAAAACGAAATTTGGTTTCTTGCGTGTAACTCTTCAGGGGTGTATTTGCAACCCCCCTCCATACAATTTTTCGGTCCGTTCGGACCCCCCCTATCACCTCCTTCAGTTTGACACACTCAACTTGGGACACCCTGTATAGTAAACACATACATAAGTATATATGGGCGAAAATAAAAAGTTTTTGTATGAAACCTGTAGTAATTTGAACTGGTGTCGTACTAGTACTTTACTAGTGCAAAAGCCACCAGTACTAGTTCTTTTCTATACCCCTGTCCATATAAAATTCTGTCTAAAATCAGTACAACATCTGTACAGGAAAGCACTAGTACAGTATGCACCAGAACTATTCTAGTACTTTTCGATCCAATTGGGTAAATTTGCACCAGTGAAATACTAGTGATGTTTACGGGAAAAAGTTTACAGAATCGTGAATTTTTTTTTCAGTACAAAATGGAAATAAATATTTCTATTAAAAGAAAACCATTCGGTTGTGTATTTATTATCAATTTATAATACTTCAATGAATGAATGCAATTATTCCACAGATCACTAGTATAGTTATGGAGCAAACTTACCCAAACATTGCACTAGTTCTTTTAGTACTGGTAAAAGTACTAGTTCTTTTAGGCAAATTGCTTAACAGCTTTCTACAGGGAAACCATAACTGTAACATTATTGCATTTATTAAATTACATCTACAGACTCGGAATGATCGTCGTTCATGGATTTTTATTACTTGCGAAGGTCCAAAGAATTGGGTGCAAGTACCCACGGATGCAGATAAGGCGAACCGTTTGATATAAGTTTTATTTAAATAGATTACTGAAGCCGACACTTATTATCGCATAAATTGAAATACCTTAAATAAATTTGAACACGGGACCTTGTTAATCAAAATCGAAATAAATTACGCTTCTAGAGACCTTGAGCTTGAGTGGCTCCTCAAACTTTTTGTTGGCAGCTGATAATAGTAAGTATGACTAACAGAGCTTTTTTTTTTTGGTTACCTAAATTTTAATACAAATTTTAATTTGCATTACTTAAAAGTGTATGTATATTAAGGTAGATAAGGTGGATATTGAGGCACAAGGAGAAGAGGACAACAGTAGTAGTTTTTTAGTAGAAATACCCAGGCAACTATAGGTTGAAACCTAATTTTTATCCTGCGTTTTTTCAAAATAAGGTTCATCTTAAATATACCTAGAAGCATGCTACAAATTATTAGAGAAAAAATGAAATGGAGTGCGACGTAAAATTGTTTTCAATTCAAATTGATTTTATTTTTTAATAGCGTATACGGTATACCTAATGATATCAACGTAACTCACGGCTCCCATATCAAAATGGTTTTTCAATTGAATATTACTTTTTCTGGACTTAGCATAATTTTAGGCATGAGAAGTATAGAGATATTTGGTTGAAGAATCAACATGAATTGGCCATTTTAAAATAGCTATTAAAGAAAATATAAAACTTTTTCAATGGCTTGAGTTTTGAGAGATTTGCGTGTGATTGCTTTTCTGTGTTTTGAGATGTTTCCACCAACAATGACGACAAAAATTTTTCGACCGGCCCCGTTCCCACCGTTCCACCGTTTAGTGGAGCGAATTGCACTCATTTATGAAGCGATTCATGTCTTCTATTCGAACAGATGATAGCTTGGTAAGGGATGAGAAGAATAAGGAGCCGAGGAGCCTGGATCTTCTCCTGGCCAAACCCGGACAATGACACATGAGGTGGCCCACTGATGCTTCTTCCTCCTCTGATCTGCAACCTCTACAGAAGTCATTGTAGGGAACGCCAAGGCGTTCGGCGTGCCTGCCTATTAGGCAGTTTCCTCTGATAATGGAGACCATATGCCTTATGTCGACGCAAGCCCAGGGCAAGGAGTTGACTGGTTCTTTTTGTAGTCAAGGTCTACCCATATCAACATTGAAGTTAGGCAAGAATCTTCCTCTGTACATGCCTTGCGTGCCTGCCCGTAGAAATCAGATTTAATCTTTAGTTTTATTGAGGCAAGCGGTATACCTAGGCTCCGTTATAATGTCTTCGAGTTCTGTACCAGCACTCCTCAGGTCATCCGCTGTACAGTTCCCTTTTATGTATCTGTGTCCAGGTACCCACATCAGGATCACCGAAGATTGCTTTGCCATCTCCTGGAGAGACGAACGGCACTCGTGGATTGTCTTGGATGTGGCTACCACTACTACTTGATGGGGATTTTATGGCCGCCTGGCTGTCCGTGTAAATCAACCGATTTTCAGGGAAAAATTATGACCTTAAAGCTACAGTATTTCTGGTCAGTTCCTATGAAGTTCATTTAAAAAGCTCAAATCATTTTCGCAGATTTTTGAGTCTTAATTGGCAAGGGAAAGAAGACTTACATATATTTTTCGTGACATCATGACACCACATTTGGTAGAGAATATTTCAAACCCCCCATTTTGCCAGCTCCCACTTCTTATACCAAATAATACGAGTATACCTACAACTAAGGCAAAAAATTGTAGATAATCAATACTAATAGATATTGTTAGATAATCAATACTAATAGATACTGTTAGATAATCCATACTATTAGATACTGTTAGATAGACATGCGTGATAGAATGAAATAGTGATGGGTCGCGTGACGCCGTTGATAGTGATGAAAATTCGAATCACGCTCCAATCCGTTTTTGAAAGAACACTATTGAGAGAAACTATTCCGACGGAATTATAGCATAATGTCTAATAAGCAAATAAAATTTTGTATAGGCGATCTATCGCCAGTTAAGTAAGAATCAATTGCATTCGATTGGGTAAAAGAAACCAATTTTGGACTGTCATGATTTGAGAGTTCTTTTTTTCTTATATTGCTTGCACTAATGTAGAGATCATAAATAAAAATTCTAATCGATTCGTTCAACAATTTTAAAGTGCTTCTGGCAAATTCCAATTGCTTCGGTTGGGTCGTTTATTTGAGTAGTAAAATAAAAGTATAAAAAAAATGTAAATAAAAAATAAAAACAAAACACAACAAGTAGTGTTTTAAAATTTTATGGAACTAATAATCTTGTTTATGGCTTGAGCTAGCGATGTTCGGAAGGCATAAAATCTGTCGATCGTTGAATTGAATTCGCTTTTCCAAAATGTCTTCGTGGTGCGCGTACGTTTTGCTGATTTCGCTGAGCTTATTCGCATCGAATATTTCGGCAAAATCATGGTGGGAATCAGGATCGTTCTATCAAATTTATCCACGTTCGTTTAAGGATAGCGACGGCAATGGCATCGGTGATCTGAATGGTGTTACCAGTAAATTGGAATATTTGAAGGAAATTCAAATTGATGGTACATGGCTATCGCCAATATTTACATCACCAATGGCCGATTTCGGTTATGACATTGCAAATTTTACCGAAATCGATCCGATGTTCGGAACGATGGAAGACTTTGAGAAAATGGTAGCAAAAGCAAATAAGCTTGGCGTACGGATTATTTTGGACTTTGTGCCAAATCATTCGAGCGATGAGTGCGAATGGTTCATCAAATCGGCACAACGAGACCCAGAATATAAGGATTTCTATATATGGCATCCGGGTAAAATTGTTAACGGCATACGAAAGCCACCAACGAATTGGATTAGCGTTTTTCGTGGCTCTGCTTGGCAATGGCATGAAGGCAGACAGGAATATTATTTACATCAATTCGAAAAGAAACAGCCTGACTTCAATTTCCGTAATCCGAAAGTTCGTGAGACCTTGAATGTAAGTACTTGGCTGGGTCAGCCGGTCATTTAATCATTCACAGGTTGGATCAGTTATTCCATCAACGATTCCTTCAGTTAAACCATAAATTTGATTTAATTGTTTTGGCATCAGTCAGTCAGTCAGTCAGTCAGTCAGTCAGTCAGTCAGTCAGTCAGTCAGTCAGTCAGTCAGTCAGTCAGTCAGTCAGTCAGTCAGTCAGTCATTAATTCCGCCATTCAGACCGCTATTCAGTCCGCCATTTAGTCCGCCATTTAGTCCGCCATTTAGTCCGCCATTTAGTCCGCCATTTAGTCCGCCATTTAGTCCGCCATTTAGTCCGCCATTTAGTCCGCCATTAATCCGCCAGTCAGTCAAATCAGTGGATGTAAGGAGTTGTGTTGACATAACAAGTTCATAAACAATCATTTTTTGAAGGATATTTTACGATTCTGGTTGGCGAAAGGTGTTGCTGGTTTCCGCATCGATGCAGTTCCTCACGCCTTTGAGGTCGAGGCAGACGAAAACGGTAATTATCCGGATGAGCCACTCAATGAGTGGGAAACGGATCCTGACGACTATGGCTACATAAGGCATATATACACTGTTGATCAACCAGAGACGCCGGAGCTCGTGTACGAATGGCGTAGCGTTCTGGAAGATTTTCGAGCCCAACATGGCGGAGATGAACGGTACTGTCTTTTACACTGCATTGCAATGAAACCTCGAAGAAAATCCATAGTGTTTTTTTTTTTTTTTCATGAAATATTTAGATCGAGGTTTCATCGTACAATTAATATGCAAAAAAAGCGGAAATAATTTTGAAAAAAAAATTTTTTTTTTATTTATAGCATTCTTATGATTGAAGCGTGGTCAGAAATTGATATTGCTATGAAATATTATGGCAACGGGACCGCAAAGGGTGCTCAAATTCCATTTAATTTCCAATTGATAAGCTTTTTGGAAAAAGACTCAAATGCTTATCGCTATGCTGAGTTAATCAATCGTTGGTTGAGCAAAATGCCAGAAGGTCAGGTGGCTAACTGGGTGGTGAGTATAAATTGCATTGAATATGTAAAACAAAAACATGAATAAATACCGAGCTTTCGCCTTCCTTTCTTGTGTTCAAAGATCGGAAATCATGACAAGAATCGTGTTGGCTCACGATTCGGTAAGGAGCGTATTGATACGTTCAACGTTTTATTGCAAACATTACCGGGATGTAGTATAACTTATATGGGCGAGGAGATCGGTATGTTAGATGCTAATATCACATGGAAGCAGACTGTTGATCCGCAGGCTTGCAATGGCCCCGAAGATGGCTATGAGCAACGTTCGAGAGATCCCGAACGATCACCATTCCAATGGACCGATGGAAAAAATGCCGGCTTCACGGATGGGTCAAGCACCTGGCTACCGATTGGTGATAACTATAAAACAACCAACGTTAAGAAGGAACGCGGCATTGCATTAAGTCATCTGGCTGTGTACAAACAATTGAAGCAAATTCGTTCATCGATGACACTCAGGAATGGCAATGCTGAAATTGAAGCCCTTAACAGCAATGTTTTGGCCGTAAGAAGGTGAGAGTTGGATTAAAAAAAAAAAAAAAAAATTTATTTATATCCTACTTTAAACATTATATTGAACTAGATTCTTGCGCGGTGATTATACTTATGTGTCATTATTGAACATTTTCGATCATTTGGAAAATGTCGATTTGACCACGATCTTTGCGGATGATCACAAAGAGTACGAATATGCTCTGGTAACGGATAAGTCTGCGCGGAAAAGGGGGTAAGTTTTTTTTTTTTTTTTTTTTTTTAAATATTGTGGCTTTGAAGGATTGTTTTATGAACTCACCTGAATTTATTTGGGATTTCAGGGACAAGGTTCTCAGTAACAGCATAACTTTGATGCCCTACGAGTCTATCGTTCTTCGTTCATTGAAGACTTTGTAGATTAATTTCAATAAAACAAAATCAATAAAATAAAATACATTTTTTTTTTTACTTTTTTATTTTTTTTATTAAGATTAATTATTCTATGACAGTTAAATGTCTTCCCAGGTCAGGTCAGGCCATAAATCATAAATCATCTGAAAATATTTCAGTCAAAAACATGTCCTTATTCTCACCACACAGTGCGAAGTATAACCGATTCCTCTGGCAGAAGCAAAATTGAATTTGTTCTTACTTTTTCGCTGCCCGAATGAATGCAAGAAAAGAAGAAAAAAAAAAAAAAAAAAACAAAAAGAGAAAAAGAAGAAATTTATAATAAATTCAGAACTAGCAAAAACAAGAGCAACGCCTACCCTTTTCGTCGAACGCTTTTTTCCGTCACAATGACGTATTCCATTCGTTTCGTTAAATCTTCGAAGAAGTAAGTCACGTTGAGGAACACCATTCGATTCGCAAAATTGATTAGTGTCAAATATGTTGGATGTTCATTGTAAGATCGTTTGATCGCGAGCACATTTTCACCGAAAGCCTCAACCTCGGTATTGCCATGCTGCATTGTTGTTTCCAAGCGTAATTTACCCAATTGCTTGAACACATTCAAATGGCTCCTATCGTAGCGGCGTTGACTTTTAACATTGACCGTTTCATAGTTATCGCTTAGAGGTAGCCACGTACGGTTAGCGGTTGTAAAGCCGGCATTTTCCCCATCATCCCATTGTAATGGTGTTCGCTGTGGATCGCGCGATTTAAATTCATACTCTTCTGGAGTCGATTGGCACGCTTGAGGGTCTACAGTATCCTCCCATGAGATCCAAACATTTGTCATGCCGATCTCCTCACCATAATAGGTGACACTACAGCCGGGTAGTGTTAAAAGTAACATATTTATTCTATCGATTGCACTGGTGCCAAAGCGTGTCCCAATACGCATCTGGTCATGATTTCCAAGCTGACATTCAAAAAGGAATTTCCAAAAAAAAAAAAAGAGAAATTAGAAAAAATTTCGTCCAACCACTTTTAGGGTACCGATTGTTTTATTGAAACTTACCACCCAATTTGCTGTTCTACCTTTCGGCAAATTGTCCAGCCATAGCTTGATCAATTCAACATAGCGTTTTGCGTTTTTCGGATCCGACCCCAATCCAACAATCAATTCGAAATTGAATGGAATGTGAGAGCCTTCCATTGTTGCATTGCCATAAAATCCCATATTTATTTGTATAGATGAATAGGCCTCGGTCATTAGTACCAGATCATCGGTACCAAGTTCGGCCTTCATCTCTTCGAGAACACTCCGGAATTCATAGATCAATCCAGTATTCTCTGGCAAATCGACAGTATGGACGTGATACACATAATTGTGATCCAAAGGATCGTTGATTGATGGATTTCGCGGTTCGTCGGGTAAATTGCCATTCTCATCGGGTCCGCTTTCGAAAAGGAATGGCACCGCATCAACTCGGAAGCCATCGACGCCTTTACGTATCCAAAAGCGTAAAACATCCTATAGGTATTTAATGCAATCGAATATCATTTTTTATTAAAAATATTGATACGAGATCATTAGGCGAGAGATCGTGCCATAAATTACAGAGCGATAGCGATTACCTTCATTAGTTCCAATACTTTAGGATTACGAAAATCAAAGTCAGGTTGCTTACGATGGAACTGATGTAAATAGTATTGTTGTCTACCCTCGTGCCAAGTCCATTGCGATCCACGGAAAACGCTTCGCCAATTCGTTGGCTCTTGACGAATACCGTTGACGAATTTCCCCGGATGCCAGACATATAAATCTTTATATTCAGGATCATTGGCAGCCGATTTAATGAACCATTCGCATTCATCGCTCGAATGGTTGGGCACGAAATCGAGTATAATTTTGATACCGATTTTTTTAGCCTTGGCGAGTAATGCTTCGAAATCCTCCATTGTACCGAAGGTTGGATCGATTCCGGTAAAATTTGAAACATCATAACCGAAATCCACCATAGGCGAAGCAAATATCGGTGAGAGCCATGCCGCTGTTATACCAATTTCTTTTAAATACTCTAACTTTTCCGTTACGCCTTTAAGGTCACCGATGCCATCACCATTGCTATCCTTAAAGGATCTTGGATAAATTTGATAAAATGATGCGGTCTCCCACCATTTTTTCGGAGCAGGATCAGTTGCACCTTCACATGATCCTCGGAGTGTTACCACGATTGCAACGAGTGTAAGAAGGAGATTTGAAAGCGAAAGCATATTTTTTTTTTTTTTTAATTAAACTACCATTATAGACAGCGGTGTATCTGATCTGCACAGCAATATATATAGGCTCGAATGGAGCAGATAATACCAATAATTGAGGTTTTTTTTTTTTTCAACACAGAGCTTATGATGAATCTAATCTATGAGTGGGGTCTTTTATCGAAATCATCTGTACTTAATTTTTTTTTTTTTTTTTGCTATAAGCCTTTAAATATTAACACTAGGCTGCATATATATTGCGTATCTTTTCAATGCTTTACCTTAGAAATATTGGAATGAGTCTTGAAATATCTCGAAGCTCTAAGATAAAGAACAGACTAGATAGCCTATAAGGTTGTTTTTAATTCATATTTAAGGAATTATGTTAAAAACTTTGCTGTGCAGTGTACAGTTGGTTGTATTAGATTGTAATTTTAAGTAATAAATACGAAGTGGAAGAAATCGTTTTTTCATAGATTTTTTGTCTCTTCAGAATGTCTTTTGGGTTGATTTTGGCAATTGGCTATAACTTCACTTACACTCAACCGATGTTTATCTTTAAACCACTTAAAATGTTGGAAATTGAATGGGCTTTAAGATCCGAGGCCTAAAAAATATTTAAAAATTTTTTTTGTAGGGCTGCCGTTGTCTTGAAAAATAAAAATTTGAAAAAAATCTAAAATTTGAAATATTTTACATTTTGCATTGTAGTGTTTTAACTATTTGACGTACTCAAATGTTTGTTACACCATTGTATGCGTTGAGGTAATGGTCTTACAGCGATGCTTCGATTTTTATTGTCCGAAGCAATATGACGGTGTTATAGTGAAAAACTAACGACATGTTGAAAAAAAAGCCGAAAAACGGTTTTTTTTTTAAATAACGGAAAAACTGTCCGATAGAAATTTTTTTTTGCTATTTTCGTAATCAGCGGAAAATTTTACTATAGGAATCGTATGTTTGGTACTTGGAGCATTTTGGTGTTGACTAGTGTTATTTTGGTTCTAAGTTAATTAGAGATTGCGTTTAACCGAGTTTTTGATTGAATTTCTTTTTTCTTATCAAACGACTAGTTTATCTTTTTTTTTTGATTGATCTAGAGCAATACATATTATGCTGCTTATAATTGAAATAATCAGAAACTTTTGTTGTGAGTCGCGTCGAACAATATAATTAAAAATAAATCCTAATTACATAAGAACTCATCGAAAAAGTAAATATACAAACATATATATAAATATATATATATATATTTATTTTATTTTATTTTTATTTTGAGAAGTTAACTACATAATAAATTAAATAGCTAACAAATATATATATATTATTAGTGTAGTATTAGTGGTATTCACACTGATATTTGGTAGTTTGATTATTCTTTAGGTGGTAAATATTAGGTCTAGTAAAAAGAAATCCATTATTTTTGCATTAAATTGAGGGCTTTATTTAAGATAGTTAGAATGACCCGATTTAGGTCAAATATGCGCCGTTTTGTTCGATAACTTGTTGCCATTTTTAAGGTAATTTCATTAGGCCTCTCTCATAGAAGCCCTCGTTCCTATTAGCAAAAAATTGAGACAGTCGAATTTCAGAAGCCTCTCTTGAAGCGAATGTTTCACCAGCAAAATTGTTCGCCATGGACAGGAACAGATGGTAATCACTTGGTGCCAGGTCCGGACTGTAAGGTGGATGCAGAAGAACCTCCCAACCAAACTCCCGGAGCTTCTGGCGAGTCACTATCAATGTGTGTGGCCTGGCGTTGTCCTGATGGAACACAATTCCTCTCCTATTGGCCAAAGCTGGCCGCTTATGGGCGATTGCTTCCTTCAGACGGTCCAATTGTTGACAGTAGAGTTCCGAGTTAAGAGTTTTGCCGTATGGGAGCAGCTCATAGTAGATAATTCCCTGCCAATCCCACCAAACACACAGCAAAACCTTCCTGGCCGTCAATCCTGGCTTGGCCACCGTTTCCGCCGGTTCACCGTGTTTCGACCACGACCGTTTTCGCTTGACGTTGTCGTAAGTGACCCCCTTTTTATCACCAGTCACCAACCGCTTCAGAAATGGGTCGATTTTGTTGCGGTTCAGCAGCGATTCGCAGATGGAAATTCGGTCTATGAGGTTTTTTTGCGTTAACTCGTGTGGCACCCATACATCGAGCTTCTTTGTGTATCCAGCCTTATTCAAATGGTTCCAAACGGTTTTTTGTGCAATCTTTAGCTCTTTTGCAATCGAAACAGTGCTAACATGACGGTCGGACTCGATAATTTCCATGATTTTATCGACATTTTCGACAATTGGCCTTCCAGTGCGTGGTGCATCCTTGACATCGAAGTTACCGGAACGGAATCGACGAAACCAAAATTGCGCATGATTGGCTGTTACAGTATCAGGTCCATAAACGCTATTCACATTTTCAGCCGCCTGGCTTGCGTTTTCTCCCTTATCGAAGAAAAACTGTAAAATGTAGCGAATTTTCTCTTTGCTGATGTCCATCTTTGACAAGCTCTCAAACAAAACTGAATCAATCAATCAAAAAAGTGTCAAAAAAGCTTTTTTAGTAGGAACTGTCATCTTTCTAATGCCCTCTAGCGGAACAAGATCGGACTTATACAACGCGAGATGCAGATAAATAACGCCATCTATTGGAAAAATATTGGATTTCTTTTTACTACACCTAATATAATAACTATGAGAGCAGAGAGGGCTAAATCATGTTTCACCGCAGTTGTTCTTGTGTTTCTTCTTTTGTTTTTAATAAACTGAAAAACATTCGCAAAAGAAAATATTAAAATGCCTCAAAAATGTGTTAAATTAATAATAATTCAGCAAAGTTTTTAACAGCTGATTGATGCGTTCCCAAATAACTATAATAATACTAAAAGTCGCCGCCGCACAGTGGGACCGTTTCATACATTAGAGTGCAAAAACTATAAGAAGTGTTCATAGAATGATGAAACTTGACATCAAGCTTCATTTCTATGAAATAATACAATAATAATATTTTCCAGTGCCGCACAGTGGTATATTTGTGTCAGAAAATCGATTTTCCTACAATATTGTTTCAGAATTTTAATGATCCAGATTTATTCAGATCTGTTTCACCATCTCAAATCAATAATATTTTTTTCGAAAATCAAATATTTTTTTATCGTAAAACTTATAGCAAAATTGCTCAAAGATTTCACTGCATAAAGTGATGCAGATTTCTACTCAAGGAAGTCGTGAATATTAATCGTTATATTATGAATTAGTGTAAACATCAAATCAATTGAAATAAATGGATAAAGATAAGACACAATCCTTATTTAGACTAAAGAAAACAATACAATAGGGGTATTCACAAAGGCCTGTTAAAAACGTTGGAAAGTCGGAAAATCGGAAAATTGCGACTTCTTAAAAACTTTTTAAACTTTTTTTGTATTTCGCACAACTTTTTAAGCATTTAAAATTTTCCGATTTTCCGACTTTCCTACTTTCCGACGCCCTTGTGAATACCCCTAATGTAAAAAAAATTCCAAATCTATATTTTAACACCCTTAGTTTGCGTAATGGGTATAAAAAAAAATTAAAATCTTAAGCTATAGCTTATAAGTTATAACCCTACGAACGAAATAATTGTACATATGCACATAGTAAAAACAAAAATTTTGGGGAAAGGGAATTTCGTTCCTCCAATATTTTGAAGAATGTATGGAAATTTTGAAAGAAATGACATTGTCAAAAACAAAAGAGCGGCTATACGATAAAGTTTTCGAATTTAAAAATTTCGAACATATTTAAATTCCCGAGTATTTATTTCAATTTCCCGGGGAAATGAATTCCCGGGAATCCAATCACACACCTGTATATGTCACTCTCATAGATTTTGGGCGGGACATTTCGCGCCAGTTAGAAAGTGATGTTACTCGGCAGACAAAAAAAGAGCGAGAGAGAAACACTTTTGGTGAGTACCTAAGTGAAAAATGCTCATTTTGGTGGGTACCCAAGACCATGTTGAAAAGAGCTACAATAGAAACGGCTCCTGAGTGACATATATAGTTATATATGTTCCCAATGTTTCTGTTTCGAAGTGAATTTAATAAAAATAAAAAAATAAAATGTTTAAGAGAGAGAATTTTCAAATATATTCTTCAGTCATTCGCTGATTTCCGTTGCGTTCGGTAGATTTAATCGAAGGTGGTGGAGCACTTTTGTCTCATATCAATTTGCATATAAATAAAAAGCGAAACATGTTGCAGCAACACAATTTGTTGCGTATATTAATAAGTTTATCAATAATCTATGGTTTCTCGAATGCCGGCGGTGTATATCCAAATTATCATGCGAATTTTGAATTTATCTCGTTAGATACTGAAAAAACAGTATCCCAATTGGATGCTGAGAAGAAATGGTGGCAATCAGCATCATTCTATCAAATATATCCGCGATCATTCAAAGACAGTAATGGTGATGGTGTTGGAGATCTTAAAGGTAAGTTTATGTTTTTTTATTTTTTCATTTCTTCTTCTGGATGTCTTTGAAAAACGTAAAATGCATTGGAGAATAAAAAATCTATTCTAAAAATACATTTGTATAGAAGCCTTAAATGAATGTCCCCATATCGAATGCTTATAACGTATGTAGAACTTAGTCTCTAAATGAAGGAAATAAAAACGTAAAAGTTCCTTAAGTGAGAAAAACATTGTTGTACATACATACATATATGTGTATAGAGTATATAAATAAATAAATGAAGAAAGCAAGCGCTCAAGCCCACGACCGTTATAAGTAACGAACATGAAATAATTTCCTCAAATGCTACAAACATATCATAAAATTACAAATGACTTGCCATAAAGACTGCTCTGATTATCGAAAGAAAATGAAAGTCCTCGAGTCGGGAGATCACAAAATAAAATTGAGTGTTAATGGACTATAAATATAAAATCGTAAACAAGCACATTAACTGCGGTAACTCGAGCCTCAAAAGAGAGAAAGAGAAAAAGAAATAAATAATTTTTTTTTCCAGATTTCACATGAAAAAAAAAATAAATAAATAAAAACAAAAATCCGCTGTTATGGTGGACTACATACATGTATCGTGTGCACCCAGCAGGAAAAGAACTCTAGTCCGTATGCAATTTTAGAGAGCAATGGTATCTAATCACTTAGAGACAACTTTTTCGTTTTATTAGATATCTACTCAAATAAGTCACATTTGCTAATGTTCCAATTAATGTTTTTCGCTACGATATCCTCTCAAAATCTCAAAATTTTCATACAATTTTTTTTGTTTTTCGGAACGAACAAATTTTATCGGAACAGTAGCAAACGGCCCTAAGTCTTTTGTAAGACTACGGACTGATAAACTGAATTCCACCCTAAATGACACTTCAAATGACATTTTCTTTACTCAAAAAAGGAAAAAAAAAAAAAAACTTTGGTGGTGTCAAAGATGGGCAAAATGAGGGTTGTGGGGAATTGTGCTATTAAAAAATAGCTTCTCAATGAGAAGATATCTTTTTCAGCACTCAAAGTAGTCGTCAATATCGTTTAGTTACGCTACTGTTTCATTTCGGCCCTCTCTTGATCCATTGAAAAAGCTTAAGTGAGTATTGATACCTTATTTTATACGATGAAGTTCAATTCTTAATATCTCATAATAAATTGCAAGCTCGTATCGTATGAATTTGATAATAGTGGGGATAAGTCATTGTCGTTTTTCTTTATTCATACCGCGCTAGTTGCGAAACAGTACTCATTTTGTCCCCATATGGTACCAGTATCAGTACCTAATCAACACTTCTTTCCACCACTAGTACTTTTTCAATGACAACCTTATTCTAATTGTCTATAGCGCTTAGTATTGAGAAAGGTACAATTGGTCGTAAGTCTTGTTGACATATGGGTCAAAATTCTTTTTAATGCCTAAATTTCTGTCTCTGTCAACGAAAATCAGTGTTCGTAAAAGAGCAAATCAAATAAATAACAAATAAATTTTACCTAAAAATTTATGAATAACGAAATAAAATACTCTAATCCAATTGGAAAAAATCGAATATTACCTAACTTTCATCTTGCTTACTCGCAAATTACAGTAACATTGTTGTCTTGTTTGGCAAGACAAGACAAAATAAGACAACAATGTTACTATAATTTTCAAAGAAAAAAATGAAGTTTTGGTAATATTTGAGATTTTTCAATTCGACTAGAGTATTTTATTTCGTTATTCATAAATTTTTTGTTAAAATTAATTTTTTATTAATTTGGTTTGCTCCTTCAGAAAAACCGAATTTCATTGACAGGAACAGAAGTGAAGGCATTAAAAAGAATTTTGGCCCATATTCCACTAGAAAGAGGGTACATATTCACTATTGGCATTTCCATGCTGGGAAGATACGCAATTTTTTTTTTTTTTACCACAACAGTAATGTTATTGCTGTATAGTTTTGAGAATGCATACAAAACATTCGTTTTTTAAGTAAAAATGTCCAATGTTTTTAAATATAGTGAAATATATTTTTTTCAATTATAACTAATTAGTGAAATTTGATTTGCATTACCACTAAACGATGGGTGGTAGTGAAAATTTTAGTGATAGAGCAATGAACCCACCTATGCAAGCCGTAAGAGGAATGGACAAAAGCCCAATAACGCTATAGAAAAATAAAGGAAAATTGGGAGCAACATGTAGACCTCTCACTGTTTTTTTGTTTTCTTTTGGTTTTCGCCTTCCATTTCTAAATATAAAGTTTAATTGATTGTATTATGTATGTATATATAAATGTTTATAAATATTGAAGTCGAGCTTTAAAATTGTTAAATAATTTGAAGAAAATACTCCATTAAAGAACATAAAGCACTACGATGACATGTCACTCGAATATTTACGATATGCCAACTATTGTTTGTCATCATCGAACGATCGGATGAATTTTTGCGGGAGACAATTTTCTGGTGGGTATATATGGTCCATTTATAAAAGCATATATGTACATACATAGCTACCTAAGCTGCCAGAGCTTTATGTTGATAACACTTTTAATCTCATTTAAAAATATGCTTTGCTTGGCTTCTCGTGTGCACTGAACTGACGTCTACCTCAACTTACTCATGCTGTGTTTGACTGCATAAAAAAAGCAAAAGCAAAAAAAGAATTTACCTTTCGAGTCGTTTGGGAGCTCATAAAAAGAGAGCATGTTGCGGCAACACGTCGTGTTGCTGTTTTAAAACGAATTTTATCAATCAAATCATTTGATTCAAATGTCGTGGAGATTCTCTTTGCCAAAGTCAAATGCGCATTTATATTTAATAGAAAATGAAAATGAATTTTACTGCCAAAATGAAATTTCTGGTATAAAAAATACTCTTTCTTGAGGATCACGTTAATCGTTTTGATGATTTAAGGGCACTCAGTGCTCTGCAAAATTTAATGTAGGCAAAAAAAAAAAAAACTAGTAAGGGTGTTATAGTCATACACATAGCCAATACAATACCCAACACAGACACACCTATTTAAATAACTTTTAAACCGCGCCCAAAAAACACGACCATGTCCGTCTGTCTGTGTAAAGTTTTCTTATCGAAGGAGTTGAGTATCTTGACGAAATCTGGTATGCGTGTTAACGGTAACATGAGTAAGAACAAGTTCGAGAATGAAACCGATCGGACCATTTTTAGGGTTACCTCCAGTACTAGGGTCTGTTACGAAAATCACAAAAAATGCTCTAAAATCGGACTTTTGCGAAAAATTTCGATGAAATTTAGAATTTTAGCGTATATTTGAGCCATCGATTAGAATTCAAAAAAAAAAAAAATTTAAATTTGTGGGCATGGCAAAGGGGCGGTTTTCATAAATAATTTTAACAAAAAAGTCGATGTATGACGCCCTTAATGGCGTTAAAAATCTATACAATATTCTTTCTTAATGGTCCTGTTTTTTGGGCGCGGCTTAAAAAATATTTAAACATGTGTGTCTGTGTCGGTTATTGTATTGTCAGGCGAGCGACCCCCTTACTTGCTATAAATATATTATTTTCATTATATGATTTTCATTATTTGACTTTATTGAAGGTATAACTCAACAGCTACCATATTTAAAGGAAATTGGCATAGCCGGGACATGGCTCTCACCCATTTTCAAATCACCAATGGCAGATTTCGGTTATGATATTGCAAATTTCACGCAAATCGATCCGATTTTCGGTACAATGGAAGATATCGAAGGTTTGCTCGCTGAGGCTAAAAACTTGGATATTAAAATTATTCTCGACTTTGTGCCAAATCATTCGAGCGACGAGTGTGAGTGGTTCAAAAGGTCAGCTGCCAGGGATCCGATTTATGAGGACTTTTACGTTTGGCATCCGGGTAAAATGGTTAACGGGGAACGTCATCCGCCATCGAATTGGTTAAGTGTTTTCCGCGGCTCAGCTTGGGAATGGCATGAAGGACGCCAAGAGTACTATCTTCATCAGTTTTTGAAAAAACAACCCGATTTAAATTATCGCAATCCAAGAGTTCAAGAAACAATGAAGGTTTGTTGTTTCGAATATAAAAGAATATAAAAAGAAATTTTTTTTGTTTTTTTCAATTAATTATTATAAATATATTTATGTGGTATATTCATATTAGGACGTTCTTCGCTTCTGGCTGAGAAAAGGTGTCTCTGGTTTTCGAATAGATGCTGTGCCACATCTCTTCGAAGTGAGACCCGATGGAAATGGAAATTACCCCGATGAGCCGAGAAATAATAACGTCCCCGATCCAGACGACTATGCCTATCTCAATCATATATACACTTATGATCAGCCCGAGACACTTGATATGGCTTATCAATGGCGTGCCGTTTTGGATGAGTTCCAAAAGGAAAATGGTGGCGATGAACTTATACTTATGGCTGAGGTCGGATCGCCCATCGATACGGTTATGAGATATTATGGCAATGATACTGTCGAGGGAACACAGATACCATTTAATTTTTTGCTTTTAAATTGGGTAACAAATAATTCGGACGCTTACCATTATGCCGAGACTGTCAATACTTGGCTAGCGAAAATGCCAAAAGGAAGAACTGCGAATTGGGTGGTCAGTTATGAAAATTTCTTTCAATATAAATATACATATTTGAATATTCCCAGCAAACATTTGGGGGTTCTAAATGAATCAATTATGAGCACTTATTCGTAGTGAGAGGCCCCAAAGTGAGCTCATTAAAAATAACGAAACAAATGAGATGCTCATCTTGTGAAGGTTGATCTCAATGTTCGCTATGTTCGCTAGTGGCCGTGGGTTTCCTTTGGGACCGTCTCATTGGTCCCAAATATATGAGCCTCATATTGGCAACATATTTCAGAGTTATTTCGGAGCCATTTCGAGCTTAAATTTCTGATTTTATTAAGTCATTTTTTGGGAATCATCTTGAGGTCATATTTCTGATATTATTTTGTAACTTTTTTCGGAGTCATTTCGAATTCATACATGTCTGAAGTCATTTTGTGTTTTTTTTTTTATTCATATCGGACTCATACTTCTGATATTATTTTGTAATTTTTTTCGGAGTCATTTCGGACTAATTTTTCTGATGTTAATTTGTAATTTTTCGGAGTCATTTTGGACTCATGTTTCTAATTAATTTTTAAAATTTTTTAGGAATCATTTCGGACTCATGTTTCTTATGTGCTTTTTTAATTTTTTGTTTAAATCGGACTCATATTTTTGATTTGATTTTCTCACTTTTTCGGACTCATATTTCTGATGCTATTTTGTAATTTTTTTGACTCATTTCAGACTCATGTTTTTTTATGTTGTTTTGTAATTTTTTCTTCGGAGTAATTTAGGACTCATATTTCCGATATTGATTTGAAATTTTTCGGAGTTATTTCGGACTCATGTTTCTGATGCTAGTTTGTAATATTTTGTCGGAGTCATTTCGGACTAATTTTACTGATGTTAATTTGTAATTTTTCGAAGTCATTTTGGACTCAAGTTTCTAATTAATTTTTAAACTTTTTTAGGAATCATATCGGACTCATGTTTCTTATGTGCTTTTTTAATTTTTTGTTTAAATCGGACTCATATTTTTGATTTGATTTTCTCACTTTTTCGGACTAATATTTCTGATGCTATTTTGTAATTTTTTTGACTCATTTAAGACTCATGTTTCTTATGTTGTTTTGTAATTTTTTTTTCGGAGTCTTTTAGGACTCATATTTCCGATGTTGATTTGAAATTTTTCGGAGTTATTTCGGACACATATTTCTGATTCTATTTTGTAAATATTTCCTAGTAATTTCGGACTCATTTATATGAGCATTTCGAAAATATTTCTGTCGTTTGATATATACATATATGTATGTACAATATCTAACCGATGTTCATTAAATTTTTAAAAGATCGGTAATCACGATCAAAATCGTGTTGGATCACGTCTTGGCTCCGATCGTATCGATATGATGAATATACTGACAATGACACTGCCTGGTTGTAGTATAACCTATAATGGTGAGGAAATCGGCATGTTGGATGTTTGGATTTCCTGGAAGGACACGGTCGATCCGGCTGCTTGTAATAGTAAACCGGATATATATGAGAAATTTTCACGCGATCCTGAACGTACACCATTTCAATGGAATGATGAAAAGAATGCCGGATTTAGTAATGCCAATAGGACATGGTTGCCGGTGAACAATGACTATAAGACTTTGAATGTTAAACGCCAGCGTGGCATCTCGATGAGTCATTTGAATATTTTTAAGCAACTACAAAAGTTGAGACAAAATCCAACTTTACGTCATGGAGATGTTGAAGTGAAGGCAGTTGGTAGCAATGCTGTGTTGGGTATTAAAAGGTAGGCTTAATTTTCAAATATAATTAAAGGAAATTTCTTAGATGACTTCTGTATGTTACTGTGTCTTTTTTTATGACAGATCTCTGCTGAAGGAACACACCTTCGTAACGCTGATGAATATTTTCGATAAAATTGTAACTGTAGACCTTAACAAAGTCTTCGATGAAATGCCAGAAAAGTTCGTTTACATTTTGGTGACAGATAGATCAATAGCAAGACTTGGGTAGGATCATTCTATTATCCCATTTTAGTGTAATTTATCAAATATTATTACTTGATTTTTGTTTTTTTTTTTTCATTTTCATTTTTCAGCACCTATGTCAAATCGAATTCCGTTACTTTAATGCCCAAAGAAGCAGTCGTATTAATGTCACCGACAAAACTTACAACCACCATTGGATATTTCGCTTACTATTCAGCGCAGCAACAAAAGAATAACTAAATATTTAAACACACAATTATTATTTTATTCAAGAAAATTGTTTATACAAAGCTTACAAAAAAAATTTATCACAAACTATCGAACCGAATGAAAAGGTATTGATTGTACTGCAAAAACAAAAATAAAAGAAGAGAAATAAATAAATAAATAGTGAAAATCCTTCAATTTAATCGAAGGCACTTGAATTGAAGAAAAACTCAAGTCAACTCAATAAGTTGTTAAACATAGGAAAAATTCTCCGATAACAATGCTCTCGAAAAGGCCTTAAAAAGGTTCAGATAGTTATTTTATAACGCGATTTATATTGTGATTGTGGGATGTGCAGGATGATTTTTCAACGTTCTGTTCTAATAATTTTGGCTTTGACTGTTGCACTGCAACTTGGTCAATGTTGTTCCGGTGTGGGTGGTGGAACGGATAATGCTTCTTCCACCAGGGATTGGTGGCAAGTTGCACAATTTTATCAGATTTATCCACGATCATTTATGGACTCGAATGGTGATGGTATCGGTGATCTGCAAGGTATCATTTCAAAATTGGATTATTTAAGAGAAATCAATGTTACGGCAACATGGTTGTCGCCCATTTTTAAATCACCAATGGCTGATTTCGGCTATGATATATCGGACTTTTTCGATATACAAACGGAGTATGGAACGTCCGATGATTTTGATATGTTAATCAAGGAGGCAAATAAACGTGGCCTAAAGATCATACTCGACTTTGTGCCGAATCATTCGAGCGACGAAAGTGAATGGTTCAAGAAGTCGGTGAAACGAGAACGAGGCTATGAAGATTTCTATGTTTGGCATGATGGTTACATCGTGAATGGAGTTCGCGTGCCACCGAGCAATTGGGTGAGTTCAAATCAATCAATCAAAATTAAATATAAAAAACAATTTATTAAAAATATTAAAATTATTCTTTAAAGCTTCAAGCATTCCGTGGCAGTGCCTGGGAATGGAATGAGGAACGACAGCAATATTATCTTCATCAATTTGCGGTCAAACAGCCCGATTTGAATTATCGTAATCCGGCGGTAGTGGCTCAAATGAAGCGTGTTCTAACCTATTGGCTTGATCGTGGTGTCGCTGGCTTTCGTGTCGATGCAGTTCCATGGTGTTTTGAGGTGCTACCCGATGAGACCGGCCGCTACCCCGACGAGCCATTGAGTAATTATACCCAAGATCCCGATGATCCGGGCTATTTGTTACATATCTATACACAAAATCAACCGGAGACAATTGACATGGTTTATCAGTGGCGAAAACTTTTGGACGACTATCAACGTATACATGGCGGTGATACGAGAGTTCTAATGATCGAATCATGGGCCCCATTGAACTATACAATGCTTATTTATGGAAATAAGACAACACAAGGCGCCCAGATACCATTCAATTTTCAATTCATTGTCGGTGGGAGAGCGGATAAGAATAATACTGATTTGCCAGCGAGCGGATTTGTCAATATAATAAATACATGGATGTCGCAATTGCCGAGCGGGAGAACCGCTAACTGGGTGGTAAGAATCTCATGTGAATGTAGCTTGGTTTTTTTTTTTTTTACTCACCTTTAAGTAACAATTCAAATGTCTTGTTTATCGTGGGTGGGCCTTCACTCCGCGACACCGCAGAGTGTGGCCAGTAGAATAACCGGCAACGCCGCCACACAGTAACCAATTTTACCTCATCAGCGGATATGGACCGAATCGGCTAACCTGGGTAGGGATACGGTGCTATCCGGTCACCTTATAAATTACCAATAGCCACCGCGATAATTCCCGAATGGCCATACCCAGACCACCGGGTAGAATACTATTACGTAGCTTTAGGGTTCCCGGTACTCCCCGCGTACCATGTTAAGATCGTATGGTTAGCCTTTCGTACCTTGCACCACAAAATACAAACAATTTTTTGATTCCATACCCAATATTTCTGTACTGGTGGACAGTTGGCTTGGGTCCGAATCATAGAGATTCCCCTCGCGGGATCCTTTAAGTAACAGTCGAATTTATTTTGATTTATTTATTTTCTTTTACTTTTTTTTTAACCTTTGAAGATGGGCAACCACGATCAACGACGTGTTGCAAGCCGTTATGGCGAACATCGTGTGGATACAATGAATATGCTTCAGATGTTCCTTCCTGGCGTTAGCATAACTTATATGGTATAAAAAGAATTTTTAGCAAAGAAAATGGAATTTTTCATATTCATCATAATCATCATTCCAGGGTGAAGAGATCGGTATGACTGATTTGGATATATCGTGGGAAGATAGCCGCGATCCAGCGGCATGCAATTCGAACAAAAATATTTATGAAGAATTCACACGTGATCCGGCGCGTACACCATTCCAATGGAGTACAGCTGCCAATGCTGGATTCTCGACAAATAGCACAACCTGGCTTCCGGTCAATCCAAATTATAGGACTATCAATGTCGAAAGTGAGCGCAGCGATAGCAAATCTCATTTAAATATTTACAAGCAATTGGTCGAATTGAGAAAGACCAAAACGCTGCGATTGGGCGATGTGACCTATAATAATATCGGTGATAATCTCTTGGCCATCAAAAGGTTTGTTCCTTACGATCATAGAGTGAGAGAGCGAGAGAGAGAGAATCAATCATTTCATCAACTAATTAAGTGAATGAATTTCCTTCTTTAGGTCGTATCCAGGCGAAAAGACATACATTTTACTGGCCAACGTAATGGGTACTCAAGTGAGCGCTCAAGATGTAACAGGAATTTTGCGTGCAACTGGAAATTATGCTGTTAAAATTGCTAGTTCATCGTCGACTCATAAGGCAGGGTAAGTTCAAAAGCCCAAGACGCTAAGGTAGCCATCATGAAGAAAATGAGAGATTCTTGGAAATATGATACTATGAAAAGTGACCGTTAGGGATAGTTTTGCGCTTCAAAATTAACCTGAAAAATGAACGAAGCCACGAAAGCACGAAGAGAATAATATATATATATATATATATATATATATATATAACATCTTAAACCCGTTAACTACCGAAATAATGTAGTATATGGGGTCTAAAAATTACCAAATATCTCACTGTTTTTGTCTCTCTTCAAAGGCAATGCTTCACATTTGCACTTTTTTTTTTTTGGTATGGTATTGAAGGGGTTAACTTATTTAAAACTCCAAATTTTTCAACTCCCAATGTGTCTTTTCTCTCTCTATCTCTCTCTCTCTCTCTTTCTCTTTCTCTATCTCTTCCAGTGATGCCATCGCTTTGAGTAATGCCGCATTACTTCCTTATGAAGCGCTTATTTTAGAGTCTGCATAAGCTTGCCACTTTTAATGGATCCTTTTCGCGGATTCGAAATGATATTTTTAAAGGAATAAATGTGAAATAAACCTTGCAACAGAAAAAAAATTGCTTTTCCAATCATCTTTAATATTTCTAAAATGGAAAATTCTAATTTTTTCATCAAACTTCTTGAAAGGTAATCAATCTTCCAAGGTAGACATATGTACATTCATCCATGTTAAAGCCAAACCAAAAGTTCTTCAAAAATGTGCCTGCTCGAAAAATAACGGATAAAAAAAAAAAAAAAAAGACCGCGGTAACAAACTTTTCACGTTCATCCTCTTTCATCCTCGTATTCGGTTGAGTAATTGTATCAGAGAATTCGACTCCCACAGACGGCGTTAAACCGCAGCCTTTGAATGCCAAAGAAGCCAAAAAATCATTTTTTTCCGTCAAAATAAAAAGAAAAAAATTAGCTTAGATATTCTTACACTCATCGTTTTGGCTACAATTTTACCCTTTTTTTTTGTGTTGTATCTTCGCTTTTCCTTTTTCTCCACAACTTTGTTTGTGACTGAAAAGGATCAAGCGATTTTCAATGATGACGCCTCCCCCATGCGCCTCTCATCGACGCGCAATAATGTCAAAACGCGTAAGCAGGAAGGCGTTTTCTTTCGCTTTTTTTTCTTTTTCGAAGGATTTTAGACAACAACAAAAAAAAAGGATATGTTTAACACCCACAGAAAATTCGGTTATTAAAATGAGGCGAGCAATGCAAAGAAATTTTGGTGAGACTAGCGGGACTTTTTGCTTTTTTCTTTCTTTTTTGGTGAAATTAATTAAAAGTTGATTTTTGTGTCTCATTCAAATGAACAAAAGAAACAGACAAAAAAGATGTCAAATATTAAAAAAAAAAAAAAAAATAAATAAATAATAGATATATGAAAAAGTAAAAAGCCAAGCCTATTTAATTTAAATTGAATCCTTTGGCAAAGAAGTCCTTTCATTGGCTTCCTTTGTAATGGAACCTTTCAATCGTCCAATCGGAAACCGAATCGTGTACTCAATCAATAAGTCTTAATTCAGTTAATTAAAATCAAGGATACACTACCTATGAGAGTAGGCAGGAAGCAGCTGCCTAGAATACCATGAAATTGTGTTATACTCTCTAAAACAATGAAGCGTTTAAGGATCTGCTCTTATTTCCAAAGAATTCCATCGAATTTGCGTCCTCGTAAGACGTTCAAAAATTTCGCGTCAATGGTAGTCGACCAAGTATCTTCGTTTGTATGTTTGAACTTTTAAACAAATAGGGTAAGGTCACTGTTCAGAACAGAGACTCAGATATCGAACGCTTCTTTGTATATTGCGCACATCTCTAACAAAATCATTTCAGTCTTCGCCAATTGCTTTCGTGTAGAAAACCGGTTTCGCATAAAAAGGAGCCGAAAAGTTTAATGTAAGTAAATCAACGAAAGAACACGCGCCTTTTTTGTAAATTAAAATTCAATCGAATTATGTATATAAAATTGGCAATTGTTTTATTTGGAATGAAAGAGTTCCATAAATCGTTTGTTTTTAGTCAAAAATATATAATGAAAACGCTCATTATATCAACAGTCACCTCAAGTGGACTTTCACTTAGAATGGACCACATGAATGTTTGCTATGTTGTGGCAGTTCTACTAATCAGAGTCAAACTAATTATTACAGCCAACTTCAATGCGAACGGCAACAGTAAGTTATAAAATTTCCAGCTGAGCTGAGGGTGTTTTGGTTTACAGGCGAGCGCTTAAAAAAAATAAAGTGAATTTAATTTGGTTTTTATAACATTGTGCATCTTTGTGCCTGCTACGAATAAAGCTAAAAACGACTTTTTAAACTTAAGAAGATAGGTATTTTTCTTGTTAGTTTGGGCATTGAACTTGATAGTTCAAAATCATTTGGAAATTTAAGTAGATGCTGGAATACGTTTTGGTGGCTCACTTGTATGATTCACCTTGAGTGGACCACTGCCTGCAAATTTAATACTCGTATAAATAGACTTTGGCCCGGTGTTAACTAGTTTTATGAGCTTTATTAAATTTTTTGGTGAATTTTCAATAAAATTTGGGCATATCGTTGAGTAGTGCAAAGGCTCAAAGGCTTTTTTTTTTACATGGGAACATTGTGGCTCGGATAATTACACTGAATCAAACTCAGTTCTAAACTTTTGTAGTTATGTTGTTTTTTTGTCGACATTTTTTTGAAATTTTCCTCGGATGGTCCACTCAAGGTTGCAATATAAGTGTATGTTTTCATGAAGACTATCATAACACCGACTTACAAAATTTTGAGATTTTTACTTCGGCATCTTATCTTTCTTTTCTTCGAACAAGTATTTTATGGGGTTGGAAAAATAATCCCTTTTCGATTTGAAATCGACTTAAGCGTTTGTTCGTTATCGCCGTAATTCTATTTATTACAAGACCTCTCAAGTCAAATACAAATACCCGTTAATATTGATTATAAGTACAAAAAGAAGAAAAAGGGGAAAAAAGAACAAATTATTTTATTTATTTATTTTCTTTAAGAGCACTCGGATTACAGGTATGTAAGTGCTTTTGACGAGTTGCGGTTTTAAGAAAATTAAAGGTAAAAAAGAGCAAGCTGCAAGTCACATCACGTTTGCATAATTTAGTATAATCAGTATACAAGATGGATCGAAGCATATTTCAAGGGCAAGGACATGGACAGGCCACAGGGACAGGGACAAGGACAAGGACAGGTATTTGAAAATGATGTTTTGCAACCAGGAAGGCAACTGCCTTTTGAAAGAAAGTTTTCTGCAAACCTCAAGCAAAAATGGGCGACTGTTTTCGAAGTCATCAAATCGGTTTATTTTTTTTTTCTTTTTCTTTTTTGCTTTCTTCTTTTTTGTTTCTAAAAAACAATCGATAATGTTTAAAGGCAATGATACAGAAAAATTTTATTTTATTTATTTTCTCATAAAGGAGTTTATTTTTCCTTAAGTGAATGCTCTTTCTTTTTCTTCTGATTCATCAAACTTTTCTACTTAAAATGTGATGAAAAAATTTTCCATAAAGAAACAATTTCATAGGCCTCGAAATAAAAGGGGAAATTTACGCTTCGTCTAACAGCAGTCTTAATGCTTCTTCGCAATTAATCCAGCTTTTACGAAAACGAAAATTAAAAACAAAAGAAAAAAAAAAACAAGAACGCTACCAATTTGAACATCCTGACATGCATGCTTAAGGCTTTTATCCTTTGAGTCGATTTTTTTTTTTTTTTTGTAATAAAGAAAAAAGTTTCCCCAAGTCAAAAAGCCTCAAGTGTAATTTCCATAAATGGACCGAAAATGTTTACCTTAAAGCAGATGGCTCCTTGTGCCTCTCAATTGGCTGTTCTCTGTTGGCTGCTTGAATTGCTAATGGAACGAGGCATAAATCGAGTTGGAGTGTTTTTTTTTTTTTGCCACAAATTTGGGTGCTTCTTCTTCTGCGTTCGGCTTTATTAGCCGAAAGCATGTGCTGCCAAATTCTCTCTGAGTACCAAGTTTTTTTTTTTTTTTTTTAATTTTTTTGGTGCGTTTGTGATTTCAAAAGGAATCGCAGGCTTTTGACTTTCGCAAACACATGCGAAAAAGTCAAAAGTGATTAAGAAATCCCGCAGAAGTCAAGTTATCCTGGTCGTACCTATTCCTTTTTTTGATCACTAGGGCGACAGACAAGGCCGCACTCACAACGTTTTAGTGAAGGAGTTTCAGAGGATACAAAAACCTATCGTGTTTTTTTTTGTGCTTCCATGCACTTCGATGGGAGGTTTGAACCCCCATAAAAGTTTCCCTTGCATCAGAAATTATTTCAAATTAGCACCCAAAAGTATGCATATATATATTAAGAGTATTTTCGATACAATGTAATCTCTTCATATTTTGAAGGAACACAAATACATACAATGTATATCCATTTGAGAACATATTGACCAAGGCTTTTGGTATATACGATGATCTTCTTCTTCAAGCCTTAGCCAATCTTCATCGGGAAAGGCTAAAAATTATATAAATTGAGTTTCAAACATTCAAAGGCATACTTTTAGGTGTTGAATTTGAATAATTTCTGTTGCCCTACTTAGAAAAATTTAGCTCATTTGTAAGTTTTGCAAGAAGAAAATACTTACGACCCAATTGGCCGTTCGTTGGTTTGGTATATTTTTTAACCAATTATCGATGGCCTCTTGAATTTTGGGAGCTGATACAGGAATGCCAAGAAGTACGGTGATCAGATTGAAATTGAATGGCAATTGTGCACCATCGACCGTTGAATTGCCATACATTTGCATTGTGTATTCTGGCGGTGCATACGTCTCAATTAAAAGGACACCCGTATTTTGAGCCCTGACACAGAAATTAGAGGACGACAGCTGCCACATAATGCTAGATTTGCAAGAACAGGACCTATTAATACGCCCCATCATGACCACCATAGTCCATGGGTGAAAGAATATAAGTCCAATTTATATTTATCAATTTTGATCACTAGGGTAATAGAAAACATTTAAGTTCAACATCTAAATATATGCATTGGAATATTTTAAATCCAATTGATACATACATATGTATAACTTTCAACCTTTCGACCAAAGAAGATGAATTGAGGATTTAAGAAGATCCACAAAATTTCTATTTCCAAAGGCCTTGCTGAAGAGCTACATACAAGAATGAACAGATTTCTCAATGCCGGAATATTTCTAAATATTTATTAACATACTTTTAGGTATTGAATTGAAATATTTTCTTTTACCCTAATGAACATCATTGGCATTGGAAGACAATGGACAAAGAAACGCTGCAACTATCCCGTTCATTTAGTTAGATTCAAAAGTGGGGTTCTGTCAAAGATCCTTGAGACTTGCGTTCTTGCATTCCATTAATTTGGTGAAATATTTTCCATAGTTAAAAGGATGCTAGCGACGACATTGAATTTCTTAATTAACCCTTGACTGTGTATCTTCTTTAACACATATTTTTAAAGTCACAACAGAATACAAATTTTTCGTTTTATTAGTTGAAAAGTTTCTTGTGTCTTTGATCGTTGTTCTGAGAAGAATTCACTTCAAGTATTTGTATCATAATTGAAACTCATCGTCTCATGAAAGTTCAGGAAGCCGGTATTTGAAAGAAACAGCAATTTAACGTCTTCGTACATGCACACACTCGAGTCCAATGTAAGCACACTTGAGAAAATGAAATAAAATTGACAACCTTGTCGATTTATTTCGCTGACAAAATATTTAAAAAGAGGAATAAAATAAAAAATAAGAATAAAAATTTGAAAAAAAATTACATCAATCTCAACGAGAATCGCAAATAGTGCATGGAGTGCAAACGATCTGAAGAGTCTTTCTAATCCTATACAAGAGCAGATAAGATTACCTTAAAAAAAAAGAGCGTGAGAGATAGTGGGACAGAGAGGGAGATAGAGATAGAGAAGGAGAAAAATAGGAAAAGAACTCTATAAAAAGCGCCCGATAACCCTATAAGCCAACAGAGAACGAACGCATGATGATGGAAAAAATTTATTTCACTTGCCTATTTCTGCTACCTTTCGTCTCATGCTGCCAGGATAAAGGTGCGACTAATAATGGCAGCGGCAAGGATTGGTGGGAAACAGCGCAATTCTATCAGATTTATCCACGTTCGTTTATGGATTCGAACGGCGATGGAATCGGCGATCTGAATGGCATAACATCGAAATTAGAATACTTGAAGGACATTGGCGTGACGGCCGCTTGGCTATCACCGATTTTCACATCGCCAATGGTCGATTTCGGCTATGATATTTCCGATTTTTTTGGCATACAACCGGAATACGGGACGATGGATGATTTTCATGCTCTAATAAAGCGTGCCAACGAGGTTGGCCTGAAGATCATACTCGACTTTGTGCCAAATCATTCGAGCGACGAATGCGAATGGTTTAAGAAGTCGGTGAAACGAGAAAAAGGCTACGAGGACTATTACGTTTGGGCCGATGGGAAGATTGATAGTTCCGGTCGCAGACAACCACCGAGTAATTGGGTAGGGATATGAATTGCATTGGTTCAAAGAAAACAAAACAACAACAAACAAAAAAAAAAAACTATTTTTAATCTTATTTAATAGCTTCAAGCATTCCGTGGCAGTGCCTGGGAATGGAACGAGGAACGTCAGCAATATTATCTTCATCAATTTGCCGTACAGCAGGCCGATTTAAACTATCGAAATCCGTCTGTTGTCGAACAGATGAAACGTGTTATGCGTTACTGGCTGGATATGGGCGTTGCTGGATTTCGCGTTGATGCGGTGCCCGTACTCTTTGAGGTTGCGCCCGACGCAAACGGCCATTATCCGGATGAAGCAGTTAGTGGTCTGACTAGCGATACTCAAGATCGTAAATATTTGAAATTGGATTTGATTGAGAATCGGCCAGAAACAATCGATATGGTCTATCAGTGGCGTCAAGTTATGGATGACTATCAGCGTATTCATGGCGGTGATACCCGTGTCCTTCTAATTGAGACGTATGCACCGCCAGAATACACAATGCAAATGTATGGCAATTCAACGGTCGATGGTGCACAATTGCCATTCAATTTCAATCTGATCACCGTACTTCTTGGCATTCCTGTATCAGCTCCCAAAATTCAAGAGGCCATCGATAATTGGTTGAAAAATATGCCAAACCAACGAACGGCCAATTGGGTCGTAAGTATTTTCGTCTTGCAAAACTTACAAATGAGCTTAATTTTTCTAAGTAGGACAATAGAAATTATTCAAATTCAACACCTAAAAGTATGCCTTTGAATGTTTGAAACTCAATTTATATAATTTTTAGCCTTTCCCAATGAAGATTGGCTAAGGCTTGAAGAATAAGATCATCGTATATATCAAAAGCCTTGGTCAACAGAGACTACCTAGTATCTTAAATACTCTTAATATTTATTTGCATACTTTTGGGTGCTGAATTTCAACATTTTCTGATACCCAAAAATTGTTTAGAAATACTTTTTGGAAAAAAAAAAAATAAATAAAAATTTAACAAAACATTTCAGATTGGAAATCATGATCAACGTCGTGCAGCAAGTCGTTATGGCACGGATTACATTGATGCCATGAATATGCTAGTTATGATACTACCAGGAGCTAGTGTAACTTACCAGGTAAAATTTTCGAACTCAATAAATTCGCCTACATTAATGTTTTTTCGTTTTTCTTTTGAATAATCAGGGCGAGGAGCTTGGCATGACCGACGGAGAAATATCTTGGAGCGATACTGTAGATCCTGCTGCTTGCAATGCTAATCCTCAAATATACGAACAATTTACACGTGATCCATCTCGCACTCCCTTCCAATGGAGTTCCACTACAAATGCTGGTAAAAAAAAAAAAAAAACTAAAACGAAAAATCCATAAATTTTGTTTTAATTTTCGTTTTCATTTTTCTAATCGATTCCTTTAGGTTTCTCAACTGCCCAAAAGACATGGCTACCCCTTGCGTCAAACTATCAAACGGTGAACGTGGCCGTTGAAAACTCGACAAGCCTCTCACATTTACATATTTACAAATCGCTTGTTGCATTGCGTAAGAGCTCGAAAACACTACAAAACGGAAATTGGAAATATCAAGCTTTGAATGATGGTGTCTTCGCATTGAAACGGTAAGTTCAAAACAGCTACAGCTCAAAAACTCAATTCAATTCAATTTCAATCTTATTGGATCTGCGTTATGTAGTTCGTTATCGGGCTCACCGACGATGATCTATGTCGCGAATTTCGGTAATGGACAATACACTTCGAATTTAATATCGAATTTCGATATGAGTCTACCATCTCAGTTGAAGGTAGAAGTGATGAGTTCGGCCTCAACGAAATCGATTGGGTATGAAACGAAAATGAATATAAAAATATACAGTCGAACTTCCATTAATCGATTTTTTTTTTTCGGCGATTATTCGAATGCATTCGGTGAGGTTTCTCGTTAAAGAAAAATGTCCTCTTTAACATGAAGGCATAATAAGTCGAACAGTTTTATTGGATAGTGATGACTCGAGTCGTGGGAGTATGATCAAGAGCACGAAAAAGAATAGTCACCATTTTTTTTTGCAATTGGGCATTTCCATTCGGAGGCAATATTCAAATGCGTAATTTTATGTCCCGAATTCAATAATGCGGTTAGTAGTATTTTTGTTTCTTAAGAGGGTTGTATCCTTGGACAAAAAATTTTTTCTGATTTTTTTTTTTTTTTTGTTTTGTGCCAGGATATTTGAGAATATCGTGCTCAAAGGATTTTTTGTAAATACAAAATGGTTCAGAAGATATAGCCTTCTTTATCAAGGAAGGTCTGCGCTAAATCGAGTTATTTTTACGATAACTTCAAACTTTAAACGCATTTTTTGAACTGACGGCCACGATTTTTCAAGTTCTACTAGACTTATTTTAATAAAACAAAGTGGATTCGACGCAAAATTGCCACCATTATGGCCGGAAGCTCATTCATAATTTTTAAAAAAATTTTACTATTTTTTTTTTCACACTGATGGGATATTTTTCAATGGCCGCCATTTTGTCAACAAAAATCGCAAAATTATTTTCGAGAATCCGGCCATAATGGTAACAGTTCTGCGTCGAATCCATTTTGTTTCATTTAAATTGGTTCAGTTGAATAGAAGAAATCGTGGCTGACAAAATAACACCTTTTTTTTTTAAATTCTCTATTTCGGTGGTCGACAACTTTTTGAACCATCGTCACATAACAAAGTGTTTCTTTACTTATTTTCATTAATTCTGAACACAAAAAAGAAAATTGAAAAGCTCTTTTCGTTTTCTGTCAGGAATTTTTTTGTTTAAATGATCTAAAATCAGCATCGCGAAGGAGACAACCTCCTTAACACATTCGTGCCGCTCATGTGAACTTTCATATTTATAGAAATTTCTATGCAGATCCGAAAGGAAATCAGATATACACGTACGCGAACAAAAAAAAAAACGTTACCTTTTCAGGAAAAGCTCAAATGCGAATACGATTCGAAAATGATGGAAGTTTGACTGTACAGTGTACACACACATGCATGCATTGAAATGTTCAGCTTCCAACAAAAAATTGTACTTAATATAGCTCGAACGTTGACGCCAGCAGCATTAAATTACAAGTGGGCGAAGCATTGGTCCTGAGTACGGTCTGACCAGATGGAATAAGCCATTGAATAATTAAATTTAAGGCGAAATTCTTTATGTCTCTTCATTGCATTCCCAAAGAAAAATAAACAAAGAAAACTCGTCATTTCTGCTGTTCAGAATGTTTATTCAATTTTTATTTTATCTCTTATGATATTTAACATATTTACAAACAATAAATATTAATCCACACACTTAACTGACAGTTGCAAAAAAAAAAAAACACTTTTTTTTTATCGGTCTATATTGAATACTTCAATTGAAGTTGCTTTAAGATAAAATAATTTTATCATTTGAATATAATTTGTTTTTTGTTTTTTTTGAATTTAATTTCTTTCTTATAGTTACTAATTTATAATTGTAGCTTTGCCCATTAAATTTTATAGCTAAATATTTACATAGACAACAAACAACAATTTTAGACAAAAAACACTTGAAATTACGTAAAACATCAATAATTAATTCAAAACTTATTTATTTTTTTGTTTTCATATTTTTATTTTTTTTTTTTGTTTCGTTTCGTTTCATTTCTTTTGAATTTGGTTTAGTGTGTTTTGTTTTTATCGCGTTTCCGTTAAGATAAGAATTTTTTCCTTTTCCTTTGACTTTGACTCTGACTATGACATTTACGTCGAAAAACACACCCCTTCTACAGCTTACAAAATTCGTATCTTAAACGTAAATTGCGAGCACAAATTAAGTAACCTAATTTGGAGGAAACAATTAAATTGTGCTGCCTGCGATAATAATAATTTCTTCACCAATTGATTTGCCAGTTAACTTTAATGGGCTTTGTTATAACGAGCTCTTGCATTTGTTTGTTTTACGTTGAAACCGATTTTCAAGCAGAAAAGTTTTCCATTATTGAAATTTTTTTAAACGACCTTCTCCCAAATGAAATACAATCGAATGAATTGTTGCGTATGTTGAAAGCCGTCAATGCTTAACACGATTTGAAATAGCAATGCAGATAATTAGAAAAGTTGAAAGGAGTTATACATTATCCCTCTCTCTCTCTCCCTCTCTCTTTCCTCTCTCCCTCTCTCCTCTCTCCCTCTCATCCTCTCTCCCTCTCTCCCTCTCATTCCATCCTCTCCCTCTCCTCCCTCTCCCTCTCTCACTCCCTCTCCCTCTCTCTCTCCCTCTCCCCCTCCCCTCTCTCTCTCCCTCTCACTCTCTCCCTCTCTCTCTCCCTCCTCTCTCCTCTCTCTCTCCTCTCTCTCTCCCTCTCTCTCTCCCTCTCTCTCTCCCCTCTCTCTCCTCTCTCTCTCTCTCTCTCTCTCTCTCCCTCTCTCTCCCTCTCTCTCCTCTCTCTCCTCTCTCTCTCTCCTCTCTCTCCCTCTCTCTCCCTCTCTCTCCCTCTCTCTCTCCTCTCTCTCCTCTCTCTCTCCCTCTCTCTCTCCCTCTCTCTCCCTCTCTTCTCCTCTCTCCTCTCCTCTCCTCTCTCTCCCTCTCTTCCCTTCTCTCCTCCTCCTCCTCTCTCCTCTCTCTCCCTTCTCTCTCCCTCTCTCTCCCCTCCTCTCTCTCTCTCCCCTCTCTCTCCTCTCTCTCTCCTCCCTCCTCCTCTCCTCTCTCTCTCTCCTCCCTCTCTCTCCCTCTCTCTCCCTCTCTCTCCCTCTCTCTCTCCCCTCTCCTCTCTCTCCTCTCTCTCCTCTCTCTCCCTCCCTCTCTCTCTCTCCTCTCTCTCCTCTCCTCTCCCCTCTCTCTCCCTCTCTCTCTCTCCTCTCTCCCTCTCCTCCCTCTCTCTCCTCTCTCTCTCCTCTCTCTCCCTCTCTCCTCTCTCTCTCTCTCCTCTCTCTCTCCTCTCTCTCCTCTCTCTCTCTCTCTCTCTCTCTCTCTCCTCTCTCCTCTCTTCTCTCCTCTCTCTCTCTCTCTCTCTCTCTTCTCCTTTCTCTCTCTCCTCTTCTCTCCTCTCTCCCTCTCATCCTCTCTCTCTCTCTCTCTCCTCTCTCTCTCTCTCTCCCTCTCTCTCTCTCTCTCGCTTGAGAAAACGCCTCGCTCTTTTTTTGACTTTATGTCATAATCAAAATGCAGTTTTAATGAAATATTTTGAATTGAAATATTTGAAAGAAATACAATGTGAAAATACAGCTCTGTCGTATAATATAATAGAAACATTTTTTAATTTTTTTTTAAATTATGTAATTAATAATTTCAACTACATTGTTATTCCACATATAGATTCATTTATGAGACACCTTATTTAAGTTAAAGAAAAAGAAGAGGTAAATTTGATGCTTTCAAATTCGTCCTGTGACACCTTTATGACATGTATTAGAAAAAGTGGACAGGTCCTGTATATTAGCTGCGTGCTGTGCACATCATAACACCTCCCGTACACAGTTTGAACACGCCTAGGTTTGAACGTTCAAAAACCATATACGCTAGATCAAAACTTTCATGCTGAAAAATCAGTATAATGTTTATATATATAATATATATAACATCAAGGAACCCGATCAAGATCCGAATGAAGTTTTTATATATTAAAAAAAAAAAACAAGTTTATGTTTTTTTTCTCTCTCTAAATTTTGCTCAATGATAACAAAACCGCCAAACTGTTTGTTTCATGGAAACATAAAATATGTTAACTGACTAAGAATCAATTGGAAGCAATTTTTTATATTTATTTTAAAATTATTTTCATTATAATTGCAAAAAGTTAGAGAAACTTTTAGATGATGACTTTAAAAGTATTTCGAAGTAATTTAAATTCATTTACTACTTGAGTTGTCGGGCTCATGACAACATAAATCGATTAGGTTGCAGAAGGGTTAGGTACAAATTACAAGCTCAGCTATACGCATTCCCTTTTGTAACATAATCATCAGTAGCGTCCTAAATTCATTTCTTTCGGTAAATTTCCTAAAAAGTCCAATCACTTTTTATTTATTTATTTATTAATTTATTAATTTTTTTTTTTTAAATATAATTTAATATTATTTTTTAAGCTTTGAATTCTACTCGAACAATAGAGTCAGCGAATATCAATTTTGCTAGCTTATAATTATCAATATCAGTATCAATATCAATGTCAATATCAATGTCAATATCAATGTCAATATCAATGTCAATATCAATGTCAATATCAATGTCAATATCAATATCATTATCATTATTACCATAATCGTAATCATTCTCAATTATCATCAATAGCTAATCAATCGATCAATCAATTTCTACCATCAATCTCATAATTTAGATCAATTTCTGTTTGTTTTGTTTTTTAGTTTTTCATTTGTTTTATTTTTATTTTTATTTTTTTTCTTTGTGTTCCTAAATTTGTATCACATTTCTTGATTTGCTTTCACTGCAAACGCTATTCCTTAAAGAGAATTTATTCCTCCAACGTAGCCCTTATCCTAGCCAACTTAAACATGCATATACATATACATATGCATTCGCATATTGATTTGATATCGTCTATGGTATACCTATTAAAACATGATTCACGATAAATTACACACATTTATAGCATAGTATATTAACAAGCAGCAGTAAAGTACACGTACCCAGATACAATACTAAATCAGTTTCAGTTTCATTTTCAGTTACAGTTACAGTTACAGTTTTAGTTCCATTTGACGGCTTTCCATTTGATGCCGCTTTGTCAAATTGAAGATTTGTGAAGAGAAAAAGCCTTCCATATTTAAACAGACAATACAGTACACATACAAATTTTTTATATTTTTTGTTTATTTTTTTTTTTTTTTTAGTGATAAGCATGAACTTGTCTTGCCAAGGACATGCACAGTTAGTACTCGTATTTATTTTTAAACGGGTATTGCACAACGCTTTTTGTTGCCCGCTGTTTGACTTGTTGTCGTTGTCTGACTTCCAGCGGAAGTATTTTCAGCGGCAACATTACCACTTTCATTGCCATTACCATTGCCGTTGCCGCTGCCGGTGGCACCGCTGACATTGCCGGTGGCACCGCTGTCATTGCCGGTGGCACCGCTGCCATTGCCGGTGCCACCACTGCCACCGCTGCCAATACTTGAGTTGCAATCACCAATTGTGCTAGCATTACTACTCGTACCATTATCGTTGTAAATTTTACTAACATTACTATTACGATTACTGCTACAACTGTGATTTTGACTGCAGTCATCGATTTTCAATTTTGCCACTTTAGCAACGTTCTCTTCCACACTACCTGTTTCAGTTAATTGATGACTGCATTCACCTAATACTGTTTGATTGGAAAGACCTTGACGATCAAGAACACCAACACCAACATCAACATCAACACACAACACCAACGCCAATATCCACGTCAATAGCAACATCAACACTAGCACTAACATCAGTGCAAACATCAGCAGAATGGCCACTACAAACTGAATGGCCACTGACCATTACTGTTTCATCTTCGTCAATTATCGGTATGTCGTCATCAGCGGCGAAGGGCGTTTCTAACGCCAATTTTGGTTATAAGCTTGTTGTTAATACCGATGGTCTGCTGCTGTTGTTGTTATTGTTGTTGCTGCCATTCCCATTGCCGTTACCATTGCCGTTGCCGTTGCTGTTGCTGTTGGTGCCTTCGGTGCTGGGATACTGTTGCAGCATAATCATATGATTGGTTAATGGTGTTGATGCAACAACATTCGGTACAAGCGATGCCACCGTACAGATTGTTGTACAATGTTGCTCTTGATTGATTTTATTATTATTAACAACATGTTGCACTGTATTATTGGAATTTTCCATGCGTTGCTGCTGCTGATGCTGTTCGCGATTATTGCTGGCAACATATTGATCTGCATATGGGATTTGACTATAACTGCTGTTATCTAGATTCGTAAATATATTTGAAATGGCGATCGTTTGGGTTGCCATTTCGCAGAGCTTTTTCGCTTTCGCAATATGAATATTGCCGTGTTCTGCGATTTAAGGAAATTTAAAAGAAATTTTATTTTAAATTTCTTTTTTATATCAAAGAACAAAAAAAAAAAAAAAAAAATAAAATTTTTTTTTTTAAATTATAAGAAAATCCAGCAAACAATTGGAGTCGCAGGTGTGAGTGATTGATTTATTCCTAATGCGGAGTAAAGGTCGAAGAGAAATAGTTCAATAGGAATACATATTTTTGCAATCTAGCGATGGTCGATTTAAGAGTTTTTTATTATTTAGTTCTAAATAAAAAAAAAACCCAATGAATCAATAAATATAAGTGTCATCAATGATGCTCTATTTTTTGCATATATCTATGGGCAATTTCACGTAAAATGGTCCAACATGTTACAACCGCTACTGTCACTTTTTGGGCTTTTGTCCTGAAATATTTTTGTAAATCGAGGCAATTCTCGAACACGATCAATACAAAAAAATCTGTCCTTGCTTACAAAAGAATTGATTTTTACGCATGTTAAGGATGGATTTGTCTGAATTTTTGTACGAGACACATCCTGTGCGTTTGTATGTAACGCCCAGAACCAGTTGAAATGGACCATACGAAATTTTATATCTATAGAAATGATCACCATCAGCAAGAGATCCGATTTAGCTACTTTCGTAGCCGTACAATAAAATTCGTCATAAGTATGAGGCCCTTGTTGTCTTGAAAGTTTCATGAATACTTTTTCTAGACTGTCTTTAAGTGGCCCTTAAGTCTCTTTTAATATATATTTATTATATTTATTTTAATAATATTTAAAATGTACCTTTATTATATAATATTTATATGTACCTTTGGCTTATCATAGCTAAAAATGCATGTGAATTTTTTACGCGAAATTGCCCATATGAATTAATTTTTTTTTTTAATTTCGGGAAAAACATTTTTTTGTTGGGCCTATTTCGGACTCAACTTTCTAACCATCGTACATACATAAGTATATTAGAAAATTATTGGAACATTGGAAAAATAAAATTATTGATATCCGTTCTAAAAATAAATTTTAAGGGTTTTAAAATTAATTTTAAAGAACTCACAATGTAATTGCAAATTCAACCTTAAGGATAAAACTTTTTTACAAATTTAAGTTCCAATATCAGTCAGGAATTTAATGATTCTGCAGATCCTTTAACCTTTCAGAAAACCAAATTTTTTAGAAATATTCTATGACATCGTTTATTTGCAATAATTTGGTCCCATTAACCCATCAAAACTGTTAGATATTCGTCTTTCAAAATCTAATCTAAACATAAACTTACAAAATTTTAACTTTATAATGTGAAGCAGAAAATGTTTAAAATCAGCATTGACAATTATGAGTAATGCCTTTTCTACCATATTTCGCATATTTTTACTGGATACGGACGTCTACCGCTGTCAGTAGCTACTCAGTACTGAGAGCGTCTATATGGGCTTACGTTTTCATTAATATCTCAAAAAACTAACTTTTAATTTTGCTGAAAAATTTTTCAGTGAAAGGGGTATTTTTTACAAATAGTGGCTCAAAAACGGGAAAACACTGAAAAAAATTTTGAATTTTTATTTTATTTTTTGTGAAAAATTTTTTCAGTGAAAGGGGTATTTTTTACAAATAGCTAGAATAGTGGCTCAAAAACGGGAAAATACTGAAAAAAATTTAAAATTTCTTTTTTGGGAGAATTTTTTTCTCAGTGTAAAATTAAAAGAAATTTTTTTTTACATTTCCTGTTTTATAAGCAATCAGTAGCCATTTGCTTCATCTCTCTATCTTAATTAGTTTTTGAGATATAAATTTTTGAAAAACGGCTTAATACAAAGGGTTATTCAAGGATATAACAAGGACACTGGACAATAGAAATCTGAAAATCCGTTTCTATAGTAGTTTTAAGTAATATCTATTCAAAAATCAACAAAACTTCAAAGTCCCGTAGTCGGCAAAACCCCATGCAGTATTGAGCCGGTCAATTTCCTAAGCAGGACTGGCCTTTGACCGGTCCAAATCCTACCGGTTATATGTATTATGGCAGTTTGCTTCATCAAATTCGGCTAGCCGGCGATCGTTAGCAAACGGGTTGGTTTAAGGGTAGTCTGTAAATGACGCTTTCATCAACTTAGAATATATATAAGAAACTGGTTTTTTATTTTCCTTATTTGACTATCCTAAAACCAGATAAAAGTACGACAATTAACCTAAAAAGAACTGACCTACGGTCAGTCGTTTTGCCCATGCAAGGCCCATGATAAAAAGGTTAGTTGAAAACATTAGTAGTGGATTTATAAGGGAACTAGTATTGGTAACATGAAGGACTGACCGAAGGCTACACTTGCGTCAGTCCATATAACTGCAGGGTAGGGTGTCCCAAAAAAAAAAATTAGGTTCGCAAATACAACTTTTAAGATTCTGATTACTCCAACGCTAATGCCGCCAAGGACAAAGCAAATTCGTCTTATAGCAAAAGATTTTAGAAAAAGGGATATTAGCACGGCGGGAATTTCAGCCGAAAATCAATGCCCATGAAAAACTCGTCATTTTGAGTCTATTTAATATTGATTGGCTATCATATAGGCAATGAAATTTTTCAAATGTAAGCCTGGAAGTATGCAACGTGTTTTTGTTATAATGTTTTGGAAAAGATAACGGGACATAGCTTTGGAACTATAAGAGTAAAATCCTAATTTCCTATAACAAATTACAAAGGAATTCGTGCTCTTTGAAATTGCATCATTCCTTTCAACCATTTTCATATAAAATTAAGAAACTTTGGGCCTTCTTTTTTTGACGCCCGATTTTGTTCGTAAAAATGACTACTAAAGATGCCTAAATAGCCTATAAAGTTGGTATATTTTGCAGTTTATGTAAGTGAGAACAAAGATTGTATACTTTTTCACCGAATAATACCTAAAAATCCTGAAAAGCATTGCTTATGAAGAAGCTATATCTCCAAAAATTTGGAAATGTGGGGCTTTTGAGGTAAATCCGCTGAGCGCAACCTCTAAACCTTTTACGAAAAATCTGAAAAAATTCTCAAAAATACTTTGACCCATAAGCTTTCGGGAAGCTTACGTTCTACTATTAAATTCTAAACAAAATTTTTTTTTGGGACACCCTACTGCAGGGCCCTTTGTATCTTATCACAAAAATACGTTGCATACTTTTAAGCTTCAAGTTGTAATTTTTTTTGCTTACATTGCCTTCCGTAAAAGATTTTGATATATTTTTTTACGTGCTCATAAGGCCAAAGTCAAGAAAAAAAAAAAAAAAACAAAGTATATTGAAATCTCCCGTGAAAAAATCCTCTAAACTATTGAAATTAAAAGCTTAAAAGAAACACTAACATTTGCATGAGAAGAAAATCATCTTAGAACTGAAGAAAAAAAAATTAAAATTAAAATTAAAATAAAAGTAAATTGCAATTGAATTGGACAATTAAATAAAGATAAATGAAAAGTTATAATTATGCAATAGAACAGTAATTTTATGATGTAATCAAATTAGATTTAATTGTTAACTTACCGGTATTGGTTGGTGTGATATGCTTATGTATTTTCTCCTCTTGAGCACAAGTTGCTGCCGTAACAACAGCTGCCGCCATCATAGATGATGGTCCAGTACCTCCACGGTGAATGTTGGCACATCGCGGCGGCATCATACTTTGCCGTACATTACGCTCCGGGCGTATTAGAATAATGTACAACTGCGAGGGTAATAGCAAATGAGAATCTTGAATTAGTGTAAATTGTAATTAGAGAAAATTAAAACAAAATAGCTATGAGCTTACGGACAGATAGACAGACAAACGGACGGACGGACGGACGGACAGGCAGATAGACAATGCGCAGGGATGGTAATTTCCTGTGGCTATCCCTTTCTTTCTAGTTATGCCTTTAAGTGCGGCACGCCGGTGTCGTTAATGGGGAATCATGGACAAATAAATTCAGATAAAATTTTATATCATTATGGTTAATAATGGGAATCAATAAGATTTGAAATCTTGATTACATAAAATAAATAGAAATGTTCATATCCAATTGTGGTCTCATTCTTTTTGGATCACTCCTAAAAGGAATTTTTTTTTTTTTAAATATTTTTGAAGCTCTTTTTTTTCATACATAATGACTTAAAAAAAAAAAAAAAAATTATTTTCAAAATACGCTTCACTACCATTGACACTTACCTTTGGCGAGAATAGACAGGCTATCGTTACACTGGCCGAGAGACTGATGGTCACAGACATCGATGTTATTCGAAGGGGTACATGATTGGCCGTACCAAAGTACAGAGGTACGAATGCCAGCCAAATTACGCACGTTGTGTACATGGTGAATCCTGTTGTGTGTCATTGTATATATATATATATATATACATATGAACGTGTGCGAGTGTGTGTGAATCGAGGGATCCATTACGATGTTAATTGGACAAAATGATGTTGCCAGTTTGCCAATCGACAAGGAATTCGTGTTAGCAACGTCGGTTATTTCGTTGGTTTATAAATTTGTGTTCATTTCCAATTTATTTTTGAATTAAATTCGTTGTTGTTGTTTTTGGTTATTTGATTTCAATTGCGATTTTCGCCATCGTCATGATTCGTCGCCATGGTCATCGAGGAATTTTCGTATTCATTATGACGATGATGAATATGATGACGGTGATGATTGTGTTGAAAATGAACAGGACAATTCGCGGCGTTGTTTATTTCAATTTGTTTTTTTTTTTTTTTTGCACATTGTTGATATTGCAAAGAGCGGATTTAAGCCAAGGAATAGACGAAGATGTAGAAGTAGAAGAAGAAGAAAACGAATGATAAAATAGAGAATGATGAGTTAACAGCAATAGTACGACTTTATTGGATATCATGGTACATATTGTTTACTTGTGACGGTTGGTAGGTACGGATGTTGTTAATTGCAAATTGTTTCCATTACCACAAAGCTCAATTCTACGCTATAATTGCAATATCGTGAAACCACAAGAAAGCATTATATGGCAAAGACATTACAACAAAAAAAAAAAAAAAACACCAAACAAAAAACCAAACTTCTGCTACTGAAGCTGCTGTAAGCTTTCCTTTCTACTGAAGGGGGCGGTTGTGGTAATGGCATGGATGGAATGGCATCAAGTTTGAGAAATTCTTGAAATTTCTTTTCTTTCAGTTTTAATTTAAACATGATTTTGCTTTTTGATTTAAACTAAGGTACTTTTGAAAAGGACTCCGCCCCCTTTTTGTTTGAAAATCCGATCGTAGCTAAAATTTCTGGGGAAAAAAAAATCTCCACTCAGATTGGGATTGTTATTATATGCGATTTTTATTGTTTTTTTTTTTTCAAAATGGCGCACTGTTATTCACAGTCCTTTTGATTTTCGAACAAAACAAAATATTTCAGCAGAAAAATGGTTGAGTCAACAACATTATTGGTTGATTTGAGAGAAAATGTATTTAATTACTTTTCAATACGTTGTGTATAATTCTCATTTGGTTTATAAAATAGGACATACAAGATGTATTGTACATCTTAGAACTTTTTAAGCAGTCACACGACAACGGAGTGACAAAATCGGGTGAAGTGCACCCGATGGCTACTTTTTGGAGTTATGTTCAGCCATTTTTTTTGAACTTGAAATAAATTTGTTTCAAAGTTATTTTTGTTGTGGATTTAAACAAGGTTACTTTTGAAAAGGTACTCTGCCACCTTTTTGTTTCGAAAATCCGATCGTAGCTAAAATTTCTGGGAAAAGATCAACAATCTCCACTCAGAATTGGGATTGTTGATTATATGCGAATAATTTTCGATCAGTGTATGATTTTTTTTGCAAATGGCACTGTTATTCAACAGTCCTTTTGATTTTCGAACAAATACAAATATTTCAGCAGAAAAATGGTTGAGTCACATGCAACATTATTGTTGATTTGAAAGAAAATGTATTTAATTACATTTTCAACTAAGTTTAGATAACGTTCTCATTTGGTTGTATAAAATAGGACATAAAGATGTATTGTACATCTTAGAACGTTTTGACAGCAGTCACACTGACAACGTAGTGACAAAATCGGGTGAAGTGCACCCGATGGCTACTTTTTGAGTTATGTTCAGCCATTTTTTTTGAACTGTGAAATTGAAATTTGTTATGCAAACGCTTATATTTTGTTGTAAGCGTATTTTAGTAAATTTATTATATTATTCATTTTCAAAATGTATGCTTGTCATTTACAATTTTTTTACGGGTGATTAGTTCATAAAATTTAATTTTTGAAAATGATCATATCAATTCAACCTGAAATATAGTTGATTCATTTGGAAAAATCTTTATTTTATCCAACAAGAAAAAATTTTTAAATTAAAAAAATTTTTAAATTAAAAAAATTTTTTATTGAAACCGTTTTGTATTTTTGCCTTTTTGAATTGATCACTTTTCTCGTTGATTTTTTTTTTCAGTGTATAAAATTTCAATATAAGGCTTCATAGCAGATAAGTAATAATTACAATGCTATTATAAGCAATTTGAAATCTTGTAAGAATCTAAAAGGAATCTCAAACTCTTCAACTCTAAATAATTTATGTATATACATATATAGATAACATATGAAAATTTTTAAATAAAATGAGAAAATTTAAGAAAATTTAAGAAAATAAGAAAAAAAATAAGAAAAAAAGAAAAGGAAAATAACAAATAAATTCATTAAAGCCATGATACGATGAGTTCAGTTCAAGTTGCTGATATTAAGATTGATTTGCTATCGTTCGATTACAGTGCAGCGATGTGAAGAAAGCATTAAACCTTTCAACAATGAACTTTTTCGTAATGAAAACATATGGGATTTCGCTTAAAAAGCTTAAATAATAATAGGTATAAAATTCAATTCCTTTAATTGAAAGCTCACTGTGCTATTTGCTCTATCGTTCGATACATGCAATCTTCGAACTGCAAACTCTTGCTCTGTCTGTGCATGTTTGTGCTGTGGCAGTGTTTGTTCTTACTATTGTTGTTGCTACTTTCATTCACTCACCAATATGCTTGGACTCATTGAATGCTTCGGGTATTTTACGTGTAAGCACCGCATAGACGGTACAAATTACAATCAAGACAATCGGATAAAAGAACGCAATCATATACGATGCATCGATGTACGAATCGCAGACAAGAAGATTATCTTCGCGTGTCGGATGATGGTACATTGCATGCGATGGAGCTATTACCATCCAAACGCCATTGATGAGTATCTGTGAATGAAAAGAAAGGGCAAAGGCAAAAATAATAACAATAATAATGAAATAAAGGAATAAAATCTAAAAGAAAAATGCTTTTTTTTTTTTTTTGAAGAAAATAAAGATTTTCATTGTCATGTGAAGAATTTGAAACAGTCGCTCATCCAATCCGATCTGATGCAAGGCAAGGCGATCCAATCCGATTCATTGTCATGGCTAGTGAAATACAAACCTGTATGAATATGAAAAAAGCACAAATGACCAACTGGGATTTCGGGCTAATGAAAGAGGGACGTTTGGCGGATTGCTTTCCAGCTTTGAATATCCTGGCAATACGATTCGTCTTGGTTAGCAATGCCGCATAGACAACAGTAAAGCAAAAGCCAACGACGAAACTGCAATGATTTTTAAAAGACGATAATAAACATGTTCTACAAGAGGAGCACAAGAAAAAGAGGAGAAAGCATAACAACAACAACAACAACAACAAATAAATGAACATACCAAGTAATCAAGTAAAATGAAGAAAAACTAAGAAGAAGAAAATCAGTACAAAATATTTTTTATTTTATTTATACTTTTACTTTCTGTTTCTGCTTTCTCCATTCCCTTTTCTCTTTCCATTTCTTACCGTTGTATCGCACAAACAATATTGGTTGGCTTCAATACCAGCGCAAAGGTGACCGCATAGCACATAAGAATCCCCGCGAGCAATATGTAACTCAGTTCTCGGCCCGAGGCACGCACAATGGGTGTTTCGTTATGTCTATAATGAAACATACAACGTAATCAGCGTAATTAAAACTTCAAGTCCCGCAAAGTGTAGTGCAAAAGTCAATGAAAATTTCAAATTGAACTAAACAAAAGGACCAAGAAGGAAAGAGCTGCATTTTCTGTTAATCAAGGACTTGAAGAAGTGCAAAATAATAATAACAAGTAAGAAAGCTAAAGTCGGTCAAGCCCGACTTTGAAATACCCAGCGTCCCGACATTATGAGCGCACTATGTTTTGCTTCTCTATTTGTGGGCGTGGCAGTGGGCGGGCCACATTAATTATTTCCCTACACCTTTCATTCGCCTTGGTCAACCTATGTTGCGAATTTGAAGCTTCTACGCCTTCTACTTCACAAGTTACGATAAGCCCTTATTTGTGGGATTATTTGTGGGCGTGGCTCGAGAAAGACGGCGTCCATTTTTTCCCAGGATATGTCCCTTTTTGTAGTTTACCAGTACACCAAATATCAACAGAATGTATTGAGGAGTTTTACTGAAAACACAATAAATTCATTTGTGGGCGTGGCAGTGGGCTGATGTCTCCCATTTTTACTTAGGATCATACTCGGACCCCGATATACATGTGTACCAAATTTCGACTTCATTGGTTCAGCCGTTTCGGAGGAGATCCGACCACGGACGGACGGACAGACGGACTGACGGACGGACGGACAGACGGGCATGTCTAAATCGATTCAGTTTTTGATCCTGATCATTTCTTTATATATTTGTCTATAACTCCGGAGCTTAATTCTCCCTGTTACAAGATTCGCACAAAACTAATATACCCCGCTTACGCTGGGTATAAAAAGAGAATAGTACAAAATCTGGTTTAAAGTCATGTCAATTGATCGTTAAGTATTGAAAATTTAATTAATACTATAAAATAATTAATATATATACATACATATATACGGGGTGATTCACGAGGGCTAGTACATAAGGAGCAGGGTGATAAAGGATGTCAAGACGAACAAAACAATTGTAAGGGATGAGGCGGGCGCAAATTCACCCCTGAGGAGTTATAGGGCGTTAAAGTTTTTAAGCAGGAAGTCAAGAAAAAAAAAATTCTACCACGATAACGGCTTGTCCTAGAAAATAAACTGTAAGCGGGTTTGAAAGCCAATTGTATGTGCTTTTAGGCAAAATTAAATTGATGGTAGAAATTTGACCTATTGAGGGAAAAAATAAACGGTCAAAGTCAAAACTTCTGAAAAAACGTTCAACTTTTTTTACTTTAGGAGCCATTTTGGTATGAAAAAGGTCCTATTAGCACATGTTTTTAAATTTTTTTTCCGAATCTTCAGTCGATTGCCTTTAAAACCTTAGTACATATGCTATACCTTATTTGCGGTTTAACTATCGAAAAAATTGGATTTGAAATGGGTCTTAAACGATTTCTGTTCAAATTCGATTGTTCCCCGATATCTTTTTGACAATATTCGACGATAATGCGAGCCACAACAGTGATTGTAGAAATTGCAGGCATTTTTTTTAAGCAAACTTCTTTTCTTGATACTTTTCACAGGGTTAAGCATTATATTATATTATATGTGCGAAATATGTCGTATGCTTAATCCACATTACTCATACGCAGGTACGGAACAAAAAAAAAACTGGAAATTTTTAGCAATTTGAAGCCACCAGAAGCAATTTTCTGGGTAAATTTGTCCTGCATTTTCTCCTATCAATTCACGATTCAAAACCAAAACGAAATTTTCTACGTTTGAAGACACCAGAAAGCAATTTTCTGGTAAATTTGTAACTGCATTAATATGTTAATCTAATACTATGGAATACAATAAGACTTATCTTACATGTACAATAATTGAAAAATTGAATTGAAATTTAACGAGATACGGCGATGTCAAATAATCGAAAAAGTAAAAATTGAGTTTTAGTAAAAAAAAAACTGCAGAATGTAACGTTTTTCGAAATTCTTTAATGAGAAAGTGTTGAAATCCACCGAATTTTTTTTGAATTTACAAGAACGGTTTGAAGTTCAACGTCTCGAAACATGTTCGCAAAATGTTGGTAGGAACAATTTTTTTTTTGCCCCTTAAAGTATGCTTTATATTAATAAAAGTCAATAAAATCCGAGCCCTGGTTATGCCCATTTGAAAATATATCTTAAGCAAGCAGTTTGGCAGCCGCGATACGTTCTGAATTATGTTCCATTGGTAAAGGCTGAATATTCAAAAGCATAACTTAAGGCGTTGAAGTCAAATCGTTTTTTATTGCCCTAGTCATTACATATGGTACTACTATACAGCAAAATTCCACATGAGTGAAATTCAATGAAAAAGAACAATTTTTGTTTTTTCTCTCCCGTACGGGCTTTGGATTTAATCCGCTTTGATAACGTTTCCCATTGTAATAGTTTCCACTCGATGAAGAAATTTTCTGTTCTTAATATTCGGAAATAATCCGTTTTAATACATTTTTTTTATTATTGTCCTTTCATAAAGAAATTAAGAGTAAAATAGTTTATAAAGATAAATAGTAATAGAGTAAAAAGAAAACAGAAAATTCTTCGTAAATGTATTTACCTTATAAAAACACCGATGACAAAAACTGTAACAAAAATACCCGTTGAGCTAAACGCCATAGCACCGATGGCCCAAGCTGATTCCGGACGCAAATAGACTTCCGGTATTGTCTGACAGTATTGCTTACTTGCATCGGGTAATGCGCCAAGCTGGCAGGTCAAGCATTGTGTCTCATCGGTAGGATGACGTATCTATAAGGAAATAAAATTAAAAATGAATAGAATGGCATGGCAGTTGAATGATTGAATGGTGATATTACTACTAAGTGATTCAAATCCTCACCCTCAAGTAAATATACAGATACGTACATATATTACACATACTATATATATATATATATATATATATATATATATATTACTGGTATACAACACAGCTCTTCTCCAAGCTCATTGATGTCTTACTTTTTCCTCTCGAAATGACAAATTTTTAGCGTTGATAGCTTTGCATATTTTCTGATTCACTTCCCTAATCAGACTTTGAATAACATTCCTCAAGAGGAATGGTGGCGAAAAGTGAGCAGAGAGAGCGAGAGAGCTTCAATTGTTCGTAGAAGGAAAGAGCACGACATCCCTCTTGCTGCAACAGTAGAGTGTACGACTTCGAAATTGAATTGATTAAGTCCGCTTTATCATGCCATGATGACAAAAGACTCGCTTTTCTAAAGAAATTTAATTTTACTCTCAAGGTATTTCGAGTTGTCTCAAGAAAAGAAAATGAAATAATATAAATACAGAAGAAATCTTTCAAATTGTAAACGATACACTCTATGTCAAGGATATATTGCGGGTTTGTGCGTCGGAGAGTCCTTTTCTGTTATTGATTGTATTGACGGTCAGAATTTGCCGCCCCTCCAAATTGACCACCCTAGGCACATGCGTGTGTTGCGTATAAGGTAAATCTGTCATTGGCAAGAATGCATTTAATCGACCACTATTTCGGACTACCTATGTATCTCTCGCAATAGATTTTTTTCAAACATATCAAAAAAATTACAAATGGACCTGCTTTGATCATTTGTAGATGGCTACTCCAAATAATTAATACGAATACATATACATTCTAAAATTCACAAACCATACGAAGAATGATATCCATTTGGATGGCGAGAAACCATTGCGCTGGTTAACAGATCTCGTAGCTTTCAGTTTATTATATTGATAACCAAACCGACAGCATGAAGAAAAAAAAAAAAATACAAGAAACAAAAGAAGACAATAAAACGGACAGACCAATGAACAGAAAATCATTCCTAAATCGAATCATCTGCGACTTTGATCATTTTCTACATGCGCTTTGAGTGAGCATCTTGAGTGATTCTGGAATTTACATCAAAATGAACAAGCACGATAAATCCTGTTTACAGTCGTGAAATTATGACGATGAGGACGCATAAAAGCGGACATTTGCTTCGGGGAAATTCACTATTAACTGTAGTTCGCTTTCAGTGAAAAAAATTCAAAGAAGAAAATTTACTTTCTTGCAATAATTTTTTTCCTTTTATTCTTTTTGTCAATTTCCTTTTTCCTTATGGATTTAAATCAATGCTTCATGATTTCGGCAAAGATAACAATTCGTGTCTTATGAAAAGAAAAATGAATTGAAAAACATTTTCTTCCTAATAGGTACTTTCGAAATTCTTCTTTTCGGGATTTTTAAGAATTTCCAGCGATATGTCTCGAAAGTACTTACATTACAATGCTTCGTTTGAATTTTCTGGGAATTTTCAGCACAAGAAATATGAAATTCGACCGCGATTTTAATGAAAAAATAGATAATGATGGGAAAATGAAACGAAACGGAACGAATCGCAACACAAATACGCTTCGTTCGGAGTTGTGTTCTTATTTCTTACTCAGCAGATTCGATCTTAAGGGAAAATTTCATTGATTTGAAGGAATTATTATTCAATGTGTATTTTTTCCTTCTTCGGTGTGGCTGTTTTTCAACAAATGGTTGCTTCGGAGTCGTTGGAACACAATAAATAACTGAAAGTAATACTGTAAGTAAAGCTTTTTTTTTTTCAATTTAATCCGAAAAAAAAGAGAAGAGTTTATTTTATTTGACTGCACTCGTAAATTGAAGAAAAAGACAAGAAAAATTGCGACATTAATAGAATATACTTAATACTCTCTTTGTCAATAAATAACGTTAAGGCTGTTGACCAGAGCGAGACGTTTAAAGGTTTTATATTTTCATTTATTTTTTTTTTAATACGAATCATTGAAAGGAAAATCTCAAATAGAAGCATTAATTGAATTTCTTTCATTCAAAGTAGGTTCTATGGTACCTTTGAACTTAGACTTTTTTTAAAATACAATTTAAACAAGATTGAGTATTGAGAGGTCATAGGAACTTTCTTCTTCGTCTAAGCCAAGCATTTAAGTCCTTTTAATTCTCCCTTACTCTCTCTCTTTCTCTCTTCTCTTTCTCTTTCTCTTTCTCTTTCTCTTTCTCTTTCTCTTTCTCTTTCTTTCTCTTTCTCTTTCTCTTTCTCTCTTCTCTTTCTCTTTCTCTTTCTCTTTCTCTTTTTCTCTTTCTTTCTCTTCTCTTTCTCTTTCTTTTCTTTCTCTTTCTCTTTCTCTTCTCTTCTCTTCTCTTTCTCTTTCTCTTTCTCTTTCTCTTTCTCTTTCTCTTTCTCTTTTCTTTCTTTCTCTTTCTCTTTCTCTTTCTCTTTCTCTTTCTCTTTCTCTTTCTCTTTCTCTTTCTCTTTCTCTTTCTCTTTCTCTTTCTCTTTCTCTTTCTTCTTTTCTCTTTCTCTTTCTCTTTCTCTTTCTCTTTCTCTTTCTCTTTCTCTTTCTCTTTCTCTTTCTCTTTCTCTTTCTCTTTCTCTCTTTCTCTTTCTCTTTCTCTTTCTCTTTCTCTTCTCTTTCTCTTCCTTTCTCTTTCTCTTTCTCTATCTCTCTTTCTCTTCCTCTCTTATCTCTTTGAATGATGCATAGATTGCTTAGAGCTTGCATTGAATTGCCCAATATATACGATGATGATGTCGTAATGTGCAGGATATGATATATATACATTTTCGATGAGGAAATTTGCTGTGCAAGAAATTTTCAACAATCGGATTGTCATTCAATTTGTAAAACTCCATGGTCTTGCGTTTTTTCAATTTTTTTTTTTTTTGTTTTTTTATTATTTTTTATTCTAATCTTCTGAAACACCAGTGGCTCGCTTCGGAGCAGATTTTTCAAATTGAATATTCCGGTGAAATTCTTAAATTCATATTGCAGACATGACTCTCTGACTTACTTGATAAGTTGAGCAATTGAAACAGTGCCAACAGCAGCTTTCGCCTTCTACATATTTCTTGGCCTGACCACGTTCGCATGGTAGACTGCATACAGACTCAGGTGGCTTCGGATGCAACAGTTTAAATTGAACTTCTGTAAATGAAGAGCAGAAAATATAGTAAGTTAAGTAGGGCAAACAAGAAAAACGAAAAAATAGAGAGAGAGAGAGAGAGAGAGAAAAAAAAATGGCAGTAGCATTAGAAGTAGAGAACGTCCAAAAGGAAGAGGAAGGCTTTTAAAAACTTCCTAACAAACAAAATTAAAAGCAAATGAAAAAAAGAAAAAAAATGCTGCATAATAAATTTAATGTAAGCAATGGAAGGACTGATTCTGGCTCCGGTTCGACGCTTCGAAGTGTGCACCTTCAACAGATTCGCGCTGGTGCATGGAAATGAATAGGAAATGGTTTGTAATTGAAAGTTTTGCAATAAAACTGCACCGCAAATTGAAATTCCTTTTGCTATTTTTCCTTTTGATTTTTCAAGTTGATTGGTTTTATATTCAAAAAAATCGCACTAGACGTACGCTATAAATTGTCCATTAAAGTCCTTTGAACGTTGAATATTGAATCGATTTCTCGCCCGTCGTACAAACATAGGTACATAGCTCGACGGAATCTTGGACAATTAGCTTTTCAGATAAGTTATTTCTTTTAATTTCATTTGATTTTTATTCACGATTTTATGAAATTTTACGAATTCGCATCAGTGCTGACAATATTTCGGGTTTGAAATTTCTCTGGGAAGCTTTCAAAAAATCCCTTTTGCGGATTTTCTATACACGAACCACGGCGTATTCAAAGCGAACCCGACTACCCAGCAGAAAATTGTGTCGGCGCGGAACAAGTCCTCGCGCCTTTCAGAGCGGACAGCCAAGTGAAATGCTCAGCAGGACAGCGTCATCGAGACGGAGCGAAATCATCATTCGCACCGGCTCCGTCTCGATGAACATGTCAATGCAGCGCGTCCTGTGGACTTTCCCGCTGCCATGGGAATGAACTCGTCCGAGGTGAAGCGTAATGACATTCGTGTAGAAATATCAGCGCGCGCATCCTCCACGAAGGCAGGTGGTGGTGCGGCTCCCATTTTCACGAGGACATTTTCTACTGGGTAGGTACTGAATTCAGTAAGCAATCCTATATGTGTATGCGTCTCACTTATAATGTAATAATAATAACCCAGCGGGAAATGTCCCGCTGACATCATCGATGAAGTCAATCGCCTCAGCCAGGGATCGAACCCGCGATCTACGCCACTTTATGCTAACATTCAACTCACGCTAAAACCTTATTTAAATTTCAATGGCCAATGAGATTCAAGCACGTGAACAGCATCCCTCCACGATGACATGTCCTCCAAGATGGCATGCATGACAATGTCGCTTTATGTCATCGATGACATCACTGGTGACTTTGTCATGCAGGAGATAACTTCCCGGTTTTTCTTCAATAGTCCCTTTTCTCAATTTTTCACGAAGCGTACGCTGCTTTTATTCCTCCGCCTTTCATATGCGAATCTGTTTTATTGTGAGTACTCCGGAGTACGGAGTAATTCAAGAGTACTTGCTTTCGGGTAAATTACTCGTTTTTTGTACGCTGATGGGAAGTTATAATGATTTAAAAATTGAGCAAAATCCGTATACCTACCTTCTCATTTTGATTTGACTTCAATAATTTCAATGTTTCAGAAGAATAAAAAAAAAACCTGAAGGTTTGGTTTGCTCTTTCAACGGAATTTAACTTGTACATATATATGACCACATTCTACATATATTACAACAGATATATAATTTATTTATTTTTTTTTTTTTGACTCACCCGTCATATCCAATCGCAATTCCCCTTCGTAATACTCTCCGACTTTAATCCAATGATATAGACCTTCTTGCGATTGCTTAAAGTGGATTATATTGTAGCGGGCTGGACCGTCACCATTGCCATCGAAACGGAAATGATCTCCACTTAAACCTTTGGGATATTTGAATGAAAAACAATTAATCATTTATAGCTAAATATTAATTACGAAAAATTAAATTTATCTAATAAGTAATTTTAAAACTTTTTAGAACTAGACGAGATCATCGAGAGCTTTAAAACTTTTCTTCAAAAATGTTTGGAAAAACTTGACTGTTCGACAAGTTACTTTTGTGGCGCTAAGGTAATACATACATACATATATGTTTTTTTTTTCGAATTAATAAAACCGATTTTCAATGAAAATCCATTGCAGATCACTGAAATCGTTTGTGTTTACTCTTCGTAATTGCCAGAGTAAAAAGAACGTTTAAATATTTGGTGTATTTTTATCGATTTTTATTTCGAATATTTTTTTTTTGCAGTGAAACCATCGGCGGGGCCTGATCCAGCTTTTTTGCCGCCCCTATGATGACACTAATGACGTAATGTGAATGTATGTATGTACAATATCATATCTATGTGAAATTTCCATCCCTTACAACGTCCGCTTTGCTTTGTCCTAAATGCCCTTAACCCTTTAATGCCACAATTTTGATTTTAACTGAAAAGTTCAGATAAGACTAATTTCGGGTAGAAAAACATGAATCTGAAATTATTAGGAATTTTTTTTTTTTTTTCGAAATTTGTTCGAAACCAGTCCGCCTAGAGACGGAGCCAGCAATTAGAGGGTTAATCGGGGCCTGGCCATCGATTAGGTTCCCACACTAATCAGATTTTCATCTTCAACGGCCGATTGTGAATCGGAGCGAAAAAATTGTGCAACTACAATTTACGGCCTCAAATGTCACAAGCTACGTCCCCGTGTCCTCCATTAATCTTAGTTTTCAAAAAGTAATACAAGATAATTTAATCATCTCCATAAAATGCCAGAACATAAACCACTCAAAAATATTTGATACATTCTGTCTTTTTGCGTTCTAACTTTGATCTGATGTTAAGTCTGGTGCAAAAACTTTTGTCGCCTAAGGGTGAACATCTCATGTCAGACGTTCAACAAATTACTTCAACTTATAAAAATAAGTTCTGTGTCACTTTACAATAAAAGCACATTTTATAATCCTTTTGCCTTAAGGTCAGTGCACAAGAAAACACAAATACACAGAGAGACACACACACACACAACACACATACACAATACGAGTCCATACAAATACGTACACACCGTAAGAAGGAGTAAAAGTGCTTCATGTTTGTACGCGCTTATCTTTTCGCTTGCATACATCACTTGATATGAGGCCAATTGGAAGCGCTAAGATATAAATAACAGAATACATACTGTACCTATGTACATATATAGCATACTTCTTGTACAATATTGTGAATTGCGATTTGCTCATATTTTTCTTTCTTCAGTAGATGGTTTCACAGTCATACACACAAACACACTCACGCACACACACACACAAACACCCCTCTCTATCGAATTCGATTTGAACGTGCACTGCTTCTGAGCGGCAAAAAGACATTTATTAAAATTCAATTTCGAATTCATTGGCAACAAAGTCAATTTTCCACTTGAGGGCATTATCAATGCCGCCTATAAGGATTGCTTCATGTTTTTCTGTGCTTCGACTTGTTTACAGTATGAAGGGCGGCGGGGCAAAAAAAAAAAAACAAAAAAATGAAATGAAACGAAGGAAGCCCTTTTCCACTTACCCTGAAATTCCACTTTCCGCAAATATTTTAATAAATCAGCGCCCTTTGTTGGTTTCATGGCATCGCAAAGTGTTGGACGGCCACCGCATAAATCATGGTGCATATCTCTGAAATTTGTTAATTTTATTTATTAATTTTTTTTAAATATTTTTTTCCATTTGGGTTTTTTGTTTTGTTGGGCGTTTTTTTTTTGCCCTTTCGCTTTATTCTCATATATGTATATAATTAATGTAATTTTTCTCACCTTAATGCATAGGCGAATGCCATAACAGCGTCACTAACGAATTGTAATTGATCTTCAAAATCGGTGTTCTCACGCGATAGGCGTTCTTTTGTCGTGCAGGTGCGATTATAATTATTATATGGTGTGCTAAAACTTCCCGGATAGCGACACTGGAAATGATCCTCCCAAAATTCTAAAAAAAAAAATATCAAATTAATTTTTAAGTATTTGCCTGTGGAACTTATTTCCAGCTTTTACATAATTCGTAAAATGCCATAATACCCTGACTCTGAAGGTGGATATAGAATAGGCGTGTTTTCAAGGAAACAATTCCAGCATTGGAAACATTTCAAAATATTGACATGTACATTTTCAGGGCCCAAAAGTATGCTTAGAAATATTTTTAATATTTTCAATAGTGAAAAATCATTTGGACACATCTTGTTGACCGCCTTCGAGTCGTAATTATGCTCCGATTCAGACAGACAGATCGGCAGACAGATCGGCAGACAGATCAATGAACAGATCGACAGACAGACTAAGCTTAATTGAGTAATTTTGGTCATTACATTCGGCTGAGCAGAGATCAATTATGTATGTCGCTCTTTCAGCAAACACACATATACTTATGTGGTGTGTTTGATTCGATGGCAACTTGGGTGTGTTTGAAGAGAGAGGTAGCAATTTTTATACCCGACACACTCTGTGTCGAGGGTATATTGCGTTTGTATGGTTGTGTGTAACACCCAGAACCAGTCGAGATAGACCATACAAAATATATATAGAAAATGATCAGCGTCACTGAGAGATTCGATTTAGACATGTCCGTTTGTCCGTCTGTCCGTTTGTCCGTCTGTCCGTCTGTCTGTCTGCATACAGTTATCTTATCGAAGGAGTTGAGCTATCTTGACGAAAATTTGGTATGCGTGCTTACGGGGACATGAGTAAGAACAAGTTCGAAAATGGATCCAATCGGACCATTTTTTAGGGGTATCTCCAGTACTAGGGTCTGTGACAAAAATCTCAAAACTGCCCCAAAATCGGACTTTTTCGAAATATTTCAATGAAACTTTGGATTTGAGCGTATATCTAAGCCTTCGATTAGAACTGAAAAAAATTGGAAAAGTGGGCGTGGCGTGGAAATTTAACAAAAGTCAGTATATGGGGCCCCTAATGGCCTTAAACACCTCTTGATATTAAAAATTATTTGAACATATGTGTCTGTGTCGGGTATTCTTTTGTCAGGCTTGTCTGACTATAACACCTTTACTTGTTTTTGTTTTTTTTTTTTTAATAAAACATTTTACACAAGAAAACAGAAAGGAAATTTCCCCAAGAATAAAATACCTACTTATAAAAATTGCACTTACCTACAAACCATGGATTTCGTTGATTATTTTCAACGGTTAAATTTAAAAAGTATTCCTCGAAGCCACGCACTGGATTTGCTTGCGGTTGAACCGATAACGTTCCTTCAACCTATTTGAAAAAATATCATTCGAAGGACAAAAATAAAAAAAAAAAAAAGAAAAGAAAATTTTATAATTAATTAATTTTTAATTAAACCCTTTCAAATTTTGAACAACGATTCCTTAACGCTTAACAATATAATTAATTTCAATTAGCCGGCATTATCAATCATCGTTTTCATTTATGAGCCATATCGGAAAATTCATATTCATTTTCATCGGAAGCGATAGAGTGTGAGAGCGAGAGCGAGAGCGAGAGTCGACCGGCTTTCACCTTTTGAAATATTGATAAAAATACCTCTCATTGAATATTTAATGGTCCTTGCTTTAAACAATGAAAAACGAAAAAAAATAAAAACAGAGAGACACACACACACACATACACAATAACGAGTCCATACAAATACGTACACACCGTAAGAAGGAGTAAAAGTGCTTCATGTTTGTACGCGCTTATCTTTTCGCTTGCATACATCACTTGATATGAGGCCAATTGGAAGCGCTAAGATATAAATAACAGAATACATACTGTACCTATGTATGTACATATATAGCATACTTCTTGTACAATATTGTGAATTGCGATTTGCTCATATTTTTCTTTCTTCAGTGGATGGTTTCACAGTCATACACGCAAACACACTCACGCACACACACACAAACACACCCCCTCTCTGTCGAATTCGATTTGAACGTGCACTGCTTCTGAGCGGCAAAAAGACATTTATTAAAATTCAATTTCGAATTCATTGGCAACAAAGTCAATTTTCCACTTGAGGGCATTATCAATGCCGCCTATAAGGATTGCTTCATGTTTTTCTGTGCTTCGACTTGTTTACAGTATGAAGGGCGGCGGGGCAAAAAAAAAAAAACAAAAAAATGAAATGAAACGAAGGAAGCCCTTTTCCACTTACCCTGAAATTCCACTTTCCGCAAATATTTTAATAAATCAGCGCCCTTTGTTGGTTTCATGGCATCGCAAAGTGTTGGACGGCCACCGCATAAATCATGGTGCATATCTCTGAAATTTGTTAATTTTATTTATTAATTTTTTTAAAATACTTTTTTCCATTTGGGTTTTTTGTTTTGTTGGGCGTTTTTTTTTTGCCCTTTCGCTTTATTCTCATATATGTATATAATTAATGTAATTTTTCTCACCTTAATGCATAGGCGAATGCCATAACAGCGTCACTAACGAATTGTAATTGATCTTCAAAATCGGTGTTCTCACGCGATAGGCGTTCTTTTGTCGTGCAGGTGCGATTATAATTATTATACGGTGTGCTAAAACTTCCCGGATAGCGACACTGGAAATGATCCTCCCAAAATTCTTTAAAAAAAAATATCAAATTAATTTTTAAGTATTATATTTGCCTGTGGAACTTATTTCCAGCTTTTACATAATTCGTAAAATGCCATAATACCCTGACTCTGAAGGTGGATATAGAATAGGTGTGTTTTCAAGGAAACAATTCCGGCATTGGAAACATTTCAAAATATTGACATGTACATTTTCAGGGCCTAAAAGTATGCTTAGAAACATTTTTAATATTTTCAATAGTGAAAAATCATTTGGACACATCTTGTTGACCGCCTTCGAGTCGTAATTATGCTCCGATTCAGACAGACAGATCGGCAGACAGATCGGCAGACAGATCGGCAGACAGATCAATGAACAGATCGACAGACAGACTAAGCTTAATTGAGTAATTTTGGTCATTACATTCGGCTGAGCAGAGATCAATTATGTATGTCGCTCTTTCTGCAAACACACATATATGTGGTGTGTTTGATTCGATGGCAACTTGGGTGTGTTTGAAGAGAGAGGTCGCAATTTTTTATACCCGACACACTCTGTGTGGAGGGTATATTGCGTTTGTATGGTTGTGTGTAACACCCAGAACCAGTCGAGATAGACCATACAAAATATATATAGAAAATGATCAGCGTCACTGAGAGATTCGATTTAGACATGTCCGTTTGTCCGTCTGTCCGTCTGTCTGTCTGCATACAGTTATCTTATCGAAGGAGTTGAGCTATCTTGACGAAATTTGGTATGCGTGCTTACGGGGACATGAGTAAGAACAAGGACCCGATCGAATTATTTTTAGGGGTAATTCCAGTACTAGGGTCTGTTACGAAAATCACAAAAACTGCCCCAAAATCGGACTTTTTCGAAATATTTCAATGAAACTTTGGATTTGAGCGTATATCTAAGCCTTCGATTAGAGCTGAAAAAAATTGGAAAAGTGGGCGTGGCAAAGGGGCAGTTTTCATAAGGAATTAAAAAAAAGTCGCTATATGGGGCCCCTTATGGCCTTAAACACCTCTTGATATTAAAAATTATTTGAACATATGTGTCTGTGTCGGGTATTCTATTGTCAGGCTTGTCTGACTATAACACCTTTACTTGTTTTTGTTTTTTTTTTTTTTAATAAAACATTTTACACAAGAAAACAGAAAGGAAATTTCCCCAAGAATAAAATACCTACTTATAAAAATTGCACTTACCTACAAACCATGGATTTCGTTGATTATTTTCAACGGTTAAATTTAAAAAGTATTCCTCGAAGCCACGCACTGGATTTGCTTGCGGTTGAACCGATAACGTTCCTTCAACCTATTTGAAAAAATATCATTCGAAGGACAAAAAGAAAAAAAAAAAAGAAAAGAAAATTTTATAATTAATTAATTTTTAATTAAACCCTTTCAAATTTTGAACAACGATTCCTTAACGCTTAACAATATAATTAATTTCAATTAGCCGGCATTATCAATCATCGTTTTCATTTATGAGCCATATCGGAAAATTCATATTCATTTTCATCGGAAGCGATAGAGTGTGAGAGCGAGAGCGAGAGCGAGAGTCGACCGGCTTTCACCTTTTGAAATATTGATAAAAATACCTCTCATTGAATACTTAATGGTCCTTGCTTTAAACAATGAAAAACGAAAAAAAATAAAAACAGAAAGAAAAAAAATTAACTTTTTCATTACGGCCTCATAAAATTTCACTTACACGTTTGCAAGTGAATAATATTTATTAACTGCCATTGCCGCCATTAGTTTCGGTTCGCTTTTAATAATTCATATTTCATTTCATTTCACAGACACGCATAGACACACCTATACGCGTGCATACATCAACACTCGCCGCTATCGCTAGTTTTGCACGCCATCGAAGATTCATTCTTCTTTCTCTCTCTCTCTCTCTCTCTCTCTCTCTCTCTCTCTCTCTCTCTCTCTCTCTCTATCCCTATCTCTCTCCGACATTATCTTCACGTGTTTTCCCGCGAGAATCATTTATCAAATTTGTAGCCATTTAACTTCATAATTTTGCCATCCGTAAGAGTAACTGCTGTCATTATTCCTGTACGACTCTTACAGTGTATATGCTATGATAAAGTATGGCCATTGAACTCAATACAACATGATGTTTATACATAGGCATACAAAAATAGAGAGTCGGTAAAGTGGCTTAAGTGCACAGTGGCAACTATAGCCGTTTTTTAAAAACGATTAATGTCATTTTGTCGCTTACTTCTGGTTCATTGCCATCCGAGACGAGGTTCCGGGCACTCCAGCCATCCGATCCGATCCAAGAGAATGCGCCTGTGGCATTATTACGTCGTACGGCACGCATAACTTCGCGTACTTCTTGATCGGATCCAAATATTATGGCACCTGGAGAATAAGATTAGACATTTTCAATGTGTTTTTTTAAACTTTTTTTAAATTAAAAAAAAAAATATTTTATATTTATATGCAGCTTCTCGCCTTAAGGACGTATTAAATAGGAAAGTATCAGATGATTTAACATTAGGTTGAGTTTCATTGCGTTAAGCCGAGACTAGCTAGGCCTTTAGTCTTGACTGTGAACGTACACCGAGAGAAAAAGGTAGTTATATTAACTGAAAAATCAGGTTAAAATAACCGAGTTCACCGTTAATTGTTAACTTATGTACAGTAGCGGTCAACTCAACAGTACAAACACAGTCAATAAGGATATAACTCCCTGATGGTTGATATAACTGTCTCGCGGTCACCAGCGACTGGGAAAAAATAATTTATTTTTTGCTTTGACTTTTTTCTTTCTTTTATTAATATTTTTTTTTTATTAAATTATTATATTTTTTCTTTATTTATTTTTGTTTCTATTTAAATCTTTTTTTCTCTTTCATCTCTTTAAATTTTCTCGCCTCAGACGTGCCTTGAACCGCTGAACTCCACTTCGCTGGGCGAACGTCTTAACCATTACGCTAAACGAACGAATTTAATTTGTTGGTCAAAATGCTCACTTGAGTTTATGGTTGCTCAAGTTTTGGGGAACGTGCTTAAGGAATTGTTTCACTCCCAAAATTTTTTTTGCTTGAAAATGAACCATTAAAGAAAAATTAAATAAATTAAAACCTTAAAAATGTAGGAGAAAATTTTTGTCTTCCAAAACAACTACACTCTGAACAAAAAAAAACTGTAATTAAAAAAAAAATTCAGAAAATTCCCGCCGCCAGGAGGGATAGAACGCCGAAGCTCACGACTGTCGAGTCACAGTTTAAACCACTGAGATATCGAAACTTCCGGATACGGTTGATCAGAATGCGAACTTATACGTCTAAGTGAACGAAAGCGAATTTGAACATAAAAAGTAACTGTTTTTCAACTGTTCATTTGACTGCCTTTTTCAGTGCATTTAACGCGGAATACAGTTTATTTGACCACTCTTACTTTAACTGTTCTAAGTAGTTGATTTATTTATTGTTATTTCTCTCGGTGTAAGGACTCATTGAGGAGTTTTATTACACCTCAACAAAAACTTATTATTAATAAATTAAATGATCAGATTCATATATGTAGCGAAGTAAGGTCACTTTAAGTCTTCACTAAACTTTACTTAACCATCTGTTCTCTACACCATTTTCAACTGTAAATGAGACTTCAGCAAGTTATATTGAGAAAAGATCAATTGAAATCGAGACTTTCTACTTGATATTGGGAAAAACACAATACAAAATGAGATTTTTGATTTAAAATTGAGAAAGGAACAATTGTAATTGAGAATTTGCATTTGATATTGAGAAGAACATATTTGAAATTGAGAACTCTTCTTGAAATTGAGACTAGGGCAATTGAAATTGAGAATTTGGATTTGATATTGAGAAAAACACAATTGAAAATGAGGTTTTCGAATTGGATTTGAGAAAAGAAGAGTTGAAAACGAGAAAAAGGCATTTGAAATTGAGAAATTCTATCTCAATTTGAGAAAATGGTATTTGGAAATGAGATTTTGTATTTGAAATCAAGAACTGAGCAATTGAAAATGAGAATTTCATTTGAAATTGAGAATAGATTATTTGAAAATGATATTTTTCATTTCTATTCGAGAAATGAGCAAATTGAAATGAGACTTTCCATTTGAAATTTAGAAAAGCACAATTGAAAATTAGAATTTTCAATTGGAAATGAGAAAAAATCAAATGATATTGAGAACAAAATAATTGAAAATGAGAAAATATAGCTCATATAGCCAAAGATATTGTCTAAGAATCAGGGTTAATTCTGAAGAAAGCAGAAGCGAATCTGTCCAAACACTTGTACATAGAGTATACGCAAAATAAAAGTTAAGAGCCCAGTATATATCGATCCTTTTCATTTAATAGTTGCATCAATTTTTCTCATTTTCAATTATTTTGTTCTCCATATCATTTGATTTTTTTTCTCATTTTCAATTAATTTGTTCTCAATATCATTTGTTTTTTTCCCATTTTCAAATATCAATTCTAAATATCAATTGCTCTTTTCTCAATTTTAATTAGAAAATCCCAATATTAAATGGACAATCTCATTTTTAATTGCTATTTTCTCAATATGAAATAGAAAACTCAATTCCAAATGTTGTTTTCCCATTTTCATCTTTTCTTTTCTCAATTTTAAATGGAAAATCTCATTTTTAAATGTTTTGTTCTCATTTTCAAATGTAAAATCGCAATTTGAAATGGAAAATCTCATTTTCATTTGTTCTTTTCTCGAATTGAAATGAAAAATCTTATTTTCAAATGATCTCTTCCCAAATTCAAATAGAAATTCTCAATTTCATTTGATCTTTTCTCAATTTCGTATTCAAAATCTCAATTTCATTTAAAAAATCTCAATTTCATATAGAATATCTCATTTTCAATTGCACTATTCTCATATTGAAATGGAATAACTTATTATCAATTGTGTTTTCCTCATTTTCAAATGCAAAATCTCAATTTCAGTTGCTATTTTCTCATTTACAGTTGAAAATGGTGTAGACTCTAAAAAAAAAAAAAGCTTACTAATCGGACTAGACGATTTGCCTTATAGAGCAATTTTAATTTAAGTTACTTACTAAATTAAGTTGATTTACGTTACGTTAAATTCGAAATCAAATGTAACTTATTCAGTCAGCCTTAAATATATTTTTTTTTTTTTAGGGTAGGAAGGTTTTCATTTTTATTTGAAATTCAATTTGTCAGAAAATTTCAAGCCCTCGTGGTAATACCTTCAGCTTACAGTCGCTTTGATGTACGTTTGATGAAGAAGAAGAAAAGAAAAGAAAAAAAAAATTGGGGAAACAATGCGAAAAAAACTTGAAAACGTATGTTTAAATAAATGTTATTTTGAAATCGGAAGTGCTCGTATTAGCATGAGTGCGCAATCAAGTCGACGAGTTCGGGGGGGATAAGCACATTCGATTATTTCGCGAAAAGGGGGCGATTTGAATGAAATGCAAACAGACAAAAGCGGATGCAAAGATAGTCGATTCGAGCTGTCGAATCGAATCCAAATGGTCCCCAAAGGTCTTAACAGAGTGCTCCTGTAGGCACTTTAATGCGTTCGACCATCTTTAATATCACGCGTCTGTGTTTCTTTCCCTCTTCCTCTTCCTCTTCCTCTTCCTCTTCAACTCCCTCTCACTCCCTCTCACTCTCTCACAACCCTTTCTTACTCTCACTCCCTTTCCTTCTCTCACACACTTACTATCTCCGTCTCACTCTTTCTCTCTTTCTCTCTCTCTGTCTCCCTCTCCCTCTCCCTCCCTCTCCCTCTCCCTCTCTCTCTCCCTACTCTCACTCTCTCCCACCCCTTCTCACCCTCATCCACGCCCTCCCCCTATCAGCCACACCACCACTCTCTCACCCACTCTCTCTGTATTCCTCTTTTCATTTATGTACTTTCCATTCGTTTGGTGCATACTTTGCGGCTTACAAATCCCCAATAGATGTCATATTAGGTTAAAAAATAAAAATTAAAAAAAAAAATTGAAAAGAAAAACAGTAGATAGCTGTAATCAAAGAGAAAAATGAGCGCTCGAAGAAAATAAAAAAAACGTATTTTTGTTGATATATTTTTTTTTTAGGTTTGTGGTCTTTTATTTAAAAACTTTTTTTACGTTTCTTAATTTTTTTTTATTTTTTCTATACCTAAGAACATATACATTTTTCTGTTTTTTGTATTTTTTGTTTGTTTTTTTTTTTTTGTTTTTTTAAGGACCCCTCCGTTTTGGCTCTCTTTTTACTCGAAAACGTGAACAACAGTTATTTGAGAACATAGGCTTACATTTGAACATTTATCAAAATTGACAATGCAATTTTTTGTTCCGTTCAATTGTTAAATGGAAGGTGAAATCAGAGTGAGAAAGCGAGAGAGAGGGAGAAAGCGAGAGAGAGGGAGAAAGCGAGAGAGAGGGAGAAAAAGAGAGAGATTGACAGTTGAGCTAACTTGTGGGCCTAAGGTTACTTCATGATTTTTTGGCATTAATTTTTGAAATATTCCCCATTGGCATGTCTGATGTCGTCCGTTGTGTTGCGCGGGGGTTTGGGGGGATTGGGATTGGAAGCCTTGAAGGTGCTTTGAGAATTGAGAGAATTAGCTCCTTAGTAAAACGTAAGAAAATTTAAGGTTACGTTCAGTAAAAAGTAATTGAGCCTTTAATCTTTTACATAAGTACAATATCGAATTTCAACAAGAACCTTAAACAGTTAAGACAGAAAAGTTTAGCATAAAGCTCTTGTAATCAAATAAGTTCAAAATGCTTGGGAATGAGAGAAGAAATTTAATTCCAGGGAAATATGATATTTTGGGATTACGACAAGGATGAATCGCAGCGCTATTTTTCCGACAAAATAACCGAAGTAATATCTTTACAAAGAAATCGTTCATGAACAATGAGCAATTTGCAAAATTCGGCTAGGATCTCGTTGAATATTTTTTTTTCCAGCTTCTAGGCGATAAATATTAATCGGTTAAAAGGGGAAAAAGAAGCAAAAACAGAAGAAAAAAAACTCAGCTCGACATCGGTGTTCTTTGTTACTCCATCAGTTTAGAGAATTTCAAAAATATACCTAAGCAGGACAACAGAAATTTTTTTTATTTAAATATCAACTTTCGGGTGCTGAATTCAGATATTTTCTTTTGGCCTAGACTTTATAGTAAAAATAATTTAAATAATATCCTTAAAGTATGCAATTATATATTTAAGGAAAATCATTTTGGAAAGAAATATATGGGATGCCTTAGAATATATTTGATGATCAGTCCAGAACACGTGTTTTCAACTAAGGGGCTCTGTCTAGCTCTGTCAGAAATGAAAAACTTCATATAAAAAAAAAAACGCCCGAAATGAATCAGAAATTTTCTGAAGTGTTTTTTTATATGAAGTTTTTCATTTCTGTTTCATTTCTGACAGAACTGGACAGAGCCTCTAATAGGTAAATATTAGCCAAAAAGTGGATACAACTTTAAACACAAATTTTTTTTTACGAAACTGTTTCTGAAATAGGGGAACCCGTGCTTCTTAACACGAAAACAATATTTCAAAATTTGTTTAAGATATCGCTTAAAAATCATTTCTTCATAATTTAGTTTAAAAACACGCTTTCTTAAAAAGTCATGTTATCTAGTGTAATAGGTTATCTTTTCATAATAATATAATTTTAATATTTTTTTCATTTTTAATTTGGTTATTTTATATTTTCTCTCAATTGCAATTTGTCCAGTTTTTTTTTATTTTACTGCTCACCCACGGTTGCCACAGTTGATGTTTTGGTGCCAAAATTGGCTCTTTATTTTTCACTTGGCACTGTGGCTCTTTTTTATTGTATTTGGCTCGTTTTTAGCTTTCTTACGCCACGAGTAAAATTACTCAATAACAGTATTGAATGCAAAAAAAATTTCGGTGCCAGGTAAAATTGTCGAAGTCACTAACAATTGAAAGTTAAAAGTGCAGCTTATTAACTGAATGAAAACACACAATTTTTTAAATAAAACTGTTTTTTGTATATAAACATTATTTTGGCTCCTTTTTGGTTAAATTGGCTCTTTTTTTTTAAATTGCCTTGGCACTTTTTTGGCAACCGTGTGCTCACCTGCGATTGGTTCGTTAGCGATCGCAATTGTCTACGTGTCTCGAAGCGTTGCTTTGTCTGTTGCCTAATGTATGCTGAGCTGAAGCGCTCAGTCTCTTTCTGTCCGCGTGGCTATTCGGTCGGTTTTCGGGAGTTTCGGATCGCGGAGTGTTAAGTGCGAGTAGTGAATCGGGCGAGTGAATTCGTGTGCGTAAGCATAAGTGCATTAGCATAAGTGTATTTCGGGCTTCTTGAAGTGAAAGAATTCTTTAAAGAAGTCGTTCGTTGCCTATATTACCGAAATGCATCGTACGCAGCATGTTGATACGGTGAGTTGCTTGTTTTCGAATTATTTCTTTCGTTTCATGCATTTTATTTGAATAAACCAGTTCTGGGCAAAGATAAGTAATCTCACCTCCGCGAGGTGATGCTCGTTTTCGTATGCAAGCGATGTAGAAGCAAATTACTGTAGTGTTAGTGAGCGTTGTGCGTGCTGTGATTGTATTGCGTGACTGCGCCTATTCGTATTTGCAAGCAAGCAGCAAAGCCAAATTACTAATGCGTTAGTGTGCCTAGCACTGGAATAAACCTAGAAAAAATATGTGTATACGAATGCGGATAATGGCTTTGTTCTCTTGCATTTCGCTGCATTTTTGGACTTGCAGAGAAAAAATATTTTCCGTGTGTATGTTACGTTGATTTTCTGTCTATTTTCGTTGGCTTTTCGCATACTCATTTTATGTATGTATATTGAGTCTCATGCTCAGCGTTTGAGGGCATTTGTAACGGTTAGTATTTTGATGGCTATTTTGTATGAAGACTTTTTTGACATATATATTGTGGGAATGTCTAAGGTTAAATAGTAGAACCAGGTAGAGGTTGCTGTTAGCACTGAAAGCACCGAAAAGTACCAACATTAAGCTGCCCACAAACGCATATAAAAATCCATCAATCGGTTGAAATCGTTTTGGTACACACGATGGATCTGTTGATGGATTTTACTTTGCGTTTATTCGTCATCGCGTCAACGTCGCGTTTTTTACTCTTCGAAGTGAGAAACGAAATTAACAAAAGTCACACGAAGTGAAACGAAGTGATATGAAAGAGAAGCAAAAATGCCGAAAACTGTTAGCAAGGCTACAGACACGAAAACCGATTGAGAAACAAAGCAGTTTATCAAAAATTTTTGAAAACTTGCGATCTGTTTGTGAACCATGCCACAGACACGCAATTTTGCGTCGATTTCAACCGATTGATGGATCTGTATATGCGTTTGTGGGCAGCTTTACTGACATGTAAAGAAGAAGTCGTTCGTTCATTTCGTTTACCGTTTAAGAAACATGCCAGAAGTAATGTTCAGTTCTTATTTATTTTTGAAATTATTTTTTCCACTGTATGGACCGTATTTGAATTTATTTGATTGAGAGTTTTTGGTATGTATTTTAAATTCTTTAATGAAAATTAGTATATTTTTTTGTTAAATCCTTAATGGTGATATTCAAGCAACAGTGCATTTTTTGTACCCTGGGGAAAGTTTTCGAGTGTGGAGATCGATGGAAATGTCCTTTTTTTATATGAAATTTGACAGTTCGTTTCATTTAAATTTCATATCAATAGCTTGGCAAAATTTGTTGGGCCTAATTTTCCAATAGAGCAGAGATCTCTGCGCAGCAATTGATCTTTCTATTCAACACATTTAAGCATATGGAATTTTCTAAAATCAAACGCGCAGTTGTTTCAATATTTGTAGGATTCCCGCACGCTTGGAAATCAGATATAAATAAATCGCACACTAATCAATAAATCGGCACAATAAAAAATTTTTTTGAATACTTTTTCCATGTTTGCCAATATTTTGGTGCAGCAAAAGGAACACGTGGAAAATTAAAATTTATATTTATTTGATTCTGCAGTTATTTAATAATAATATAAGTTTAGAAAAGAAATAATTTTTAAAGGCGTCTAGAGTTATTGGCTGTTTGCCCGAGAAATGCAAAATTTTGAGTTGTGCCAATTTAGTGATTTGTGTGCGATAGCCAAAGCACAATGCTGCGTGGGATAAACTTTATAAGAATACCTATTCATTCATGAAAAAGTGGATAATTTCCCACTCGAATTGGCACAGCTGCTTGCCACTCATACTTACATTTTCCATTTTATTTTGTTATTTCTCTTTAATTACTAATTATTACCTACGTTATATTTTTTGGGGCGATGTTGTATGTTTGAAAGAAAATTGTTATATTCGCGATATTGCATTTGCATGGTTTCATCGTCTAAGGCCAAGGCAAAATTTTTCTGTTAACCAGAGAGGCGGACATTTCCTTTTTTTGACTAAATAAAATTAAATATTTATTTTATGATCCAAAAAGTACCCAAATATCAGCTCCAATTAAATCAAAAAGGAAAAAAAGACTTCGATCGAGAATAATTGTCTTTTTAAAACAGGTAAAAGTAAAGGGAAGGAATTCACAAGTTGAGTTCCTTCCGTTTTCGAGCAATCTGTACGTTGTGCGTTCTCAGTGAGTGTGAGGGATTATTTAAGTAAGTAATTAACTGAGTGGATGCGATAAGTAAGCATACTATAAGCCCCACTAATTGAAATAGCAAACACAAAAATAAAAAAGAGGGTAAAAGTAACTTCACCCGATTGAATAAATGTAATAATAAATGTATGTATACATATATGTTTCTCGTGTGAAAATAAATAAAAGTCTAGGGCTTCCTGTTCACGTTGATTTTACAATTGAATTTCCTCTTAAATGAACTTGAGTAAAGAATGCGAACTGAATATACATGTACATATGTACGTATGCATATCTATGTATGCATGCGCAAAACAGTACGCTGAAGATGTTTCCAATTTCCGGCTTTTTCGCTCTAAGCTCACGCAAATGTAGTTCATAGTTTTATTTTTTTTGAATTTTTTTTAAATCATTTTTTTCTCCCCTTAATTTACTTCTTTTCCGTTTTAATTCATTCATTCCACATTTATGGAACAAAATGGCACGGCCAAGTCGTAGTCATAACATCCGCTAGCAAGGCGGTAGATTGTCTGATGGTAATGGATATTTTACCTTTTACTATTCGAATATCTTACTGCGTCATCAGACTGAGTTGTGAATAAGTTGTACAAGGCTTCATACTTGCGGTGGCATGCGTTGCTTGATATATGTTTGTACAAACAATGAAAGTATTCATCTCATTTCACTCTTTTAAATATATGTATGTAACTTTTTCGCCGTGATATGAGATATGAATGCAGATATGCCGGTGAATGATGATTCTATGTGAAGTAGAAGAGGCAGAAACAAACCGCACGGCAACATGACATTCAGTTGTTCTGAAATCTCATTATTTCAAATTGTAAGTACAGTGAACTGACATCCATGTGGTTATGTATGTTCTGAAAACAGTCGTTTGCTTAATAAGGACATATAAAGAAAATATGCCCTTTAGATTCTTTAATTGAAATTTCATTAGAACTTTTAATTATAATTTCGATGCTGATTAACCGAAATTAAATTTATTCAATGCCTGCACAATGTTATGGAACTCATACGAGGCCATTCATAAATACTTTGAGGCAAAAAGGGATTTAGGGAGTTTTTACTGCCAAGGCAAAAAGGGATTTAGGGAGGTTTTACCTTGGCAGCTTATCCAGAAAAAAAAAAACAGTGCAGCACTGATTTAGAAATTATTTTCATGGTTCGGAACCATTTGCTTTGGATTGAAAAATTTCGTGCATATTTAAAGGGTAATTTTGAGTTTTTTGTCTGATTTTTGGTCAAAATTGTTCAGCTTTGAAGCGGCAAAACGGTATTAAGGAGTGCTCAGATGCAGTTTGTGCGCTTTAAGGAGTTGTTTAGTTATAACTTTTCTATAAGAAAATAAAATAGTTTCCAAAATATTCTAATAGGTTTCAGATTTTTTCAATTTGTACGAATTAGATGTTTTTTTTTTTTTAAATCGATATGTACTACAACTATTTTTTTCGTGTCCAGAGCTAGAACTTTTCCATAGATAGGAAAGAGAAATATTGAACTCGTTACGATATATAGCCACAAGTAAGTGCGTAACTTAATTCTCGGCCTCACTATTTGAGATCGATTTAAAAAGAAATTTAGACAATTATGTAATTTCAGAAATTGGTGTACAATTTTTGTGCACAATTAACGTGTTACACCGTGTTATGTTGAAGACTATGAGCCTTTTATTCGACACACTCAGATATGCATACATATATGTAAATGTGAAACGTTTACACTCAAACCGTGTTAGTTGAAGCACATCCCAGCAGAAAATGTCGCTATAGACACGGTGACGTTTCACTATGTACTTTGTCAATAGGTACAGTAGGGCTGCTCTTAACTCTATGGAGAAAATTTGTAGCGAGTTTCTGATCGGTCTCAGGGTCCAGAAGTGTTCCATTAGGCATGGAGGAGAAACGTGAGAAATTTGGAGGCAATCGGATAACGGGAACCCGTGGCAGTTTTCAATTGAAGTTTGGGAAATTGGCAAAAATAGAGAGGAAACGGCCCTTAACTCCCCACAAGGCGCCCCTACGGATATATAACGTATGGCCAACCCCCATTATTTTTTTACTCCAAACATTTTTTCTGAACAAACCTACCCCCTATCTCCCCTCCTTAAGGGGGCTCCCATACAAAAATAATTTTTTAAAAACTTTTCCCCCATCTTCCTAACTAGCCCCAGAGTGCTCCTAGAGGAGTCAAATGTATGACCGACCCCCATTAACTTTGTCCCCCTAACATTTTCTCCGAACATACTTAACCTCTATCTCCCCCCCTTAAGGGGGCTCCCATATAAAACTACCTTAATTTGAGCAAAAATTCATACAAAATGGCCGTCACTACAGTCAAACCCCTCCTAGGAGGCTGATATATATGACCGACCCCCATTATTTTTTTACCCCAAACATTTTCTTCAAACATACCTACCCTCTATCTCCCCCCCTTAAGGGGGCTCCCATATAAAACTACCTTAATTTGAGCAAAAATTCATACAAAATGGCCGTCACTACAGTCAAACCCCTCCTAGGAGGCTGATATATATGACCGACCCCCATTATTTTTTTACCCCAAACATTTTCTTCAAACATACCTACCCTCTATCTCCCCTCGTTAGGGGGGTCCCCATACAAAATTAGGCTTTAATTAAAGTAAAATGCCTCACGAACTTCAATCTATAATATAGATGCCGTAGGAACAAGAAAGAGCATGTTTAGCATGCATATTCGAAAAATTTACAAAATTACCTTTTAAACGAGCCTAATATGAAGAATATTGGATTAGTTTTTGGTGTGTTTTAATAATATGATATATTTTATTACCTTTTTTTTTAAACTGAATTTTGGGTTCCATCCCCTAACTGGCCCAATAATGACCCTAGTAGAAAAAAAATATTTTTTCGAGTCAAATGCCGCAAACCTCAATCTATGACGAGTTTTTTGAGACTATAACCATTAAAATCGGTTAGTAGTTTCTATTCATAAAATTAGTTCAAAACAAATATTTTTTGAAACGCATTATTCACTGTTTTTACGTTCGTTTCTTGAGTCTTTGCATGCGTACAGACCGAGAGAGCCATGCGTACAGACCGAGAGAGACATGCGAAGACCTAAGAAACGAACGTGAAAACAGTGAATAATGCGTTTCAAAAAATATTTGTTTTGAACTAATTTTATGAATAGAAACTACTAACCGATTTTAATGGTTATAGTCTCAAAAAACTCGTCATAGATTGAGGTTTGCGGCATTTGACTCGAAAATATATTTTTTTTTCTACTAGGGTCATTATTGGGCCAGTTAGGGGATGGAACCCAAAATTCAGTTTAAAAAAAAAGGTAATAAAATATATCATATTATTAAAACACACCAAAAACTAATCCAATATTCTTCATATTAGGCTCGTTTAAAAGGTAATTTTGTAAATTTTTCGAATATGCATGCTGAACATGCTCTTTCTTGTTCCTACGGCATCTATATTATAGATTGAAGTTCGTGAGGCATTTTACTTTAATTAAAGCCTAATTTTGTATGGGGACCCCCCTAACGAGGGGAGATAGAGGGTAGGTATGTTTGAAGAAAATGTTTGGGGTAAAAAATTAATGGGGGTCGGTCATATATATCAGCCTCCTAGGAGGGGTTTGACTGTAGTGACGGCCATTTTGTATGAATTTTTGCTCAAATTAAGGTAGTTTTATATGGGAGCCCCCTTAAGGGGGGGAGATAGAGGTTAAGTATGTTCGGAGAAAATGTTAGGGAGACAAAGTTAATGGGGGTCGGTCATACATTTGACTCCTCTAGGAGCACTCTGGGGCTAGTTAGGAAGATGGGGGGAAAAGTTTTTAAAAAATTATTTTTGTATGGGAGCCCCCTTAAGGAGGGGAGATAGGGGGTAGGTTTGTTCAGAAAAAATGTTCGGAGTAAAAAAATAATGGGGGTTGGCCATACGTTATATATCCGTAGGGGCGCCTTGTGGGGAGTAAAGGGCCATTTCCTCTCTATTTTTGCCAATTTCCCAAACTTCAATTGAAAACTGCCACGGGTTCCCGTTATCCGATTGCTTCCAAATTTCTCACGTTTCTCCTCCATGTCCAATGGAACACTTCTGGACCCTGAGACTGATTGAAATTCCATTTCGGGAATTAAGAGCAGCCCTAAGGTACAGCCATTACTTGTACTCATTACTGCGATAGACATTTCCCATTACATGTTATTGGATGTCAACAGGAGACCGTGGTGCTGTTGACATGGTGCCGTGTCTCTATCGGATTTTCAACAGGAATACCGACTTGCAATGCCCCTAGCAAGGCAATCTCTTATAGACATTTTGTATGGACATGGTATTGAATGTCAACAGAGCACAGAAAAACGAAACAAACGAAATGATCTGGCGACTGCTGTATGACATATTGTTACACGAACACTATACCCGCTGTCTACATCATTTTTCTAGGCCCGCAATTTAGAGACGCTACAGACATTGGAGCCTGCTGACATACCTTCGACTTGAGTATATTGAACCGATATCGCCAAAGCGAAATTCGAACGCTTTCTTTCTGCTGGGATGTAAAAACACACATGTGAGTGTTCTCCTCAGGCAAAACTCACAATACAATATTCGATACACGGTTTGCTATACATAATTGTTTGATTTTTTATTTTGTCAAACAGGCTGAAAGGCAAAGCATTTTCTATTGATTTTCATGACCATAAAAGAGACACATAGACCGACTTCTGTCCAATTATCCTAAAGAATCTGTATTTAAGAGAGAATTTTTCAAAATTGGAAACTTGTATATTTAATCACAGGTCTAAACATAAGCTCAAATTTCAGATTTTGTTTAAGCAGATTTAAGGGAAGTTTTTGTGATTTTCATAACAATCTCTGGTACCTACTGAAAGTAAGTACATACCCCTATAATGGTCCGATAACGCTCATTCCCGAATTTTTTCTTACCAATGTCTCCCCAAATACTAATGTATACCGAGTTCCATAATGATAGCTCAACTCATTCGATAAGACAGCTGCACGGTGTGTACAGACCTGTCTGGACATCTAGCCATACAGTCAGAGAGACTGACAGATGGACGGACACACGAACGGATGAACGGACGGATGAACGGAAGGACGCACAGTTATGGCTAAATTGATCTTCATGGTTGCGCTGATCATTTTTAAGCTATTGTACTTTTTTTATGGCCTCTCTCTAGAGTGGCTCTGAAAATGGCACACGTACGCATAAACGCAATATGGCCATGAAAAACCACAATTCTAGTTCCAGCTATAAAAGGACGAAGAATAAAATTATGTGATTATCGTTAATAATGAGTTTGCAACGTTTGGCCGACGAAATAATGGAATTTATTTTCATGATCCGAAAATGAATCAAAAATGTCTATTTTAATATGAGTTGGGTCGCCAACGTCCGTTGGCAATGGAGCTGGAGTTGGGGTATGAAGGGAATTTTATGTGGATGGGATGGAAGGACGAGAGTGTACTAGTCATTTATTCAAATAAGAAGGATGACGTTCCGTAACCTGTTTTTGATGGATTTCATTGGAGTTGTTTTCGTAAGCTCTCATTCGGTTTGGGCCCCTCTTTAAGCTAAACACGTTTTGCTATGTTCCTGAAAGGAATTTTTATACTCACTCCGGCCCACAGGAATTGAGAAACTTTCAATTGAAATTCAATTTTGTTTTGCTCTATACTTCATTTGGTCATTGTTATTCTGGTCATTGTGTGTCAAAACAACTTTTTTTCCTCTATTCCCCTATTTTATATCATCCTATTTTTTTGCTTTCTTTCCACACACCAAGTGTGTGAGTTTAAGAACAACAAAAGAACCCCAAATTTACTATGCCCCTTCAAAATGGGAATGAATGCTGCGTGATGATTTTTTTTCTTCTCTATTTTGGCATAACTTCAACTACTGATGGCTGTGTCGCTGTTGCTGATATTTTCTTGGCATCTGTTTTTGTCGTTCTTCTGACCTTTTTTTGTTTTTTTTTTGCAATCGAAAAACATTTTCTTGCGTCAACTCAGCACGGTCAATAATACTGCGAGGGAGATCAAGATAGAATCAATCGAGTACATGGAAAACAGATAAGCATAGCATAGCTCTCAGCATACTCAGCACGTAGAGGAGAAAATCGAAGTCGAGCTAAGAAAAGAAAAGAAAAAAAAAAAATAGCAACAGAAAAGACTATCGAAGGCCAAGTATCATTGTAATTAGAGCACGTCTGAATCAATAAGCGTCGCCTTTGTTGTTGTTATTGCTACTGCTGGTGTCTTCAGGATGGTATCGAAATGCTTGAAGACAAAACGAATTTATAGTTACCGTCGATTTTACTTCATTTATAGGTACATTGAAACCCAAATGCACATCCGCACGGGAAGATAATTAATTATTTATATATAATAATTTCCATTCATGCTGATGTGAACCGTTAGCCGCCGTCGATCAATCATTTTTGGGCATTGTGCCCTAAAATTATGGCTATAAATAAGAACTTCAAACAATTTTCTTGGCTGATGATTGAAAAAGGTTCATACACCGAAAAAAAAATGTATACGAAATCGTCATAATATTGATATTTTTCACTTACAAATGTGAGCCGATACGCAATATTATTAAAATTATACTACCTGTCGTATCAATTCTATACTTTTTTATATACGAAAAAAAGTAAATTTGACATGAATGCATGAAAATATTTGAAATGAAAAAATTTCAAATTGATACTAAAAAGGACAATTTGATAAGATTTATGAGATATTGATACGCAAAATATAGTTTTGATACTGATCTAATATGGAAAAGATATTAAAAATGTAATTTATCACCAGAATTCCACGGATATTGAAAATGTAAGATTAATACGAAAAATTGATACGCAAGTGTAAAACATTTCCGTATCAATTTGATGATTTTCGTATCAGAGGAATATTAAAAAATATTAACTTGATATTATAAATATCAGTCTGATATTTTTTAATGCAAAATTGATATTTTTCAATTTATACGAGGATTGATACGGGTTTATCAATCTTCGGATCAGGCGGATTTTTTTCGGTGTACATGTACACGTGTGGGTGTTATATTTATATTAGATTTGATTAGATGCGAGCCGATTTTAGATGAGATAAATATTGGGGGTACCGTATAAATGTCATCACGTAATCTCGCCAGTGGCCATCAGCCACCAGCGGTGTTCACAAAGTGCCATGATGCCCCATACAGATCCTTATCTGGCTTTATTTAAAGAGCTTAATATGAGTAGAGAGCTTGAAATTCTCTAATTTTGAGATGTTATTTAGCTGAGATGCGTGGACGAGCTTCTAAACTAACAAAAAAAAAAAAAAAAGGTTTCATGCTTTCGGTACATTTTCCTATGATGAAGTTATCTCTCAAAATGAGAGAATTTCAAGCTCCTTTTTAACATTATACCTGTTTTTTTTTTCATCTCTCGCGAAGGCATTGGTTTTGTGGGGTTTGTTATTTGAGTTTCTTGAGACTATCTTCTAAGCTATGGATCTTAGTTGCCCTAGAAAGTTTGCCAATGAAAACTCCCAATGTGGCAAGTCAAATTCTACTTATGTATGGCCATTGGTCAAGTCAACTAAGTTTAATCGATTACTCTGAGTCACGCGGTCGATCCCCTTTAATTATATTGAATTTTAAGCAGGGTGTGCAAACGAATCAAATAACGTTCGGGTTATGGTTTTGGTTATAAAATGATTGTGGTTTCGATTACGGTTTCGTTCTGAAAAAAATTATTTCTGTTTCGGTATCGTTTCGTTCCGGTTACGGTTTTTCAAAGATTTTAAGAATCGCGGAAAAAATTCAAGATATTAATCTCTTGCAAAGCAAACCCTATAAGTGTTAAATTTTCAACTGTCGTTGCAGTACATAAAAAATCTTGATTACGAAATATAGACTTCAAACGCACCTTAACCTTTCAGGATTCAGTAAGCAATTTAGTACCGTGTCGGGTTCGCTTTAAAGACCATTGACATTCACAGAACAAAACTAAAGGCGTTGTCAATACGCATTTACACGTTAAGGGGCTCGCTCCAGTTCTTTCAAAAATGAGAAACTTCATATAAAAAAAACGCTTCAGAAATGAATCAGAAATTTTCTGAAGTGTTTTTTCATATGAAGTTTTTCATTTCTGTTTCAATTTTTGACAGAACTGGAGCGAGCCTCTAAGACATTTAAATATTCCACATTCACGAACAAATGTTTTGAGAAAATTAAGTAAGTAGAGAAAGACGTAAGAAGAAAAGAGATGGGTGTTTGTTAACTGTTCCGGAACAATCTTCTTCATACTTCAATCAATGCTGCTATTTCTTTCCCATGTATTCAAATGGGATAATTTCGAAACATGTTTTACAAATCTGATCCGCCATACAGTGAAAACAATTTTCGCCAGCAAGGGACGCACGGGGAGGGAGAAAAGCACTTGCCTGACACATACCCTCGCGCCTGTCCTACAAAAAATGTGTTTCATTATCGATATGTCTTAACGTGTAAATGCGTACAAACCTTATTTATTATGTTTGTGCTGAGAATCTAAAAGCTTCCAAAAGGTGCTGTAGTTAGGACATGGTTTAAGATGTGGCTATTTTTTTTTTATCGTCATTTACCATGCTTACACGACCCGCTAGATACGTGTTCACTCGACACACTTAAGTTTATCTGTCTCTGTTTGCCCACACGATTTTTACTGGTGGCGAAAAAAAAGACAGATAGTCTTAAACGTGTCGAGTAAATACGTATCAAAAGCTCATGTAACCATGGTATGAAATTGATTAAGAGTTACATAAACATTGACTGAATGAGTCAGTTAATTGTTTTTGTAAAAAAAGCACGTGTGCGGCACACCGACACATGAAGGGAAATGTATAGGCAAGAGTAAATAAACACGCACACGGGTGATTGATCAGTCAGACTGAATGTTTATGTGGCGCATTAATGAGCGACCATGAAATAAATGAAATTTTGGGGAAGATGTTGGAAATTGTTTCAGAAACCGTTTCGAACCGGTTTCGGTGTCTCGGTTTCGGTTCGGGAACCGGTTTCCAAAAAAAAACAAAATATCGGTTTCGGTTTTATTTCGGTTAGGAAAATAAAACGGTTAAAATCGGTTACGGTTTCGGTTCCGGTTGCACGCCCTGATTTTAAGCGAACTCTATTTTTTTTTGCCTGCACCCGGAAGAGGGCAGGACAGAGACAGCTTAAGTTTCTAGGAAAACTTGGTCAACTGCCGAAGGCTGTTGGTTAGTGCAGTACAATTTATTAGCTTAATAATTTTTATTAGGCCTGTAATAAATAAATGAATTCATGAATAAATAAATAAATAAACTTGCCTATATTCGTTTTTGCTTCCGAACCGAAACAAAGTTTATCAAAAAAAATTTGGGTTAAAATAAAGATAAAATAAAACTGGACAGCCCCATTAGACAAACTAACTGCATACGAGTGCTCTTTCATACCGTTTTGGCGATGCATACTTGAATGTTTTTAACCGAAATCAGCAGAAAAAACTAAAAATCATCCTTTTAAGTGTCCCGGGGTCCACAAAACGTTACCAGGTCCTGAATTTTCTCTCGGGCGCATCATCCGAGGTAAGTTCTACAGCCCATCCTAGGTCCCATTTCATTGTGTCATTATCAGCGCTGCTGCGGACGTCCCCGTTGTCTGCAACCTTATGTATTAAGTGTGTAGCTTTCTTTGCCAGAAAACTCACCCTTTAAATATGTATGTTCTAAATTCTTCAACCATAGTCTTATAGGTAAATTTAATAAAGTTATAATTTTATATCTTTTTTTCAACAAATTCTCCGGAGTGATCTTCACGTACACGACAAAATCTAAAAAAAAAACTTAGTTAAGACCGTATTCCGTTACAAATTTTTTATTTCTATCGATCTGTTCAAATCCTATCCCTTATGATTTCTTAGATATTAGATTTTTATCGAAATCGGGCATCATGCATTCTGTGGACTCTCTTGACTTTTGGCCCTTAGATCCGTACGTTTCATGTTTCACCCCAACTGTTTTTCGGCAATGTTTCATAATAAGAAGCGTGTGCGCTTATTTTCATGTAATTAAAGCAATTTTTTATATACCTACATAGATTGTTGAAAATCAAAAGTCCATCTCGCAAAAAAATATGTTTTAGAGATACGTGTAGATAGATAGCTTTGGAACGACGAAATGTGACTGTCCCATTTTATAATTTTTGACATCTGTCTAATGGTATATCCAACAGTCTCAAATAAACTGTTGGGAAAAATATTCCCGATAGACCACAAGGATGAAAAAAATCAACTCTCTTGATAGAATTGATAGACGTTATTGATTTTGATCCTTCGATTATACCTAATCGGTTATAAGTTTTCGAAAAGCTTCAGCCGCAGACCGCTTCTCTTTTACATTTTTTCTTTGCTATTGTGAATTAATTTCTCAATTGTAATTCATTAAAAAAATGAATACATTTGGAACTTTTAACTTACTTAAATAAGAAAATCATCGAGTATTTTTGCGATACGATGCAGGAGCATTCGACTCTTGAAACTACTCGAAAACGTCCCATCGTTCAATAACACTTAAAAAGTAAAAAGGAAGGACAAAAATAAAGAAAACTCAATGGCTGCACTTTTTATTGACTTAGTTTTTTTTTAAATTTTTTTTTTTTTTTTTTTTTTTTTGTATCGTTGATTGAAAACGAACAGGGAAAAGCGCATTTTTGTAAAATTTTTCCACCTCTTTGCAGAACGCACTGAAATGTATTTATTTTCATTTTACTTTAGGAATATCGAAACTTGTTAAAACCGTTGAGACTATTTTTCATTTTTGAAGTTTTTCGTTTCCTTTTCATTTTCATTTCTGTTATTTTTGTGCTTGCAAATGCAGTTTCTTTTTCTGTTTTTGTTTCAGATTTCGATTTCGATTTCGACTCCGATCCCGATTCAGATTCAGAGTCCCTATTTTTGTACGAGATTTTTTCGTATTTTTCTTTTTGTTCAACTTACCCCGTGCTCGCGGTTTCGTTAACAGCTTCTGCACAATATTATCGTATGCAATTTCCTCAGCAACACCGGAATCCTTCACAAGCTTTTCTTTGATTGCGATGCAAATGTTATGACGTGCTAATAGCTCTTCAAGTTCCTCGAATGCCTGAGAGTGTTGCAGAACGTTTCAATTATTATGGCGTTGAAGTGTGGAAAGCAATACAAATCAGACGAAAAGGAGGAAGAAGAAGTAAAAGAAGAAAAAAAATGAAAACAACAATATCATGAAGTATCTATGTATATACGTATCATTGTATCATGTATTGCTTATTTCGGAATATCTAACCCCCCCTCCCCCTCAAAGAGGAGATCAATCGAAAGTTATATTTCATTTTATTTTACTTTTCTCTACTTTTGCTTAACTTTTATCTCTCTCGTACCTTTATGCCGTAATTGCTTTCCTCGTATATGATGGAAACGTAGCTCCAACCCATTCGTTTTACTATTTCAACCATAGCTTTTACCTGGTAATGATCGGAGGGTATTGTACGTGAAAAGTATTCGAATCGTTGTTTATTGCTCAGCTCTGGACTTGTAGAGAAAAATGAAACCTGAAAAAAAGTAATGTTGAAAGGCAAAGTTCGTCTTTATTATTTATTTCTTAATTTTTCTGTTTTTTTTTTTTTTTTTTTGCTTAAATGCATTCCTTTGGTTAAAAGGAAAAGAAATGAAATAAGGCCTGGTAATACATGAGCCTGCACACACATATATATACATATATAGGGCTGTCATTGAAAAACAACCGATCCCTTTTCAAAGCGTTTGGGCTTGGTTGCGGGTTAGTCCGTTTGTCTGAACTCACGCAACAATGTTCATTTTGAGCATAGAGGATACAGGTTAACCCTAAACCGGTCGCGATTCGTATAAATTAATATAGATTTGAGGTCGGTACTACATGGACTCACCTAGGTTCGGCCTGTTTTTCATTCGAAACCATTTCATTACGATAGAGTATCTTCTATTAGTTCCTTGGCCACTCCTGGGTGGAGCATAGGTCGGAAAGCTATACTCGTATAATGCTTACTTATTTTTTGTAAAAAACAACCTAAGACCACGACCATTAAGGTAAAACATATTTAGAAGATTTTCATGACCATTTAAGAGACACATATGTAGACCGACTTCTGTCCAATTACCCTATAGAATCTGTATTTAAGAGAGAATTTTTAAAAATTGGAAACTTGGATATTTAATCACAGGTCTAAATATAAGCTCAAATGTCAGATTTTGTTTAAGGAGAATTTAGTGAAGTTTTTGTGGTTTTCATAACAATCCCTGGTACCTACTGAAAGTTCATACTCCTATAATGGTTCGATAGCGCTCATTCCCGAATTAATTCTTACCAATGTCTCCGCAAATACTTATGTATACCGAGTTTCATTACGATAGCTCAACTCATTCGATAAGACAGCTGCACGGTGTGTACAGACCTGTCTGGAAATCTAGACGTGCAGACAGACAGACGGACGGACATGGTAGTATTTACTTCATTGATTGTGTAAAGCGAAATATTAACAAAGTTAATAAAATCCGGATAGCCAATATTTGCATATGAAAAGACTTTTAATATAAAAATTCACTTTTGGTTTTAACTTTGAAACACCCCGACATTGCGGTAACAGATCTGTGTTAGATATTCGAAAAGGACCTGTTTACAAGAATCTGAAGAAGTGATTCAAAATGCAAAAAAATTTCGTTCACGTTTTCAATAAAGAAAAACAAAGAAAGGGTTGGAAATTATCGAGGCATAGGAATGATTACTCCATTCCAATTCCAAAAATAACAATGCAATCAGCTGTGTGATGTGTTAATAACAACCCTGACAATAAATGGTGCTGCCATAGTTTTCCATACTTAGAAAGTGGAATATGTATTGAAGATGGATTTTTCTTCTTCTAATTTTTGTTTTAGTTTTAAAGCTGTTTTTAATTTATCCTGCAATCCATACGTTCGGTCCTTTCTGTCGATTTGAAAACCTCTTAATGCGTTCTTTTTCTTTTTCTCTCTTTTTTCTTTTCTTTTGTATATTAATGTATTGATTCTTATCGGGATTTTGTTCATTCTACGGATTTATATGATTTCATTGCACTTCACTGTCTTCCGTACAAAAGAAAAAAAAAACAACAAAAGGAATCTTATATTGGCATTAAATATGTTAAAATTCATGAAGAATCGTATACCTTCATTCCATGTTTTAAGCTTTAAAACATAACAAAATGTATACAGAGAGCTCCCTTCCGATAATGGCGAAATAATGGCGAAAAGTCTCGTGTTCGCGATACGATTTATAAGTACTTCAAAAAAAAAAAAAAAAAAAAAAAAATTGTGTTTCTTCGCCTCGTCAATTTCGATTATAGAATATAATTCCATATTGCAATTAAATATAATTGAATGGCGACGGAAGAGCTTCTGTGTGCTTTAATACTTAAGTCTGTTACATTTTTATTCGCTGGCAGCAATTCCGTAAATAAGCTTATTAATTTCATATAATATGAGATTATTTCATGACACTTTCGCATAGGGCGACTGTTTCTTTTCTTCTTCGGCTTCAGTATCGGCCTCGCCCTCGTCCTCTGCCTCATCCCCTCAGTGCCGTAGCAATTCTGTTTTGCGTGAGGGGGAAAATTATATTTCCAATTTGCGTGGAGGGGCAAAATAATTTTTTCAATTTTATTCATGGGCAAAAACAAAAATGGGTGGGGGGGCAAAGCCCCCTCTTGCCCCTATGGTTGCTACGGCACTGCATCCCCTGCCTCTTCCTCCTACCTCTTGATGTGTTGCTTAAAAAAGACAACGGATTCCTTGAGGTTCAACTCCAATTGAACGCATATAAATAAATGTACGGGTAGGTATATGTCCAATAGGGTGCTCCTTTTGATAGTTGACATTCCTTACATACATACTCCGAATGCAACTATGTGTAATTTTTGTACTTTGCTTGTTCATACTTTGCACTTAAAGTGTACTTATCGACTGTCAGATTTTGTATGGGTAAGTATATCTGTAAGTACACTTTAATGGGATGAGCATAAAATAAAATATAAGTACGCAGTGGAAACAGCCTATAAGTCACATTCAAAATATACTGAGCCTAAATAAATTAAAAGTAATTCATTGGATATTTTTAGGCATTTATTTAAAAAATATGGTGTTATTTATCTCAAAAGGGTCTTGCCGGTTGAGCAAAGGCATGCGGCAAACTGAAAGGGATTTTGAAGTTTTGTTGATTTTTCGATAGGTGGCAATATTTCGAAAAGTCCTTGAGATATCCTTGAAAAATCTCCTCCTAAATTTTCTCCTAAATTTTTAAGGTTTTAATTTATTTAATTTTTTTTTTTAATGGTTCATTTTCAAGCAAAAAATTTTGGGAGTGAACCAATTCCTTAAGCACGTTTCCCACAACTTGAGCAACCATAAACTCAAGTGAGCATTTTGACCAACAAATTAAATTCGTTCGTTTAGCGTAATGGTTAAGACGTTCGCCCAGCGAAGTGGAGGTCAGCGGTTCAAGGCTCGGCCGAGGCGATGAAAGAGAAAAAGATTTAAATAGAAACAAATAATTAAAGAAAAAATATAATAATTTAATAAAAAAAAAAAAAATATTAAAAGAAGAAGATACAAAAAAGTCAAAGCAAAAAATAAATAATTTTTTTCTAGTCGCTGGTGACAGTTGATTTAGCCGCGAGACAGTTATATCAACCATCAGGGAGTTATATCCTTATTGACTGTGTTTGTACTATTGAATTGACCGCTACTACACATAAGCTAACAATTAACGGTGAACTCGGTTATTTTAACCTGCTTTTTCAGTTAATATAACTACCTTTTTCTCTCGGTGTAGCGACCCCCAAAACTCAATGTAAAGAAAAAGAAACAAATCACCAATTCGTTTTTTTTGGTATTACTTAGAACCGAATGGCGAGATAGCCCGGCAACTTTTCGAAATTTCGCAATCTAAGGGAGCACCCTAATGCCCAACTGGAATAGTACACATAGTAAATATTTTTCTATGAAGAAATATATGAACGAATAAAGAATTTTAAGAATGCTTTAATTTTCTTTTTTGCCGCAGAGAATTGTTCTTAGGAATTTCACGTATTTATCTTCAGTTAGACGAAAGATCGCTTGAATAACTTGAACATTTTGCAATCTTGAATATCTAGTCATACTATCAGAAGTTTTATTTTCCTTCTATTTCACTTCTGGCACCAGCAGTTTGCTACAAGAAAATGCTAAGAGACATTTATGACCTTCAACACAAAAAAAAAAAAAAAAAAAAAAAAAAAACTGCAGTGTGTGGTTATTTCGAAAGTCTGCAAGTGCTACTCTTGATGTGTTTTCTTTTCCGTTCCGTTCGACATTCGCTACGTGATTAAGAAATAAAAGATTTTTAGAGTTCTCTTGTCATAAAAGCTTAGATTCTCATTTGCTTTCAGCAACGCAGAAGAAAAAGGAGATGAATGTCCAGCATAAGTCTCGATTTATTGACACTGTTTTCATGTTCAATCGAATTCACAGACCCACAGACAGATAGACACCCAAACACACAAACAGAAAGTGAAAATAAAAAAGCAATAAAATAAAATAAGATAGAAAACTAATAGAAAAGTTCGTATAGAGGAAAGTGTTTTTGACATTGCTGCCAGTGTCCTCGAGTTCTCGCCTTTTCCTCGAAGACTTTCGAAAAATCTCTTTTATTTCGATTTCGAAAAAAAAAATATATATATTTATTTAATATTATTTAATGCTTACAAAGACCTTTTTGCTAACATTTCAAAGCGACTTTGTTTTTTTTTTAAAATCTTCGAACTAACAGCGCTGGTGCTTGACAAGAATATAATAAAATAGTGATGGAACTTTAACCCAAAGATTCATAAACGTACATCGATATCAGTATCCCAGGCGCCCTACTTTTTGTTCTCAAACTTGAATTTCCCATCGGAATATAAATAATCCCGAGTTTTACAATTGCTAAGAGAATGCTCTATCCGTATTTTGCTTATCCATCTAGCAAAATAAGAAAAATTTGTATTTTCTTGAAAATCTCATGCCTACACGTCAACGTCAGCTATAAAGTTTCCAGTTGAGCTCACGGGTTTTTATTCAAAAGCCAGCGGTAAAAAAAAAAATAAAATAAAAAATAAAACAGTTTACTTTTTATAACATTGTGCATCTTTGTGCCTGCTACGAATAGTGTTAAGAACGACTTTTTAAACTTAAGATGTATATTTCTTGTTAGTTTGGGCATTGAATTCGATAGTTTAAACTCAATTGGAAATTTAAGTAGATTTTGGAATAAGTTTTGGTGGCGCACTTGTATGATTCACCTTGAGTGGACCACTGCTTGCAACCTTGATATAAATAGTCCTTGGCACGGTGTTAACTAGTTTAATGAGCTTTATTTCGGCATGTCGTCGAATAGTGCAAAGGCTTTTTTTTTACATGGAAACTGTGACTCGGATAATTACACTGAATCCGATGCTTAGTTCCAAAACTTTATTTGTTATGTGGTTTTGTTTCCGCCATCAAGGTTCACCTTCAACTTTTATAATTAAGTTTAAATTCCAAAGTTTTCTTTATTAATTTTCTTTTTATTATTTTTCATATATCGTCGGCTTAAAGTGTAAACCTGCTAACTAAACATTTCAAAACTTTACAGGGTAAACAAAAAACACTTTTTTTCCAAGACTTCAAGGTAGGGAAGGAGACCCAAAATATGGGTGGTTTATTTTGTTCGTATATGAAGTCTCTTCTAAAATCGATTCTGTGCACCATACAAAGTCTACTTGGAGTCACTTGTTGGTGTTAGCTGTGAACTTTGACCACAGTTGGACTTAGCAGTTTTACTCATCACCAATTTCTCCGTATTTAGAATTTGAAATTAAAAAAGATTTTTTTACCCGACGATGCAGTGTGCTTTTTTCTTTCGAAAGACATCGAAAAGTCGGGATCGGTTAAAAGTGGACTTAGCAGGTTTACACTTTAAGCCAACGATATATGAAAAATAATAAAAAGAAAATTAATAAAAATTGAACTTTTTACTTTTAAAATTTTCCTCGGATGGTCCACTCAAGGTTGCAATGTCCCGTACTCTTCTGGAGTCCACAATACGCGACCAGTTCTTGCATTTTGTTCTGTCGGTTGCATCGTTCGATACTTATAAGTCCCACAGCGTCGCGGTGCCATCATGATTATCTTGTTCAGGGGATTTTGAGGGAAAGTCTGAATAATTTTTCCTCATTAAAATTTATGAAAGTTTGTCACGCATTTTTCGGTCCCGCAACACTGTTCGATACACTTTTGATGGTTCGGACATGAGAGTAAATTGACCTCAAGCTCAAACAAAATATACATATATTTAAATAAAAAACTCCATTGTCGATCGACTTCGAAAATCGATTCTTTGATATTACAATAGAACTCCGATGGCTGAATGATACAATCGGCGATTGAATGAAAACATTCCCGGATTAATAAGGGCTCAAATTTGTGAGGTTCTGGTTTTGCTTTGAGCTTAAAAACTGTATCCGCGTGAAAAATTATCTACAAATGCTTATTGTACTTACTTAAAAAACAAAAAAATGTATCAATATTTTTTTCGATAAATATTTGTATGCTTTCAGTCATTCAAAGAACATGACGGCGCTTGGGTGCAAAGCTTTGTCATGTCAAACGTTCAATAATGCGGTAAAAAGATTTCTGGCGTGTCTACTTGACAACCATTTTTCATGCTTTATTTTTTGTATTAAATTTTTTTATTTTTTTTATCCTACATATTTCCCAAAACTGTTCAACCATAGACATTTTGTCATGCCGGAGTTATCTGCGAAAAACGTTTTTTTTTCCCAAGACCTTGGATATTTTTGAATGAAACCATAAAACATGTTTTTTCGGTATACAAGCAGATAACTCCGGCACGACGATTTGTCAATTTGAAAAATTCAAACCATTTAAAAAATTGAGCGCGAAGGAGAAATTCGTGTTAAGTCAATTGAAAACTACAGATTACAATCGTGCGTATTTGTAGCTACATAACTATCGTTTCGTATGTCGGAAAGGTTTTGATAAATAAAAATAAAACTTCGACAAAATAAATAAAGTACAAAAACACTTCAATATATAAAATAATCGCAGGGGAAATAAAGCTAGCAGATAATTGTGTTGGCCAACCAATGTTCTATAATATGAAATAATTCTTCTCTAACGGCCTTAGGATGGAATATTCAATGGCAAATAAATCCGTGTTATAGGAAAACCATTGTAGAAACATTCGACATCGATAGCCCAGCGACAATTCAAGACGAAAAAGTCGTCATTTTCATATTTACTGAAATGAAAATTAAAATTTTACGCCTCGAAGTATGCAACGTATCTTTGTTTTAATGCTTCTGAGAACGTTATAATCAGGGCTCGGATATATATGCATTTATAAATTGAAAGCATACTTTATGGAGTAAAATTTTTGTTCAACTCACATAAAGTTAAGATTCAAATAGATTTTTAACTTCAATAAGAATTTTTATGAACGTAGAAAAGCCGTTTGAAGTTCAACTTCACTAGACTTATTCGCAGAATGTTGGTAAGAAACGTTTTTCCCCCATAAAGTATGCTTTAAATTTATAAATGCATATTTATCCGAGCCCTGATTATAAGACATATTTTTAGAGCCACTTCAGTAAAAATCTAATAATTTTTAAACAAATTATAAAGTAATTTAGTAAATAATTTTGAAAAATTTTCCTTATTTTCATATAAGGCTAAAAAGTTATGAAGGGTCCTTTCCGAGACTTCTGAAAATGTTCCAAATATATATGTTTAAGTTGTTTGTACTCACGAAAAAAAAGCTAAGATAATATTTTCCGACAGGTGCTTTTTTGTCTCGAAAAAGAAATACCTTCACTTTAAACTCAATATTTCAGGAAATCACGATTTTTCGGAAATACCCACGTAGCTAAACGTTTCTCAAAAAATAAAATATACAAATAAAAAATCAAAAAAAATATTTCAGGCCATAAACCTTCAAAAAATGACGTACAAAATCATTTTTCTTCTTTTATGTTTGAAACACCCTAATACATTTTAGTGCAATATAGTATTTTTTGGTGGTAAAATTTTTCATTCTATCACTACGTACCTGTGGAATTCGGAAAAGACGCAAGAGATTTGCAACTTGTATCGAGGTCACTGAAGAGGCCGCTCCAACAACACCGGAAATTACTTTTCGTACTTGCGTTTTATTGCAGTGATATTCGGCATCATCAATATTGCTAATTGAGCCTGCAAAAATGGATAAAATGGATAAAAATGAAACAATCTATAGGAAATAGCATTGATGAAATTCCTATTCATTAAATACAAAATAGAAATGTAAATTGGCAGTACAAACAAAATTCATTTCGAATCACCGCGAAATTCATTCCATTAATCACAAGTATTTGCCCAATCGTCCATCTTCATGTCAATGCATGACCATCATTTTCATTCAAACATTTAAAAATAAAAAAACACGACATTCTTTGCCGAACACAATGGAAAGCAAAGCTCAAATTGTATACCATACGATTTGTTCCGCAAGCACGGAATTCGTTCGGTCCATTGGAAATTCATAAAATTTGATGTTCACATCGTCGTTGGCTCTTACCCGATGAGTAAATTTTACGGCTTTTATACCCGACACACACACTCTATGTCGACGGTATATTGCGTTTGTGTGGTTATGTGTGACACCGAGAACCAATCGAGATAGACCATACAAAATATATATAGAAATGATCAGCGGTACCAGGAGATTCGATTAAGACATGTCCGTTGTCTGTCCGTCTGTCTGTATACAGTTATCTTATCGAAGTAGTTGATATGCGTGCTCACGGGGACATGAGTAAGAAAGGGTCTGTTACGAAAATTACAAAAACTGCTCTAAAATCGAAGTTTTTCAAGATATTTTGATGAAATTTGATATTTGATCATATTTAAAGGCCAGTAATATGATTTCAAAAATTTGAAAATTGGGCGTGGCGGAAGGGCGTTTTTCGAAAATTGCCTGCTACACCCGAAATTCAAATGCGACTTGAACGAAATTTGGCACTTATGCTTCCTTTATAGCCATAAACAACATCCCAAAAATTTTCCTGATCAGTCCCTTATTAAGGGTACCTCCAGTACTAGGGTCTGCACAAAAATCCAAAAACTCTCCCAAAATCGATTTTTTTTCGAAATATTTGAGTGAAATTTAGAAATTGAGCATATAATTAAGCCTCCGATGAGAAAAAAAAAAAAAATTAAGACAACTGGGCGTCGCAAAGGGGCGGTTTTCGGTATATGGGGATCCAAATGGCCTTAAAAATCTTTAGTATTTTCTTTTTAAAGGGTCCTGCATTTCGGGCGTGTTTTACAAAATTATTGTTCCATGTGTGTTTGTGTCGGGTATTTTATTGTCAGGCTCGCCTGTAATGACTGTAACATCCTTACTTGTTTTTATTTATGATGGTCATGTTTTGTCATCCACGCTAGCAGTTGCTTTGAATATTAAAATAATTCGAGCAATGCATTTTATAATGAAAAAATTACCGAGTGACATTTTTATTTTGAGTCAAATCCGATAAAGAGATGAAAAAATGCAAACTAATTTCTACATGACTCGACAATCAATTTGTTTTCGGCAATTTCATGTATCATGTATTTCATTAATATTTAATGTTATTTTAATTTGTGCAGATTTAGTAGCAATTGTGGATTTCAAATAGATATGATATATGTAGGTATATATTCATTACATTTAAATGTTTCTCAAATTCAGCTCACATTTGAAATTTAATGAATTTTTTTAATGGAGTTACAAATCGACGTCGTTTATACTTATCACTGTTACCATTTCGGGTTGGTATAAATAATTTAGATTTAATAGTCATCCATGGTTTAATGAGTTTTTTTTTTTTTTTTTTTTGTAGTGTAGCCTTCATTGCATGATATATTAAATAAGGAGAAAAAAATATTTTTTTGGCAGTAAATGGTTTTATTTAGGTTTCAAAAATAATTATATATCGTTTTTCATCCACAAATAACCTATGCTCATTACATCGCAACTCTTCAATTACCGCGTGAGCGACAATTTTTCGAAATTTTGGAATTTATCGGTTTTTATGATAGAAAAATATGTTTGCAACTAATTGACAGTCTCAGCTTGATAAGTTTGCATGGGGATGGGACCAAAAAAAAGCAGGCAAATTTAATATCGAAATAACATGGTATGTTTTAGAAATCATCGTTGGAGAAGATCGAACTATTGAAGCCTCGTTCGAATCTATGATATCTATGTATATGCTATACATACATACATAGATATATGAATTTAAGCACGCATATTGAATAACAGTTGTTGAGGTACATATTCAAAATTTTAGAATTGATTACATTTTATGGAGCATTGCACCCAAATAATAATGTCGATTCAGGAGTCGATGTCTTCGTTGGCATGCAATGACTATTCCCCAGCTGGATTAGCCTAAACTTAAAGAAAATTATGTTGATCTGACGATATGATCTTTGCCTTCATTTTATTATTTAAAAGACTCCGTTGCAATGGTATAAAAGAGCAAAAAAAGATGATGATTGGATGAGTTGTAAAAAAGCAAAGCTCGCAAACTTTTTTGCAACGCTTTCAATAAATCATAAAAACGAATATAGTCTTCAGGCTGTCTCTTGAAAATGTGAATTAATCTCCTTAAGAAGCATTTGGAAAACACCCTTTCAGACTTTGAATTTTGAATTGTCGAGTTCAATCAGCAGGTTTGTTTTTTTTTTATGTAGATTGAGCTAAACCAGCCAAATTTGTGTTTATTAAAAAAAATGAAAAAATAAAAGAACAATAAATCAATAAAACTTGAGATATGTTGTCATTGAGCCGTCAGACACTGAGGAAAATGAAGACAACAGCAATGATAGTAACAATCCGCTAAGCAATAATTTTGAACAATTTTCCCCCTACGAAAGAGCCTTCCACAAGAATTTGGAAACATTCGAGTACTTAAAATATGTCATAAATCAATCCATTCATGCATTTTTTGATAATTCTTTTCATCCCCTAGGAGAAAGTTAGTTTGATCAGGGATCGGCAGTAATAATCTATTTCAGGAATATTTTTATGATTAGTTACGGATTACATAAAAATTTTCATTATTTCATTCTTGATTCTGATCGGATTTTTGAGTATCTAAATAATTTTCATTTTCAAATTCATTGTATGTTATCTAGCAATCCATAACTCTTATGCCTAACTAGATTTCGGAAATTTTCAGATGACAATTTGTGAATTTTTTTCAAATTCAATATTAAATAACTATGAATTATGGAGTAGATGATTATCGAAAAACATAAATTTAAAAAAAAAAAATGTTTTTTGCCGACCCCCGGTTTGAGGTGAGCTTGCGTTAACATGTCGACTCAACTTTAATAAAAGATAAGTATGTAGGTTTCGGAACAGTTTTTATGATGCTCAGAACAGACTGTGGGTTGATTTTTCAATAGGTGCTATCTTAAAACACTGCAGGGACCACTTTTTAGGTTTCTATTTTGAAAAGTCCGTAAAATATCTTTGAAATTCCTTTTTTGGTAAGACGTTTTTCAAAACTAAATATCTCAAGAACCAATTTAGATAGAAAAATGAACAAAACCCCAACTTATTGGTAATAAAACAAGAAACTTCAAATATTTTTTCTTGAATTTTAACACTGATAAAAACTCGACACCGAGTGTGTTGGATAAAAGAAAAATATCAAAAATTGCGACGGCAGAAATTCTAAATATTAAGGTGGAAATTTTATGAATAATTTTTGGAATAAATTATCGTTTAGACATACCTAAGCATTTCTATGCATTTTTCGACAGTGCTTACTTCTTAAATGGCCAAAAACAAATTCCATTAGAATTAATCCTTCATTAAAGACAATTCAAAAATATTTCAGTCGCTTTGAGGATTGATTTTTTGTTTTTCTCTTTTTCTTTCTTTTGTAAATTCATCGAAGCGAGAACATTATCTGCAGAGAGCTCAAACATAATTAACAAGTTGAATTAATGGACTTTGAAGAAAATATCACGTAATTCATAAGAAAATTAAATTAAAACTTACTCCCAAAAAGGATCGTCTTGAAAATCCTTAATTGTTATGAAAATGAAACCAAAAACCTTCTGAAAATTTTCGAATACAAAATTAAATTTAACATAATCATATTTAATTTTCCCTGAGTAAGCGCTCATCTCGCGCCATCACCAAGAGTGCACAAAAAAACATTATACGAATTTTTTTCTCTCTCTTTTTCTTTGTACTTAATTTTAATTAATTTATTTTTTTTTTCGATATTGAATTTTCAAAATTTTCTTACGATCAAATTTATAGTTTCCTAATGTTATTAACAACGAACATAGACGATATCGCTTTAAATATGTGTGCCTATATATACCACATATAGGTATATGTACATTTGTCCTTGTCATTATCGCTGGAATTTTGTTAGCACCAGTTACTACCATTCAGTGACTTGGAAAATTATATTTTCGCTCTATATGTGCTCGTACACGACCAAACAAAAGGCTTACAAATGAATTGTTAAACGCATTTGCACACGCACAAAATACAAAGGAATTTATCTAAAATACACAGAATCTACTAACAGCAAAATACACTGAGAAAAAAAAATGATGACCGGAGTAATATATATATATTTTTTTTTCTTTGTTTCTTGCTAGATCGACGGAAGAATTATTTGAATCGGCGGGGCAAGACAAAAGGCAGGGGAGAGTAAAATCAGAAAAAAGTAACAATTGCTATTTATAGACTCGAGTATGTGAATACTCTGTTTTTGTTTTTCTCAGTGCTTTTCTATCGTTGAACGTTTGCCTAAGATCCTTTCGATTCTCATGCCCAGTCGCGTCGGAATGATGGTTTTCATTGGTGGGCTAACTAAAACAAATTTTTGGCAATTTTTGCCTTGCGTTGTTAGGCTGGCAGCAGGATTTGGTGCCATAGTCCAAATTTCGTATGGATATTTAATTTTTTTTTTAACTGCATTATATGCTCATACGTTTCCGCGCCCATCTTTTTCAAAAATAAAAATTGATACCGAATACTTGAAAGATGAGATATATAAATTTTGATGGGTCGGCTCAGCCTACTTATCAAAATACATGGGTGTGCTGAAGCCCACACAGCCCACAGAGCTCCGACGCCACTGCAGCTGCTCGTGCCATTTGCCGCTGCTCGTGTTCTCATAAATAATGAAATTATAAAGATTACCGTCTACTCACCCATTGCCATGATACCAAAGAAACACAGCGGAACGCAACGGAACGGAACGGAATGGAATGGAATGGAATGGAATGGAATTTAATGGAATGGAATGGAAGGGAACGGAACGGAATGGAATGGAATGGAATGGAATGGAATGGAACGGAACGGAATGGAATGGAACGGAATGGAATGGAATGGAATGGAATGGAATGGAATGGAATGGAATGGAATGGAATGGAATGGAATGGAATGGAATGGAATGGAATGGAATGGAATGGAATGGAATGGAATGGAATGGAATGGAATGGAATGGAATGGAATGGAATGGAATGGAATGGAATGGAATGGAATGGAATGGAATGGAATGGAATGGAATGGAATGGAATGGAATGGAATGGAAGGAAATGGAATGGAATGGAATGGAATAAGGAATGGAATGGAATGGAATGGAATGGAATGGAATGGAATGGAATGGAATGGAAGGAATGGAATGGAATGGAATGGAATGGAATGGAATGGAATGGAAAGGAAGAATGGAATGGAATGAATGGAATGGAATGGAATGGAATGGAATGAATGGAATGGAATGGAATGGAATGGAATGGAATGGAATGATGAATGGAATGGAAGGAATGGAATGGAATGGAATGGAATGGAATGGAATGGAATGGAATGAAATGAAATGGAATGGAATGGAATGGGAATGGAATGGAATGGAATGGAATGGAAGGAATGGAATGGAATGGAATGGAATGGAATGGAATGGAATGGAATGGAATGGAATGGAATGGAATGGAATGGAATGGAACGGAATGGAACGGAATAGAATCGAAGGGAGTGGAATAGGAGCGAACGGAATGAATGAAATTGTATCGAATTGGGGGAAAAGAAAGCAAGGAACAGGGACTAGGGCTTAGCTTTGCTTTGCTTTTCTCAATTGATAACGAATCGATAATTCATTTGAGCAGGAAAATGCGAATCCTGATTTGGCTCATAGCCAACAAGTTGATGAGTACTTATGAATGTTGGCACTGTTTTCAATTTTTCTAGAGTGGGAAGCTAGCAGCACTTCGTGTGTTGCGTTCAGGTTGTATTGTTAGCTAAAGCTGCCGATGAGAGCCTTGGGGCAGTTAACAAGAGTGATTCTTATTCTGTGTAGGTCGCTGGCTCGTTGGCTGTCTGTCCGACCAACACAGTCTATCTGCCTGCCTGTGTGTCTGTATGTCTGTCTGTCTGTCTGTCTATCTATCTCTCTGTCGCAGTCAATTTGTAATCATAAACGCAGCAGGCAATTCCCAGTTTGAAAGGCCAAATTCACAGAAATCGATTTATTTTATCAGCTCTAGGGAATTATCATGCTACTTGAATCCAGCTGGAAGCAATTAATGTTGCCGTTGTAAGGGCGTTGGATTTTATGAGATAAAAGATATTAATCGAATTTCATCCACAAAACATTGATTGGATATTCGAAAAATCAAAAACAAAAGCAAAGAAATAAAAAACAAAAAGAAAAAAAAAATTAATTAAGAAGCATGGCTTTGCTACGGTCTATTTAAGAGCAATTTCATCTTGTCCGTATATGCATATGGAGAAGTGGAAAATTATGGAAAAAGTTTTTATGAAAAAAGTTGTATTGCTATTTTTGGTTTTGTTGTTGTTGTTGTTTGTTTGTTTGTTTTTGTAAAGCTTACCTTTAATAAAATCAACAGCCATTTCCAAGCCGTATGAATCCTTATCGCAATCATCTAGAATATGCGCACCGAGCGTAATATTCGGTAGAAGTCCCACCTCATTAATACGGTCAATTGTGTAGAGCATTGCTTCGAGCGCTTGAATGCCTCCTTGCGGCATAATTGGACCACACATGATAGAATCCTCACGAGAATGTACCATCATCAAGCCACCGAGTATAACATCACCTTCGACAATAGCTTCATGCTTCACAGGCCAATGGCGTTGGGATTGTGTTGCCAACAAACGGTGAATATCATAAGTATAGTCGCCATCGCCATCGGGTAGCGAACGAAAAACCTTTCCCGATGTGGAAGCAGCAGTGACACCGGCAGGGGAAGCGGCAGCACTCGTGCCAATATCGAATACATTAGATAACAACAAGGTGTTATGGTGAATCGGAGTTACATGTCGTCCACGATTTCGACCAGAACGTGGTGCTATAACACCATTATGCCAATGGAGCTCATCGGTGGGAGCAATAATAATATGGCTGCCCTGATGCTTTTGCTGATGCTCTTCATTTTGTATTATAATCGAAGCGTAGTATGGCTGTTTGTGTGGATTTTGATAATGATTAGGGCTATGACTGTGGCTATGGCTGCGACCATGACTGTGACCGTGACTATGGCCATCAATGCTATGATGATTGTGTTGATGCTCGCGTCCATTTTCGTTCGCATGCCCTATTAGTTCCGCATCAATTTGTTCCTTGGTTGGTACTTCGTACACTTGATAGTCGTTTGTATCGTCACTCAATGCTCCCGCATCATTTAGATAGTCTAATGAAGCAACTACCGCAGGCGAAATTGTGGTTGCGCTTTGATGTTGCTGTTGACATATCGCCGACTGTTGCTGATGATGTTGGTGGTATTCGTGCTGTTGGCGATGCTGATGATGTTGCCGTTGTCGTTCATACTGCTGGTCTGGAAGATGGTGTGGGTGTGGGTGTGGGTGTGGGTTTTGGTGTGGACGCTGATGTTCGTGATGGTGATGTTGGTGGTGATGGTATCTAAAATGGTTGTGCTGTTGCTGTTGTTGTTGTTGCATGCGTTCACTTCGTGTCGATATGGATTCGTCGTCTAAAATATGCTTCGCTATCATTTCGTTGTCGTACTCCTTCTTCTCATTGTAATCACCACCACCACCATCACCATCACCATCATCAACATCGGCAACAGCGTCGTCCTTTAAATGGTGATGATGTTGATTGTAATATTTCTGATTGTGTTTATGTTTGTCCATGTGTTTTCGACTTTTGTGCGGATGTGTTTCTACCATAATGGATGTGGGTTGCTTATCATCGGAATCTTCATGAGCATTTGTTAGTTGTAGTTGCTGTGGCTGTAATTGTTGTTGCTGTTTTTGTTGCTGTTGCTGTTGCAGTTGCTGTTGTTGTCGTCGTCGTTGCTGTTGGTGTTTTACAGCATTTAAGCTTTCGCTACTTGATTTAATTGGTTGGAAGTGCTTCTTCTCGTTGAACTCTTCTGGCGGCCAATTCATCGTTATATCACCAACTACCGCATTTTCGCTTTCGAACTCGATTGCGGTGGCCCGGCAATACCAGTTTTGCCCAGTTACAAGGAGCAGTAAAAGAAAAATGGCTGCATGCGCTGCTACATGACATACTGACTGCATTTTTAAGACGATTGTACTTTATTTACTGCGTGGGTGGGGTGCTGTGTGGTATACACTCTACATTGATATGTGTGGATGATATGGTTGTTGATGTCGCTGTTGCTAACGCTTTTGCCGTTGTTCGTGTTCTTCCGTTTTTTTTTTTCTCTTCCGGTTGACTTTAGAAATTCTTTGGAATGCTCGTTTTAGGAATTTCTTCGTGTTGAATTGTGCTGCTCAATAAATTTCCTTTTAAACACTGAGTCTCTGTTTGTGGAAGCCGCTTGTCGGACACAAAACACATATCACACTTCTTTTCTTTTTTCCTCTACTGTTTTGTAAGTTTTGATTTTTATAATTCTTTTGGTTTTATGGTTTAACTTTTCTTCCGTTTAGTCATTTTGAAGTTCTTTTAAGCACTCTTAAATGGAGGGATTTTGGTTTTTGGGTTAGTATTTATCAAGAAATTTTTTATTATTATTATTATTTGAGTTTTGCGCCTTAATAAATTAAGACGCAATCTTCAAAAAAAAAAAAAAAAAAAAAAGGAGGCGCAAGCTCCTGAGGCTATCGGCCCGAAGAAATTTTTAATTTTTATGTTTTGTGCTGAAATAATGCCGAAGGTTGTTGTTATTTTGGAAATATTTATTTATTTATTTATTTATATTTTTTTTTTTTTGTTAAAATCTTTTTTATTATTTAATTGGTTTTTGTTTTCGGGATTGTTTGTATTTGTACTAAACCATTTAAAGCCATTGAAAACATTTATTTTATTGTATTACACTTGAAGTGTCTGAAACTAGTGTGCTTACAGCTGTAAAATAAGTATGTCTAAAAAAAAACTATTGCTTCACATTCACGTTTAGAAGATGAAAGCGGTGCAAGGAATGTCAAATTAAATTCAATTTATTTTAATATTTTTCTATTGGGGGCTATCTCCAGATCCGTCAGAAATGAAAAAATTCATAATAAAATAAAAACAACACTTCAGAAATAAATCAGAAATGTTTATATGCAGTTTTTCATTTGTGTTGCATTTCTGACAGAGCTTGAAATCAAATTAAAATATCCTATTACAAATTATAGTCAAATAAATTCTCGTAATCCTTTCACTACATTGACCACAAGCACTGAACTCTGTTATACTTTTATCATATTCTTTAGAGAGAGAGACTCCAAAAACGGAAAGACCGAAATCGATGTAGCGAAGCGGTCTCAATCGACAGCGATTAGACAAATTGGCGATATTAATTTGAACCAAGCCGAGAACTTACCCAAAAGAAGTGCATCTAGAGCCTTAAAATTGCAAAAATGTCCACCTTTTACCGCACTGCGTATGAGTAAAGTGGATTAAGCATACGGCGTATGTCACGTATACTTAACTAACATTACTCATACGCAGTGCGGTACAAGATGGGCGCACCTTTGAACTCCAACAAAAGTTTGCTCTGATTTGAACGTTTCATACTCTCTTGTTCGAACATCGGATGTTCGTTATACGTTATTTTAATTGTTCGTTCGACTCGGATTTCGTGTCCAAGTCAAACTCCAGAGAAGGCCCCTGGTGATTTACCGTATAAATTATATTAACCACAGAGTCACAAGAGTGAGTGGTGGAAAAATTGACAACAAAAAAAAATTTTAAATTTGTCCCAAAATGCAAAGTCATTTCATAACCCTTTAAAATGTGTGCTTGGAGGGATTTCAATTTTTGTTACTTTTTTCTTTTGACTGTATTTTTTATATTCTCATATTTAATTTTTTTTTTTTAACGTAACATATGAATTTTCTAATTAGAACTATATTGTTAATTGTCTTTTGGTCTAAAATAGGATTAAAAATATATTCTCTTACTCTTGAATGTGACAGTACTGCAATAAGCTACGAATATCAATGCAAAAAAATCAGAGAGTTTCAAACTCTTTACAAAAATATTTCACTCTCTGACTGGAAGAAGAACTCACATGGAATGCCCTAAGTACTTTTTTGTGTCATACCTAACTCCGTAAGGATTTTTCCAACGAATTTTCAATGAAAGTAATATATCAGAAAATTGAATCGATACATAACAACATTAATTTTCAATTTTTACACAAGACGAAATGCAAAAAAAAAAAAATTTAATTTTTTTTATTATATATTAAAATCGATTTTTAGTCCCTACAGCATTGACTGGATATAAACACATTAAAAATAATAAACAATGCGTAAACGAGAAATTATTGCATCCGATATAATATTATATTCATAATGGTGTGACATAAAATTTAGAAGCTTGGGACCCCTAATAAGTCCATAGAGTTCATAGAAAATTGTTTCAAAACTCTACAGAGCAAGATTGTGGCTCTCGGATGCGTGCTTAACCCTTGATCCCAGGATCCGAGGTTCGATTCCCGGCTCAGGCGAAAAGGAGTGTTATGTTCGTAGTCTAGCACAATGGTTTTTTTTTTTCCAAATATCGCATGTGTGCCTCTACACTACATAAAAAGACAAAACTCACACAAAAACAAGAAAAATTTTTCGTGGTATCATAACGGGCCCGGTATATGGCCACTCCAACGTACATACATACTTACATACATACATAAACACATACATGTATCGAGCTGTCGTATTTGAAACTGGTTTTGAATCCTCCAAAAAAACTTACCCCTCCACACACCTCCCCTAGAAATAGGTTCGAAAAGTCCTGGAAAAATGAAACAAATCAAAACGAAGTGTACTTATCCAACATTATATGTATTTTCAAGACGGCTACTTTCCCCATTCGTCGTTGCGACTTTAATTTACGCCCCCGAAGCAATATCAAGTCGAATAAAAAGACACGAAGAACGCGAATGCGAACGAGAGCAAGAAGAAGAAAATAACGCCGTAAAGTAAAATGTGCGTGCGTTAGATGTCAAGCAAATTGTTTTATGAAGTAGGCATGAACGTGAACCTTTTCTTCTGTAAAAAGAAAAGATAAATTTCCTTGATATGAATATAGGTGTGTCTACGAGCGTGCACACACGTCCCGCAAACACACACACACACGCACACACACACATGTTCGTGTACTCGCGGATATGACATTTATTTCTTTTTCTATAAAAATTTCTCAGCGAAATCATATCTCCGCGAGCATAACAGTGAATGCGTACCTAATGAAGTTAAAATTCTAGTAAAATATGCAACAATGAATGCAAACGGAATTTGATACTGAGCAAATCAAAGGAATAAAAGCAAATATTGGGAAAGGTAAACAAAAGAAAAAAGAAAGTAGTAAATTGAACTGCTTTTTATTTTTTCTTTTTTATTCGAATTTTTTTTTTTTTTACCTTTTTTGTATTACATTTTTATTTTGGCTTTTTTTTGTTTTTTACATCGTTCATAAAAAGAGAAATTTAAAAAACAAAACAATTTATCATGGGCAAACAAACGCAGGCAAGATTTGAACTGTGAATTGGAGAGCACAGTTACAGAAAGCCAAAGTTTTGTTCACAGAAAAGGTACCAAAATGGCGTCATTAATTTTCAGTGACAAGTTATTTGTTGCATACGAATATAATTTTTTTTGTTCTTTTTTGTTTTGGATTTTCCTACTTTTGCTCTTCTTCTCGTTATTGCTGTAAAACAAAACAACTTTTAAAACACTCTCGCTGGTATGGAATTTTTCTTGCGCCAGATGTGCTTGTTCATATATTTTCCGAAGTTTGTCAGAGAAAGAGAGGATGTAACTGAAATGCAAATTGATATATGACTTAATCTGGCTCGGTTTACAGAGAATTTTCCGTCTAAGTATTTTTCTGTCGTTTAAGGTATTTTTGTTTGGTTCCCCATATTATTATTATTATTATTATTTTTTCTTGTTTTTTTTTTTCAAGGATATGTAAAAGGTTATATACCCGAGAGAGCTCTAGATGTCTTCCTTATTCTTCTTCATCCACTTAATATTATTATTCTCTGATAAATTATGTATCGTAGCTAAGAGATGCGTCTATTCGTTGGAATTTCCGATTGCAATTTTTCATGAAAGCTGTCATTTTCTATGAAATTAAATTGCGTCTTCGTCAAGGGATATATAATGTAAAAACAAAAAAAAAAAAAATACATTCATTTAACGCTTTTCGCGAAATCATCGAAATTGACTTTTATATGCAAATTTTTTCGAGGGTCTTCAACTCATCGCCTGTCAAAATATTAAAACCCTAAGCACTGTTCTTATTGGAGGTAATGCGGAATTAGCTTAAGCTTATAAACAGTCGCACAGTCCGCATATGGGCAAAGACTAGAAATCTGTAAAATTTAGTTTTTGTCACATTTGATAATTTCGCAAAAAGCGGTCGAAATGAACATACATATCTATTTATTGTCAATGGCGATATTCTGAAATTTTATACATATTGTAAGTATCTATACGATATCTAAAAAAGTTGTTCTTAGTATTCCTTTTTTGCACGAGCTCGTTTTAGGTAATAACTATCTACTACTCAATGGTATTAAGTATAGTAATATATAATTTAATTGCACTACTGACCAGGATTAATGCTTTATGAACAACCACCTTTAAGACGCCTTCATGATTGAAAAGAGATTACATGAGACATCATTTGGGGCTTCAAAACAACCCCCACCTTCTCCCAAGAAGCCTTCAAAATTTTTGTTTTACCCGGCATTTCAAAAAATTTCTTGAAAGCATAGCTTCTATATTCATGTTTCCGACATAACTTGTGAAAAAAAAAATTTTTTAACAAAGAGATTTGGGCCTCGAGGATTCGATTCGTAACACAACGTAACGTAACGATAACTTACATACTTGAGTTAAAACCCGCCCCATGAGTGATTCCTGCGCATGGGCCTGACATGAGAGATTGAATGAAAAATTTGTGTAATTTATAGTTTTTTAAAATCTGATTTTGGGTAAAAATTTCCAACTTTGAAACACCAAAATGATATCACGGAGAGCTCTGATGTAATAAGTTGATCTGCATGAAAAATTATCCAGTTTTGTTTTTTTTTTTTCTTTTTCTTCCATTTTTGTCGAAAAGTTTTATTAAATTCACAAAGATTTCGGAGCTATGAGGTAAGAGAGTTGAAAGAAAATTTAGGTTTTTTGTAATTTCTGCTATTTGTTTCAACTAAACGGACTTTTTTCGGTGCAGTTACTTAAACACTTATTTTCCCTATGTCTAAGGCTGAAACTTCGGCATAGACGGGAAAATGAAATATATTACGGTTACCGAGATATAGCCATCATTAATAATAATTATAATAATATATATCGTGAATCTGCCCAAAGGCTAGCACTGCGGCCCAGATGACCTATTGTGCCAAGATTCACTATTTTTATGAAAAGCCCCTCATAGCTCTCCTAATAAAGTCCAGAATCGCCTCTGGAGAAGAATTCCTAATTTGTCCTAATGACAGAAATTCCGAATGGAATACATTTCTTCTGTGATGTACTAAGGCAGGACATTCGCAAAGAATGTGCAAAGTTGTTTCCTCGTCTTTCGAGGCATAATCTGCATTACGAATTATCGGAAAGGCGAAGTTTGTGCATGTGATACTTATGCCCAAATTGGCCAGTAAGAAAACCCGTAAGCAAACTTATGCTATCTTTTGAAGGCTTAAGAATATTGGAGTAAGAGTAAGGTTTTATAAGCAATTTACTCTGCCTCAGTCCGGGAAAGTCGTCCCAGTACACAAGGCGAAGGAGATTTTCTTTCTCTCTGATTTTTTCTTTAATACCCGCCCAGGTGAACCCACAAAAGGGCTGACGACCGATAAAAGGGGTGTTTGATGCCTTTCTTGCTAGACTGTCAGTTAGCTCATTACCATCAATCCCCGTGTGACCAGGTACCCAAAATAAATCAACTTGATTGCGTGTCGCTAGTTTCTGAAGTAGTCCAAAGCATTCGAGGACTTGTTTTGACTTAAAAGCCCAAGATGATAGGGCTTTAATAGAGGCCTGACTGTCAGAAAATATAACAATCCTTTGGCCCGCGGGGTTTTTGCTGATTATGGATCTTACGCATATATTTATTGGGTGGCTTGGAAGACACTAGGCCATATGCCCATAGGATCCGATATTCTTGTGCCTGGTCCATATATAGCCATCAGTTAGTACGCAACTTCATTTTCGGCCACTTTTATCGAGATTGATGTGAAATTTTCCTGTAGCCGATCTAGAAAAATCGAATTTACGGATTTCTTACATTTATCAAGTATTTTTAAGGATTGCTGTTAAACTATACTCGTAGCTCGAAATCAGTGCAAATTGTTTTCACAGTTCATTCGCAAGAAAATATCTGAATAAATAAATTATATTTTGGCCTTAAAATTGCAAAGAAAAAAGTTTTTTATATATTTAAAAATTTATATGAAAATTTCCAATGGTAAAAGTTTATAAATTTATTTTCAAAGCTGCTGAATCCCTATATTATTTTATTTAGTGATAATTTAATTTTTTCATACGTTTATTTATTCAGTTTAGCAAAAAGGGTTTAAATGTGACTCGAAAAAGACTCAAACAAAAAAAAAATTGAGTTTTTCATCCAATAAAAATTCTCATTTGAGTTCACAGAAATAGAGTCGATTGTGATCAGGAATTTGGATGCCTGATAATTGTTGTTGTAAATGTTAAATATTTGCTGTCGAAAGAAAGCAAAAAAATCGAAATAGAAAACCCATAGAAATATTGTTGAATTGGATTCTAAGAATTAATTGCATACCACAAAGGGTTAAAGCTTTTTCAGTTGAACTATGTATTCGAAAATGCAATTTCGAAGCCATTGCGAAAAGGGGGGCGGGGTTTTTTTAAATGATCTTTTCTTTTTTTAATACAGTACAGCAAAGAAAAGGAGGAAAGTGTAAACAGCGGAAATTCACAGCACTCTGTGAAATCTGTACGCATTACGTCTGCCTGACAAAGGACTCTCTCTGCGAATTGTAATTAAAAGCTAAGTTGAAAAAGTTACAAAAACAATGATAACATGAGCAATGCCGTTTCGTTAAATGTATGCATTTACATACACATACACATGTGCATATACATATGCATATATGCATGTGCGTATGTGCCTTTGTTTGAGCTTGTTCTACTTAAATTGTAAAAGTTGAACGTGGATTGTTGTTATGTAAAATTAACTTTCAATTACGATTAAAGTAATTGCGCGATAATATAAACCCGCCGTTCAATTATAGCTCGAATTAAATCGTTTTCATTTTCATTTTCCTTTTGCTTTTGCTCCTCGGTCTCTGTTTCTTCCTGCTCCTGCTCCGCACAGTGTGCTGTGAGCGGCCAAAAAATTCTCAAAAATCGCGCAACGAAATGCTTAAATATTTTAAATAATTTCGATAGATTACATATATTGCTATTAAGAAGAAGAAACTTTCAAATATCTCAGCACGTTTTAGTATACACATGGTTAGTATACATAGCTTTAAAGTAAGAAGTTTTGAAAATTTTTTGAATTGGATTTTATTGCTTTTATAAATTTAAACCATACTTTATGGGGCAAAACTTTTTCTTACCAACATTTTTCGAATAAGTTTAGCAAAGCTGAGTCTCGAAACGCTTTTCTAATATCCAAAAAAAAAAAACATACTAAAGTTAAAAATCGATTTTAGTCATAACTTTATGTGAGTTAAACAAAATTTTTACTCCATAAAGTATGCTTTAAATTTATAAAATCAACCAAATCCGGGCCCTGGTGATAAATGTATATTTTCAATTTTGAAATACGCACTTAATCTGTGTAATTTATTGTTCTATACATTTCTATATCAAGATATACGCTATAAAACTGTGAAAATTGAGGAGCGTTGCTTGTAAAGGGGGCGTGGCACCGACAATTTTTATCTGGATCTAAATTTTTTTTATTCCAAATAAGTTTTAAATTGTACTAATTTTGTGATCTCTAACATCAAAATTGTGAAAGTTAGAAATTGACTTTATTCGGGAGATGGGCGTGGAAGTTGAGCGGCGGAATTCTACGAAAATAGCATTGCTCTATGACCACTCCTTGCATTTTTGGCCACATAATGTATGGAGACGAAACACTGTGCTCCATCTCTACGTTTGTTTCCTGCTTATAGAAAATTGCTTTTCCACTTAATTATGCGCTCGAATGATGGTTGAAATTAATTTGATAACATATTCGAAACTGAAAGCATTAAATGTTGATTGTTTGATATTTAAATATCATCCATTTTTATAAAGAAACACACACGCAAATGACATGAAAACAATTTACATTGAGGAATCGAACACGAATTGCGGTTAAAATAAGTATATGCCTACCTGCTTTACTTTGCAGCAGAACGTCTATTAGAGCCTTTAAGATCTTACAACATTCACATAGATGCATTCTAATTTGTACATGTATGTAAGTATTTATATGCTTTATCAGAATCAATGCTGAGTGGGTACTTATGTATAAAAATAGAAGAAGAAAAATGTGAGCCACGCGTAAAATTAAGCCCAAAGTGCAGTAGAAATTCTTTGTTTCATTTGTCTGTTATCGGATTTTCCGTTAAGAGGCTTGCACCAATACGATTAACTGGAGGTATTTATATCAATGAAATCGTCCAAATGCCTTTAGCGAAATTGATCGGTCATGCCCGTAAATTGCCTACTGGTAAAAATTCTCGAAGTTAGGCATATGATGGTCGGTGTTGACCGACTTTAGAGCTGTCTTACTTTGAATTTGTTTCCTTTATATTGGCAATTTTTACATTTTATTGCTTTTATTAACCGATAAAAATTGTAGCGCTTTATTCAAGAGTCTGCCACAATTGCTTTATTACAAAAATATACCTACATTAATATGTAAAGCTTGCACAAGTGATTAATTTAATGAATTGGATTTTTTATTTATTTATTTTTTTTTTTATTTACTTTTTTTTATTTGCTCATTCATATCAGTGCCTTTGGGTGAGAAAGTGAGAAAGTCAAACAGAAAATTCATGAAGGTATCATCATTAAAAATATTTTTATTAAAAAAAAAAGGTCATTGAAAATGGTTCAATTTTCTTCGTAGAATCGATGCGGAATCGTTTAAAATTTTGTGGTAAAGGGTATAGCTGACTGCGGCCCCATCAAAGGGATTTTGAAGCTTTTTTGGTTTTTGGATAGCTATCACCTAAAAACACTATCGAAATCGAATTGTAGGTTTCTATTTTTCAGTGTCCTTCAAATGTACTTGAAAAGCCTTTTTTTATTAAGCACTTCTTGAAAAATTTAAATCTCAGAAACTCATTAAAACAGCAAAATGAAACAAATGGCTACTGATAGCTTATAAAACAGAGAATAAAAAAAAAAATTTTTTAATATTACACAGAGAAAAATTTTTATACATTAAAGCAAATAAACATCAAATCATTTTTTCAGGTTATTCCTGTTTTTTCAACACTTTTTAGCTATTTTTCAAAAATACCTTTAACTGGAATTTTTTTAAATCAAAATTAAAAGGTAGCTTTTTGAGATATTAGGTGTAGTAAAAAGAAATCCATTATTTTTCCAATAGATGGCGTTATTTATCTGCATCTCGCGTTGTATAAGTCCGATCGTGTTCCGCTAGGGGGCATTAGAAAGATGACAGTTCCTACTAAAAAAGCTTTTTTGACACTTTTTTGATTGATTGATTCAGTTTTGTTTGAGAGCTTGTCAAAGATGGACATCAGCAAAGAGAAAATTCGCTACATTTTACAGTTTTTCTTCGATAAGGGAGAAAACGCAAGCCAGGCGGCTGAAAATGTGAATAGCGTTTATGGACCTGATACTGCAACAGCCAATCATGCGCAATTTTGGTTTCGTCGATTCCGTTCCGGTAACTTCGATGTCAAGGATGCACCACGCACTGGAAGGCCAATTGTCGAAAATGTCGATAAAATCATGGAAATTATCGAGTCCGACCGTCTTGTTAGCACTGTTTCGATTGCAAAAGAGCTAAAGATTGCACAAAAAACCGTTTGGAACCATTTGAATAAGGCTGGATACACAAAGAAGCTCGATGTATGGGTGCCACACGAGTTAACGCAAGAAAACGTCATAGACCAAATTTCCATCTGCGAATCGCTGCTGAAGCGCAACAAAATCGACCCATTTCTGAAGCGGTTGGTGACTGGTGATGAAAAGTGGGTCACTTACGACAACGTCAAGCGAAAACGGTCGTGGTCGAAACACGGTGAACCGGCGGAAACGGTGGCCAAGCCAGGATTGACGGCCAGGAAGGTTTTGCTGTGTGTTTGGTGGGATTGGCAGGGAATTATCTACTATGAGCTGCTCCCATACGGCAAAACTCTTAACTCGGAACTCTACTGTCAACAATTGGACCGTCTGAAGGAAGCAATCGCCCATTAGCGGCCAGCTTTGGCCAATAGGAGAGGAATTGTGTTCCATCAGGACAACGCCAGGCCACACACATCGATAGTGACTCGCCAGAAGCTCCGGGAGTTTGGTTGGGAGGTTCTTCTGCATCCACCTTATAGTCCGGACCTGGCACCAAGTGATTACCATCTGCTCCTGTCCATGGCCAACAATTTTGCTGGTGAAACATTCGCTTCAAGAGAGGCTTCTGAAATTCGACTGTCTCAATTTTTTGCTAATAGGAACGAGGGCTTCTATGAGAGAGGCATAATGAAATTACCTTTAAAATGGCAACAAGTTATCGAACAAAACGGCGCATATTTGACCTAAATCGGGTCATTCTTACTATCTTAAATAAAGCCCTCAATTTAATGCAAAAATAATGGATTTCTTTTTACTACACCTAATACATATTAACAAAAAATGTAAGCCCATAGCGACGCTCTCATTACTGGTATGCTGCGGTAGACGTGCGTATGCTGTACAAATGTCCGAAGTGTGGTACAAAAGACATCACTCATACGGCATGCTGGACGGTTTGCACAAATTCATTTAAGCGCGCGCGCTCATATAACTTTTATTTAGTGAATGCCTTTCATGTAACTATATATATATATATAACTTTCAAAAGTGGGCGTGGTTAAAGGGATATTCGTTATATGAGACCCTTATTGTCTTAAAAATCTCCAGAGCACTTTGTCCTAATAGTCGCTGTCTGTTTTAAAAAATTATCAAACCTATATAGCTTAGATTTTATCTGTAACGGGTGTTTTTTCTTTTTTCAGTTTCCCTCGACTGTGACACCCTTACTTGTTTTTTTGTGATTTCCTTTGCTCTGCTCAAACAGTTACCCATAAACTGTCAATTGAAACGTTGTATGCACAAATTGAAGGGCAATAGATCTCACAAAAAAAAACACAATTGCTAATGCCAGGCCGTCAGCTGACTAGAATTTGATTAATTACTGTGCTCAGGAATAATTTCTTATACTTCTTCGCACAGTAAAAAAAGGAAACAAAATAAGCAAAAAGGAAAAATATAAAAAAAAACCATAAAAAACCGGAGAGTTGATAAGCGGGAATTATGTAAATGATGGCATTTGTTTTTATATATTTTTTTTTCATTTTTTTTTCTGCTTTTAATGTAGCTCAATGTTTTCGGATGCTAAATTTTCTGTGATAGTTCTTTCAAAATCATGGGCCTTACGGTCCATCTATTAAGTTGATTAGTATTCCTTGTTCGCACCGTGATGCTATCACATTACTTCCTTTTGTTATGCTTTTCTTTAAATCAACGTACATTGACAAAAAATGACAGCTGGCATTTTTTTCTATCTTTAATAGGATAGGTAGATTAGTTGGCATCAACATTACGTTTGGGTAAACAAATGATTTGGAAGTAAAAAAAAAAAAAAATGGTTTACTTTTTTTTTTTTTTTGTTCTGCCTGGAGGGCGCAATTCTTAACATTCTTTTTTTTATCTAAAAGAAGATGAGAAAATTAAAAGAAAGGAAAATAGTGAAAGAAGAAAGTACGATGGACAGGCAAACCTGAAAATACAATACACGACATTGTACATACAAATATGTATGTATATACTCGTATATACGTATAAGAGTATTCCCTTCTTGGCTTTGCTTAAAGGCAAAACGTGTCAAACAATTGCAAAGTACTTTTTAAGAGCGCATTCATGACTTTTTGTAAAAAGTAGTTTCAAAAGCACTGGCTCACTTACAATAAGTAAAAGAATTTTGTTTTACAGAAAATGTTTTTAAACATGAGAGAATCTCGAGTTCGTCCAATTCTGTTGCGTCCTTTTGCCATTCCAAAAGAACGAACTCCCTTAGTTTTCCCCAAGAAAGTTCAAGACCCTTATACAGATTTCCAGAGAGACAGACAGACAGACAGACAGACAGACAGATGGTTCAAGATAGATTGGCTTTGCTGGTGGCACTGATTGGTATATTTTGTGAAAATTTCAATAGCTTACGTGCGCAAAAACGCAGCGTACCCTCAACACCGAATCCGTAGAGTATGAAAATAGGATTTTTCAAAAGAGATGAGTCGTATAATTCGTCACTAAGCTGCCTTAAAAGTGTAAGGAAACAAATGACCTTATTACGTGCTGGAGTTTTCTTGTTCCCTTTCGCTAGCTCTCCCTATCTTTTTTTTTTGTTTTTTATTTTTCTTTGTGAATTTCTTTTTTTTGTTTTTTTTTTTTGTGCAAGCATTGATTTCGTGCCCAAGTTTAGAATGCGATGCACGAAAGATTAAAGATTGATTTGAAATGAATAAAAGATTGTAGTTCGTATTTGATGGCGTGTTCGCATTACAAGGGTTAAATGGTTAGACCTAAAATTTCATTTAACCGAGAAGTTAAGCATTGAGTTTAGGTCCGACAAATGTGCATGAATATGTAGCAAATGGACATATGTACATATGTTCATACGTTTGAAACAACAGTGATATGGAAAAGCTTCAATTTTAAACTTTTTTTTTTTTTTTTTTTTTTTTTTTTTGTTATGAAAGGTCAGTGGCAATGTTTTACTCTTTTTCACACTTGACACACTTCGATATTCTCTTTAAGTTTCATTTGAATGAAATTATCAAAATTCTTCCTATGGCCATCAGTTTTGTGGTTCTACTTAGAAAATCGAATCTTTTTCGAAGAAAAAGTGCTGCACTTTACATCTTTTTTCTTAGACTCAAGACAAAAAAAAGCCAAAAGTAACAATAATAATAAAAAAAAAAAAAAATTTGTCACAAGAAAAAAGTCATAGGAAAAAGCCTTTTGAAAACTTTTTAACAAAAGAAGAAAGCCCAGAAAGCTCTCTTCACAAATTCTTGAACTATAAAGAGCCATTAAACCAAAAGCGAGCACACTTTTAGGCATACGAAAAATAATTTCAATAAAGGTAATAAAGGCAATAAAAGCGCCAACATAATTCAATTTTTATGGCTGATGCTTTCTAGCGCGCGAAAAACTTTTTATTTTAATATATATGTATGTATGTATGTATATATATATATATATATATATATTCACATATTCACATATATATATCCATTAATGTATGGAATGACAGAAGAGAACGAGAAAGAGCCACGAAGGGATATCTAAAGAGAGTAAGTAAGAGAGAGAGAGAGAGAGATAGATAGAGAGAGAGAGAGAGAGAGAGATAGATAGAGAGAGAGATAGATAGAGAGAGAGATAGATAGAGAGAGAGAGAGAGAGAGAGAGAGAGAGAGAGAGAGAGAGAGAGAGAGAGAGAGAGAGAGAGAGAGATAGTGAGGAAGAGAGTTATAGAAAAAGGAGCAGCATCAGTTTGGCAAAGCTCTGTTCGAATTCACTTTGAGCACTCGGAAAAGAGATCGACTGGGAAGTGGGCATCGGTATGTGCACGCACACTTTTATATATGTATGTATGTTTACGACGGAACGTGTATAATAGGGGTAAATTTATTAGAAAAATACTAGAGCATTTTTCACCTATAGAAAAACATAAAAAAAAGTATAACGAACATAGATATGCAAGTGGAAATAAAAATAGAAAAAAATTAAATCGAAAGAAAGTCATAAGTAGAACGCTCAAGTATTTACGGGCACTTAAATTCCTAATGGAATGCAAAAAAAAAAATACCCAGCGGGAAATGTCACCCTGAGATCATCGGTGAAGTCAGGGTGACTTGTCACCCCGGCATGCGTGACAATTCGTAGGACGCCTAGCATGAAATTTGTACAGGAGTTGGACAGTGATTTCACCGGTGACAATGTCATGCTAGGGTGCGATAGCGAAAAAAGCATTTGACAGCAGCACATTGCTCTTTTTCTCTTTAAATGTCAATTTATAGAAACCAGTTTGATAACTCTCTTCTTTGCGCTCGAGCACTCATCATCTACGCCACTTCATGCTAACGTTCAACTGACGCTAAGACCTTATTTAAATTTCAATAGCCAATGAGATTCAAGCACGTGAACAGCATCCCTCCACGATGACATGTCCTCCAAGATGTCATGCATGACAATGTCACCTGTATGTCATCGATGACATCACTGATGCCATTGTCATTCAGGAGATAATTTTCTGCTGGGTATGGAAGCGACCCTTGTACATACATACTTATATACACACATGTAGGTACCACGTTCAGTACATTCATTCATTTAGCGAATTTTGAAAGCATGAAAGAAACGAAAAGAACATGTCAAGAAATTTTAACAGAAAACTCAAGCTCAAGTTGGCAGCAATGTTATGTTCGAATAAATTAATTTTCCATACGGAATGCTAATGCTGAGAAAATAAATGCAAAAAAAAAAAAAACAGGAAAAAATAAAGAGAATGAGTCTATGAATAAATGAAAACGAAGGTAAGAAAAATCCTTCATGTTGTTATATGAGCTATATTACTCCATGGATTAAATTGATCCTTAAGGAACACAATAAAAAAATATAAAAAAATTACAAACATTCGCTTATCTATATTCGTATTTATTTACGTACGAATCGATGTATCTGTCGGATTTGTATTCCCATTTCTTTGCCGCTGCAGCTATGGCATCAAATAGGATCAGTTAATCAAAAGCAAGAAAAAAATAAAAAAAACAAACTAAAACAAATAAAAAAAAAATGTTTTTCTATTCCAAAGCGTAGGTTGGAATGTACACATTGCCTATAAAATAAATATTGGCAGGCCTTCTCCTTTGAAGTCAATAAGCCATCTACTTCAAAGGAAATCAGGCGATAAAGGAACCTTAAAACGGAATAAATATTTTCTTAATGAATTTTTCAAGAGTTTTTGCGTAGTTACGCAGCCAAGTAATACCAATGTATTGGCAAATGGAATGCATGGAGAAAAGGAAAGAAAAAAAATGTAAATAATACAAACAAAAAGCCAAAAAGCACCGAAAGGAATAAATCAATTGAGGAGAAATAAATTCTATTGGAAATCTTTTACAGCAATAAACCTTTAATAAGCAACTGAAGAGGTTTCTTCTCCTTCATTTTATTCTCCTTCATTTTCTTCTTCTTCTTCTTGTGAAGATTCTGTTAGTCCTGGCCAAACACTTTATGGCCGAAATTAATGAGTCTAACTTAATATCAACTTTCCTATTCATATTTTAATGGGAATTATTACGATGAATGGATTAGAAATATGTATGTATTCCATAAATAATTATGGCATAAATTAATGGAAATCCCGACACCCTACTGTGCTTGAGGACTCCCTTGGTCCGATAAATGTTAACCGCTTCGCAGGGAGTCTTTTTACGTTGCGGTGGGCACTACTCAGAGCAAACTCGGTTAAACTTTCCACTGAATTTAAAGATTTATTAGCAAAGCGTCTAACTTTCATCGCCTTTAGCAAATGAATAATCCAAAACTTTTTTCACTTCCATATATTTTCTTTCCTTCTTTTTTTTGGCTTTGCTTTGCTTTTCTTTTCATTACTTTTTCTATTTGATTCTCTTTAGTTCATGTTCAGAGGCCTTAAATTTACGTAAAAAATGCTAAGTAAGAATGTAAATACCGATTGGCAGACGCAATGAAAGCAAATAACCATGTTATCGAGCTCCTTTTATCAATACTTAATGGCAGTACTAGGTTTATTTAGTCCGATATGTCTATATGTGTACACACATACACATATATACAAAGTATTTCTAACTTCTCTCGGCTACGCTTGGCTATTTCTACAGTTAATCCTCAACTTGTTGTTTGTTTACAGATTTTTCTGTCCCCATTGCCCCTCTCACTTTTTGGCCTCGAATTTGAATGTCCCGTCGATTTTGTACAATTGCAGTCAAAAGTCCCTATGACGAAATTCAAGGACGGGAGAAAAAGAACAATCCTTTCAAAGAGAATTCGTTAAAAGGAGTAAAAAAAGGCAATAAAAATGAAGCGAAAAAGCCTTCAGAAGATTCAATAAAGAAAGAAATTCATTAAAGAGGAGTTCGTTAAAGAGATTTGCGACGCCCTTTTGTTTTTTTTTTCTCCATAATGTTGCAGTTTACAAATTATTTTCTGACGTTTTTTAAAAATTTCAATGCTATATTTATAAATTTATTCCACGAATTTTTGATCTGAAATTCTTGATTACACTGTGCTAGTTTTTAGGACAAAAAAATTTGTTCATCGTGCAAACCGGCGCAGTCGGGTCCGGCTCGGTCCCCCGAGTACAACAGTACCAAGCACTAGTCTAGGTTAGCTCGAGTTTGCGAAATATTCAACATTTTTTGCCAACATTTCACTGTTAATTTTTGAGTTATATTTTTTCAATTTTAAAGGCTTTGGACGCTCTTTTAAAGTTGGTTAACTAAGCCAGACTGAAACCCAAGTATCATTTAACTCAATTAATTTAATTTACTCAATCAAAGGCACGTTGTATTGGTTTTTTTTTTGAAATTTTACGCATTTCCTAACTTACCCTAAATGTATGCTATAAATTATATTAAAGTCGAAATATTCAAATGTTAAAATCATAACATTAAATGTTCCTGATTTCGTTTGATTTCTGTAAAATTTTGTAAAGCATACTTTTGTGATGACAAATGAAATTTTTGCCAAAAATGGCATTAGATGTTGCATTTGATTGGTGTTTTTAGACTGCAATTGTATTATATGTGTATCTACAATAAATTAATGTGAGAATATTGCCTGTAGCCATTATAATTGAAAAGATACGATTTAAAATTCGATAGTGCTAAAGGTGGCCGAAAATGGTGAATATTTTGCAATCTAGAGCCAACTTCTACTATCGGCTATTACCGTTGTACTCTGGGGTGTCAGCCCGAGCAGAATGCACCAATTTGCATGATGAACAATGTTTTCTTCTCGATGAACAAGCGCTTCGTCTTTGAAACTACACAGTTCGATTGCATTGCTTTTTTCACAATGTTGCCATTTTAATTGTTTGGCTTTCTTGACATATCGATTCATAAAAAAGAATGCATTTGTTATGGTATAGTTCACCATTGTGCTTTATTTTGAAAATTAATGCAAAACCATATTTACAAAACAGAACTTCATTAACCTTCAAACAAATATACCATTGAACGGTGTAACGGCCTTTTTTTCGCTGGAGTAAGCTCAGTTTTTTTCAGAATCGTGTAATTATGCGGGATTTAAACCAATATTTAACTAAATATAGTGTAGCAAAAAGCAAACATTTTCCGTTGCCCTTCGAATGAGGGTTCACCAAGTTTGTGCGATTCAGACGACAACTCAAATTCTTCAGAGCTTATCTTGGTGCTGTTGCAGAAAATACACTTTGAGTGTCATGTTAAATCCACATATACTGATTCTGATAGCCTGATATTTTGTTAAAGTCTCTAGAAAAAATACGAGATTATTGAGAAGGTTTATTTTAAATCACGCAAGATTGTTAAAACTGCTCATTTTCTTTTATTGTAGCTCTATGAAGTATTTTTGAGGCATCGTTGAGCCGTTTTTTTTTTTTTTTTGACACTGGAGAACGAGTCCTTTGTCATTCCGTGCGGAGCTTCCTCTTCCGATTAACGAGAGTCTGGATGGATTTACCTGTTTTATTCGGATATTTCTGGGTAGTTCGGGCAGTGAAAGTTGCATTGGATGCTGCTTTTATTAAAGTGACTCTAAGTGACTGTATGGACGAGTAGATTAGTGATTTTGAGTTAAGCTGTGTTGCACGGATTAAGTGGGTACTTACCTGTAGGTTGATTACCCGCAGGAGACAAATTCGAAGCTGCCTTCCTCTTGATGTTATCAATCGAGATCCCCACAAGGTGTGTTCTGCGTTGAAATCGCCAGCCACAAGAAATCGGTCGCCTAATGTATTAGAGAATTGAAGAAACATTTCTGTACGAACCGAAAACTTAGGGGGGCAATAAACAGCGGAGAGAATGGCTTTCTCGTATGATTCTTCAACACAGATGAATGTTGCTTGCAGGTGTTTAGAAGGTCATCTAAATGGCGCATTATACGGGTTTTTTTAATATGGCCGTTCCACCATGCGCTTTCCTATCAGGGTGATTGGTATTATAAAATATATATCCATTGAGTTTAAAGTTTTTTTTGATGGCCAGATGAGTCTCTGATATGAGCATTATGTCGATATTATGGCACTGTAGAAATATAGCTAGTTCATTTTTATGTTGCTTTACGCCATTTGCGTTCGAGTGACAAATATTCAATTCATAAATTTCTGGTAGACAGGAATTGTATTATTTGTGAATTAGAATTTTGAGTGATTTAGCTCTTATTCACAAAATTTAATAAATCATTCTAGTTTCGGCAGTAAATAGATGTAAGCTCATAGTATTCGCGAAAAATTTCAATTAGGTCGCTCATAGGCTTTTGGGTCGACCGCCTCTTGTCATCCTCTGGGACGATCCTCAGTTCCCTTACGTGTTGGCGGAGGGTCTGGGACTCGCAACCCACAGGCAGTAACGTTCGAAATCGTTGTCGATGCTCATTTCCGGGCCGTCACCACCTACAGCAGTCCGCTACCATTTCGCCGTTCTCGTTGGTTCACCTTTGGTCTAGATAGACCACAGGCTATCCAGGGCCACCACTTGGAGGTGAGAATCGACTTGAAGCAGACAGCACAAGGATCGCACTGGCCTCTACCAAGTTAGAGGCAATCAGGAACTTTCCCTTGTGTGTCCACTTCCATGACCCCTACGTATCGGTGTTATCGCATATGTGCTGCTGCGAGCTCATGGATCAGTTTTTGTTGCTTTGTTACGGCTACGGTATTGTGGTCGACCCAGATGTTTTTTTTGTTTTCGCTAGTAATTTTATTCCGTTTGAAGATTCCAGCAAATGTCTGCTAAGAGAGAATCCAGCTTTTTGCCACTGTACCAGTGCTCCAACTGGGCAGATATTTGGTGGAACCGCTCACCATGTTCGTCTGACTCAGAAGGCAACTGGAGTTCAAACTCAGCTTGGTGATGTTGCAAGAAATGTATTTTCAACGACATGTTTACGTTTATTTTCTCAAACGATTGGAGCATCATGTCTACGTAATGCCGCCAATTAACGGCCCTATGAGCTCCAAGCACGTTTTCTATGACGCCTTTAACATGCTTCCAAGCAATTTCTTCATCAATGCCGAGAGTGATGTCGAAATCATTGTCCTTCATCAATTTCCTAATATCTGGACCATTTAACATGCCTGAACGAATAAAGTGGAGAAATTAGGGAAATCAAGCGCGAATCAAAAAATTTTGCAAGAAATATGTACCTTGTTTTATTTTGGCTTTGCTCAAGCGAGGAAAACGGTATGTTAACTGATCAAAAGCCCTTTCGTTTCCTCGTGCAACAAGAGCTTTGATGAAGTTTTTCACAACTCCCAGTTTAATATGCAATGGGGGCAGGAGGATCCTTTCCATTGGAACCAGTTCAATTTGACGAACGTTGTTCTGACCAATTTTATGCTCTATGCGTGGTGACCAATCTCGTTTTTGATATTGAGAGCTTTCTTTGTACCGCGAGTCCCACGTACACAAGTAGCACATATTTTTTGTGTAGCCTGTTTGCAGGCCAGAAACCAGTGCAACCACCTTCAAATCTGCACAAATCTTCCACTTGTGTTCATTATATTGAACAGAGCTCAAAATATCTTTTATGGACTTGTACGACTCCTTCGTGTTCACCGAAAGTGCAACAGGTACTGGATTTTTTGAATTGTCGTAGTACAGTAGCACCGCTTTCAGGCTGCTTTTTGACCCATCAATAAAAAGCCGCCACTCCTCTGCATTGTACTCATAGTTCATTGCCAACATCAACCCACCAATATCATTGCAAAACGCAAATGAATTGTTTTCATTTATTGTAAAATATTGCAATAAATCTCGCTGACGACCACGAGCACTGTAAATTTTCACATCTGGTGCCAAGACATTTGCAGATTTTAAATGCTGGGCCAGAACAATCATTTTTCTTTGTGACAACTTAAGTTGTCGTGCCATAGCGTTAAGTCCTTGCTGCGATATTTCTTTATGATTGCACGGAGTAGTGAAATTTGTGGGCGTGTACATCGTCTCACTTGATTCCGGTAGTGTTTGAAATGATAATGGCGTGTATCCTGATGTTGTACTTAGCTTTTGCGGTATAGGAACTGCATCGGAATGTGGAATCGGGGTTTGTGCAGCTGGAACACTTTTATAAATATAACTTGCGGCCTTTTTTTGGTTTAGTCCATTGACATCGTTTGCACATACGTAGCATTCGGCATGGTTGTTTGGCTCGGACCAAATCATTGGAACACCAAATGGCATGCTCAGAATTCGCCCATTCTTCCAATCATGAAGTCGCATGGTACATGATCTGCAAGCGTATTTAGGCACCCAAGGAACATTTCCAATAACTGGAATGTGAAAATATTGCTCGTACAAAATTGCAGTCTCCGTCGAGATCTTCCTTCTGTTCTTAACAGAAGTAAATCTGCCACACGAATAACAAAATTTGTTTATTTTGCTGTAGCAAGACTCCATTATTTTATTTTTTTTTATCAGCAGCGAAGTGAGTATTTCTCACACAAAAACAAAACATTTCAGAACTGTAACGTTTTAACATGCCAATGAAAACTTGATACTTTACAAAACCACTTTTAAAACAAATGTATAAAGCTTATGATTTTTTCGAGAAAATTGCTTTTTGCTACACTATATTTAGTTAAATATTGGTTTAAATCCCGCATAATTACACGATTCTGAAAAAAACTGAGCTTACTCCAGCGAAAAAAAGGCCGTTACACCGTTCAATGGTATATTTGTTTGAAGGTTAATGAAGTTCTGTTTTGTAAATATGGTTTTGCATTAATTTTCAAAATAAAGCACAATGGTGAACTATACCATAACAAATGCATTCTTTTTTATGAATCGATATGTCAAGAAAGCCAAACAATTAAAATGGCAACATTGTGAAAAAAGCAATGCAATCGAACTGTGTAGTTTCAAAGACGAAGCGCTTGTTCATCGAGAAGAAAACATTGTTCATCATGCAAATTGGTGCATTCTGCTCGGGCTGACACCCCAGAGTACAACGGTAATAGCCGATAGTAGAAGTTGGCTCTAGATTGCAAAATATTCACCATTTTCGGCCACCTTTAGCACTATCGAATTTTAAATCGTATCTTTTCAATTATAATGGCTACAGGCAATATTCTCACATTAATTTATTGTAGATACACATATAATACAATTGCAGTCTAAAAACACCAATCAAATGCAACATCTAATGCCATTTTTGGCAAAAATTTCATTTGTCATCACAAAAGTATGCTTTACAAAATTTTACAGAAATCAAACGAAATCAGGAACATTTAATGTTATGATTTTAACATTTGAATATTTCGACTTTAATATAATTTATAGCATACATTTAGGGTAAGTTAGGAAATGCGTAAAATTTCAAAAAAAAAACCAATACAACGTGCCTTTGATTGAGTAAATTAAATTAATTGAGTTAAATGATACTTGGGTTTCAGTCTGGCTTAGTTAACCAACTTTAAAAGAGCGTCCAAAGCCTTTAAAATTGAAAAAATATAACTCAAAAATTAACAGTGAAATGTTGGCAAAAAATGTTGAATATTTCGCAAACTCGAGCTAACCTAGACTAGTGCTTGGTACTGTTGTACTCGGGGGACCGAGCCGGACCCGACTGCGCCGGTTTGCACGATGAACATTTTTTCGACTACCACAGTGTTATTAAAACAATAAAAAATTTTAGAAAAATGATTGCTGATTTTTCAAATAATCCAAAATTTCAAAGATCTGATTTTTGAGTGCCTGAATATTCCAAAATTCCAAAATAAAAATTTTTGATTGTCCAATATTCAATAACTCTCACATTTAAATTTTGGATTTTTTTTAGTAGTCCAAATTTTAAATTTTATTATTATTTACTATATGTCAATTCATATTTTTTAGAATTTGAATTTAACAATATCACACAAATCGAAAATGTTAAATTTGAAATTTTTAAATTTTCATTAATCCATAATTATATGTAAAAAGAAATGGAAATATTCATATATTCGGCAATAATTCATAAAAATAATGCTGAAAATAGGATTATTGCCGATCCCTGACTTCAATATATAATTTACGTATATTGAAAAATTAAGTGTGATAAAAACCTCGAAAAGCGAGCAATAAAGCGATGAAAGGAAATTTTAGAAAAACTTCAATCGGTTGACCTTTATCTGCTGGACTGTTTTCAATATAGAAAACTATATTCCTATATGTACATATATAGGATTTTCGTGTCGCAGTGTTTGCTAACAAAATCCGTTTATAAAACGGCTCGTCCTATTCTAATGATCGGGTAGGTTTAAAACTCGGCTAACGTCTATTTTCCATACCACTACGCTTCACAATTTCGTCCCATTAAGCAATTTTTAGTTTTAGTACCCGACGTATGAGCAATGTTATTTTTAACTTTGTAACATTACGTATACGTTTTACGTTTAAAACTTAAAAAAATGCTTTAATTCATGGAAAATAAATTTGTAATTATTGAAAAACAAGGGTTTGAAGTTCAAGGGAAAGACGGCGAGAGTAGAATAGACAGAGAGATCTGCATATTATTAGTAATTGACATTGACACAATCACTTCGTTGAAGTGGCTCTGGGATAGCGAAGGGGATGCGTGCTATACTTTTTATTCCACGGCCCGAGGTTCGATTCCCGGCACAGGTGAAACGGATTGTAATGTTCGAAGCCTAGCACACTGGTTTTTGTTTTAAATCGCATGTTAGAGACACACTGAATTAAAAGACATGTAAGACTACTCACCCAAGCACAAGAAAAACCGCTCGTGGCATTGAAAATGGCTGGATATTCGGCCTAAATAGCAGGCTCTCCAACATATATATGTACATTTTTTCTTCTACGGTAATATGAAGCTCGCCCAATGCGATAGTAATTTATAAAAACAAAAAACTTCCTCATATCAAGTACGATGGATTGAGGTTTTACTGTGAAAGCATTATGTTTTGCAAAAAAAACAAAGAAAATAAAAAAGAAAAGAAAAACGGGAAGAAAATGAAAACTAATTTCCACTCAACAAGAACTAAAAAAAAAAAAAAAAAAACAGAAAGTAAGTATGAATAGTTAATTTTTCTAGCCTACTTTAGTCATTGTTGGTCATCGTGAAAATTACTTCTCCTAAGCATTTCCTTTGCCGTCTCCGTCTTCTTCTAGTTACTGTTACTATTATTATTATTATTATAATTTTTTTTTTTTTTGTTCTACTATGTCAATTACTTAAAAAAGCAATTTCAGAAGACATTTTCAACATTATCGTGCTGCGAAATAATTAGTTCGCATCGTTTAGTTGGGTGTCTTTTGACGCGCGCTTGTTTATAGCAAAAATTTTTATGAATGCCAGAACAAATAGAGCAGCTACGGGGGCAAAAAAACTATGAAATTATGCAAAAACTCTGAATGGTTTAGAGGAGATACGACATAGGTACAGCAGACACATAAAAGAGAAATGGGTGACAAACGAGAAGAAGCAGAGGAAATATGAAAGGGAAATTCGAAAAAAAAACCAAAATAACACGGCACATTAATTGGCGGAAAGTGCGTGCCCAAAATAAGTTCAACATTATTTACGTAGAGGCCGCCACACCTCTTTTATTCTGGTGCAAAAGATTGTTCGATAATTTAAGGCATTCAACTTCTGTAAGTCAACATATTTTATGTATGTATGTATGCGTAGTTCCATTAAAAGCGCACGTGCATACATAAGTATATCTATTCATATTTATAAATACTTAACTTAACGTAACACGATTTCAATTCGTAAAGTAACTTTTCGAGCTTAAATACAATTAATTAACTCGTTAATTTGTATTGAAATACTTTCAAAAGTGAATTATTTCTCTTTCTCAATCTCAATATGAATGTGTTGATTCGAAGTAATTTTGGAGTATTGAGAGAGAGAGACAGAGCGAGAGAGAGAGAGAGAGAGAGAGAGAGAGAGAGAGAGAGAGAGAAAGAGATAGTGAGATAATTATTTTACCTTACTAATAATGTAATTCATTTCATCGCAGTGAGTAAAAAAGAAAACCAAAAATTTAATACAACCTTGCGTTCGGTATTGGTGAAGAACGGCAATAATTTGCTGAATAAACAATTCTTCTTCTTCTTCTATTTCGTAATTTCCCTGCAGGAAGCCTGTCGCCATATGACCCCATGTCTATATTGACGTCAAGAGGTAGAGTTCATCTTTATTGACCATGTCAACAACGTGTCTCATTATAAAGCGAGATTACTCCTTTTGTCTACATAAAAGTACCGACGTCAATAGTTCGTCAATAATTCGTCAATATTTCTTCGTTCAATTGTTGACATGCAATGCCCCCTCAATGATAAAATGTCAATAGACAAAGGCTTGGGGCTGGTATAACTGGTCAGTAGTGACGTTGACGCGGTCAGTAGAAAAAGAGTATAGATTCACTATTGACATTTCCTACAGGGTTGCTACTCGTCTACTTGAATGTCAGTTATGGAAAACTGCTATGATATCTAATGAAATTGATAATAATAAATATATAGGTATATATTTACATATATAAGATGAAGATTACGAGATAAATACATATATGCATATGTATGAACAGCGCTATCGGGACGAAAAATTGTACCACACTATGAAAAACTCCTTCTTGTTGTCATGGCCTACAGAGAGAGAGAGAGAGATGCCATGTAAGACATAAATAGATACAAGCTTTGGTCACATGTTTTGGAATAGAAAATCTTATGTGCCCAACACCGAATGGAGTGGAAAATTATAAAAGATTTATTTTAATAGATACAATTTGTTTGTTTTTTTTTTCCCAAAACTTTAAGGACTGTGCTCTTTTATTTCCTATAAATTAAATAATTCAACATCTGACTTCGCAAATCTGGGACTGCAGAGTCACGTAACTGAGTCGCCAAGAGTTTAGTTAAAAGATAGATGGCTCATAATTTATTTAAGAGTTTGTCGTAACTTAACAGATGGCTTGTTCAATACGCTAAGTGAATCGTGAATCTTCAGGATTAAGAGAATTTAAGAGTGATTATTGTGTTTGTTTCACGTAAAGTTAGTTTATACTGAACGCAATAGATTAGTTCCAGATAATAGTGCGCTATCTATGAATTCATTTTTGAATAGGGGAAGTTGATTCTAACAGGCTTAAAATTCTTCTGAGCTAAATCTTAAGTTAAGTTTATAGTCTGTCAACAGTATTTTGCATATTTTAAAGTGCGAGTACAGTCTGAATTTTATTGAAAATCTAAAAAATTTTGAATAAAATCATTTAACATAAGAAAATACTACGTTTTCCCCTCTTTTCTTTTTCGTATTTCAGCTCTTCAGGTGACGAAAGGTGATAGATACTTCACCAGCTCAACTGTGAGTCAAAATATCCGAAAATTTTTTTCTCTCCGTTTCTCAGATAATATAAGAGGTAAGTCAAATGTTATATTACATTAATTTGTTGCCATTCATTTCGTTACGAGCGAACAAAGCAAGTATTATGTAAAAACAATAAAAAAAAAAACAAATAAAAAATTGAAAAATTGAAAAATAAGTAAGAAATAAGGAATGAAAATGTATGCGAAATATAAAAAAATCAAAAGAAGAAAAATGAGAACGTAACGTCGTGCGTCAATCACAGTGTCAGTCACAAGATTCAAGTAAATGCAATTCGCGGAAAAGTCGCTTTTTTCTGATTTATTTATTTATTCAAGTATTTTTATTTATTTGGAATTTTAATAAAAGCAAAAAGCATTTATTACTACATAGCAGTCCTGCATTGCAGCATCATCAGCAGCAATGTCCACAAGTCTGAAGCGTACGAAAAGAAACTAAAAATGACCAAAAAATATTAATTTTTTTTTTCTTTTTGTTCTTATACGATATCTCCCTACTTTTTCTGAGAACTCAGTCCTCAGAACATGTCCTGCAATTAATATTTAAAATGTCCGTTGGATAAAAATTGAGTCACACAAAGTCAGTCGTCTGTGGCTTAAAGAAACAGCACAGCAGGACCGTGGGGGACTTAAAGAGTGTTTCCGAGAAATTTTCTCGGGATTTTATAAATATTTTTAAAACGGACGAATACTGCACAAGTTCAAAGGGTAAAGATATATTACGCATGTCAATATTATATTATTTTTTTTTTTTTTTTTACTTTGAAAGTGATGTAACTCAATTTTTCTATATCGAGATATTAAGTCATGCATGCCCGTTACGCAGCACCCGCCGACACCCAGAAAAACTGTGAAGTCTTTAGAATAAGTAGCTTAACACCAATCCAAAAACTAAACTAACCCACGGCCTTCAATTTTCCCTGAAAGCCGCTCTGAACCGAAAAATAGCAAAATGAAGTTACGCCACCTTCAAAGTAAACGGTCCATATATTGAATTATAATCCTTCGAATTTTGATATATTATTAGGGAGTCCTTTTTGAAATCTTATGGGTTGAAGTATTTTTTAGAATTTTTTCAAATGTTTTTTAAAAAGGGTTTACAGGACGCTCAGCGCGGGTTTTCCCCGAAAAGGTCCTGCTTTTCTGATTTTCTGATCGTGAAGACAGGTTCATAAGCAATGTTTTTCAATACTTTTAAGAAAAGTATCCAAGCTTTGTACATAAATTACAAAATAAACTGATTTTATAGGCCATTTAGGCGTTATTGATTGCTTTTTATTTTGAGACAATACTTTGGCGCCAAAAAAGGGGGACTCATAATTTCTTAATTCTATATGAAAATGGTTAAAAGTAATAATGCAGTTTCAAAGAAGGCAGAGTCCTCTTAAATTTTGTTATAAGAAATTACCATTTTACTTAATTGTCTAGTTCTAAAAGTCTTAAATAGGCTACAATTATCGATTCTCGAAACTTAACTATGTAAATTGAACTAAATTGTTTGCATAAATTCGCTACAATTTATAAATGCTTAAATCAGCTCTACTTATAAGCCTGCCACACGTAAATAGATCGAAATTGCTCAATTTCAAAAAATTTCAGATCAAATCTGACATTTGAAATTGAGGCAATTTAATTTTTGTTCTGAAATTGCTCAATTTCGATCTACATGTGGCAAGCATATTACATGATACCCAATCTACAATATATTAAATAGAATCAAAATGACGAGCATTTCAGAGGCATTGATTTTCGACCCATGGCCCAATGCAGTCTAATGGTTCCCGATAAAGTGGGTTTGAAACTATTTAGCGTGGTCATTTTATAAGAAAGGGAATTGAGAACTTGTTTTTACCTTGACTTAAGCCTTAGCTTGACTTAGTGATAAATGAATTAGCTTGTGATATTTCCATCAAAAATTTCAATTTTTTTGTATTGGAATATTCTCTGAAGAATTCAATTTGTGTTATAAGTATGTAATTTGAAATGAAATTCCAAAGAGAATATAATGTAATTGCCGAATTTTCTAGAAGAAACTTTTTAGCCTGTATTGTCACTACTAGTGACCAATGGAAGAATCTCGCTGTGAGACTAGCTGGGTCTTCCATCCCAAATAGGTCCATATATTCAACGACCTCAAAATCGATTCGATTCCTTTTTTCAGTTGATTGCACGAAAATTCGTTTCAACATCGATGAGTCTTCTGAACATAATTAAAAATGGAATCGTTATTTGAGATTTCATCGATATACAAAAATGAAAACCGAAACTGCACACTCCATATCAACTGTCCAAAAGCACCATTCGCTCTCTTCACATTGAAAGCGGAGTAAACAATTTATTAAGCTTCAATGTTTGTTGCACTTAAAGACTGCTACTTGAAAAACAAAAGGGTTTTTTATTCCCCTTCGGTTTGTTGATTGTCCACTTGACTTAACATGCGGTTGCAACATTTTCGTGCTTGCCTCAAAAGGAAACGGCAACAAAAAAAAAAAAAAATTAAAAACACATAAAATGCCAATTGTGGAAGCAACAAACAAGCAAAAACAGGAAAGAAAATTAAAAACAAAAAAGAAAAAACAAAGCAGATATATACATAATTGTGCAAAGTACATCCTCACGGGTGCAATGTAGACTCGAAAAATCTCATTTTTATTTTTCTCAATGGCATGACAATAAGTCACTTAAGATGAACGTATTTTTAAATTGTCTCTCGTGAAAGAAGCTGGTACACCAAATAAGCTTATTACAACCAAAATGCTTCACATCGTTGTGTACTATACTTAGTTTTGTTATTTTTCTTTTTAGCTGAGAAAGGCATTGTCTGAAATAATAAAATAAAATATAGAAATTCTCCAATTCTCAATTCTTTTTTATTTCATTTGTTTTCTCTTTTGTTTGCATTATCGTGGGTTCTTTTCCTTTTGTGGCAAAAGAGGAGATAAAAACCAAAACTGATATCCTAAGGAGACGATAGAATTTCTATTAGAAAAACAAAAACAAAAAAATCTGAACGAGCAATCGGGCAATGCCAAAAAAGACGATGAACAGAAGAAGCGATTTAAAAATTCATGCACAGCTATGACGAGGACTTCTGGCTTCCGTTGCGGAAAATTGCATCTTACTGAGTGCAGAACGTAAAAAAAAAAAAAAAACATTTTAAATGCTTTAGAAACAGCGTTAAATTTCATACGTTTTGGTTGATCTTTTTAAGGTTGAAACATGCTAAGAACTAAATTTGGCAAGAATTTTCGAAGCTTCTCTGTGCGATCGAAATACCAAAAATGTTCAAAGTCTAAAATTTAGATGGTAATGGAATCATTTTAGACCACTGATTGATTTTTCGACCAATCAAACCACAAAATATCTGTCCCTCTTTCCAACCAGTGCTAAGATTGCTATTTGAGATGATGACAACATAAAGTTTTATTTTTTGGCTTTCAAAAAATCAAATAAACCAATACATTGAAGTAAATTACAACTTTTCACATGATCACTTAATAATAATATGGAGCGTGAATCTGCCCAAAGGCTAGCACTGCGGCCCAGATGACCTATTGTGCCAAGATTCACTATTTTTATGAAAAGCCCCTCATAGCTCTCCTAATAAAGTCCAGAATCGCGTCTGGAGAAGAATTCCTAATTTGTCCTAGTGACAGAAATTCCGAATGGAATACATTTCTTCTGTGATGTACTAAGGCAGGACATTCGCAAAGAATGTGCAAAGTTGTTTCCTCGTCTTTCGAGGCATAATCTGCAATCCGAATTATCGGAAAGGCGAAGTTTGTGCATGTGATACTTATGCCCAAAATGGCCAGTAAGAAAACCCGTAAGCAATCTTATGCTATCTTTTGAAAGCTTAAGAATATTGGAGTAAGAGTAAGGTTTTATAAGCAATTTACTCTGCCTCAGTCCGGGAAAGTCGTCCTAGTTCACAAGACGAAGGAGATTTTCTTTCTCTCTGATTTTTTTCTTTAATAGCCGCCCAGTTGAACCCACAAAAAGGCTGAGGACCGATAAAAGAAGTGTTTGATGCCTTTCTTGCTAGACTGTCAGTTAGCTCATTACCATCAATCCCCGTGTGACCAGGGACCCAAAATAAATCAACTTGATTGCGTGTCGCTAGTTTCTGAAGTAGTCCAAAGCATTCGAGGACTTGCTTTGACTTAAAAGCCCAAGATGATAGGGCTTTCGCACACATGAACACTTATTTGGGACCATTCTTTTTACTAGGTCATAATCAAAATTAAAAAAAAAAAAAAAAAAAAAAAAACAATGAAATTTAATGCAGAATTATTCGGGGCCGCACAGCAAAAGTGAGTGTCACCCAAAAAAAAACTAACAAAACTACATTTTGAAGTAATTCATTGCGATTGTTGAATTCCAATTATCGGATTTTTAATTGTAACAAAATTTAAAATTCGTTGTATTAAATTTTTAGGAAAATTCCCCTTGACTGTTTTGTTATATGGAACACCAAATACATCAACACTTTACAAAGGTTCGCTTGAGATTTTTGTCATATTAAGCAATGGGTGAATTCAGCAGACTCAACAGTTGTGCAACTGTTTTGTCGAATTCGGCTTAAAGTTGCGCTATCAACTGAGCTTTCGCAGCATACCTATTGGCTGAGTGGACTACATTTTCGGAAATAAGTAGAGCCCGCATTAATAGCTTGATCCAAAAAGTATTAAAGTTGATCGTGGTCGTGATATTATCTTTTCTGACTCTATTCTTTCAGTATGTACTTCTCACCTTGAGTTGAAGACTGAGTCCAGCAATTGCTTATCTCAGCTGACAATAAACGTCAAAAAAAAAAAAATGAAAACCTAAAATGAGTTAGAAATAAATTACTATTTCCCTGTATTTCCTTTTCAATTTTCCTTTTAGGAAATGAAAAAAAATTATTGAACTTTGGAAGGGCGGAGAAACGATTGAGAAAAGCGCCCTTCTTGGGATTTGAATCCGACAAAAAACAAAAAAAAAAAAAAAAAAGGAACCAAAGAAAAGCCCTATAAATATGCTCTTTAATTTAGAACACAACTTTCTCAATTTGCGTGAGCTAAGAAGACCAATTACGTGAAATTTGTAGCCCAACTGCTTCATAAGATAGATGGATAAATAGATAGGCAGACCATGTTTCATGAAACATGCTTAAAAAAATTACAAAAATTCAAGTGAACGAACTTGAGATAGGTTAACAAGAAAAGCGCCTTATTAAGTTTTTCATTGCTGGAAAAAAGAAAACGAAAACATGCTACTTTACTTTGACTTAGCCGTTAGCATAAAACATAACTCACAGCCTGTTTTCATTTATTTTGTTTCGCCTGTTCTTATTTGTTCTTAAAAAAAAAAAAAAATTAAGGAACTATCTCTGGAATTAAAACATTCACCGATTAGCAGCAGCCAAGAAGTAGTCATCGCATGCTCTTTGTCCATAAATTGTCAACTGAACGCTTGAGGGCTCACAAAGAATAATTTACTTTACATTTATTTATTTTTGTATTTTCGTATTTTTGTATTTTCTTCGGTTCTCTACCTTGCCCATGCATAAATCGGGCAGAACGGAAAACAGTGAAAGCAATTGCAAGTCAACACTAGCCTTAAGATGAACACTTCCAGTTCACGTCAAGTAGCATGCGCTAACAAGGTTTACGACTATCAAGAAAACTTGCGCCTAAGCATAGCGACGATAGAACGTGGCAGAAGAGTAAGTATACATTCCACAAGCATTCGGCGGGGCTTGCGAAAAAATATATGTACTTATAGGTAACTACTACTTATATAGAGAAATAAAAGACCAAGAACACGGAAACGGATAGGCAAAAGCAGCGTAAAAAGTAAGAAGTATTAACCATTTTATTGGTTTGGCAACGAGCAGCCAAAGAATATTATTCGATTGCTTAAAGTGTCTGCTGGCCGCTTGGTGGGATGATACTTGCGAAGCGATTTTTATGTCTTGTAGGTATGCAGCGAGCGGTGCTGTGCTGTTGTAACTAGCCGTTAGTTAGGTTGTGCTACTTAGCGGCGGTGGCAGCGTTCGGTGCTGTCGGTGTATGGTGTACGTTGTTTAAGCATTTACCAGAAAACATACATACATACATAATACTCTTTGCTTCCGGATTTTCTTATGAGCTTACGAATGTTCTTTGTTGTTTATGTAAAGCGCAACATGAAAAGCTTAGTGAGTGCTTACACGACAGGCCCCCCGGTTATGACCGGCCATTGCGATTTAACAGCAGTAAAGGAAAACGCAAACGCAAACGTAAACGAAAACGAAAACGTGTGAAAATCGTTGCAAAGCAACGAATTATACCGTGAAATTGTAATGCCGGACGGCTGATGTGAGACCTAAGTAGCAAAGTAGCACTTGAAATTGAAATACAAAGTTAACCGAGCTTGCAAATTTAATTTATAAATTGAAAAGGGAAACGCTGTGGAAAATAAAAAGGACATGAATAACGTTGAGTTTGCGAATTGCGTAAAATGTTTGCAGTAATTTAACAAGACATTTCCGCTCCCACCCTCATTTACATATATGCATACATATGTATATAACTTTCAATTCTTTAATAGAAATTTACTCGTTTCGTCATGGATTTAGATAAATAAACTGCTTGATTGTATGGTATATCGTTTCTTTCTATCGGAAAAGTCATGTGTAGTTCATTTTCTAAAACTTTTAAAGCTCTTTTGGAAAAGTACTGTTTGTCTTATAGACGATTCTATGAATTAATGACTGACTGTCTAACAGTCAATATTCAATCAGCATCAAGAATCAAGGATATCTGGCTTAGGAACTATTACTTACTACTACTCAACAGCAGTCAAACAATATACATATGTATATCGAGCATATCTTAAGTTCTTGCGTAGCCGAAATAGTCTCTTGGGAAATATAAAAGTTGAAGCAGAAATAGAAACAGAAAAAGAAATCGAAGTGCAAATGGAAATGCATATCAAAAGGGAAAAAGGCAACATTTCAATTCGAATTTATTCAAGCAGCCATAAGAGAAAGTATAAAGTAAAAAAGTCAAAGAAGTTCATGCTTCTCGTTTTAAAAATGTGAAAATTTCCCAAAAAGAAAAATATTCTTATGGACATTGTCATAAAAGATAAGCAATTCAATTTTATTTGCCATTAGAAATATTTTTTGAGCAAAAAAGGAAACATGCCAAAGTAAAAAACGGTACAGTGCAAGCAACCACATTTTGTTTTCTCTTTTTCTTTTGATTTCATTTTTATTACATATATTTCTTTTTTTATATTTTCTGTTGTTTTTATTTATTAATTTTTTTTTTTTTTTTTTAAAGGAAATCAATTTGATTCAATGTATATATTACGATGCAGAAACGAAACTTAAATCGAGCTAAAAATGAAATACATACATATGTATGTACAAATAGCTTTATTTCCCAGCAAACATATTCGGATCTCTCAGAAATATGAGTCTGAAATATATGAGAAATAAAAGAGCACAAGAAACATGGCTCCGAAATGATTCCGAGATATGTTGAAAATATTTATGAGGCTGAGAAACATGACTCCGAAAACAGTCCGATTTATGTTGTTAGTACGATCCTAGCGAACATATTCGGAGTGCTCAGATATATGAGTCTGAAATATTGGAGATATAAAAGACCACGGAAACATGGCTCCGAAATAAGTCCGAAATATGTAGAGTTTGATTCTGAGAAAATTTATTCCGAAATATGTTGAAAATATGAGGCTGAGAAACATGACTCCGAAAACAGTCCGATTTATGTTTAGTACGATCCTAGCGGACATATTCGGAGTGCTCAGATATAAGAGTCTGAAATATTGGTAAAATAAAAGACCACAAGAAACATGGCTCCGAAATGAGTCCGAAATATATAAAGTCTATGATTCTGAGAAATTTTATTCCGAAATTTGTCCGAAATATGTTGCAAATATGAGGCTCAGAAAAATGACTCCGAAAACAGTCTGAGTTATGTACATATAAAGTACGATCTAAGCAAACATATTCGGAGTGCTCAGATATATAGGTCTGAAATATAGCAGACATAAGAAAAACCACAGGAAACATGACTCCGAAATGAGTCCGAAATATGTAGAGCTTATGATTCTGAGAAATTTTATTCCGAAATGTCTCCGAAATATGTTGCAAATATGAGGCTTAGAAACATGACTCCGAAAGTAGTCCCAGTTATGTTGTAAGTACAATCCTAGCGAACATATTCAGAGTGCTCAGATTTATGAGTCCAGAAAGTGTCAGAAATATGCAGAAAAAGGAAAAAAAAAATTCAATTTGACACAATTTTCACACCCCGAATAAGGACTCACAAAATACCTGATTTAGGACTCCAAATGTTTTCTGAGTTTGTCATTTTGTCATCCTTATTCGTTTTTGTTTTCATATTCAAATCAATTTCGATTGAATGAACATCAAAAATTGTCAAAGTTGAAATCATAAAAAAAAAAAAAATGTGAAAAAACCTTCACATTTGAAATTTCATCATTTGTTATTTTGCTATTAATAAATACTTAATAAATATTAATTTCACATACAGATATTGGAAGTAATTTTTTTTTTAATTTTCATTTTAAAATTTTCCATGGATCGGTGGACAGTTATTTGACATTTAAGTGTTTGAGCTCAAGTTACACGAATTGAATTCGTAGCACACAAGAAAAATTAAATTCATTTTCCAGATTTTCGTGGTTCCTTGTCACTGTTTTTGGTTTTCATTTTTTTTTTTTTGTTCTAGGAATTTTGTGTGTTGACAGGATTTTTTCAAATTTTTGCAGACTTGCATTAGAAAAATATAAAAAAAATTTATCAGAGACATAAACAGTGCTTACATTCTAATGGCTAATGAATGGAAATATTCTTCCTTCAAGTCTTACCCAAGGCCCCACACCCTCACCATCCCAAAAAATCTCGTTCATAAAAAAAAAAACTTTTTTTACCCTGCAATAAATTTGTCCCGCCACCGAAAATATGTACAAGCAAAATTCCTTAAATTTTTTTTTTCTCCTTAAACCCTTAAGCCTCTAACAATGTATCCCTTACATAAACCATTCGTTGGGAGACGGGTTGGAAGGGTAGTAAGGGCGAAAAAGCAGAAATATTTGGAAGCTGAACGTGCCTGACCCAATGTAATAGTTACCATCATCTTTCTTTTTGCTGACATTAAATTAGAAAACTCGTTCACACACACACACACACACACACACACACACGCACACGAATACGGACACACTCGAATCCCAGTAGCGAAAGTGAATACTTCAAGAGTAACCTTCGAATAATCCAAAAAGGAGTACAAGTACTGCCTTCTAATTTGCTTTTGCATGTGAAGACCTGTTTTTTTTTTTTTTTTTTTTTTTTTTTTTGAATACTATGGTGGCTCTGGAAGACCAACTCTTGTTCCACATTTAAATGTTATTTTTCTTCTTCTCTTCCTCTTTTTGCCTCTCATCATTCAAAGTAAGCAAAGCAGCAAGCGTTCATTAATGAACGAAATTGTCCACCTTGGGAGTAAACCGTAGTATACTCGCCTTTCATATGTGAATCTGTTTTATGTTATTGTGAGTACTCTGGTAAGGAGTATTTCTAGCATAGTCGCTTTTAGGTTAATAACTCGCATTTACGCTGCTGGGAATGCTTTCGATTTCCCCTGCCGGCACCCGTATTCATACCCATATAATTTCTCGCATGCTTGCAAACATTTGCACACAAACGTATACGGCTGTTAGGTTAAATTTCAATTTACGCTTGCATATGGCGTCTGCTTCGAGGCACGTGTTGGTTTTTTTACGAGCCACAGCAACATCAGAATCCAAGAGATTTTAGCCGGACTTCTCTTGACGGTCCAAACATATTAAATGTTCCTAGCTCTTAGATATTATTGGCTGACAATAAATAATTAGTACACACACACACACACACACACACACACAACACACACACACACACACACACACGCATACAAATTTTTGTTACCTTTTTTCTAGAGTGACGTTCACGAGTCGATTATTGGGTCTGACGGGCTCTTTTTACTTATTCTTAAGAATCTAATTTTCAACCTTTTTTTTATGACGCATTCAAGCGTAATAGAAACTATCCGGGTATGCGTGTCGTATGAGTAATTTCTGCTGAGTTGTTAATTGCGTTACGCGTGCGACATGCTGGCCTTTGGAATTTTCTCTTCACATATTTAATAGTATTTAACGATGTGACCGTAAGATGAAACGAAAATAAAATATCATTGTGCGACAGACAGATAAAGGAGGGTATAAAGAAGCGTGGAGAGGACAACATTGTGTTTGTTAAAAAAAAAAAAAAAGAATGACAAAATTGAGAGAACAAATAAAGATATTTAGACAATTCACAAGGTCTTCAAAAATATCTTTGAAACTTATGCCCTGCTGAAATGAGTATTTTTAGGCTCGGAGTGTTCGACCCAGTTAAATTCTTTGTGTAGGTTTAAACTTTCAAAAGAAAATCTTCAGGAGAGTTCAAAACAGGTTCAAATATTTTATATGAACATTTTTGAAAGATTCAAATATAGCAAAGGTATTTGATTGAGTTAAACTGGCATGTTTTTCCAGCCCTAATTATAAGTTAAAGAAGTTGTGTATAATCAACTATTTACATAGAAATAACGGGACCTACAGATTAATGCTAGTCAGAAATGAATATCATTTAAAAATTTTTAAAAATTTTCTCACAGCCAATATTTCAAATCTGTCAATGATGTACCTTATTGGAAAAATATGTATGGAGAAAAAATCGGGAGTAATCAATATTTTCACAACAATTGTTTGTTCAAATTGCGGAAGAAATTTCCGTTGCTTACAAATTTCGAATAGAAATTAACTGAATTTGGCATAAATTTGAATTTTAAGTTGCTTCTGAGCAACTTCCTTTGAGAAAAAAAAAAGAGATAATCATATTGATGCATATAAATAACAGGGATGTACCCGAGATGTATGCAAAATTTTTTATAGTTTTGTAATTTTTAAGGATGTTCCACCCGGGTGATCGTAATGAAACCCAACATATAAATATATATGTAACTCCGTGACAGATACTATATATTATTTTTGCCATAAAATTCTACTTTCGTACATTTTGGTATTATAGTATGACTTCTGGAACAAAAAGAAAACTGTCATGAAAATATTTACATATATCCTTCCACAGGTGCATGTACATGGACTTTGGCCAAACCGGCCGAAAAATCTTGTATATTTGAGCTCTTGAGTCTTCGATCTATCTTTATTCATGTCTGAGGTATGTTTCCCCATAAAATACACTTAATTCAAGGATATTCAATATAGAGAGCCAAAATTTGGTGCAAATCAAATGTAATGCATTGCCGTAACGAAAAGACTTTTCTCGAAATCGGCTTCACTATGCTATACAGTGGCTATAGCCTTTATTAAGCTTTCGTTCGTCTTTTAGATTGATGAACAAATGATTGACTTAATATTGTAGCTGCAACTCTTCGAATAATCTTAAGATCTAATACTACTCAGGAGTAAACAAAAATATTTCGAGTAGTTTTTTCTTAGCCGAAACAGTCATTTTTGAAAGTAAAAGTTATCAAAGCAAAAGTAGAATACTTATATCCTTTCATATTCCTTTGACCAAATTTTATACAACAATTTGCCAAGTAAGATTATGTTGTAAAATGTAGACGATCATGTGTTACTGTAAGCAGGAAAATGGCTCTTTGTTCTGCATTCAATATTGCTGTACAGAAAACCATTTTGACCAGTCAAAAAACCATTCGAAAATTACTAAAAGATTTTAGCTTATCTACGTTGATTTCAACATTGCAAGGAAATTTTTTATTTCATTTTAATAGATGATTGATGATTATTTCATTGGTTGTGTTGTATATTCAAAGTGTTAGACGAGGGATAGTAGTTTAAAGATGTCTTTTAGTTAGTTAAGGATTATAATTTATAGAAGAATTTAAAGATTTTGATTTTCAGATATCATAAAATTAATTTAGAAATATAAGTGGCAACGCTTTCGTTTCCCTTGCGGCATTTGTAACAAACGCGCACAATTCTGTAGGAAGATTGGGGTAAATTGGACCCCTAGCAAGTACTTCTCGAGTATAGTAAAAAGAACTAGTACACGAGTACAGCCACGGACAGAAGAACCAAACTAGTGGCATGGTCAACGAGGCGTCTACAGTTCAATTTTTCTCACACATTAATCGAATATGTTTGCTGCGCGTGAGTCAGATATGTCCGTTGCGTATTGAGAGCGTATTCGATTGGCAATCAGAAGGGCTCGATTTCGATTCCTGTCGCAGGCGAAAAAATTTCAAAAATTCATATCATTTTTTTTTTTGGTTTTAATTCTTCTTAGCAATTCAATTTTATATACTAACTAGTAATTACACATAAGCCAAAATCGGCGTTTGCTTGGCCGGGGAATTGAAACTGGGTCCCTTGGATCGTTAGGCTTACGAGCTTCGCTGTGAGCTACAACAGCTCGGGCCGGTCCCCCATCTATTAACGTATTAAGTATATCAAATGTAATGAATTGGCCCCGTTTTCTCTACTTCTGCACTAGTTCAAACGTGACTGCCCATTTTCGAATGGCACTTTAGAATAAAAGTTGACAGTTCAATGCATTGGCGGGGAAATTACGAGCGAGAAGAATACTGTTGAAAACGCATTTATGTATTTAAATTCTCTTTCGTATTTAAATATGTTATCTTCAATTGGGCCTAAGAGAAAATTGGTCTTAACTCTTACAAAAAATGTTCTTCATTTCATTTGATATACCTGATTTTATTTATATTGAAAATTACACAAACTGACATGTGTCGGACGACGCGTTAAAGCGTTTAAAGTGGCGTTCAAAGGTGAAACGGATGATGACCCTCGAAAGCCAAAAGGCCATTTTATATTCTTTAATATGTAAAGCCTTAAAGGCTCGCTTGCTGGCAGTCATATGGCATACTTTACCGTTGATTTTCCGCAACAACGTGAAGTTGAAAAATAAAAGAACATAAGAGTCGAAAACAACACATAATAAAAAGGAAAAAGAACAAAAGAAAAAATCCCAAAAAAATTTAATGCAGAGGATTTCATTTTTTGCAACTGCCGCAAACGCGGATAATGTATGTATATTTTATAAGACATATAGGTAAGCGGCTTTTCGTTTTAAAAATTATTGAAACAGAAAACAAATTTTTAAGGAAAGCACGATAATCGAAGGCGATGGAGCAAAGGACTGTTTTCTCTGAGTAGAATTCAATTTCTATGTTTCATTGAATTTAAAGAAAATTAAAATTAATTTAAGCTGGAATATATTTTCAGTCCTCATTTATGGATTAACTATTTATATTTGAATTTGTGCCCTGCGAACGTTACGTGCGGTAATTAAAATCTCAGTGCACAGAGCTCCAACTTTCACTCAAGTGAGGGACGGCAGTACACAGTATGCAGTGCGCGGCACACAGTACAGAGCAGTACAGTACAGTTTGAGGGCCGTTGAAAGCAGTGAAAATGGCTGAAATTCTTAGAAAATATCGAGGCACTTGAAATTATTTAACGAACTGGAAAAAGATATACGCAAAATTAAACAATTAAGAGTCTAACTCGGGCATTAAGCTTTCATTTGGCTATGGAATCAGCTTACAAGTATTTCTTAATTTTTTTTAGTGGATTAGTTTGTTTGTTTGTTTCGTTGCTTGGGCTTGTGCTTGTGCTTGTTCATCTTTAGTCAAAGGCGACGACGTCGTTTCAAATGAAATTGAGTTGAGAATTTCCCTTCGACTGCATGACTAAAAGCAAAGCAAATGAAATCAAATCAAATAAAATCAAAATTAACTAAAGCAATGTCAAGTTATGTGAAGTAGAGTAAAGTAAAGCAAAGCGATTTTGAAAAAGGTCACTCTTGACGTTGAGTGCCCATATTATTTGAAATTAGTCAACGGATATTCGGATAAGTATTTTTAAAGTATTTTCGTAATTGGAGCAAATTAAATTGATTAAGCATGTGGGCAAAAGCTATAATCCATCAAATAGCCACGTGCTATTTATTTCGGTATTTTTCTAACTGGGTCCCATTGGGTTTGGATTTGTTGGATTTGTAATTCTAGTATATAATATACACCCACTCAGAAATTTTTAATATAACTATTTTTTTTTAGTTTTTTTTTTGTTTTTTGTTGCTGTTGTTGGTGTTGTTTAATGAAAGTAAAACCTTGCCCCAATAGAAGGAGGTTTCGGTCGTGGATATCAAAAAGGGAGTTGCCGATAAGTAAACAGACTTAAAAGCTTTTGGATGGGTATGTTAAAGTATTGGATTCAAAAATCCTTTTTACTAATGAACGAAATAACTATCTGTAAGAGCATAAATGTTGCAAGCAAGGGAAGTTTTTTGTTTGGTTCTTTTTATTTTTATAAGAAATTGAATTGAAGCTATTAGAAGAATAGTTATTTCTCGTAGGGAATGAAAATATTTACATGGAAAAATTTTTTTTTTTTATGATTCAGCGAGACCTTTTTTTTTTTTGTTTTTGTTCTTTATAAAAAATTCCAAGAAGTGAATGCATTTATTTCGTCTAAAAAATGGTCAAACTGAAGAATAGTTATTAGTAAGGCATTCACGATATAAAAATTATTATATGAGCGCGCGCGCTTAAATGAATTTGTGAAAAACGTCCAACATGCCGTATGAGTGATATCTTTTCTACCACACTTCGGACATTTGTACAGCATACGCACGTCTACCGCAGCACATCAGTAATGAGAGCGTCGCTATGGGCTTACGTTCTTATACCCAGCGTAAGCGGGGTATATTAGTTTTGTGCGAATCTTGTAACAGGGAGAAGTAAGCTCCGGAGATATAGACATATATATATAGAAATGATCAGGATCAAAAACTGAATCGATTTAGACATGTCCGTCTGTCCGTCCGTCCGTCTGTTCGTCTGTCTGTCTGTCCGTCTGTCCGTCCCTCCGTGGTCGGATCTCCTCCGAAACGGCTGGACCAATCAAGTCGAAATTTGGCACACAGGTATATCAGGATCCGAGTATGATCCTAAGTAAAAATGGGAGACATCCGCCCACTGCCACGCCCACAAATGAATATAATGTGTTTTCAGTAAAATGCTTGTAACTTGCAAACCACTCAACACATTTCATTGATATTTGTTGTACTGGTAAATTACGAAAAGGGACATATCCTAGAAGAAAATGGACGCCGCCCTACTCGAACCACGCCCACAAATAAGCCCACAAATAAGGGCTTATCGTAACTTGTGAAGTAAAAGGCGTAGAAGGTTCAAATTCGCAACATAGGTTGACCAAGGCGAATGAAAGGTGTAGTAACAAAAATTTATGTAGCCCGCCCACTGCCACGCCCACAAATGGAGAATTTTCGTAACTTCCGAAGTAAAAGGCGTAGAAGCTTCAAATTCGCAACATAGGTTGACCAAGGTGAATGAAAGATGTAGGAAAATAGCTTATGTGGCCCGCCCACTGCCACGCTCACAAATGGAGATTTTTCGTAAGATAGAGCGCAAATAATGTCGGAACGCTGGGTATTTCAAAGTCGGGCTTGACCGACGACCTTAGCTTTCTTACTTGTTTGTTAATATGTATCTCAAAAAGCTATCTTTTAAATTTTGATAGAAAAATTTCAGTGAAAGGTAATACCCAGAGGTATTTTTGAAAAATAGCTAGAAAGTGACGCAAAAACGGGAATGCACTGAAAAAAATTATTTAATTTTTATTTCCTTATTTTGAAAGTTTTTTCTCAGTGTAAAGATAAAATAATTTTTTTTTTTTGCATTCCCTGTTTTATAAGCTATCAGTAGGTATGTATTTTTTTTTTATTTTTCTATCTCTAATTGTTTCAGATACATATAAGTTTTTGAAAAAGGGCTCAATAAAAAGAGACTTTCAAGGATATTTCAAGGACACTGGTTAATAGAAACCTAAAAATCGGTTTCTACAGTGCTGAGGCGGCAATACCCTTTATTTGAATAAATTTTAATCCATTTTGTTAACCACAAAATTTAAATTTAAAACGAGAAGAAAATTGTCCCCGTTTTCAATTCCGTTGCTGCAAGTTAAGCCCACGTGTGCGTATGAAAGTGTGTGCGTATGCGTATGTGTATTTCCGGACCTCATAGGGTAAATATTGAAGCGTGCTAAACACCACTGAGTGGCCGGAAAAGCTCCTGTTTGCATAAGATGTGGCAAGGTAAATATGCCGAAATTATATTTCTTTACACAACGGCTTTTTTTTTTTAGATTATATTGCGAACATGGGATATTTTATATTTATTTTTTTTATATTTTTTTTATTTATTTTTTTCTTTTTTGGGAACGCTGCTCATTTCGGTTATATACGGATGCACATACACACAAGTGCACAGTTACTCATACGTACAAATTTACATGCCAAAAATGCTGGTTGTTAAAAAAAAAAAATGTGCCTGCTTTTGTGTATGAATGTAGGTATAAACGTAAACATGTATGTATGTGCGAGTGCTTGGAGGTTTGTAAATGGCATGGAGTTTAAAGTAATATGCACTTTATTTTGAAAAATTCCACATTCACAGGGTGGTTGCGAGCAAAGGAAATCTTCGTAAATCAAAATCAAGGAATAAAAGTGGATAAGTGAGCTCGGCTGGCTGGCTTAGCATTCATTCCCTCTCATGTTCTGGTGACAACTTCCGAGTTCATGCATGGGGCTTTGCTTTATATGTTCTCATTTTTTTCCTTAAACCAAAAGGATGTCAAGACGTCATATTGACTCGTTAGCATAAACGAAAGAAGAAAAAAAAAAATAAAATTTTATTTTGCTAATTTCATGGCGAAAAATCAAGCTTAGGAACACATTTTTTTGATTTATATTCATATATTTAGATATGTATATAAAGTGACAGACAGACAGAAGGAAGAAAGAGAGAGAGAGAGAGAGAGAGAACTTCATCAATTTTCTTTTTTACTGTTTTTTTTTAAATAATTTTTTTTCCGGATGTGAAAGCCCAATATTAATTAGTTCCTGGCATTAAATTTAATGGCTCACTTCATACCAGCGGTTGAAGCCGAGTATTCTTGGTTTGCCTTAGCCGGTCTTTGCAGTGATTGTTCCAATGAATAATTAAGGCCGAAAGTCAAGTAATATTCTCGAATTTGCCTTTGAATGTTACTTCCATTTCACAAAATTAAACAATGAACTCGAGACTCCGCTTAGCCGCTTTGAGGTCTCAAAAGTGATTTAACGCAAGGGATTCAAATAGTTATTTGCATATTTCTCGGCGCTGAGCGCAATGTTCTGTGTTCTGTGTGGATTCTTGTGTGATTTAAAAGAATCAATTTAATTCAGTCCGAATGAAACGCAAATCAATGCGATTTAAAACAAATGGTTGAAAATTTTGGAAATTCCATTGTGAAAAAACCGGGATATAAATAGAAAGCAATTTTCTTCACTTACTAACGAGCATTTGCAGTGACACCGCCACCGCCAGAGACACCGAAACTGACACCGACACTGCCTCGTGTCTTGCTCTCTGTGTGTGTGTGTGTGTTTGAATTTCTGAAATCGAATTTTCACTGTCGCATAGACTACCCTGTAGGAAATCGAACTTGTGCAAAAAGGACTGTTCGACTGCTCCCCAAATCAACAGTATTCTACTCGCTCGTAACTTCCCCGCCAATGCATTGAACTGTCAACTTTTATTCTGAGGTGCCATTCGAAAATGGGTAGTCGCATTTGAACTAGTGCAGAAGTAGAGAAAACGGGGCCAATTCACTACATTTGATATACTTAATACGTTAATAGATGGGGGACCGGTCCGAGCTGTTGTGGCTCACAGCGTAGCTCGTACTCCTCATGATCCAAGGGACCCAGTTTCAATTCCCCGGCCAAGCAAACGCCGATTTTGGCTTTTGTGTAATTACTAGTTAGTATATAAAAATGAATTCCTAAGAAGAATTAAAACCAAAGCAAATGATATGAATTTTTGAAATTTTTTCGCCTGCGACAGGAATCGAACTCGAGCCCTTCTGATTGCCAATCGAGTACGCTCTCAATACGCCACGGACATATCTGACTCACGCGCAGCAAACATATTGAACTAATGTGTTAATGTGTGAGAAAAATTGAACTGTAGACGCCTCGTTGACCATGCCACTAGTTTGCTTCTCCCGTCCGTTTCTCTAATCGTGTACTAAGTAGTTCTTTTTCCTATACTCGAGAACTACTCGCTAGGAGCTCAATCTACCCCCACTTTTCATACAGAGTAGCGTTTACGTGCACGTGTGTGTGTGCGCTTGTGTGCGTTTGCGTAATTGTTATTATTATATATTTATTTAAGCAATAATATAGTATTGCATAAATTGAATGGGAGCACTAGCTGCTGGTTTTTCGGCTTTGCGTAATTACTATTGGTCTTGACAGGTGAATTATACGCGCGAACGCAAGACAAATTGTACGTACGTATGTACATATATGTAAATTAAATGTCTTCATAATAAACGAACTTCAACTGTCAACAACATATAGGAATGTGCTTTCCATCATCGTGTACAGTTAAGTTTATGTCAAGGGACATTTGAATGAACAGAAGTAAAAAAATAAAAAAAAAAACCGAAAAGCTTTCGCCTTCACAACTTCATGAGTCTATTATGCCGCAACGATCACACTGTCTGTGTCTCTCGCTTTCTCTCTGTTACACTTCCGGTCTCCTTAACTGTATACAATTTCCATTATGGTTATGTTATCCAGTTCTTTCCACGAAGCGCGTATATAAATCATATCAACAAAAACTGCATGAATTCCACTTCACATATGCATACCCATTTCTTGCATGAAAAGAAAGAGTGTTACATAGTCAGGCGAGCCTGACAAGACAATACTTGACGCATATTGATCATACACATACACGTCAATATTTATTTTTAATGTTTTTTAAATGAAGTTATTTTTTATAAAAAGCGGATCAAGGACCACGCCCAATAGAATAAAATTCTGTTTTTATTTAATGCCCTTAAGCCGACTTTCGTTTGATATCGTTTTGAATTGTGAGTATTAATAAATATACACTCAATACAAAAATAAACATTCTTATTTCTTAACCGCGACCATTTCTCCAATCTGTATTTTAAAAGGTATATTTATAAGAATATACAATAAATTTTAGGTCTTCAAAAGTAGCTAGTTCCAAAAATGCATGTCAAAATAAATACTGAAAAACTGAAGGTTCTCACTAATTTTTTCCCATCAAAGTCATTACTTTTCATGTCTCCCTGGATATTCATACAGTGGGGTCTCGTTATAAGTCGATTCGCTATACGTCGATTTTTTAGGAACGAGAAACGACTTATAACGAGACCCCACTGCACTAAATTTTGTCCAGATATCAACAGCTCAACAGCTTTGGTAAGAAAATCATATACGGACAGACAAAACGACGAAACGGGGTGGACAGAAAGAAACACGAAGAGGGGCTGATGATTTCCCTTACAATTTTTAATGGTATTTTTCTGGACTGGTTCTGGACGTTACGCACACATATGCAAAGACGTTATATTCTCACGGTACGAAGTATATATTGTTTTTTTATATATGTTACATGCAAAATACAGTCAGAGACACAAAAATAACGAAAGAAAATTAAATAAAAACGTTTGCAATTGGCAGCTGTGTTTCACATTTCAAAAAAACAATAAACTGACTGCAATCTGTAACTCTTACTGGGATGTTCCACACTGGTACACGCATAAGTCCGTCCTTTAGTGCGAGATACAAATATGTGTGCACACGTTGTCATAAGCACGTGTCAGCTTTACCCATGTGCATACACATGTGTATGCACATTCTACATTTTTCTACGGTAAATTCCTGCAATTGTATGAAAAAGTCGAAGTTGTTGTTCGAGTTGCAGTTTGACAGAAAAAAGGAAAAATCTCTGCGAACGATATAGTTCATTTCCATTTGGAAAAATCAGTAGAAAACATTTTTTTTTTTTTTCGTGAACAAATTTGCCAAATTTATCGCTTACCACATGGAATATATTCGGCCGTTCACAATGTCCTCTTAAATCCCTTTTTAAGTTTATTCCCACCATAAATTATAAAAAGGTCCTAACTGATTTGAAATTTAGTTTTTTGATGAAAAAAAAATAATGGCGGAAAAAATGAAAGTAAATGGTGAAGTTTTTCCAACTAGTTTAGAGGGAGACATTTTTTATTTTAAATTTTCCACTACACTGCAAATTGTCTGATTTTCATATTTCATATTTCAATTCAGCGAAAAATTCTACATACAAATAATGTATCTAATGTCGAGGATAATTTTTTTTATGTTCGGTAGTCCTATTAAATGCATACATTTTCGATTACAGCACTCTAAAATGTTCACGTTTTTCCATTTTTTTTTTAAATTTAAATTTCAAAATAATTTTCTATGTATATATATATTTTCTCAAAATCAAAGAAAACGGTATAGCACTACAATAAGCACAGTGATTTTGCCCCAGAAACCGATTTTAACTATTTCTGTGTAGGTCAATGCAAAACGTTTAACGTGCGCAGAGTTTTGGAAGTCTATCTCCCATAGTCCTTGAATATCCTTGAAAAATGGGACTTTTTAGAGCAAAATTTTGAAAAAAATCATATCTAAGACAATAATTGAGATAGAATGTTCATTCTAAGACTAAAATATACAAAATCGCTCAGAAAATTTAAAAAAAAAATGTTTTTCAGGCAATTGTTTTTTTTCGACCATTTTTTTGTTGTTCCAGAAATGGTACAACATACGCGAAACGCACGAAAATAGAGTTTAATGCCAAGATGAAGCATGTTATGTTTCAGCACGCTCAGGCGGGTGCAACATCGTCAGAAATTGGAAATTTAAAAAAAATGTTGCATACTTCTCGGGTATACATGTGAATGATTTGCATCATTGAGGCCTTCCACACTAGGCAATTTTAGTTGCGCAACTCGCGAGTTTGTAGGAGAGACGAGGTACGGGGAAGGTAAGGGGAAAATTGCTGTCGCGAGTTGCTCGTACAGGCAATTTTGTGCGATACGCTTTGTGCATCTCTTTCTTACGTTCAAACGTGAAGATGCCATCTCTTTCTTACTTTCAAACGTGAAAGTGGCGTTGGGATTGTGATCGAGGAACTCAGTTGCTGGCCCAATGTAGACACGAAAGCAACTCCAAAAGAGAATTCGATATGAGATGCGCAACTAAAATTGCCTAGTGTAGAAGGCCTCAATATGATTGTGCAATTTTTAATCATTTGTGCAAAAAAAAAAAAAAAATAATAATAATAATAACAAAAAATTGCCCAATTCTGCAGAAAAATCTATCCACAGTTCAAATTTTCCCTAATTCCGGTGAAAAGTGTGAATAATTGACAACCATCTCTGAGGGATTGAGTCGGTAATCGACAGATTTTCACGGCTGCCTCTTTTTGGCTTGAAACTTATCGCAAAAGCCTTCAGAGCAAACCGCAACGCCGAATAGACACGATCGTGCCGCATAAATAGCTGTTATACTTGTACTTATTTAATCACATTAAACGACACTGTTCAGTTGCCTGGTTTATTTATAGGCCTAATTGAACACAGATATAACTCTGCTTTAGGTGATAGAAAAGGCAAAAGTCACATCTCTTTTTATCATGTTTCAAGCGACCTCATTTAATTAGGGAATATTGGGAACCCAGAAATAATTTTAGAAGCGATCATTCTTATGAGTCCGAAATGAGATCGAAATATGTATGTAGAACTGATTTTGCTCAGAGAGATCTCATTCGCGAGTTCTAGATTTATTATGTTAACGTTCGAGAAAATCTAGCTATAGACGCCTCGTATGTATGTATGATAAATATTCATATAATACAAAAAAATATACGCATTTTAGTAGAAAAAGTCGAAAATATTGAATGAGAATTGATGAGGTATTTATTTGATATTTTAGAGTTGATTACATCAGGGAGAATTACATCCAAATTGTAATGCACTTTCATTACTTGGTAGTCGATTCAGGATTCGATGTCTTTGGCATGCATTGACCATTGCGCTGCTGGGAAAGTTTGCAAAAAAAAAAATATAAATATATAAGAGTTATGAGAAATGAAATAAAATTATCTGTTCTCACTTGCCAATATGGTCACGTTATTTGTCCACAATTGATTGTGCATATATTTTTGCAATTGGTGGTGCTAAAATACGGATTTACAGGGCAAAAGCGAATTTTCTGTTTGCTCAGACCTCACATTACACAATATGAAACATATTGGCACAGTATTTAAGGCTTTGTTCTACATGATTTATCTCTTTTTCATATGCCAATAAATTCAGGCCCCTGCTCGCTTGCTACGTGCTGCTTACTTGTATACATACATTAATAACAGAAATATTTTATATGCGATGTTCGCTATGGAGTGGGCATTAAAAACAATGAATGAAGGAAAAATTTAAATATTTTTTTAATCGCTGTTGTACCCTTGCACACACACGCACGCATCAACGCAAGCACGCACGCACAAACGTACAGAGCACAAATAACATACCTATATGTATGTCAATGTCCGACAACGCATTCCTCATATTTACATGTAAAAGTTCTTCCTTTAATTTTATGCTCGCATTTCAATGAGAAATGAGACAGAAAGAGAGAAAAGAATCCTTAACTTCACGATTAATCATCACGTGGCTTGGCGTGAATCGTTCGAGTGTATCTCAAAAGCATTGGACAATTTCGTGCTGCTTATCTGCACATTTGTTTGTATGTTTAATGTAAATTGATATTTTTGATAGGAGTGTACGAGTATATGCTGAGATAAACGTGTTTGCCAATTGTTTCTTTTTTCAATAATGGGAAAACACATTCAATCAAGAGTAGGACTGAAAACCAACACATAAAACTCTTTTGCTCTTCCCTCATGGGAGTTCTTTGTTTCTGATGATTAGCGGAATCGAACATGTTGCATTAAAAAGGCTTTTCTTTTCCGGTTAGGATTAATACTACATTTTATTGAATGAAAGGGTTTGGCGGGGGGTGGGGGGGGGATGGTATAAGTATCAAAGGAGAATCTCCACGGCCTCAGATTTGGTAAAGCTGCTTCCAGGGATATCTGCTAGACAACAAGAGAGAGCAATAGAAAGCAATTGAGAGCAATAGAGAGCGATAGAGAGCAATAGAGAGCAAGAGATAGCAAGAGAGAGAAAAAGAGAGCAAGAGAGAAAAAGAGAGAGCAAAAGAGAGCAAAAGAGAGCAAGAGAGAGCAAGAGAGAGGTAAGAGAGAGGTAAGAGAGAGCTAAGAGAGAGCAAGAGAGAGCAAGAGAGAGCAAGAGACAACGAGAGAGAAAGCGAGAGAAAGCGAGATAAAGCGAGATAAGGCGAGAGACAGAGAGATAAAGGAGAAAGAGAGATGAAGAGAGAGGAAGCGGTATCAAATGGAGTTGACCCAAATTACTTGGAGTTTCTCAAATAGACCTTTTTCTCACCTGTGCAGACTTTTAACCTTGTACATATTCGGTCAAAATTGAATCGTGTTTTTTTTATTATAGTTTTTTATTTTGTATCTTCAGCGCTATCTATTGATAAGTCGTTAAGAGCAAAACTTTTGCAAATTTTCAAATGTGCCGATTTATATGCAATGATTTTTTCCCTGCAATACCCGCAGATATAATATGCTTGGAAAATAAGAAACAAAAGCTGATCAAACGAAAGGCAAAAAGAAATAAAACACAAAAACGATATAATGTTGAAGAAAAAATGTATTCTCTGATTTAATGAATAGAAATTTCAGACATCAATTGGAGAAATTCGCTCCATTCCCCAAAAACAGGAACAAACTTAAAACGATAGTGAAAAGGGATTTTTCATTTGAAAAGGAGAGGAAAAATTCGAAAAAAGAGATACAATCATCTATCAAAATGACATTGAAGGACAAGAAATTTCCATAAAAATATGCAATGTACTTTCATGTATTCATACATATGTAAACATACATAAACATGTATGCACATTTGTGCGTGAATTAGTTTGAGTGCGGTTGATCACAAATAGTAGGTATATTGGAATTAGTATGACGAAAAGACGAAGCAAAAAAAAAAAAAAAATAATAAATAAGACCCAAACAGTAAAAAGAGAAAGGCAATAAAACATAGCTATATACATATAAATCGCGCCTTTAGAAAGTTGTAAAAAGCAGCATAAAAAGAGAATTATAAGGGTTGACGGAATCAATCAAAAAAAGAAACCCCGATTACTTTATAAGAAAATTTATATTATAAAAGGAAATATAACTAAAATTTCGATATCATTTTCATCATCAATCGAAGCAATGCCTAATTTGCAATACAAAAGAATATTCCCTCCAAAGTAGCAAAGTTTTGGGCTATCAGAAAAAAAGAAGAGTGCCATTCAAATTGTAAGGCTTTCGAAAAAGGTTCGCACTTGCCCCAAGTCAATCCTATTAGTATTCTGAAAAAAGTCGTCGACTTGTTCTTTTTGAGGTGAATTGCATATTTTAGATTGCTTTCAGAATTACAAAAAAAAAAAAAAACAAAAAAAAAAAAGTATGCAAAAAGAACTAAAAAAGAAGGGAACCAGAAAAGGTCGAATAATTTGTGCAATATTAGACGTTGAGCCTCAAAAGCACACAAATAAATAAGTAAATATAAAGAAAAGATATATATATATATCTATATATATATATATATTTATATATAATAGAGAGGAACAGAGAGAGAGAGGGAGAAACTCTGTAGGTGGTCGAATTTATTTATTTAATATTATTTTATTTTTCTTCTTCTTATTTTTAGATCCCCTCAAAAATATGATAAAATTCTGTCTTTACTTTCTCTCTATGTCTTTTGTAGCTTCACATTTCATTTCGCATTTAAATGATTTTATTCTTTCCTCTTGCGCACATCTTTCTTAATGCTATGACAAATGTCAGTCAATGTCCAACGTCGAAAGAAGACTCTTGATTTTTTAAACAAAAATTTTTTCTGATTAATTTCTTTATTTTGAGGGCCGGGGAGGGCCTTTGAACATTCATTAGAAGTCATGTGGCTAGCATTGGGATTTTTTTTTTTTTTTTTTTTTTTTGACTGTTTTAATTTGAAAATCTTTTTTTCCCCGATTTTTGAAATATCCATTGTTAAAGCTTGCGAGAACATTGTCAAACGTCAACACGTAAAGTGACAGATGAAAAGCTTTCCCATGCAGAAGGCACTTGGAGAAGAGTCACTGACTCTTGGCCAGCCAAAAATGACAGGCCCACACATTTATGTTGAACATCTAAGTGTTTGTTGCTTTTTATAAAATGATAATGGACTCGGTCGGCTTCATGTCAGACTGTTTGCTTACCTTCAACTCTCCGCCATAGCATATTTATATACATAAGTATATGAATGTATATCGTCGGCTTAAAGTGTAAACCTGCTGACTAACAATTTCGAAACATTACAGGGTAAACAAAAAACATTTTTTTTTTTTTTGCTCAAGACTTAAAGCTTCAAAAGGAAACCCAATGTATGGATGGTTTATTTTCTTCATGTATGAAGTCTCTTCTAAATTCAATTCTGTGCAATATAAAAAAGCTACGTTAGAGTCACTTGCTGGTGTTTGCTGTGAACTTTGACCACAGTTGGACTTAGCAGTTTTACTCATCACCAATTTCTCCGTACTTACAATTTGAAATTAAAAACGATTTTTTTGCCTGACGATGCAGTGTGCTTTTTTCTTTCGAATGACATCGAAAAGTCCGAATCGGTTAAGAGTGGAAAAAGCAGGTTTACACTTTAAGAAGACGATACGAGTATATTACTAGCTAATTTAAAAGGCTTAACTTTTAAAGGTCTGGTTTCGTGTGCTTATCGAAGAAAGAACAGATTTCTTTTTTTTTTTTTTATCTCAATGCTGAAACACCGCATATTTAAAAAATACATAGATATATATCAATATCTACTATGTATTTCAAAAGAATCGGTAATTTCAAAAATCTCGATCTTCGGATTCTGAGTCGAGCACTCATCATCTACGGCACTTTATGCTAACGCTGAACTGACGCTAAAACCTTATTTAAATTTCAGTAGCCAATGAGAGTCAAGCACATGAACAGCATCCCTCCACGATGACATGTCCTCCAAGATGTCATGCATGACAATGTCACCTATGGGGCAAAACACGTCAAGTGTACCACCGGCAAAATTTTTTCTCCCCGATTTGGATGAAACTTGGTACAGTTGTTAAGATGTAAGAGTACGTTAAATGTGCAAAAAAAGAGTAAATTTTAATCACAGGTTGCCGAGATACAGGGTGTCAAAGTTTAGATTTTTGCTTCGAAGAACATATTTCATTGAATTACAATGGGGCTAAAATCGCCTCGCTTCAACAATTTTTCGAATGTTTCTTAATAAAAATTTTCTGAACTTTTCGAAAACAATACTTAAAAAATTTTTCGAAAACGGTAAATGAGAAAAATTTGGCAATTTAGTTTTATTTCTTGATTTTCTAGGAGAGACGTCATATTTTTATTTTTATTTTTTAATTTTGAAATAAAGCTTAGTTCTTCCCCTTTAAATTGATGCATAAATCAGAATGGGCGGACCATGATTAGTGGTCCAAATACACCTTTGAAGATGCTTACCTAGCATATTTCCCTCAATAACCACTGAGCGAGCGAACAATGCCTATACTCGTATGTGCACATATCAAAACAGCACGCAACGATTGCGCTTGACAATGCGCAATGGACATGAACCAGGTAAATGTCCGAAAAACTGCATAAAAATTGTTTTCCTAGTACCACCTTGGGTCGTGGGAAGTGGTTCAGAATTTTCGAAAATCACGATTTTTAGGGTTTTTCGTGGATAACTTTTTTACTATACATCCCAGCTTATTGAAATTTGGTGTGTGTATAGTTACCATGTAGACTTAAGCTTTCGCTGAAAATTGCGACATCGCTATAACTATGGTCATCATCCTACACATTAGAAAAAAACACTCTTTCTCTTATTCTCATATCTGTATACAAAAATGATTTTTTTTTGCTTCTTCTGATTGTGTATTTTGCCGCCAAATAAAGTCGTCACTTAAGGTTAAAATTTGACCACCATTCGCGAAATTCGCAAAAATTTATTTTCACTATTTTGAATTGAGTATTTCGCAGCTAGACATAATGTCCTCTAACGGTTAAAATTTGACCATGACCACCATTCGCGAAAATTTTGTGCTTAATAATAATCTCGAATTTTAGAAGCTAAATCGAAGAACAGATAAGTTATAAATAGATATCCAAGCTAGAACAACGAAAACGGCAGGAATTTTCGTTAAGGTAATGTTTTAACATATTTTAGGCTGAGGAAAAGGTATGTGTGCAATCGGCTTTGCCGATGTAAACTTCTTTACTTGTTTTATCTTAAAAATACTCACGGATTTTAATTAAAAGAAAGTTCATTTTTGCCCTTCCAATCGCATTCACTAATGGGAGTAAATGTTTCATGTTTGTGAAACATGAAAAATGCCGAGAACAAAATAGCTGTACTCCTGCTTGGGCGCAAGAGGACTAGCTCGATTAAGATGAGCTAGAACAACGGAAAGCGACCGAAGCAGGAACTGTTCCCCTTCGACCAAATGTTTCATCCACCATTACGTGAACAACAAAATCGTCAAAACTGAAAAAAAAAAATCTATTCGAATATTCCATTTTTGATGGAATTTGCTTTGCGAGAGAACGTGAGCGATTTTTTTTTTTTAAATATCACTCAACTTTTCATGTCCTCCAATGACAATCCAATCCTAAAGGCGTAATTGTAAATCATATGATGTAAATTCTAAAGACTGTCGTCGGTGGTCCACAGCGGGGGCTTCATTTTAAGCTAATAACAATTATCACCACTGCAAAGCCATTAAGGCGCTCATCGTATTCCGTTTGACGGTACAAAGTTGCGGGCAGCTCGTGGACGCTAATTACATTGTGCTTTTGTTTGAAGAGCCATTGAAAGAAATCGGAAGCGAATGAAATCTCGGTTGCTGCTGCCGCTGCGGAACAGGTGCACAGACAGGATGGCACAGACAAAGAGAGCGAAAGAAAGAGTGGGTGAAAGACTGGCAGGTAGAGAGGGAGAGCGAGATTGAAAACGTGATTGACGGTCATTTGTGACAGGAATAAGAGAAATATTGCTCCAACAGAAATAGATTCTTTTTGCTACTGACAGTGTCTTACCATGAATCAATTAAATGTTTTATTGTTGTTGTTTCTTTTCTTTTCGCCTTACAGATAATAAGAATTTATTTATATTTTATTATTTTTATTTTATTTTTTTTTTTATTTATGTGTGCAAACAATTTTACTCGCATCCTCTGTTGGGTTTCGAGCTTTCGAGCATTTTAAACATGCACATGTGAAATATGTTTACCCACCATTTTTCGATGTATTTGATTACGAGCGCGAGCTCAGCAGTTATTCATACTAGGGAATAAAATTTTCAATTTTTCTTTCTCTCATTTTCTTTTCTTTGACATTTGGTTTAGTCATTTTTTCCCGCTTTCCGCTCGGTAATGGATAAAAGTGCTAGCGGAGAAAAAGAAAAAAAATAAAAGAACTAAGAAATAAAAAATAATAATAAATATGTAGGTATGCATATGTTCATGTGAGAGCGATTCCATGCAAACGACCGGTAAGCGAGCAAAACATTTGCATATCGTGTGTGTTTTTCTTCGATATATGTATGTATGGTATGTATGACACATCGAAGAACACTCAAGTCATCAAAGTTAGATGCCATTGAGGTGTGACGGACAAGGTTATATTTTGCTTAATGCATGTGCAGTAGTGCCCATGAAAGGAAATTATTCAAATTGAAACTCTTTCACGAGGGTTTGGATTTTTTTTTCTTATATGAAGGACACCATATGTCCTTTGGCAGCATATCAGGGTCTATATACAAAAAAGAAAAAAAAAAAAAAAAATGCAAAAAAAGAAAAAGAGTTTCGGGTCAAATTTTTCAATCTTAGTTTTTTGTAAGATTTCTCTAGCAGGCATTTTGAATGTTAAGGCCATATTTGAATCTCAATACACCTGTATACTAACAATATACTATAATTCACCTTGATGGGAGTTGAGAATACCATCGGCACACACAAAAACTTTGTAATCTTTCTACACAATTTTCATTTATTTCTTCTTAGCATTTGCACTGACTCATTCAGAAGACTTCTTTTCCGTCGCACAGTGGTTCGGCTTCATACAATTTTTGGAAAAAAATTCGAAGGAGTTATTGCAGACCTTTACATTTTCGTACACATACTTCTGTAGGTAATATTAGGAAAATTTTAAAGTTTCATCACAATAGGCCACGTCCATGTGATCGTGGCCGATCATCTGCTAGCCGATTGCTCGAATTTCAAAACAAAAAGTCGGTCGCTCTATGGCTCGCATTTCAAAAAACTCGCCTGTTTGGGCACTCGTATGTCGAGGTATCACTGTATATATTAAATGTCATTCAACCTGCCTTTTACTTTTCATTCATAAATAATTTACTATTTATATAATTTTTTTTTCAACCTCATTTCGTTTTCATAAGGATGTAGCTAAAACAACCCCAAAAGTATGCTATAGTTCCCCCCTATTTTTCAACTATTTCGCAGGCTTCTTTTCACATAAAAATGCTAATAACTTGAAAAGTAGCAAAAAGTGACATGATTTTTCTTGACACCGGTAGAAAAGATAGATGTATGTCTTTCATTTCTCAGCGATTAGAAGACAACGACGCATAACGAGACAACATAGATTTCGTCCATCAAAAACAAAAGGTTTGATTTTCTCAAGGCACGTAATATTTTATATTTATAATAAGGGTCCAACATTCAATGAAAACAAATATTCATGAATGAAAAATATCAATAACTTTGACGAATTTTGTTGGGGGAAAATTATTAATTTTTTGGAGCAAGAACCTTCAATTCTTTGTAGATTTTTTTATACCCGGCACACTCTGTGTCGAGGGTATATTGCGTTTGTGTGGTTGTGTGTAACACCCAGAACCAGTCGAGCTAGACCATACAAAATATATTATATATAGAAATGATCAGCGTCACTAGGAGATTCGATTTAGCCATGTACGTCTGTATGTCTGTCTGTCTGTCCGTCTGTCTGTCTGTCTGTCTGTCTGTCTGTCTGTCTGTCTGTCCGTCTGTCTGTCTATCCGTCTGTTTGTATACAGTTTTCTTATCGAAGGAATTGAGCTATCTTGACAAAATTTGGTATGCGTGCTCACGGGAATATGAGTAAGAACAAGTTTGAGAATGGACCCGATCGGACCATTTTTAGGGGTACCTCCTACTAGGGTCTGTGACAAAAATCTAAAAACTGCCCCAAAATCGGACTTTTTCGAAATGTTTCAATTAAACTTAGAAGTTGAGCATGTATTTAAGCCTCCGATTAGAATTCAAAAGATTAGAAAAGTGGGCGTGCCAAAGGGGCGGTTTTCATAAAGAAATTTAACAAAAGTCGGTATATGGGGTCCCTGATGGCCTTAAACAACTCCTGATTTTAAAAATTATTTGAACATGTGTATCTGTGTCGGGTATTCTATTGTCTTATTGACTATAACACCCTTACTTGTTTTAAATTGATTTCTTCTTATTCAAACATTTTTTGCAACGAAAGAATTAAAGATTATAAAAATATAAAAAATGAGGGATTTTTGGCTTCTGCTTATCAGATTCATTTTCAATATGTTATTGTAGAACAAAGTCTGGGTCTAATATCTACATCGGATTTTATTAGAAATGTTTAGTTGACCTGCGTTCATATTTAGGTCCGATTAGAAAGCTGGAAATAACCAGAAAATTAATCCATTTTGAGATGGCCAGTGGACTAATTGACTGTAATGCGTAGGAGCTACAGAGCTCCGGAATTTCTAAATTCTAAGTATCGGTTGAGTTTCAAGTGTATAATAAAGTTTCAGAAATTAATATATTTCCAACATGCCCTCAAAAAAAACTTTGCTGTGGGAAAATAAGATTTTTTCGCGGGAAAACCGAAATCCGAGATATGTATTTCCAGGAGCAGTGTCCAAAAAAAAAATTCGGTTTTTTGCCCTTCATCTTTGTGGAAATTCTAAAAACAAACGAAGTCAGTTAATAAAATGTTTCCACTTTATTTCTTACGCATTCATTCTGAAATTCCATTTTCCTTGTGGATACCCTAATTTTTCACTTGCAACGTAATAAAATGACCGCCAAAACCAGCAACACTTTCACAAATTTCATCAAGCACTCGAACAACAATCAAAAATTTTACTAGAAAAATCAAAAACATGAAATAAAATAAAATAAAAAATAAAATTAAAACGGTAGAGAGTTTCCATAAACTAGCAGCAACGTATCTACGTAGCTCAGCAAAATAGTTTGCAAAGTATTCGAAAAGTTTCACGAAACATTTCATAAAACAAAGCAAAAAGGAAGAAAAAAAAAAGGAAAACACAAAAAATAAAATGAATGTTTTCCATGAAGAAACTTTAAGGTTTCTGAAAAAGTCAAAAGGATTTTATAGGTAGCGCAGAAAGTTGCATATTGCAAAGACGAAACATATCCTTGGGAGATTCTTTCATTTAACAAAATGTATATGTACATACTGTATATGTATGTTTATCCTCACCACATTCAAAAACGAGGAAGGAAACTTTGCAAAATATTGAGCGTTCATTTATTTCATTCGAAAAAGTTCAACAAATTTATGAATGAACTTAAAATCTCAGCCAATAACATTATTCATACATTCGTTTCGCTTAGGATTTCATTTTTTCGTCTTTCGTTTTATTTAAAAATTTTCAATTTTTTCCGAAGGAGAATGAAGCAATAAAGATTTCGCTACATTCTTTTATTGTTTTCATCGTAAATATTGCGATAAAGCAAAGCACACACACATACGCACACACTCTTTAAGTACCCAGCCGGAAATTTTCGCATAAGTGACCAATTCATTAATTTTTTCACCAAGGATATCAAGGGGAAAATTTGAGTACTTCTCAATTGCAGTGGCATTGCCATCGAGAGAAGGAGCTTTTTATCGCAATTGCAATGTCATCGAGAGGAAATGTTATTCATCGCAACTCCAATGGCACTGTCATCGATAGAGGTATCGATACGACGGAGTAGATCTACTCCACTTTCGATGACCAACTCGTGACATATGCTCTTATGACTGCCAATGCCGCTTGTGTGTTTATTTCATTAGAAAGTTGGTGTACCTATAATCAGGAGGAGTCGCGGCTCTATGTCATGCTGAAATCATTGATTGTTTCACCGGGAAATTTCCGGCTGGGTAACGTTGCCGTTGCAACAAAATGTTATTGAGAAGAAAAAAAAAAATTATTTTGAAATAAAAAATAAAAAAAATATATTCTCGATTAAAATATTTTCGTGCTTCACGCTACGATTTCAACAGAATTTTCTCCCAATCTCGACAACAGTCAACTTACATTGTACCCTGTAGGAAACGTATAGATTATGCATAGAGTGACCACCACCACCACCACCACCATCTGAGTGAGTTTACAAATAGCAAACGCTGACCGATTTTAATGATCAAATTCTCAAAATATTTGTCCGAAATTCAGGTTTTCGGCACTTCAGTTGGAAATGCAATTTTTTGATGAGCCCATGGCCATTTTTCGGTCTATTAAAAGAAGAAACAAGATATTCCTTGCACTATTGTTGTTTCTACGTCTTCTACGTTTCCCAAAGACTTCCAATTTATTTTTTTCAATATCTAAGAACTTTGTATTTTAATGGTCCCAGGTCCGTCTAATGTTAATCGATTTTCTTGTTTTATGGCTTAAAAGAAAGGCTAATCAATTTTCTAAAGGGTAATTCTTATTCACACTTTGATCAAGAAATTCTATCTTACGTTTCAAATTTTAAAGCCCAAAATCCAATATTGCGAGAGCCCGATGCGAGACACCGGGGCGAGACGCTCAAATATTTCAATACATTCAATCGTATGGCTCAAGCTCCGATGTATCGTACTGCGAGAGCTCGTAGCGAGAAAAGTTCGAAAAATTGAATATTTCTCGTTGCGAGGCAGTTTGACACCTAATGATGTAGATATTCTTTTAAGTACTCGCTATTGGGTACTCGTTAAAACATAAGTGATAACGAATAATTTTTATGAGTACTCGGTACTTATTAGATTGGTACTTGGTTCAAATATTGCATTAAAGAAGTAAAATTATGCTATCATCTGCGTGACGCAGAACTTTCATTGGAGATTGAAATGCATCACGCAAAAAATTTGCCCGATGTCTCGGCATTCTTCAGCTAATAACTTTTTTTTAATCATCGAATTACTTGATCGAGAACTTTTTGGATAGTTATGATATAGTAGAATGTAAAAAATGATAATAATTATAAATTTTCGTAGGTATAGTTGGTTGCATGGTCAAAAAATGCCAAAAAAAAAATTTTTTTTAATTAAATTTTTCAAGCTTTGACCTATTTGGGAACCCTCTAAATAATTTCCGATCGGCATAAAAAATTTTATTTCCTTGTTTTGTGATAACAAAATCAAATTTTCCGGGGATGGCGCGCAGAATCAAAGACACTTTTTTACAGTTGGACCACCCTCGTCGTCATATTGTATGTGAGATTTTTATTCAAAATTATATTGGCGAATTCTCTCAGTAAGCGCCGACAGGTAACGCGGCTTAAAAAAACATTAGTTAAAAAATCGTTTATAAAATCCATAGGTAAAACTTGTCACTTCAGTAGAAAAGAAAATCCTGTTGCCTTGCCATTTTTAACAGCATGTTGCCACATTATCACATTTTGAAATTTTTGTTTTTTGTTTGTTTTTTTATTAAACTGTCAGCTGTTTTTCATTTCCAGCTGTTTTCGACACGCGAAATTGCAAAGGATTTCATGTGAAATTGAGATTACCTCGAAAATACGCAAATTTCGATACTATGCGAGCGAGCTTGCTATTAAATTTATTTCTTATAGTGTATTTTGGTGACAACAACACGTCGCGACGTCTGTCTTTGACAGCTAAAATGAGAATATTGGGTAAAAAATATTTGCATTTTTTACAAATGAAATTAAAATTCTATGGATTTCTGCAGAGAGTGTTTCAAATGTATTGTGTTGGCGACGAAATCCAATCGTTTATTTCACATTCCGGCTGGAAATTCTATCTCGGCTCTAACTAGAACCCTACATAGTTTAGTTGCGCTTAGCTAGTAAAGTCTAGAAAGTGCCATCCTAGTTTGTTAATGCTTCGGCTAGCTAGCGCCCGGCTAGTAATTTCTGGCTAGCGCCTAGATCATTTGTCAATCACTTTGTTTTACAAAAAAAATTTATTTTCACCTCATTTGTTACGATATCGCCTCTGCGCAAAGCTGACGCTCACCACACAAAGAACACCCTTTATTTTTCCACGAATTTAAACTAAGTGAGAATTATAAAAAAAAAGTTTTGTCTCAAATTTTCGTTCTGAATTCTAGCTAGGCCCTCGCCCTAGCGCCAGGCTAAATTTATCAAGTGGGGAAAATCCAGCTAGGCGCTAGCTACGCCCTAGCTAGTAACTAGATTTCCTTAGTCAATTTCCAGGCGGAATGTTTCGGCTATCCGCGTCTATAAAAAGAAATATCAGATATTTTGGAACATATTAAATATGTAGGACTGTAAGCCAAAAAAAAGTTTCCCCCAAATTCTTCTTCTCTTGATTTGATTTTTGAGATTTTGAACTCATATCGAGCCTTAACCTTAAAAAATAAGCTAAGTTCTAGAAATCAAATTTTACAGGAAATTGTTTCTTGTAAAGCTCTTGGAGTCCAGACATTGGTGCTTGCTGTACTATGTACAATTATAACTGCGAATTTTACAGCTGTAGTGTTTTGGGAGATGATGCAAATAATCGCGATCCATTCATTTATACATGTTTTCGTGAGGGCTCCGACTCCAATAAGGATTCATTTATGAGTCCTTTAGGACTCAGAACAGAGAACTGCAAAAATCAAGTTTTATTTGATTTAATCATACAAAAATAATTTAGTCACATTTGTTCTTTTAAAAAATATCGTATTTGAATAAATTCAGAATCGTATACTTCTGAATTGATTTCGAAGTGTATAAGCAATTTTATTGAAAATATTTTCATCAAATTTTAACAACTCAAAAAAATCAATCTTGAATAAACTCAGCAACTTGGCTGTGAACGCGTCGTTTAAATGATTTTGTATTGAATCCTTATAGAATATGTTTTATTCAATAAAATAAAATTCATTTTATTAAGAGAAGGAAAGGAATTCAATTTTTATCTCTTTGAAGGAAAAAATTACGAACAACATTGATATGATATGATGGATTGCAAAACTGAGTTTATGGCAAAAAACGGCGTTCTTTTTATATCCTCCAGCTTTAATTATGCAACAAACCGATCTAAGCGAAATAAACAATTTTTGCATCTCCCAAATACAACGCAATACTGACCAAACTGCCTTAATATCACAATCATCTCATTTAATTCCAGTCAGTCCCTGTATTTCTCATGCTGACTCCGCTTCGCAATTATCAGTTACAGAACATAATATTTCAATAGAGTCTGAAGGCAGAGCCAGAAATTCAATCTTCATTTAACAAAGATATTCAATATTTTTTTTCCTGAACTGCTTCAACCATCCATATTGAGTGACACGAAATCACCCGCAGAGGAGATTGAAAATTATTGCAAGGAAAATGTGGAAATGATCATTGACTTTAATGTATTGAAATGGTGGAAATTAAAGGAACGGTGTTATCCCCAATTGTCTAAATTTGCACTGAAAATTCATTCAATTCCTGCCAGTAGTGGTGCCGCTGAACGAGCGTTTTCATTAGCTGGAAACGTTATTACCGAAAAGAGAAACCGGCTTGGGCCAAAATCTGTAGACAGTTTACTATTTTTGCACTCATACTTCAAAAACATTGATATATGAATGACTTATGTTTTTGTTTGAACTGAAATATGAATAAATTCAAACACATTATTTTTTGCCTTTTGTGTTTTAATCCTGATCAAAAGCTCATGTTTGAATCGAACGAACGGATATTCAAAACGATCTGTATGAAGAAAACTGATAATTAAAATCAAAAAGGAAACAGGAACACTTGAAACAAACAAGAAAGTTTGATTGATTTTTAATCAAAATCGAATATGTGTAACAATGCTAGTTCGATCGCTTGAACGAATAGGCATATTTCTTAAGTTGTTCATTACGCATGATTTTTTTTCAATCACCCACTGCCGTTCTCTGACTCAGAATGATTGCTGGGATGCATTGTTTTCAATAGTGAACTAATTCATGCGCAAAAATTTCCACAAATAATCAACAAACGGAGGCGTATGGAATCAGTTTTAATGAACTGCACATTTAATTTTAAAAGGTTCCAAGTATTTGCATGTGTTGGATATTTGGAGACATTCTTGTTGGTCTATTGGAAATTGAAACTGGAAGTCTGAAATTGAATTTTCAGAATAATACTATTTAAAATGATTTGATTGTTCAATACCATTAGAAAAGAAAGTCTACGAGGGAAGATTTAAAAAAAAAAAAAATAGGTAAAGAAACCACTTCGAAATTAGCATTCCATGCTCATACACATTGTTTTGTGTGTGTTCTCATTGGCTCTTTCATCGGAAGTTTTTGATCCTTTTAAATTTTATGCGTGTACGCTTCGGAATTATTGCGCAAGATAAGACATTTTAAGGAACAATTAACATGATTGGACCATATCAAAACTATTCAATTTCAACTTTTAGCCTTAAAAAACATTATATGTATGTATGTATACTGAAATAAATATTCTGGTTGCCATTTAAAGTGTGGGGAAAATTGATGCGTGTTTCGGCAGTTTATTGAAAAGTATTTATTCCGATAATAAATTGAAAAAACATTGATTGAAAACTGTTGCAGACGAAGAATGAACCTCGCGAATGCTCGTTCGAACGTGAGTTTTTGGCAGACAGAAAAAAATTACAAAATTTGTAAAGTGGATGATATAAATCTCTTATTTTTTTCAACTCAACAGAGCCGTTGGAATAACATTTGTGCTTAATTTTTTTCTCTTCTTCTATATTCAAATTTGTTATTCTCGCCTTCATAAATTGACGACCCGAAGACTGCAAACCAAGGGGAAAAAAAATATAAAAAAAATTTACAACTTAAAACTGGTCGTGTAATCCAGAAATGTTTTTATTTTTCCTAAGTTCGAGGCATACAATTTTGAATTTTCCCGTGGGCTTATGTAAATATTTTGTTTGATTTTCAATTTATTTTTCTTCAGTCTCTTTCTCTCTCTCTCTCTATCTCGTTTACTTTTCGATTAATAAATAAAGTCTTAGCTGTGCTTTTAAAAGTGTAAATCGAAAATCGGTTGTAATTCGATTCCAGTGGAGGGCAAGGCCCAGACATTGCTAAAATAACACGAAAGAACAAAAAGAAAATGAAAAAAAAAATGAATTTATACTGAAAGAGAAAATATTAAAAATTAAGATTTAAATAAGCATAATACTGCAAGAGACAATTTTATATGGAAATATGTTTTGAGTTGAGGTGAAATCGAAAATTTCCGATTCTCAAGTGTGTTGATCTATCCGCTTTTGTTTTCTTATACACACTTATTTCAATTGGTTGACAAGTCCCATCGAATCGAAAAGGAAAATTTCTTTTTAAAAAAGAAGAAGAAGGATATGAAAGCACAGAAGACTGAGCGTAGGGTAGACGATGAAAAAAAAAGAGGAAAACCAAAGCCTCTTAAGTGGCTCCTGCGGTTAAGAGGAATCAATTTAAGTGAATTCAAAAGTCCCATCAAGCCCCCGAGTATTTACGCGAATATTGAAAAATTCAATAAAGCTTAAGATTGCAATTTTATGTGATAAGTGAAAGTAAATTTACATATAAAGTGTTTTCAAATGACAGAATGAGAGAGAGAGAGAGAGAGAGAGAGAGAGAGAGAGAGAGAGAGAGAGAGAGAGAGAGAGAGAGAGAGAGAGAGAGAGAGAGAGAGAGAGAAACAAAGTAATCCATGCAAAAGTGACGAGATTACCGAAAATAAATGATTTTCCAAAAATGAAATTAATCGTGCCTTCGAACACAGATTCATCCTCGTCTCAGATTTTATATATGTAAGTAATTACGTTTTCCGTTCGCAGAATTTCCCAAGCACCTTAATTGAGTTTTCATGTGCGAATACATAATTAAAAAGGTAAACAGAGGTTCTGCTCCTTCTTTTTGTAAGCGTTTTGGAAAATTCTTCTTTTCTTAACGAATTAATATGACCAATCCGTGATTTTGATAGGGCTTTTGTAATATGGGGAGAGAATGACAGAGAATGAGAGAAAAAGAGAGCGAATGAGAAAGAATGAGAGAGAATGAGAGAGAATGAGAGAGAATGAGAGAGAATGAGAGAGAATGAGAGAGAATGAGAGAGAATGAGAGAGAATGAGAGAGAATGAGAGAGAATAGAGAATGAGAGAGAATAAGAGAGAGAGAATGAGAGAGAAATGAGAGAGAATGAGAGAGAATGAGAGAGAATGAGAGAGAATGAGAGAGAATGAAGAGAGAATGAGAGAGAATGAGAGAGAATAGAGAGAATGAGAGAGAATGAGAGAGAATGAGAGAATGAGAGAGAATGAGAGAGAATGAGAGAGAATGAGAGAGAAGAATGAGAGAGAATGAGAGAGAATAGAGAGATGAGAGAATGAGAGAGAATGAGAGAGAATGAGAGAGAATAGAGAATAGAGAGAATGAGAGAGAATGAGAGAGAATGAGAGAGAATGAGAGAGAATGAAGAGAGAATGAGAGAGAATGAGAGAGAATGAGAGAGAATGAGAGAGAATGAGAGAGAATGAGAGAGAATGAGAGAGAATGAGAGAGAATGAGAGAGAATGAGAGAGAATGAGAGAGAATAGAGAGAGAGAATGAGAGAGAATGAGAGAGAATGAGAGAGAATGAGAGAGAATGAGAGAGAATGAGAGAGAATGAGAGAGAATGAGAGAGAATGAGAATGAAGAGAATGAGAGAGAATGAGAGAGAATGAGAGAGAATGAGAGAGAATGAGAGAGAATGAGAGAGAATGAGAGAGAATGAGAGAGAATGAGAGAGAATCAGAGATAATGAGAGGGAATGAGAGAGAATGAGAGAGAATGAGGGAGAGAATGAGAGAAAATGAGGGAGAGAATAGGAAAGAATGAAAGAGAATGGGAGAGAATGAGCGAGAATGAGAGAGAAAGAGAGAGAATTAGAAAGAATGAGAGAGAGAGAGAGTGGGAGAGAGTCAGAGAGAGATAACGAGGGAGAAAGAAGGAAAAAGTTTAAAAACAAAATTTCTTCCTTTGATTTATAAACTAATTTTCAAAACCAAATAGGATTTGTACATATAAAGAAGCAATTTTTGGTAAAACTGGGCGTATCCTTTCAAATCGATTTTTGAAAAATTGTGTTTATTAACATAATAAAAATTCGTAAGCTGATTTTTACTTAATTTTCTTAGGAATATTGGCTATAAGAGATTTTTTTTCTACACTATCTTTTTGCCGCGCCCAATTTTAAACTTTCAAAAAAATGTTCAGCAGAGGGCACTGTGGCCATTTGCTTTCCACTTTAATTAAATTTTTTTTGACATTCTTCTTTTATTGGTATTTTAGAAAATTTTTTTTTTTTCAAAATTATCTTGTCATTTCAATTATGTCAGTGGTTAGTGCAACAATTTAAATTTTAGTCCATTTTTGAAAATTATAATGTCAATTCAAGCTGAAATATGGTTGATTCGAAAGGAAAATCTTTATTTTTTCCAACAAGAAAAATTTTTTAAATTAAAAATATTCCTTGGTGAAGCCGTTTTGAATGTTTTTCTTTTCGATTTTACCGGTTTTCTGGTTGATTTTTTTCTCTGCGTACTTACTTGAAAGCCTCTCATTCTATATTCGTTTTAATTAATTTCAATAATTTCAAATAAATAAGCAAATATGTTTGACGAGAGAAGAAAACGAAATTGGAATTTAAATTTTATAATTCGGAATTATTTATCCGAAATATATCTGTTCTCAATAGGAGATACATCAATTCGACATTTCCAATCGATTCAATTCATATATTGACTAATTGATGTTCGATTTAATCCTAATATTATCCATTGAAATATCATGTCACATGCTAATTTTATCAGATATTTGAAGCCCACATATTTAAAATTTGTAAATGTAGGTATTCCATACGTTCGACAATAACGACCAATGGGACGATGATGACCAGCACTTCGAATTTCCATTGATTGATCAATTTCCAAACAAAGCTATTCGAAGCTGTTGACTCGAATTGCTGACTCGATTGCTGTGTGGATTGAGTGCATGCAGCAAGCAAATCGTATTAAGTATCGACTGAGCTAATGAGCTGGCAAAGCAATAAGGAAGACTTAAATATGAAGGATTACAATAAAAGAAAAAAAAATGTTCAGAGAAGAAGACAGAAACAAAAAAAAAATAAAGAATCAAATCAATGCAAAATCAATTGATAATCAGAAAGAGCTTAGAGAAATGTTATTTATTTTAAATAAAGTACAACACTGAACTGCCCTATAGGAGTCACTACACAACTCCTCAAAGGCACGGAAACGTTATCAAAATAGAGGCCGAATCTTGGATTCGTTCAAGACAAAAGGAGGAAGAGGAGGGAGAGGAGGATGAGGAGGAGGAGGAGAGAGAGAGGAAGAGATCGCCCTATCAATTTGTTGCCGATGAAATATTTTTTTATGTATATAAATTCCGTATCACTCAAACAATAGATATCAAAAATGAATGCCTGAAAGTATGCAACATGTTTTTATGATAATATTTTTGGTATCATGCGAGGACATTGCTTTGGAACCACCTGAATTAAATATAAATTTTTTATAGCTTATCATAAGAGACTTCAATATCTATGAAATAGCATCATTGCTTTTCCCCATTTTCATATAAAACTTTGAAAGTTTCCCCAACAAAGTGCAATAAATGACGTCTAAATTATCAACAAAACAAATAAAATATATATTCTATGTACATAGGTACAGGAAAATACAAAGTTTGAATATTTTTCTTCCGACTAGTCTCGAATAAAGTTGCGTAATAAGCTCAAAATATCCCAGAAAAGCCAACCATGAACCGTGGGAACCCATGAACCGCAACATGTAAATCCTGTCAAACAAATCAAAAACAAACAAACAAAAAATTCTCATATGAGGCTTAAAATAAAATAGTAAAAAAAAAATTTTTTTTTTTTAGGACACCCTTATTTATCATTCGCAATGAAAATTTTGTGCAGCCAACATTTGGTCAGACAATAGAAACAGTCGAATTCTTTTTGAGTGAACAATAATAGTCACGAAATTATTTGAAAGTTTTCTCAAAGTCTCCCAGTAATAGGGGATGATTTCACAAATTATAAGTCCAAGCAAATACATCAAGAATCTATCATATTCTCTGCAATCCTTTGGAAGTGTTCTTCACATTTAATATGAATACAGTACACTCGGTATAACGTCAACCCCCCTATTCCGTGAACACCCCAAAACGTCAACACTTTTTTATTTACATTGACTATTCTATAACGTCAACAAAACCTAATAGCTCTAAAAGGTAAACTCTGCTTAATAGAAAATTTTTGCTGGAATTACGTATACAGGGTGTCCCGTTGACATATGGGGTACCAAATTAAAGGTAATCGATCCAGCATTTTGAAAAAAATAAAAATTTTGGGTGTTAATTGGACACTTTTATTACCAAAATGGCTTCCAAAGTAAAAAAAAAATTGAAAGTTTTTCACTTTGACCATTTATTTTTCCCTCAATGGGTCAAATTTTTACCAATAATTTAATTTTTCCTAAAAGCACATACAATTGGCTTTCAAACTACATAAAATTTTTTTTCTACAATTAACCATATGCGTGGGAGAATTATTTTTCTGGACTTAGTGTCAAAAAACTTTAATGCCACATAACTCCTCAGGGGTGCACCCTCACATACGATTTTTTGTTCATCTTGGACTCCCCTACCACTCCTTTTAGGGAATGTACTTCCCAACGGGACACCCTGTAGGATACGAATTCTCAGAATTCCGGGAATCTCCCTTTGTGCGTATAATGTAGTTTTTGCTCTCATTGTTCAGTTGTGTCTTCGAACTTGTTGACGTTGCGCGTATAAAATGATCTCTAAAAACCGAAAGTGGCATGATCTCATATAAAATATTTTTTTCAATTTTTCCAAATACATAAAAAATTTGTTTGAATCAGATTATTGGTTGGTTTTAGTATGAATACTAACGGTTATAATAAATAACGGTTAAAACTATAATTCCAACTTTATTTTGATCTAAAATGAGGACAATCATAAACGTCAACAATCTGGTAAACGTCAACAATCTGGTAAACGTCAACACTCGCGATTTTTAATTAGTTGACGTTATCCCGAGTGAACTGTAGATTAATTATGTATAGGAAATATCTTATAACTACATATATACGTATGTATATAAAAATGGATAAATGTTTGTCCGTGTCCTTATAAGAAAGACGATCCTACACGGTTTGAGCTCATAGAAGAAAACTCATTAAATAGAATTTTTAACTTTTCCATTAATCCTTTTAACCCACATATTCCACTAACGTCAAACTAAGCACTTTTATTTCCCCTTATGATTAATTATTCTTGTTTCAATAAATAAAAAATTTAAAAAAATAAATACTTAAAACAAAAATAATAAAAAAACCTTAAAAAACAAAACACTTATCTAAACATTTAAACTCCGTAAAACACAATTGGAGATTCTATTTACATGGAGTATTTTTCGCAAGAAAAAAAAAAAAAAAAAAAAAAAACCCGAAAATTAACCCAACGAAACGACCGAATGTAGCACAAATTGGAAGTAATGTATTTCGGTCGCAGAAAAAATATTGCTTTTATTTTGCTATGGCTGGTCTCGCAGGATAGAAAAAGTATACTCGTTCATAAATTTTCGCCGAACTGAATTAAAGTGCGAGCAGAAATAATGATACTCTGTGGTGCTGCGATGTCTGCGGCTGTGGCTTCTGTTGCCGCTGCCGTTGCCGTTGGCGTTGACGTTTTACTTTATCACGATGAACACAATTTGTTTCGTCCAAGTTAATGTGTTTTTGAGGAATTTCCTCAAGAGATCGATTACAAAAGCATTAAATTTTGTCGCGCAACAACAACAAAATCATTTATTGCAATGATTATCTCTCAAAGTGTTGCAAGCACAAACAACAGCATGTTGTATTATTAAAGGAAATAATAAAACAAACAAAAAAACAAAAAAAACGATGCCCATTCGTTTTTTTTAATGAGATTAACCCTTTCAAATCCATCGTTTCATTAAAAATTCTCTAAGAAAAGTTCAAATGTATGGTCAGTAATAAAACACAAAATTATCGATTCATCGGTTAATCGATATATTGAATTGCGAAAAGGAGTATGTACAAAAAATCGATAAATTGTTTGCCTATCGAAATTCTCTGACTGCTTTTGAAGCATTATTTTTCTAGTCAAAAGAAGGACGCTTCTCTCGGTGAGTAATGAGGATTAATTGATAAAGCTTTGACCTTCATGTATGTATGTATTTGTTTTTTCGTACATTTGGCAATAATAACCCAGCAGAATATTATGTCGGCGGTGAACATGTCCGCGCGTCTTTCAGAGCTGACGCCTCGGTGAAATCCTCCGCCTGACAGTGTCAGCGAGGTGGAGCGAAAAAGTCATGCCCGATTGTCATTTACATTTTGAACTCGTCTTGCTTGAATCTCATTACCTGCTTAAATTTTTCCACGCGGAGTTCACCGCGGATATCCGCCTGACATTTTCTGCTGGCAAGCGCTTGGCTACACTTTTTTTCTTTTTTTGTTGTGTTTTGCTCGATATTGCAACACATTTATAAATTTTTTATTTTTGACAGGGTTTCAACATAAAAAATTTTTTCTTTTTATTACAAATAACTTACTCGGCATCATTTAAAAACAAAATAATTTTATTTTTTGCGAGTTTGATTCCCTTAAACACCAAAGTGCAAATAACAATATCTATGCCTTCTTCAAAAGCTACATCGATCACTCTTCGGCAGCATTTTGCCATCACTAATCTGACCAAAATGATGCAGCGAGAAAGTTTTTTTTTTTTCTTTTAAGTGCTTTATATTGAAGATTTCAATAGGTTTGAAATTCGCTTACAGCTGGTAACCGTATTTAGAAAATTATCGTCGAAGTTCTCTCAATTTAACATAATTTTTCCCATTCCATTTGAATGAACTTTTCTCATTTCCGTTCTAAAAAACTCAAAGAGTACTTATTTAATTTTAATTTTATTTATTTTTTATTTATTTATTTATTTATTTATTTTTTGTTTGGAAGAAATTGAAATATGCTCCTAGCTTTCCTGCTAGCTATTTCTACCGATAAAATCGTGAAGTTTTTTTGTTTATCAGTTTCGGACAGTTCGTCGTCGTCGTCGTTGTGCTGTCGGTAGGTGTTTAAAAGTTTGTGTGAAGACAAAAAAACTTGTCCTCTAGCACTTCGACTGAGCTATGCTGCGCCATAATTAATATTTAATTATAAAAATTTTCGAAATTTCTTTACGTCCAAGGCGTAACTTTTCAACTTTTAAAGCATAATTGCTGTAAACTTTCTCATTCTCCCTTTCTTCCGCTCTCTCATTCGCTCGCGCTGGTTTTTTTGCTGCCAAATCGTTCGGTTTCCGTAGCACTAAAATAACTTTGTAATAAAGTCAGAAAGCTGCTGCCAGAGCAAAGAGGAGCAACGTTCAGTATTAAATGAAAGTATGTATGTATGTTTATATGTCCCTACTATGTATGTACGAGTGCATGTATATATGCGGTGATGTACTCTCACAATTATGTCCATCAAGGGTGTAAATTTCTCTACGGAGCATAAATTCCTGTTTGTCAAAAAACTCGTTTGTCAGAAACAAAAATTTATTTGCTGCTGCAAAATTTCCATGCCAAGCACTATGAAATGCATTATGAGCTAAAATTAGCAAAATTTCAAATTTTCATAACTCGGTTTTTGTTGTTTTTGTTTTTGTTATTGTTGAAGTTTCTGTATTTGATTCTATTTATGTCTTAATGAATTCGTCAAATTTTTTATTTTACAAATTAGATTTTGGCAGTTTAAAAAGTTGGTCTTAGTATAATGAAATGAGCGAATTGATTTGAAACTGAAGTAGAGTTTAGTGTTATTACTTAGGTGTAGGGTGTGTGGCGATTGATTTCCTATCGTAAATATTAAGATTGCAGGCATCAGTAAATTTTGCCATAAAATGTTCAAATTGTTAATTAAGGGTATGCAGAGCCCATAGACCATCTATGGCACAATTGCTTTAAGATTTCAGCTTTGGCAAATTATGAATCGATTTCACATCGAAAATTTCATTTTTCATCCCTTCTTCTTGTCATAAAATGAAAGCTCAAAATTAAAAGCAAATATATTTTATTATAATTTAGGTGGTCAAAGCATTTAACACAATAAAGAAAAATTTGTATAAGATTCGAAAACTTTTTTTTGCTTAAAACTATGCGAATCGCCCACTCTCCGCTCGTTCGAACTTCTTGTTCAATTTGAACAGAGGATTTATTAAATGGTTAATGGTTCGATGTAGCCTGGCAAAGTTACTGCATTGCAATTTATCGATCATAACTGCAGATCGAAATATGACGACTTAAAATAAAGGTGCGTGAAAAGGAAAAAGTGTGATAGTGATGGTTGTGGTTAGTCGTACATCGACTTTCTCTCTATCTATCAGGTAAATAGCAAATTGTTAAAATTAAAAATTTCGATCGATATCGACTTCTCGACATGACCCATTTTGCTGCTTCTTTACAACAGTGATTTGTCTTCCGTATTTCTGAGAAGTAGCGGAATTTCTCTGGAATAATTTGATTTTTTCGTCCATTTGAATGATATCAAACACTTTGAGGACGTCGTTGTTATTCTGTCCGCCCCATATAAATTACGAGAATAATGCAATTGAAAGCCATTTACATCGGTTTCCTTATGAAATTTCCGCCGTGGCAGTGTTGAACCAATTCACACTGTTTTAAGCATGAATTCTTAACTATCGCACTAAAAGAAAATTGCATGCAATTTCCTGTATTAAATTTAAACCAGCCAGAGGTTCGAATTGAGCTTATAATATCATCCTCAGTTGAACATAATAAGAATCGTGTAAACTTTTATAAGGGCAGATGATTTACGTTTAAAATCAATTTTGTATTGGCTCATATGCAAATCAGTTTGGTTTACTTTTTAGAGCGAGACTGTTTGAAGTGCACTTTTTAATTAAAGCCTTGCTGTCTGAGGTCAGTGCTAGCAGATAGTGTAGTCAAAGTCGGCCTGAGAGCGGCTCAAGGAACTCCAACGCTTTTCAATTACACATGAAATTCATCGAAGTCTCTTCAAAATTTGAAATTTAAACCCCTTATATGATAAAATTATTTAAAACTTTCATCCTTGCATCTTTTAGTACGATATGCTGACGGATGTTGCAGCTTCTTTTATACTTATTTGGTAATTGTTTTACTTAAATTGGAAGAAAATTAGAACGACGAGAGTTTCCCAAATATATATTTGGAAGGTTCTAGTAGGAAAAAATGTTGAGAGCTGCAATGGACCGATCAGAAATGCTGGTTGCAGTAAAAAAAAAACAACAAAAAAACCAATAAAAAAATTATAATAAGGAGTACAGTGTACTCTCTCTCTCTCTCTCTCTCTCTCTCTCTCTCTCTCTCTCTCACACTCTCTTAAGCGGACACATATAGGATCGAAAAGTATGTTCGCTTAACGGAGGTGTCCGCTTAAGAGGAAACTATTTGAGAAGCAAGAATACTAGAGCATTCCCAAAAATTGTCCCTTCACATTTTACCCAGTTTCTAGGGGAATAAGTTAAGTTCCTAACTTAGTGGCTTCAAAATCTGAAGGTCGAATGGTCAACTCACCAGACAGGTGTATTAGCCCAGAGTACTGGAATCGCGAGCGGTCCCATATATGTACGTATGTCAAAAAAATAAGCGACCAATCATTTAAGACGATTATCCTCTCTTTTTGTTGTTATTTTGACTGTTAAAATTATGTATGAAATATGTACATAAGTACGAGTACCTATAAATCATCGTGAATGACTTGTGCTTCATAGTAGAGTCTGTCTTCTGCATAACGATTTTTAGTAATTAATTAATATTAAAAAAGCTTATTAACATAATTTTTCTTTGCGGAGCTTTACAGGGTACCGATTTATATCAAGTTTAATCATGATGAGATTTCTTTCAATTTCAAGTCAAAATATTTTGTGCGATTTTGACCGAGGAAACTGGGAGGTTGATCAGCCTATAAAAAAAAAAAATAAATAAATAAAACCAAAAACAACATCAATATGGTTGGACGAGTGTTACTTTTTTATTTCATAAATTCTTAATTGAAAATAAGTAATAGAAAATTAAAAAAATGAGGAAAATAATAAAAAAGTCCAGAATAAATGAAACCAACTAAACTTAGTCTTCATCTGAAATTTATCATGATGCTCAAACTTTGCTATCATCCGCATTAACTTATGAAAGGAAATTGAAATTCATAGGACAAAAAAAAAAAAAAAAAAAAAAAAAAAAAAAAAAAAAAAAAACGTTGATTGAAGTTTTGACTTCAATTTAGAAGCTTCACAAAGTTTGAAAACTTAATTTAATTATAATGTTAATGATTTTCTAATGAGAAAACCGTTGCGTCCAGTGATCTTTATGTGTCGCTTTATCTTCGACACGACAACGACAACGAAAACAACCACAACTCTCAGGCCTGACGACTCACGACTGACGACTTACGACTTTTGGCTTTCCACTCTCGACTTTCGACGTGCGACTTACGCCGTCACTTTGCCTGCTCCATTTTGTTTTTTCCTGTTCTTTTGTCGACCCGCATTCAATGGCTTTCAAATTAATTTATTTCTTTATGCTTGAAGGAAGGAGAATCTTCTTCGATATCTCGATGACTTCTACTTCTTCTTCTGGTTCATCTTAGTTTTCATCTTCTTTGACTGAATTCAAAGTTTTACTTGTGGAAAAGATAAGCAAAAAATGAATAGATTTGAAGTTAGAAAAAATAAAAGACTTTGGGGTCTCATTGAGGTGTTTTTTTTTGTTTGTTTTTGCCTTCTGTTTATATTAGGACGTGAAAACTTTTCTTGTCGCTTTTGAAGTACTAATTTATCCGTAACTTCTTTTTCATAAAGATCAAAAATAAAATACAAAACAAAAATGTAATATGCTTTTAGCTTATGTCAAAAGTTAGGAGACCTTCAACTAAACAAAACCATCAATGCATTATTCATATCATTTGCTAAACTTTCTTAAAGGAAAATTATTTTTATTTTGATTTCTTTTAAATATTTTATTATTGTTATTATTATGATTTACTTATTTTGTTTTAGCAAATTGCCCAATTATTCTCTATTGAATTTGAAAAACAAAAAACCAAAAATTCATTAAATTATTCTTTTTTTGTTTTTGCCATCAACTACTTTTCCTTTTTAAGCTTATTTGCAAAGTTAATAGTTTAAAGCTCAAGCCGCATAAACTAAGTTATTATGCGATTTGTTGTTATAATTTTTTTCTTTAATATACAGTGGTCGTCCAATATAACGAATCTTATGTTGCACGGCTTGTTCGTAAATTCGAAAAATTCGTTATATTGGACAGTAAATTTTTGCACCAAAATCTTCCCTTTTCAGGCAATAACAAGCTTTTATTAAAAAAAAAAAGGACCCGTTTACACAGATTTAGTTAAAAAAATCGGTTATTGCTGATTGTTTTTTAGTTGACTTCAACTTTTTTTGAACAGCCAGCTCCTGCAACACTCTTAACATTAAGACTTTTGAGCATTCGACATTATTTTGTATTGCCCATTCAACAATATTTTCTAAATAATTTACTGCACATTCGTGCTTAATAGTAAATCCATTATCGTTTATGTTTTCGTCTAGTTCACTCTCCTTCATGCTCGTCATCACTTTAATCAGAGTCTACCCCGAGCGTTCTTTGCCAAAAAACGCCGTGTTGATGCTTGTTTTTTCACGCAATATAACGGCGACATACATAAATTGAATACACAAGCATGCCTACATAGTCATAAATACAAGGAATTGGCTTGGAAAAAAAAAAAAAAATATTCGTTATATCGAACAAAATTTTCATTTCGTTCGTAATATAGAACCTTCAATGCAAAATTTTAAGCTGTTCGTTAAATCACGAATTCGTAAAAGCGAGTGTTCGTTATATTGGACGACCACTGTATATTCAGAGTAAAAGTTATTGTTGTGACATGTCAAAGCATTCACTTGCTCGCTCTTACTAACACGCGCGCGCACACACACACGCACACACACAAGCGCCACTACCTTTGAGCACTTAGCACCTTTCAGGCAGTTTAACTTTCCTGTTTCCTGTTTAACTTTATTGTTTGCCTTGACTTTCTCTAACTACGTTAGTTACTTTGGGTTGATTATGAAGGCACGCGATTTCCTTTATGAAATAATATGAGTAAATCAAAATACATAAAATAAAAACGCTGAGGTAAAAATCAGAAGGCATTGCGTTAAGTTTTCTCAGACGGCCAAACGTTTGGAGTCGAAACAATTATTTTATGTTTAGTTCTGATAATTTTCATATGTCGTTGCAAAAATTCTTTGATAGCATACAAGTATTTAAAAAATTTTTGTTTGTCCGGTATTTAGAGAAGAAAATTGTCCTTAGTTCCAATGGTTTTTACACTCAAAAAAAAAAAAATAAATAAATAAATAAATAAAATGTAATGACAACAATTTTATACTGTTCGTTAACGTATAGGTATTGTTCCCAACAATTTGAATTGTTCTAAGAACAATGGAAGTTCTTAAAAAAACAACAAAAAATTCTTCGCATGACCACAGAAATTGTTGGTCTGAAAATTATTTCTTGATGGAACAATTTTTTTAGAATTTTTTATTTTTCAAGACATTGTCTCACCAATGTAAAGTTCTTGAGAAACTTTTTTGAATGTACCTTTAACGCATAACTGTGAAGGCAATTAGCAAACTTGCCATTTTCTTCTTTTCCAATCAAATGAAGACCTATAAAAGAGGCAATTCCCTTTAAGATAATTCGAATAAAATTCTTTCATGCATCGTAAGCTGAAAAAACTTATTTGCGGGTATTCTGGAAAAGAAAAAAATAAAAATAAATTCAAAAACAAATAAAAAAAATTTTTAAAAAAATTCAAAAAAGGACGAAAAAGCAGAAAGGTCAAAATAGAGCTATAAAAATAAATGGCAAGTCGAAAATTAAGCCATAGCCACTGTGCAAATAAGTAGAAAGAAATATGATTATAGCAAAGCACCCTTTCGCCCACTAAAAATCTTCTTTTATTTTGGTGTACCTACACAGGTATGCGGAAAAGTCACACGCCGAGGACTTTCAAATCAAAGCTCTCTTTCTCTTTATCATTTTTAATAAAAAAAAAAAACCATAAAAAAGTAAAAAAAAAAAAAATAAATGAATAGGAAAGACTTTTGGGTCAAATGCACGGGTTAGAAACACATTTTCGTAGAAATAAAAAGAGAAATAAAAATACAAAATTACACAAACTTAAAGATGAAAGGAGCATTTTTCCTTTACTTTCTTACAGCTATTGAACTGTCACATCCTTTCTTTTATCAGAATTTTCATCAAAAGAAATTTATCGTTCCGTTAACCGTGTCGTTTTGAACTCTCATATTTGTCTTGACACCCAAAAAGTATGCCATCAAAAATTGCTCGTACTTTTCAAATCATTTTTTTAATTTTTTTTTTTTTCGTTTGCCCACGTTTGAAGAAAGGGTAGAAATATTAAAAAATATAATAAAAAAAAAAGAAATAATAAGACAGCATAGAAATAATATAACCATATTTTATATTGACATCAAATTCGTGTTTCGTGATTCGTTTTGAAATTGCTAATGTCCTGTGAAAAAAAAAAATGCTTAAAATAAAATGAAATGAAATGAAATGAAATAAATATTATGGAGCACACATTGCTTTGGAACGATACCAGTCAATGGCGTTGGCTGTGACAGCGGACATTTTAAGCGCATTTTTCACGCTGTTAACTTTATTACACGCGAATTTAAATGAAAGCGAAGAGCAAAAGAAAGAAGGGTCGTTTCGTTTGATATTTTTGTGGGTGGAAAAACGCTGTGATCGGCGGAATAAGGAGAAGAAAAATGAATAAAAAGTAATCTTTCTTTTTTTTTGGGTTTTTTTTAGCCGAAGCACCAACTTACTGTGATTCAAAAAAGAAAGAAAAAATCAAAGACTGATAAAATGAAAAGATACCTACTCTTACCAAATCGATCAAAGGACATTGGGATGAAAATTATGAAAAATGTAAAAAGTTTTGATGTCCTTTTTTACATTTTTTTTTTGTTTTTTTTTGTTTTTGTTCACATCACCTGCAAGTGTATCTATTAATTTAAATTTATAATCTTTAGGAATCGTAATGCAATGAATTGGGCCGCCCTGAGGGAGTCCCCTTAACGAAGAACATCACTGCAGTGATGACGAGTGTCACAGACCCCCTTAACTTAGCAACCCTCGTAACTTGGCGTCATGCTGAGATGATTTGATACTTTATCGAATATAAGGTTTGGTAAGTTGCCAAATATTCCTACCAGCCGCCTCCGCGAAAGCAAAGGAAACGAAAAATAAAAAACCAAAATCGCTTTTTTATGTCGTGTAAGATTTATAAGGGAACGATTAAAATCACGTTCTAACTAATGGTCGACAGCGATATACCGATTGAAAGATTTATGTCCATGTTTGATGAAAAAAGTATATTAAGTCGAAGTATTTTAGAACAGTCCCCGAGTGGGAGCCCGATATGAAATTCTAATTTAGTTAGGTTAGGTTGGTGTGTCTGCCACCATTAAGGGTGACACAACTGATAATGGGAAAACAAGAAAAAACAGAAACAGAAAAATCGTCACTTAGCTGGGAATTGAACCCAGAGCCTCTCGCTTCGTTAGTTGGCATCTCAACTAACTACGGCACAAAGGCCGTCTTCTCTTACACTGTACAAAAATGTTGAACTTTTTCCAAAATAACGGGGTTCTGACAATAGATTATGGTAGAGCAGGCCAATCTGAGTGCATATGAGCTTCAGGCGAATTTCGTTGACGTGGAAAACTGCGTATCAGCAAAATTCAAAAGAAAAGCGAACAAACCATCGCGGCACATGTCACTGCACGTTGCTCAGTAAACATACGAAAACTTACTTATTATAAGTAGGTAAGCAAAATTTATGTATAAAAGCTTAACTTTCTAATAAGAAACTGTTCAATTGAACTTGCATGTTAGCTTTCTGGATCGATGCTCGAGGGTGTTCGTTCCACATAAGAATTGAATTCTGTAGGTACATGGTGATCACAAAAGTCATAAACGATATTTTAACTAAGTAGATGCTACATTTACCAAAATTGTTTTTAGCACGCAAAACAACGTTATTAATTAAAGCATACAGCTTGAAAAGCATAAAGCCATACGGAGTCGCAAGGATGTTAAGACATTTCATCAACAGATATGGCATCAATTCAAAGGCAAAGGGAACTAAGTTCCTTAGTTGAGAGATTACTCGAGAAATTCAAGAAAGTTGGCAAAGACCGCAAGACACCAGAGTAGCTACCCGCAAGAACGTATTAGACGACGACAAGAGCTGGCGAATGAAATTGTCATCGTACCTAATCTTAATGAAATTCTGGGTAAAAATAATATAAAAAATAAGTCCCAACAGAATATGACTATTTCATGGAAAATTATTATGACAAAATGAACGACTTAGTAATCCGGTACATCAAAATAGTGGAAGGTCTTAGCATGGGACACGTGCTGTTGGCAGGTGAATTCGGCAGTCGCGAAGGCGCAGGTTCTACAGCAAAGATGCAACAATCCGAAGCTCAATCAAACACAAATAAAGACACAAATGAAAATGCAACTCTGAGCACCGAAACGCTGAATTTATTACGAAACCAAAAGGCACTAGTCATGGCGCTGAATCGCAACATCGAAGAAATCAATGCTCAAGCTCTTATGGAGCATCAAAATACGCACTACATGTTGAAATCTTGTAAGAAAAAAAAAAAAAAATAAGAACAGGACATTTATAACTACAACATCACGAAAACTTAGTTAAGTTTCAAATGGCCGGAGACGCATGCATAAGTGTACCCAATACCATGGGTTCACGTACATGGTGGGCCGATTGATGTTAGTAGATATGCATACATACATATATTTGTAAGATCTTTTGACTCGATGAATTTTCTCGAAGTGTTTTTTGTTTTATTGCTTTTCTTTTTTTGTTTTGTTTTTTTTTTGTTTTTTTGTTTGTTTTCGTTCTCTCCTCGTTGGCGTATTTTATTTGGAATTTGAGCTTGTTTTGTTTTCACAAGCACATAGAATAATAGCTTACAATTGTTGTGTAAGCATAATCCACAAAAGGACGCAATTTGCCTACGCCTTGTGAATAGGACGTCAGAGTAATGCCTTCATACAACGGCCGAATGTGGTGATGACTCCGAATAGAGGATATGTTTGAGTCCTGTTGTTATGTGTCTTCTAAGCGCATTATTATTATAACTGTTATTATGCTTTGTTTTGTTTTGTGTTTTGCCTTTTTTTTTTGTTTTTTTGCCTATTTTCTGGCTTAGCCAACACGCTGCATGTTGTCGTGTATATATATGTATTTAGTATATGCCTATCTGTCTGTAGCGCTTCAGTAATTCAATCATTCAGTCGTTCAGGCGGGCATTTAACCTCTCGTTACATCAGTTGAAGAAAAAAATTATTGCATATTGTCGGTGGCTTAGTTTTGTTTTCCATTTCATTAACGCGCTCTCTCTCTCTCTGTGTCTCTCCTACTCTCTCGCACTCTACTTCTCTATTGGTTTTTCGGTTTCACCTTTTCTTTGTTTTTGTGTCTTCATAAATACCGATTGATTGCTTCTGTATTTACTACAAATCTGCAGTATATAATATCAGTGCGATATTGGCTTTTATCTAGATTCGATTAGGTGCTTGTGGGATTTTATGCGGTTATGAACACGGAATTATTTTAGCATATTAGTGGTATGCTTTTGGGCGTTTAAAAACAAAAAAAGACTCCAACTGATGTATGTCATTTAAAAAATAAATGTATTTATATCTGCGGTTACAATAATACAAACTCTATTTTATCGGTTTTATATTTTCATGTTCATTTTCGAACTGCGGCTGTTCTGTGGGGAAATGAAAGGCGGTCAAAAAATGTTTACATAAAAACAATATGAATGAAAGGTGAATTGAAGCATTAAAGGTTCCCCGTTGTAATAAAATGCTTTCGGTGTTAAAACAGAATGGACCTGGGTCAGTGCATTAAGGGGTGACCCCAATTTTTATATGAAATTTATACGTAACGCAACCAGTCTAGGATCAACCTATATCGGATTCATCCTTGTCTAGTCCCCCAAATGGGCGGTGTTGGGTGAGTTCAGACAAAGCGACTCACCCGCGATACACCCGCAAACCAACCTAACAGGCTTCGAAAAGATACTGGTTAGTTTTCAATGACAGCCCAATGTTCAAAGGGGTGAGTAGATTGTGTGGAATGGCGATCGGTACTGACCTCTTTAAAATCGACCCGCGGTCCCATTTACTGCAGGATATATATGTATGTGTGTATGTATGTACATATGTATGTATGTATGTATTTATGTATGTATGTATGTATGTATGTATGTATGTATGTATGTATGTATGTATGTATGTATGTATGTATGTATGTATGTATGTATGTATGTATGTATGTACATATGTATGTATGTATGTATGCATGTATGTATGTATGTATGTATGTATGTATGTATGTATTTATGTATGTATGTATGTGTATGGATATATGTACATACATACATATATATGTATGTATGTATGTATGTGTGTATGTATGTATGTATGTGTGTATGTGTGTATATGTAGTATGTAGTTGGTTATGTGTATATACATATGTACGTGCGTATGCTTGTATGGATGTATTCATGCCTGAATTGTATAAAATTGAAAGTGCGAAAGCGTAACACGAATATGAGGAATAAAAAGAAAAAGGAAACGAACATTGAGGAAGTCATAAAATGAATATTGCGACTTTGACCAAAAGACGAAATCGGATTTTTGTCAATAAAGCATATACGAGTCTGATAGATAACGTGCCCAGTAAGCGGAATGCCATCGTATATAAGTATTTGAAAGAAAGCGCTTGGTTCCAATAAGGCAGTCAAGTGGACTGCTACGTGTCATATACTCCGAGAAAGGCAGGCAGACAGACAGAGAGAAAGGGAGAAAGAGAAAGAGAGAGAGAGAGAGAGAGATAGAGATAGAGAGAGGGAGAGAGAAAAGTGTTCGCTAATAGAATGAAATCAAAAAAAATTCAGTTCATGTTGCTCTGCTTTCAATAAAATATTGAAGAGTATAAGCGATAGATATTATTCTTTTCAAGTATTACTTTTCAATATCGAGCCTCAAGTCTCAAGATTTCACCATGACAATATTTAATATTTTGAATTTTTAAAATTTAAGTACCTTGGATAACCTATTGCTATTGTGTTTGGTTTTTTTCTTTTTTCTTTTCGTTAGTTTCAACGAAATTTTATTGTATTTTTGAAAATAATTCCATTCGATTTTAAGTAACAGGCGAACGTTAGAGCGCGATTTTTTTTTTATTTTGTTAGCTTTTGTATTTGTTTTTTTTTTTTTTTTTGTTGTTGTTGGATGTTTTCAATATGCTTCGAAAATGGCAAAACTCGAATACAAAAAAAAAAAAAAAAAAATTAAAAATTAAAAGCAAAAACGTTTAGGCATAAATGATAAGCTACCTGCAAACGAGATTTTCGCGTTAAAAATGAATCCACGCAGGTCTTTCAAGTAAAAAAGTTTTAAAAATGTATATGGAACATTTTTAAATGTTGCTTAAAATCAATTATTTAAGGTGTTTCGGAAAATGAAACACTTAGATTGCAATTTGCCATTAAGCTTTGGATAACAATGATTTCGTGAAAAAAAGCTATAGAATACCTATATTCAGGAGGACAACAGAGTATAGCGACAAGTTGATGCTTGTATCTCATCAACTTTGAAATTCCACAAAAAGAATTTTCATTTCCTTAGCAGTTTGTGTGATAGTTATTGTTAGGCTTTCAGTTTCAAATATTGCAAGAGCTTTTAGACACTGTTTTACTTGTGAAATGGACAACAATAAGGTGGACTCTCTGATTTGGGTTAAGCACTTCTGAATTTATTTGTCCACTGACATGAGAGATGATTAATTACACAGTGCGAAATTTTAGAGGTCATGTTTTGTAAACAAAATATTGACAACTGTTTTTGAAAGTGCTCGGTGAGTATAACAACGCCTCATACTCAGTTTTGTCAAGTCACCTCTATTTTTTTTCTAAATAGACTTCAAAAAGTGGGGCCGAGAATTAAATAACTCACTTACTTATGGCTATATCTCGTAATCCGTTCAATATTTTAATTTCCTATCTATCACAATTTATGGCTCCGAACTCATTTTAAATAGTCTTAGAACAAACCGACCTGAAAAAACTCTATCTAGTAGGTGCAAATTGCAAAAATTCCTAAAATTTGACGTGTTTTTTTATCATATTTTATTTTTTATGGCCTATAGCTCCCAAGGCGATAAACACTTTTTTTTATAAATTTTTTGATGCAAATATAGAAGGACTATAAAACATTCATTTTTTGAGAAAATTTGCTGAAATTGTGTTTCGGCAATCGAAAATAGATAGATCTTTTTATTTGCATTCCTTGTTTAAAGTTGGTTCGTTGCTCAACAAACTGTGAAATTAAATTTTAAGATCTTAAAATAAATGGCAAAGTTATGATTTTATAAGTGATGGAATAAAAGTAAAATAAGCAATGAAAGTTACAAGCAGCAGCCATGAAGTATGCAACGTCTTTTCCTTATAATTTTTTTTTTTTTTTTTAATATAAAAGGACACATCATTGGAACTACAAGCTTTAAATGATTACCTATTTCTTACATCAAATTACTAAAACATGGCATCACTGCTTTTCCCCATTACCAATAGAATTTAAGAGCTTATGAAGCCTCCTATTTGAGACTTTTGAAAATTTTCAAAAAAAAAAAACAAAAAAAAAAACCAACAAATGTCGGCCAAATAACCAAAAAGATAAGCACTTTTGTTTTTGTAATTTTTTTAATGAATGAAATGGATTCGGTTGTAAAAACGGACCGGACCTAGGTGAGTCCACAAATCGAACCGAACTCAAAATTTATCTGAAACGCGACCGGTCTAGGGTTAACCTCTATTACACTCACCCTAGAGCAAAGATATTTCAATATGGCGTGCGAAATGAATGCTACTAGAGACGAGCAGTCTTGTATAAAAAATTTGTGCGCTAATTTTGTGAAAAATTAAAAAAAAAAATTAATTAATAAACAAAAAATTCGCAACCAACCCCACTCACTTTGAAAAGCAACCGGTTAGTTTTCAATGACGTCTCTATGTTAATAGAGGAGAGTTGATGGTGTGGAAAGGCGATCGGTATTGACCTCTTTAAGATCGACCCAGGATTTGTCCCATTTACCAAAGGGATAGTTTTAATTTATTTACTTATATGAAAACAAAGCTTGAATATTTTTCTCCCGACTATAAACTCCCATTCTTTAAGAACGTTGCTAACTGTACACGCTTAACAAAGTAAAAGCTCAAAATACCTCAAAAAAGCCGCAATTTTTTTTTAGGAAAATCCGCGCAATGCAACCTCCAAGTATTTCTTGTGTCGTTTTTGTGATAAGTGTGAGGTACATCCTTTGCCATTTTTCCAAAATATGCTGCCTGCAAAGATTGACCAATCAGTTGGTCCTCGTATAATAGTGAAAAGCATGTGTGAATAAATTCAAAATGCATATTAATTCAAATAAAACACAATTCAAAAAAAAAAACAAAACACTCAAAACCAAGAGAGAAACACTCAAAGTATTTAACGGTCCATTGGCTGAAGTTGTTTAAAATTTTTAAATAAATGATTTCGTATAATAAATATCACATTTCCTCTGAATTGATTCAGCTGACCAGGTTTTTGTTCTAATTTTATGGGCGGGCTTAGCATTGAGGAAAAATGCGATAAATTTTCATATCCGGATAAAATGACAAATGGATGGTGTATGTATGTTTGTTTGTAAAATATTCTCAACTGAACTCAATTTTTGATTTGATTTCGGATTTTATTAATTCATAACTCGGAAACTCAATTTCATCGTTTCGATATTTCTAAATAAGAAGAATATAATTCAATAAATAAAATGTTGGTCTTTTCTTGAAAAGCAATTAAGTTTCCTTTTTTTGTTTTGTTTTTTTTGTCAAATCTTCAAATCCTTTGAGTTTCAATTATTTACATTTCTACATTTTCAATTAAATTTACTTTCTAAATGTATAAATGGTTTTCCGAGAGACAAAGGATATTTTTAATATCCATTCAAAGTCGATGATTGTTCAATTTGGTTAAGAGAATCTAATCCGACAACAGCAGAAAAATGGGTTATTACGGAAGGCACAACTGCTTTTGTTTAGAACGACTTTAGGGCTAGGGTTGACAGTAGTAGATATAGAAATCGCAGTCGGCTGCCTTCAAGCGAAGCCTATGAAGCTGTCAGATGGGTAATTTAACTTGTCCTTCGTGCCTTCAACGTTGACCATTAGACCAACTTACTTGGCTGTTAAACAAATCTTAAGCATTTTCTTGGCTTCCCTTTGTTAAGTTAAGTTAAGTAAAGTCAAGCAAAGTAAAGTAGTTAAGCAAATTTTTAATATTAATTTTTTTTTTTATGGCCCTTGTGGTGGGTATAGCTCCCTTCTTTTGTTCTATAGAACATCAATTATATTTCATGTTGAAAAGCTTAAATTATTTCATGCATAAATCGGATGTGCTTCCGCTACAAAATGTTGAAGAATTTTTAAGCCGAAGTTTCCCATTGTGGTGGGAAGGTGGCTGTTGATGGGACTGTTTAACAAAAGTCGTATTAGATTGCAATGTCTTAAAAGCTAATTTTGGACGCTCGCAAAAAATGACATCTCCTGACTGTCGAATAAATCATCCTTTTCAAAAAATTTGTAAATATTTCATCGTCACTCAAGTTAGGCCTTTTTATACATCATATTTTTTCTGCCCTCACTACGAATGAGAGTCTCTAATAGCTTAAGTACTTTTTTTCCTTATTCTTCTTCTTCTTCTTCTTCTTCTTCTTCTTTGTTTTTGATCCCATTAGAAAGGGAAGTGATGGTAGCATTACGATAAACGGAAAAGCTCCTTTTATGGGTCAAGCGCATTGAAAAACTCGCATCAACACTCAAGCTGAATATCCATGACATGAGATTTATGCTGTCTTCCGTAATGGGATCAGCTGGGTTAAGTGTGTTGCGAGTCGACGAGTCGCTGCAGCTCAAACAGAAACGAAAAACGAAAACGAAAAGACGAAAAGGCAGAGGAAAAAACGAGAGAAAAAGAAAAAGACTCACCCTCTCCGTTGTCACGGTAAGGCTTACTTACCGCTAACGCGATTGAACTCGATCAGAGAATTTTTGTTCCACAAATTCCTTGCGGTTTGTATGGCATTTAATGAAGAAATATTTTTCATTGTGGTGTATTAATTGCGTCTCTTATCATCATATTGAAAAGTCATTGAAAATGACAATAAAGATAAGTTGCTCATTGCAAAATAAAAACGAAAGGAAGTCGAAAGGAAATGCTTCAAGGAGTTTATCTTAAACTTGGATCTTCTGTTATCTCTCTTTTTCTGCTCATTTGATTGAAAAGGATTGTTTTGCTTAAAATTTAGTTTCTATTTTCATTGCAATGAACCAAAAAACAAAAAAAAAAAAAACCCCTTCAATATATGAAATGTCCCGAAATCGATCAAAATAAACTGCCCGATTTAAGCTCAGTGTTGTAATTCACTCTAATGGGAGATTTTTTTTGGTTTAAAGATTTTGTCACAGTCCCAGTCCAAGTCCCTTCTTTTTTTTCTTACTAACCGGCTGGAAATAGAAATTCAATTCCCTTTAAAATATGAACTCGAAGTAAAAGTTTCACTCACTTCCGAATATACTATTAAAGGTTTCATTTCGAGCCGATTGTTTTTGCTTAATGCTTTCCATCGCTCTGAATTTTTTCGTTACACAAAAACCAATGGAAATCAGCGACAATGGTATTTTCCTATATGTTAGAATGGTACAAAACAATTTCTTATTTTCTTTTTTCTTCTTCGTCTTTTTTATTGTCATTGCAGTCATTGAAGGACATAAATCGTTGATCCTCGAATATTAATATAATATGTACTAACTGAAGCACTTTGTTAACATAAAACGCATAGCAGGGTCAAATTCACGTAACGATAACTATTTAACGCAGAGGAGGAAATATACAAATTATAAAAAAAAAAAAAATAAATAAAATATGAGCAAAAAAATGAAACGTAGCGGAAAATTGTAAAGTTGGAAAGGGGAACAACGACACATGCCAATTGGGGGTTTTTCAGAAGGCTTAAAAAGGATATTTTTCTCAACATCCCTGTAAGTTCCACAACTCGAATAGAATAGATAATAATGAATATTTCGGATGTTCTTGTGGAATCAAAGGGTTCAACGTTTGTACGGTTTCTGCTCGATTGTCGATTGACCTTATCATATCGCGACGGAAGACTGCGTTGTCTGTTAGAAGCATAAGAATTTACGAGATTAATGCCACATAAGGAATTCGATCGGGCCTTTAATGTCGTCCAAAAAAATTTGTATATATGAAAGTATCATTATCGCCGATTTTCTGCTTCATTTATCGATATATTGTACGTTATTTCGGAATTTGCTCGGAGATGAAATTTTGTAGCAAGTTAGTCGGTGGACTGGTGATTTTTTTAAAGCATATGATTTTATTAAAGCTTCTAACTTCCATCCGTCCATGTTGAACGTGTGGCCTCCTCTTCAAATGTCTCAATATTGGTAGGCCACTGTGTTTGATGTAGTCTCTTCGCATAAGGTAGCTATAGTTCTCATGGGCTGCTGTGTCAGCGCAAAGAAGGCAAACAAAAAATGAATTTGTATACAAAAAAAAAAAATGTTGGAATTTAAGCACCGAACTGACACCGCATAAGTAGCTTAGGGACCATCCGCCAAAATACAACTGACCTTTTTCTCATCTCTCACTAACACACAAACAAACAAAAAAAACACACACACACAAGACCACAGACCTTATCTTCCCAGCAAACATTTAGCCTATGCTTTAGCGAACGTTCGCCAAGAATATGTTTAGGCGACCTTTTCTAGAAGAACAAAAGGCGATGTTTTCTCAACTCTACCAACAAAGAATATGTAAAAAAAAATATATTGCTTTGACGAACGTTACGCGAGCAATCCGCAATACATTGCGTATTCATCTTCCAGACGAGCATTGCCGAAGTTACTTTTGGAACAGGTTTATATAATGTTTTTCTTATATATACCTTGTGTTATTGTAGCTTTTGCTTTATTCAATCAAGTAGTTCTTGATTTTGTTATTAGATCAAAAATAAATTTTGATAGTTAGTTCTGTAAGGATTTGGATCGACGAGTGTATACATTCTAAAGGATACAAAGGATAAAGGTGTATTTTTTTCCTCCAAATAGTTAAAGGCACAATTTTTGTTAACCTTTTTAAATATAATTTGAAGTTAATATAATTTTTTAAAATACAGGTGCCTGCTTCCAAAAATTTTCCACTTCGGATGAAAAAAAATTTTCTTCAATTCTGCAGCAACATTTAATACATGCCAAGAGCCGCATTAAAAAGCGAGATCTTAAACAAAAAACAATAGAATAAGTTTTTCATTATTAACTGAATTACTATAATTTTTTATGCGTAAAATTATAATAAAATTTAAATAACAAAAAAAAAATATATATATATAATTGGCCTAGAAGATGTTTCAGCAATATATAAGGAACACATTTGCTGAAACATCGTCTATGGGACTATTCCGCGATGTTCTTAATGTATCGCCAATTGCTCTTCCAAAACAGTGTCGGGCGACCGGACAACTGCCTAACAAGCTTCTCTATTCTGCGATAACAAAGCAACGGTTGCGTGCGAGCTAAACATCGCCGTGGCGAGTCGCGGAACACTGTTCCGCGATAGAAAATGTTTGCTGGGTTTATATCTCTGCTCCTTCTTTCGCTATATGCAAAAAATTCTTTATGAGAATTTTATCTGTTTTGTAACAAAAGAAAATCTCAAATTTATACGAGCAGGCCGCTTTTTTCTACTTGAAATATAACTTAACACACACGAACTTATATTGAAACATATATATATATATATATAATATATATATATATATATGTATATGTGTTTCAAAAGAGAAAAAATAAATAATAATAATATCGATATTTACTGTTTACGTATATGAAAGCATTTAACATGATAAGCGGATTACTTTTCTCATTCTCCGGACTTCTAAGCTATCTTTTTGGCAGAAGACATTGCAGAAACAATGCAACAACAACAACACACATAAATGTCATTATTCAGATTATTTACTGTTAAAGTCGTTAGAATTTTCACAAATATTAAACTGTTGACATCTTAATTTGTGCTCATAAAATATTTAATAAAATTACTTTCATTTAACCGCAATAAAACAAGGACACTGGAGGCCATCGCATATTCCCGTCGCGTTGCGTCCACAATCTCGTTTCTCTTGTATAAGGCACACAAACGCACACATACTTATAAAAATTCACACGAACTGTCCCAGCTTTATCATTAACAATTTGTTAGTATTTTTTTTTTGCATGTTCTATTTTTCCAACAAATAAGTGCGAAACTCAGCTAAAAAAAAGTCGAGGGTGCTTGAAAAAAGGAAAGCAAAAAAATAAAAAAATAAATAAACAAAAAACACAATATTCGTCCTTTTGCTATTGGAGGGAATAATGTGATGGAAATTTGTTAATTGATTTCACGTATCGTTCGCTGTTAATGAAGCCGATTTAATTATGGCCAAGCAGATGCGTTTGTCTGAATGTATGTCAATATCTGCGAGTCCATGTCATGGGGCTAGCAATGTGATGTAGAACTCTATTCCGCAAAATCGAAAATAATATTTCTATTCATTTATTTTTCCTTTTTATTTATATTAAATGTTGAATGAATGTTCCCTTTTCATTTTTCCCTCACATTAAAAATTACATACAATACAGCCCTTGACATAAGCAAGAGCATGTTAGAATTTTTCAGAAAGTTCGCTAGACAGATTGGATATATATAATATATATGATATTATCGTCACAGAAAAGCCCACACTATAAAAAAAAAACACTTGAAGTATGGGTATAGAGTAAAATGAATGAAAAAAAAATGAAAAAAAAACCGAAAATTAAATATGAAAAATTCCTGCAGCCTTAGTTCTGAAAGATTTATTCGCCTTGTGAAAATTTTCTTCTCTAACAGTTCCTTCCTTAACATAACCGAACTAAACCTAACTTAACCTAACTTAACCTTACCTAACCTAACCTAACGTAACCTAACCTAACCTAACCTCACCTAACCTAACCTAACCTAACCTAACCTAACCTAACCTAACCTAACCTAACCTAACATAACCTAACATAGTTAAACCTAACCTAACCTTACCTAACCTATAACCTATAACCTATAAACTACAACCTATAACCTATAACCTATAACCTATAAACTATAACCTATAACCTAACCTATAACCTATAACCTATAACCTATAACCTATAACCTATAACCTATAACCTATAACCTAACCTATACCTACCTAACCTAACCTAACCTAACCTAACCTAACCTAACCTAACCTAACCTAACCTTACCTAACCTAACCTAACCTAACCTGACCTAACCTAACTTAATCTAACCTTACCTAACATAACTTAACCTAACCTAACCTAACCTAACCTAACCTAACCTAACCTAACCTAACCTAACCTAACCTAACCTAACCTAACCTAACCTAACCTATAACCTATAAACTATAACCTATAACCTATAACCTATAACCTATAACCTATAACCTATAACATATAACCTATAACCTATAACCTATAACCTAACCTAACCTAACCTAACCTATAACCTAACACTTCAATAAAGTGTTTCTAACGACAGACATTTTGGACATGCGGTGATTTTCATTAGCATAAAACTAGCCTTATGTACCGAACTCTGTTCAATTCTCTTATGAATTGTTAATATAAGAGGTCACGTCTACCTTCAAGCTCTTTATAAAAGCATTTACGGCTTTAAGACCAGGGAGAAAAAGAATTTAAAAACTCCATAAGAAATTTCTTTAAAAAGCCAAAGAATCCGAGCAGTTTTTGCAAATACAATAACAAAATTTCATCACAATAGCTCAATTCCTTTGATAAGAAAACTATAGACAAACAAAAGGACGGTGGGATGGACATGGCTAAATCGTGTCTCATGGCGTCATATCGTTTCTATACCTACCTACAAATATTTTATGGTTCTAACAGTGCAACTATTTCTTGTATTATATTTTCGTAATTTTTATGAAATGAGCACGAGGACGAAAAGAATCGGTGACCTACGTTATGTGTCACTGCTCGGGGGCCTGGCCAAGAGAATATCCAGACTAATAAGTAGGGTCCTTTTTCCTCACCGAATTATCATCTGTTCCAATAAAAGTAATGGCTCTCATCAAAAATGAGTAGAATTGGCTCCACCAAACGGTTAACCACGGAAGCATGCCTTCCCCTTGTGGTGTCACAAGAAACGGCCAAGTGTGTGCCCCTAAAGAGGGCAGCCATCCTAACCCAACCTTACTTAACCTACAAATAAAGCAAGTTTCTTCCTTTGCACGACATTAAGGCATTTCTCTCCGTCAAATAAAACTTGGACCGACCGACAATTACTTTTTCTATTGCCTTCCTATTTTAACCAAAATAATCCTCTCTCTCTCTCTCTCTCTCTCTCTCTCTCTCTCTCTCTCTTCTCCTTTCTCTATTTCTTTGTGTCAGATACCAATTCTGAAAAGCCGATCACAATTATTAATTTCCTTGACTACTTTTTTGAGAGCATAATTAAATTAGGCAAATAGATTAAACACCGAAGTCACGCCAGAATATTGTGAATGAATGTTGCGTTAAATTTGCCCCTTTAATTGCTCTAGCATATCTTACGGTAAATCGAGTACACTGAAAGTGGCGTCAATGAAAATCTCTCGCTAACATTCTCATATTTTCGCATTTTCACATTCTCGTTTTTTGCACATTTACACGTGTAATAATTGCAAGTGTAATGAGGCAACTTCGAGGCCAGATACATTGGTACTCGCAGCGTAACATGCCCGTCTGGTATCATATCGGCTTACATTGGTAACATTGTAATAAACATTGCTTTTTAATTGCTTTTTGCGCTCGGAGCACTTCAGCGCCTTCTGTTTGATAGCGGCACATTAGACATACATAATTAATTATAATCTAACTCATGTTCGCACAAAACAAGAAAAATTAAAAAAAAAAAGGGAGAGCAAAATGAAATTCCCTCGAAAAAAAATAAAAATAAAAGAAAAGAATAAAAAGACAATAGAAGAATGACACGTGTTTCTTCCACTATTTCTTTCAGTGTGCTTCGATGTGCTTCGAAGATGTCTGTTGTGATATTGCTTTTAAGCGTAAGCGACTGAAACGATATCGTCACACTAATTTTCACAAAAAAATAAAAATGTATCTTCCTAAAAGGGTTTAAGACCTTTGTGGTTATTTTGAGTTTTGTGGAGTGTTTTCGACCAGGTGCGCTCTAATCCCAATGATTCAATTGGGTATTTAATAAATAAGGAACGTGCATTGAGACATTGCAAGAAATGTTATTTCACACCTTTGTATTTTTTTTTTCTCATACATGAACCTTTGCTAATAAATCGGCACAATTCAAAATTTTTTAAATCAATTTTTTTTATGTTCGATTGCATTTTTCTGTAAGAAACCCAACACCTAGAAAATTAGCGCTTATATTGACAGATGCAGCAGTCGATTGAGATTAATATAAATTTAGAAAAAAATGTTATTTCTCCTTAGTTTTAGGGGAGATTGAATGATATTCGAGAAATGCGAAATTTCGAATTGTGCCGATTTAGTAGCAAGGGTGCGATATGTATAGTTATGTACATAATATGTATATAATATATTATGCAAGGTACCCAGTAGTTGAGTCATCGTGAGCTCATGATGTTGTCAGGATGATTTTTGATTGAGAATTCATGAAATTTCCATGGAAATTTCGACATGACTATTGTATTAAAAGAAGCTTCACATGACATATGTGACACTGTCACCTAGATGTCATCGATGAAGTAACTGATGGCACTGTTAGAATGCGTTTGATCTCGGAACCTGTTAAACTTGAACACACAGAGACATTTCACGACAAAATGTCATGCATGACACTGTCACCTGGATGTCATCGATATCACTAGTTTTTGGCCGCTTATAGTTGAATTGGCGAGCAAAATTGTTGACTGAAAATGATTTTTCCCAAAAAGGCCTATCAGTTTCTAACTGTAGGTCCCACAGTCAACATTACAGAACATATTATAAATCCTCTGGCTAACATTGCCGTTCGAAATTCGGCCATTAACAGTTAATCACTTCTTACCTTGCTAGAAAGACCAAAAACAAAAAAAAAAAGGAATTTCAATGCTTATTGCCGTAATGTCATGTCAGTGGAATGCTCTCAAAATCAAGTCGACAAAGTGTTAGTTCAATATCATGCCATTCAAGGTGTCCTCTGCAATTTATCCTTGTGTCAATCAAAAATAATATTTGGTCATTCTCTCATGGCTACTCCTATGCTCCTGCATAGTGTTTTATTTTTATTCCTCCTTAAGTAATTTCCACGAAAAAAGACTTTACCATATACTGTACGTGGCAGAAATTTTTTCAATTAACCTCTCTCATAACATCTCAGCACTTTTGCCATTTGACAGATCAACATGACTCCAGCGTTACAGCGCTTAATTCATGCTCTCAGTTCGCAGTTGGCCATCGGCTAGAACGTGTGCAATTTCCAGAGACAGATGGTGTCAGTATTTAACGAGCAGCTAATACCTTCTAAGAACATAGCCTTGCGGAATTCTTGTGTTTGCGGCTTCATGTTTAACTGTCAAACTATCAAATTGTTGTTGATGTTGTTGTCAAACTTTGTGTGGTCGTCCTTTTCTCCTGTGCTCTTAATCCAGTTCGTCTATTAAGAGCTTTTTTTTAAAAATATATTATATGATATTGATTACTGTGTGATCATAATATGAGCATTCCAGGTACGGGACAAATAATATTCATAATATTTTTTATGTTTAGATCTTTAGTTGGATGAAAAAGGTTTTTTAATGTACTCATATTAAGATATGTAATAGGATATAAGGTACCCTTTTGAAATTTTTAGAGTAGATAATTCTATTCGTTTTTGTCTGTTTGTACCGTACAAAAGTATCATTTTCTGTGGAATGTTCCAATAGTTCACTAGATTTTAGTTCAACACCTAAAGGTATGCTATACATTTTCAAAATCAATTCACAATATTTCAGGCCTTTAGCAATGGTGCTTAATTAAGACTTTAAAAAGGTCAGCTTAGATCTCAAAAACCCTAGCCCCAAAGATGCGGTCAAATATAATATATAGCTTCAAAAATAACTTACTACTAGAATCGGGAATGTTCTAAGTATTTCATGCATACTTTTAGGTGCTGCATTAAACTTTTTTGACTTATAGTTAGCTTTCGCTCAATCAACGATGATGGCGATACTACTTGTTAGTGGATCATCCCTTATTGTTTTCGGATTTTTACTGTTAGAAGCGAATTTTCCATACATACATCCATACATAAGTATGTATTAAGGTGGATCGATATAGTAACCTCTAATTTCCCTGGCAGAATATTATTCTGTTGTCCATACTTAATAATTATGCCGAAGAAACTATAGGTCAAATGTGAATTTTAACCTTCCGCTTTTGCAATCAAAAGTTTTCCAATCTATATTCGACATATTTTGGTCATAATTGTTGGTGAAAACATTTCAAAAAGCAGAGAAGCAATCACTTCAACGTCCCTCAAAACTCGAGCCATTGAAAAAGTTTTATATTTTCTTTAATAACTGTCTTAAAATGGCCAATTTATGATGATTTGTCAAGCAAAATTTTATGAATTCTCATGCCTAAAACTATGCAAAGAATCAAAATAAGAAAAATTCAATTTAAAAATTATTTTTGATTAGGTAGAAATTTCAATTATTTGTAGCATGCTTTTAGGCATACTTAAAATGGAACTTCTTTTTAAAAAGCGGAAGAAAAAAATTCGGGTTTCAGCTATGGTTCCCTGGGCATTTTTTCTCCAAAGAAATTGTAGAATCTTATTTCACTAGGGAAATTTTCATATTTTTGTTTTGTCGAACAAAACGATCCACCTTAATATGTATGAATGTTTGGGTTAGGCGAAAATTTTATTTATTTTTTTTTTTTTTGTTTTTTTCCTTTAGTAATGAGTTAAAAACAACTTAAATGCTTCTCTCTATACATACGAAGAAGATTTATTCCGCTTTTGTGCTTCCGAGCAGAAGTTCTTATCGTAAGTGCTGCACTCTCGTTGTCATTTAGTGCTCCGTTTTTTCCCTTGGGTTTTTTTTTGTTTTTTAATTTTTACTGCTTTTCGTTACTTTTATTTTCTCCATTTCCTTACGACGTAAATTGCACGCAAGCTTTAGAATTAAAAAGTTAGTAAAACTTCCGATTTTCATATACCCTTAAGCTTCGTAATTATCACATTAAAACTTCATATGCGGTATCATAACTAATACGGCTTTAGAATTGGAGAAACGTGGCAGAGGGCTGTAGAATAGGTACGGGAAAAGCATCATAATGATCCGAAGGCGCTACGTTTTTAACACTTCCATTCAAATTGACTTTAATAGCCGGCACAAAAAAAAAAAAGAAAAAAAAAAAAACAAGAGTTTCCTCACTGTTTTGCTGAATATATGCAAATTTTTCCCCTTGTTGCATTCAAGAGCTTTCTTGTATGGGTGTTCACACAAACATGCACAAACTCACTCATTTACCTACTCACTCAATCACTTACTCACTCACAGGGAAGCTCACATGTATGTGTGGCGATGCATTGTAGTGTTATACAGGGTGTTCCATACTCAATGGATCAAAAAAAAAAAAGGAGGTGATAGGGGGAATCCATACAAGCAAAAAATTTTATGGAAAGGGGGTTCATCTTGCACTCGTAAGGAGCTAGAGGCGCGGAAAGAATTCGACTAAATTGGTGAGCATACTTTTAGGCGGATATGTAAAACTAAAACACTATTCAGAAATTTTTAAATTTCTTAGATTTTTCTTTTTCTCATGCTGCCTAAAAGTGTGCTCAATAAATTTGATTAAAATAACTTTTCTGGGAGTCAAAAATACAAAATATTTATTTTCAAACCTTAGTTTTGCATTGATTTTGAAACTTTTTTTAGCAACCATGGTATCAAATTGAAGAGAAAAACTCAAAGTTTTCGAAAAGAGTAAAAAAAGAGGCTCGATCGTATTTCTTTTGAATTAAATCACTTTAAAACCCAAAATTAAACTATTTTAGGCTTAGATGGTAGTACCTTATTATTATTATTATTATTATTAGTAGACTTATTTAAAATCGTAGTATGCAGTGTTAACGGAAAACCGCCAAGCTTTTCATATCATATGTGATTTTGAATTTACGGCCTGTAAGTGAGGAGCACCAGTGAAAAAACCAAAATATTGTTTTTTGCATGTAACTCCTCAGAGGTGCATTTGCGACCCCCTCCGCCTGCCATACGATTTTTGGTCCGTCTGGACCCCCCTATCACCTCCTTTTTTTGGATCTATTGAGTATGGAACACCCTGTATACATACATAGTGCAGTGCGAAATAAAGAATGCGAACAATTGATGGCTATGAGGGTCTTATATGCTGTTTGAGCATACCGAAATTGCAAAAGTTATGCCGGAACTTTTTGCATAATGGCTTACCAGCAAATATGTACATGTGGCCTTTGTTCTTTTTCGGCTATTGAAAGAGGAATAACAAAAAAATTTTTCGCCCAAATTGTTCTCCCGGTGTAAATGATTTTCATACGCACAAAAAGCTCATAGGACAATCGCTAAATTCCACGACTAATATTTAGATTGGAGAGATTTCGAATATTACGAATGCAGGCATTGCGGTCGATGATAACACCGGTACACAAAAAAAAAAAAAAAGTCCTATTACAGCAGGGTGACATAACGTACCCTACTATTTCTCTCAAGACCCCTGAACAACCAACCCCCAGAAGGGTGCATTATAGCAATTCCACCTTACTGGGGGTGGTTGATCAGGAGTGCTGAGGAAAAATTCAAGATCGTAGCGTAATTTCGACTGATTGAAGTGAGTGAGGTTGGCGGGAGTTTTTGTTCCCCCACGCAATCAGTCGCTTTTGTCTATTTTTCCATATTTTTACATTAGTATGATTATGATTTGACTATCACTGGGGAGTAGGAATGCTTTCGAGGTACAAAAGTCGAAGAATTTAAAGTTCACTTTATTTTTTATTGGTCTCTGTGAGAAACTTGATTTCGCTTCATTTGATAGGCTATCTGGGTTCGAGTCTCTGAACGGCTGTGATGTCAAATGGATTTCTATTTTGTACACATTGCATTTTTCATCCAGGCCAACATTTAGTTCTATGCCCCACCCAAAGCCTCAATATTTCATCCCATCGAGAAATTTTTAGTTTAAGTACCCGTCGTATGAGCAATGCTATTTTAAACAATATGTAGCATTACGTATACGTCTGATATTTCATATAAATGAACTGCGTTATTTCAATTAATATAGATTAGAATAAATTACTAATTATATATATATTATAAATATAATTAGGATAAAAATTTCGCATAGGCGGGAAAGTAAAATGTAGAAAAGTTAACCAGATATAGCCATCAGTAAGTGCGCAGCTTAATTTTCGGTCACAAGATCGAGATTTTAAAATTACCTATAGCCAAACAAACTATTGGGATTTCCTACATTTATCAAACTCTTTCAGGAACTGCAGTCGAAAAGTTCACATATTACTTACAGCCGTCATATTTTCTCTTTCGGTTGCATAATTTTCTACGATAGATAGACGCCTGCGTAATATATGGAAGCAAAGATTATTTCACATTGACCAATGTGAAAATTTTCATAATTGAAGTGAATCAGTAACGAATTCGCATTGACAAATGTAAAAACTAAATAAAAAACAATTACTTTAAAATCATGAACGTTTAGTAAAAATTTAGCGTTTTTTCGTTGCGATTTTTGATCTATTTTTTTTCTCCCTCTCCATGTCCCTCTCTCTCGCTCACTCTCTCTAGTTCTCTCTCTCTATCTCTCTCTCTCTGCATCTCTCTCTCTCGTTTTCTCTCTCTGGCTCTCTCTCTCTCTGGCTCTCTCTCTCTCGCTCTCTCTCTGTGTCTCTCTCTCTGTCTCTCTCACTCTGTCTCTCTCTCGCTCTCTCTCTCTCGACCTCGCTCTCTCTCTGTCTCTCTCTCTCTGTCTCTCGCTCTCGCTCTCACTCACTCTCTCTCTCTCTCTCTCTCTCTCTCTCTCTCTCTCTCTCTCTCTCTCTCTCTCTCTGGATCTCTCACTCTGTCTCTCTCTCGCTCTCTCTCTCTCTCGACCTCGCTCTCTCTCTGTCTCTCTCTCTCTGTCTCTCGCTCTCGCTCTCTCTCTCTCTCTCTCTCTCTCTCGCTCTCTGTCTCTCTCTCTCTCTCTTTCTCTCTCTCTCTCTCTCTCTCTCTCTCTCTGGATCTCTCTCTCTTTCTGGATCTCTCTCTCTCTCCCTCTCTCGCTTTCTCTCGCTCTTCTAGGCTCTCTAACTCTCTCCTTGTCCCTTTCTCGTCATAGTCCAGTAACTTCGGAGCATTTCTCTTTTTGGTTTGGTTTTTCTTTGCAATGTTTTAAATGCTTTGAAAAATTTTAAGTACAAGTGCATCATAAGTTGTCCTCTCTAGTAGAAAATAAAAATTAACAAAATTGAATACGAAATGAAAAGAGGAAGGAAAACAGGAAAAAGAAAAGCAATGGAGAGTGTTGCAAATCCCATTTAAAAGCTGAATAGCGACACAATTTTCCACACGAATGCAGCAACAACAAAAAAACGGAGTGGTGTGTGTTGAAAAAACAAAAGGGTTGAATCAGTAAACGAAAAAAAGGTCCTTTTTACCATTTTTTTTTCTTGGTCAAATTTATGGTCTAGAATTGTAATTTTTCTGTACTTGCAACGCTTTCATGCAGAAGAGGAAGCATTTTTAAAATTCAACCCGAGCGGAAAAACAACATAAGGACTCCTCTTGATTGCTCTTTGTACTTCTTTCGATGCTCACACCGAAAATGGTAATTGTGCGCGGAAGAAAAGATCCACAAAAAAAAAAAAAAACACTACACAAAAAATATATACGAGTGAAAGAGTGCAAAAAGCTTCACGAAAGTAGAAAACAATTTAAGAAGTAATTTAGAAAGTTCTTTTTTTTATTGACTATGCGAATTAAATTTCCGTTTCCCAAATAATATCAACTAATGGCGTCGGAAGGATTGTCTGAAGTGCAAAACTTTGAATGACTTTTTTTTTCTTCTTTGTTGTGGGGGCACTATGGCTGGAAAATATGGAATAGATACATATACTCGCCCCTTCCATTTTGATCGAGAAATAATTGATCCTTCGCTTTTTCCAAAAAAAAAGAGGCTTCATAACTACTAAGCCTTATATGAAAATGGGGAAAGGCAATGGTGCTATTTCAATGATAGTGAAGTCCCTTATAATTTGCTGAAAAACAATTTTCATTTTACATAAATCGTTCTAAAGTGAAGTCCCATTATGTTGTAAGAATATTTATAAAAAAAATACGTTGCATACTTCAGGGGTTATATTTGTAGTTTTTATTGTAAAACCACCACTCATTGTTACCTTAAAGCGATTGAAGTCTACGGTCGACACTGAGATTTGCTAACCAATTTCAAAATTTTTTTAGGTTTCCTCAACCAAGTTGAAATAAAAGAAAAAAGTACCTCTGCACCAATTATGCAGAGTCCACATCTGTTATTATTTAACTCACTAAATTCTATATAACAAAAGAACTGATTGGAAAATACAGGTTACATATTATAAGGGACTTTTGAGAGTAAATATCTATGATGAACATTTGTGTATGGACTACTAGGCGGTCCTGTATAAAACTTCCGGACAATAGAGGATCTAAAATAGTGTTCTATATTGTATATTTCTGTCTATTTCTCTCTCGCTCTCTCTCTACCTCACTCCTAGCTTTATGTTTCATTCATTACTGATTTTTTTTCGCCATTATTGGCTTTTGCAAACTAAACTTTGTAGCAATCCATCAACAGACACGCACATCAGTCTACCATGGCATAAATTTATTTGTCTTGCAAAGGGGGTGCCTCGTTTTGTTGACGTATTGAGCAGCTGTAAATTAAAATTAATAATCCCCCATTGTAACCCTTAATTTTTTGTTTTTTTTTTTTTATATATGACATCATGAAGTATTGTAAAATTCTCCTTATATAGAAATTGAAATGTCAAACGAGGAAACGCAAATAAAAAATTAGCTTCGCACGAATTTTTTTTTTATTTTTAAATTTTTTCCCTTAAAACCAGCAACCTGAAAGCTTGCGTTGATCAAAGAAAGTTTGCTTTCAACTAATGAATTGATAACACTGGACACCGGAGAAAAATTCCGCGAGAGCTCAAATGCAGAATATTTACTATACACTGCAATAAAACTTCGGTCATAAAGTAGGAGTATTAACATTCATGTAAACTAACTGATTACAGAGAGCCCATCTATGCCGAAATCGCTTTGGAAAATTAAAAAATCGATTTCATATCGAAAATTTCAATTTTCATCCCTTCTTCTTGTCATAAAATGAAAGCTCAAAATTAAAAGCAAATATATTTTATTATAATTAAGGTGGCCAAAGCATTTAACACAAAAAAAAAAAATTTGTATAAGATTCGAAAACTTTTTTTGCTTAAAACTATGCGAATCGCCTGGCAAAGTTACTGCATTGCAATTTATCGATCATAAGTGCAGATCGATTATTTAAAATACCCATGAAATATGACGACTTAAAATGAAGGTGCGTGAAAAGGAAAAAGTGTGGTAGTGATGGTTGTGGTTAGTCGTACATGGACTTTCTTTCTATCTATCAGGTAAATAGCAAATTGTTAAAATTACAAATTTCGATCGATATCGACTTCTCGACATGACCCATTTTGCTGCTTCTTTACAACAGTGATTTGTCTTCCGTATTTCTGAGAAGTAGCGGAATTTCTCTGGAATAATTTGATTTTTTCGTCCATTTGAATGATATCAAACACTTTGAGGACGTCGTTGTTATTCTGTCCGCCCCATATAAATTACGAGAATAATGCAATTGAAAGCCATTTACATCGGTTTCCTTATGAAATTTCCGCCGTGGCAGTGTTGAACCAATTCACACTGTTTTAAGCATGAATTCTTAACTATCGCACTAAAAGAAAATTGCATGCAATTTCCTGTATTAAATTTAAACCGCCAGAGGTTCGAATTGAGCTTATAATATCATCCTCAGTTGAACATAATAAGAATCGTGTAAACTTTTATAAGGGCAGATGATTTACGTTTTAAATCAATTTTGTGTGGGCTCATATGCAAATCAGTTTGGTTTACTTTTTATACCAAGACTATTTGGAGTGTTCAAATTTCAAGGGAACCGGAACTTGAGTCCTTAAGAAAATGAATTCGCTATGAGGGGAGAAAACAATCAGAGTTAACTAGAGCGACAAGCGACCTTCAAATATTTAGGAATTCTCTCTGAGGTTTATTTTTTTTTATTTATAGTTGTGTTTCGCACAAAACTTGGGGGAAAAAAAAGACTGCGAAGAATTACTTGCTCTGGTGTTCAAAACTCCCCTTTATGGGTCTGGACTATTAACAAGAGTTAATTTCGTTTAAATAAGAGACTCTGAACTTCGCTGTGAATTACTCTTGAGTGGGAGTACCAAGATATTCTGAGGTACTTAAAGTTTTTCGTGTGTCCTCCCAACTTCAACTTCTGTGCCTCTCATCTTTGATGCTTTCGGTTGCATTCGTAATGAATCGAAAGCAAGATAAGGTCCATTCTTTTATTTTGATTTCATCTGAAGAGCCCTTGGATGTAAAATGAACCGTACAGGTTTGCTCCCTAGTGTAGCTCACATTACTTAGTACGTACTTAAGAGCATGTCCATGTGTATTTCCTATTGTGATTTGTTTATAAACATAACTAGAAGCTATACGCTAGCACGTATTATTATTATACTGCTAAATAATAGTAGAGACGTGAAGGAGGCGGAAGCGTTACAGACTAAGCTCACACCGACCAAGAGAGATAGCGATGGGAGGGCGAGAGTATGCTTTCGAATGAAAAGCATGCAGCGTGGAGAATATTGCTTACGGGTATGGAGTCATACAGACAAACAGACAGACAGACAAAATAGCACGAACGCAGGGGTAAGCATTTATTTGCTTTACGTGCGTGCAGGCCACGTATAATTACTTCATAAAGAGGTTTGTAGGTCTGAACTGGAAAAAAAAAAAATAAATAAAAAATAAATAAAGGATATCAAAAACATTGCGAACATTAAGACTAAGAAATTAACGAAAAAATAGCTGAAATGGTTGGCCATAAGTTTTGTTGTTTTTTTTTTTTTTAACTTTTTTAATGCTGAATTTCGTATAAAATAAATAAGAATTAACGCAACAACAATAAAATGCTGAACCGGAAATGGGAATGGAAATGAAAGCGGAACTGAAAATATAATCTTTCTTTATTTTGAAGGCGACAAAACATTTAAGTATGAAATATTTATGTTTAAGAATCTGCATGCTGCCATCATTTAAGATCCTCTTAAATATAAATTAATTACCTACTTTATTTTTTGGTGGGTGGGTGGCGCACCTTCTTCAATAAGACAGCCTCTTGATGCATGGTCTTTACGTACTTTACTTGACTTAAGTGCAGTAGCACACTCTCTCTCTCTCTCTCCCTCTCTCTCTTTCACTGCCTCTCTCTCTCTTTCACTTCCTCTCTCTCTCTTTCTCTTTCACTGTGTTTCTCTCTCTCTCTCTTTCACTGTGTTTCTCTCTCTCCCTCTCTCTCTTTCACTGCCTCTCTCTCTCTCTCTCTTTCACTGTCTTTCTCTCTCTCTCTCTCTCTTTCACTGCCTCTCTCTCTCTCTTTCACTGCCTCTCTCTCTCTCTTTCTTTGTGTTTCTCGCGCTCTCTCTCTTTTTGACTGCCTCTCTCTCTCTCTCTCTCTCTCTCTTTCACTGTGTTTCTCTCTCTCTCTCTCACACACACACACTCTCAATCATTTTGAATATCTGTTCAGTGTAGTGCATAGCGCATTTTGTCAATAGAAAATAAACCATCGATTGAAGCCATTTTCTCTTTACTTGAGCATAGCACACAAATTCCCAAAACAATAAATTTACAGCACAAAGCAGCTTATAATCATATTTGAACTCACATGACATGCACAGTGCTGGGGTATTTCTCTATCTTCAATGAAAATAAGTAGCAACATTTTACAAATACATACATTTCCATATTCACCTGGGGCTGTCAAGAGTTTAAAGGAGTTTCTCAATTGAGGGGTTTACAAAAAAAAAAAAAAAAAAAATTCACATATTCAAAATGAAAATTGTTCGTATTTATGTACTTTTGTATGTATGTGAACATATGTTCAACAATCAACTAAAGCTTGAGATGTCCTTAAATTTTAAAAACTTGTTCTGCGATGGAAACGACAAATATAAGAGGAAAGTTTCTCTCAAAACGAATCCGGGGGCAATAGCCTCTGGAGCCTTCTGAGCTTCTAAAAATTTGTTAAAGCAAATTATTTTCTATAGAATAACTTTGTAAACGAAAAATCTTATTGTCTGAGTACAAAAACAGGTCAGAAGTACCCAGCCAACCAAATACGGAGTGCTCCGAAAAAGTGTGTAAAAGGACTTCCCCAAACGGCATGCTATATTGCTTCTGCAAGAATAATGTTGCAGAAATATTATAGCAATGTAAAAGTTGTAATACTGAGAGTGTAATATTTCTGTAATGTTGCTGCAGTGTTGCATTTACAATATTAATAATAAAATGTTGCTGCAATATTGCATATTTAATACATATACAATGTATAATGAATTGGCGGACATTCACATATTGCAGCAACATTACTGCAATATGCAATATTGCAGAAGCAATACTGCTGCAATATTGTAGCAATTTAAAATGCCGACTGGGTCTTGTATAGCACAATCCAAATGACCAAATGTTTTCGGAGTGCTCCGAAAAGGAGTGTAAAAATACTCCTCTCACAAAAAGGACAGGCCTCACAAGTGACTATAAGACAAGAATATTTGCTAGATAAAACAGTTCATTGTAGTGGTTTTCTGTTCTGCGTTATACATTTGCTCACACTTTCATCCCACAAACAATCGCTTCTACAAATGAAGGTAAGAAAGAATACTGATGTTTATGCGAGAGAACCGAAAAGCCTTTCTCGAAGTAGTGTCTACTTCTCGAACTTCCAAGGCACAAACACAGTCTTAGCTGTGGCTTCGTTAATTGAAAGGCATTAACACTTACAAGTCAAATAATATATGCGTCTGATCAGGTTCCAGACTATTTGGCCAATTTTTTGTTTGTTTGCTTGTTTGGTTTGAACGAAAATTGAAGGACAGACAGAAGCATTATTAAGGCATTGACAAAAAAAAAAAAAAGAGAGCTTACTTCATTATCTTATCCAAAGTGAAAAGTGAGCTTCCCTGAAAATGTCAATGTCTGTCCTGTTTGCATTTTAAGTATTAGAAATTAGTTTTCTGTACACAACTTAACTCCCTTATTAGCATACTTCTCTCTCTCTCTCTATCTCACTCTCTCTCTCTTTCTCTCTCCCCCTTGAGCCACTAGGAACGATGAGATGAAGCATAATTGATAAAATTAAAATGGCTTTTTGTTGTTTGTTTCAACAAGTACTACATTCGATGACACACTTATGTAAGTCTATGTCGCTACTTCAAAGAGCGTGAACGAGAAAGACATAGGCTTGTGGGCGGGGGCATAGGAAGAAAATATTTTAATTAAAGCAAAATCTTTCCAGCTTAAGAACGTTAAGTACTGTTGCCATTGACACAAGAACAAGAAAATGAAGGAAGAAAAAAAATAAACAAAAAACAAAAACAAAACAAAACAGAATATTGATGAAATTCGGAAATGTGTGTTCGTTTAAGAGGACTCTGTAAGGATTATTCATAATCACCGAGAGAAAACAGTGACCAGCAGTAATAATGTAAGGCATTAGTTGATTTTGACATGGGCATAAACGTTTCGTTTTATTGTGGAAATGTTCATTTGTCATGAAAAGGTCCTTCATCTCGTCTACGTCATACGCTTGCTGTCCCAAACCCATGCCTCGATTAACCTCTTCTTTTCTCGTTTTTGGTCTGGTCTGGTCTCGCCCGTCCGTTTGATTCCGTTTCACTTTAATAAAATCCAAGAACGATTTGCAAGGACAAAGAAACCTATGAAGAACGGGTCTGTGCTGTGGGTTGATGATTAAACTTAAGTACAGCATTAAACGCAAAAAGCCTCAAATTTTTTCGCTGCTATGTCGTGCTATGAGCACATATATTCAATTTGCTCTTGCTCTTACTCTTTTTGTGTGTTTACTCTGTTGTGTATGGTGTGTGTGTTGTGTGTGTGTGTGTGTGTGTGTGTGTGTGTGTGTGTGTGTTGATGTTCATATTAAGTAGCTTAAGTTAATTAATTAGATACTGACTTGGTCATAAATCGCTGAAAATATAAACGAAATTAATCTATAAATACAACAATTAACGCCCAACACGCTCATAAGTACACGTTCAATCGAATAATAATAAATGTAAATATTAACATATATGTATGTATATGTAAAATATGTATGTATATATGCATATAAATGTATGCATATAAATGTATGCATATAAATGTGCAAAATGGCATATTTTCAGCACAAAACTTTCTCGAGAAAATTTGAAATTTGTTGCATTTTTGACACATGTCACCGATGAAAAAATCCATTAGGGTTTCACTTTTTTTTGAAATTTTTTGTTTTTTCTTCTCTTATCGTAACGTTTGAAAGGACGATTAAGGAGTCTTAAAAATGATGCTTGCGTATATTACTTTATAAAATTTACATAATTTTTTCATTAAAATCTTATCAGCTGAGTGTGCACGAATTTTTTGAATTTTAATTTTTTTCTCTTTTTTTTTAATTTTTTATTTGTTATTTTTTTTTTTTTTAGACGCCAAACTCTTTATTTTTTACTCAGAATTTGATATTTTGTTTGTGCATCCAGGTGATTCTTCTTCTTATCTTCCATTTTCCCTTAGTAGGCGGTATAGGGACGACGAGGGCTTAGATGAGACAAAATGATCAACAATTCATCTGAACGTTCGATTGCTCGTATGCTTGCACGCTTTCTTCAAATTTATTTTTATTTTATTAATTTTTAATTTTATTAATTTCATTATTTAATATATTAATGTATATATGCATATGTTAATGTATATTGAAAATACTTCATTGGATCATGTCATTGGTTTCCATAATTTTTTTTAGGAATTTTCTTGAAATTTATTTGAATTTAATTTTGTTGGAAATATTGAACCTGGTTTTTACAATCGGTCACGAATTCTTGTTGTGGTCCTAAATGAGTGAGTTGACGAATCCTAAATTCTTAGTACAGTATACTCTATCCTTGCGGTCATCTCTCTTAAACGGACACTTTTTGAGAATGCTCTAGTATTCGTGCCTCTCAAATAGTTTCTCCTAAGCGGACACATTTTTCGGTCCCGTTTGTGTCCGCTTAACCCTGCTGTTACCTTAAGAAAGTTACACTAAATGCCCATTTGGGACCATTTGGCCCGCGGTGTATTTTTCATACAAAATATATATAGTCATCATAAAAATTTGAACTCTTTACAAGAAGATTGTTATGGCTGAAAGTAAATATATTTCATCAATCTCCAGATATTGGCCACAAAAAAAATTGCATTTCGGATCAAATGGTCCTATGGCACCAGCAGGGTTAAGAGAGATGATATTGTATTTGCATATTTAAGAGAACAAATTGAATGGGTTTTTCTAAAAGATCTACCGACTTATTGGAGTCGGAAATAGTTGATCGGATGAGCCGACATAAGAGTCATATAGGACTCGTTCTGTACTTACATACATAGTTACTTTTATTTTTAATATATTTTTAATTTTTTTACTCCTGATTGGAACTTATTTGCGGACTGAAATTTTTTTTTAGTCTCTTTAATATGAGTGTTAAAAACATATATTTTCTGGATTATCCGATCTGAAGAACGAACACGGATTTGTCGGGCGGCTTAATTATTTGTCTTCGATTGTCTATAAGACCCTTGGTAGTTTTTATACAAAAATTTTTATACATACATACATAAGTATGTATATTTGTTTTCTTATTACTTGAGTGTAAATTTTTCTTTTATTTATGTATCGTTCCATGACTACTTCCGAATCGTGTCAACATGAGGCGCTGTTTATTTTAACAAAGTTCTTCTTCTTGCTTCGACCGTGCATGCATGTTTGTTCGTGTGCGCGCGTGTGTGTGCATTTGTGTGTCTGTTTGAACGTTGAACTTGGCGGGTGTTTTGGCTTTTATATAAGATTTATGCTTTAATTTATGCAAATTGTTTGTTAGAAAACTTAACAACATCTTTTCAGTGGCCTGTGTGCGATGTGTGCTGTTGGCATTTGCCGTTTTGCTGCATTCCTCCGGCTATCCTTTCACTTATGTAATAACTAATTACTTTGGTTCTTATTGTTGTTGTTGTTGTTGTTGTTATTGCTGTTGTTGTATTAATTAAAATGCTAACATACATGCTCGTGGATGGAAAGAGAAAGTTAACTGTATGTTGAAAGTGTTTTGGCACCGAAAAATATTCAAAATATTTGTTGGTATATCGTTTACTCGTTTACACAAACGGAAATTAAGTATTTTAGTGGTCGATGGCTTTTAGTGCAAAGAAGATTAACAAAATTGAGTTTTCTTAGGCAAAACGTGAAAATCGTTTGATGAAATTAAAAGAAAAGGAAACAAAAAAGAACAAGAATCAAACTTAAATGGAGTCCATTGAATTAAGGAAAGCTCGAAAGGAAACGACATTAAAACGCTCTCAGGACTAAATGATTTTTTTTTCTCTTTTCTTTTACTAATTAATAAGGGATGGATACATGTTATTTATTTAATATTTAATTTTTTTTTTTTGGAAAAGGATTCTCTCATTTTAGTAGGTAGGTACGTACAAAACTCTATCGAAAACGCACATCCCATACATTTGTATGTTTGAAAGAACAATCAAATAATATTCGCCGTAGAGACGAGCGTTGGAAATACTGTTTAAGAAGAGGGTCGACTTCTTACACGCTTTTCTGTTAATTTCGCGATACGAATTTTTTGGGCTAGTTTAAGTCCTTAAATGGGCAACTTCAGAGTTCAATTAATCAACAAAAAAAAAAAAAAATCACTGTTCTCCAAGACTATCTTGTTTCGATACGCCCTTCGGAAGGTCAAAATATAAAAGAAATACCTGCAAGAAAATGCGAAAACGCTCAGGCTATAATTATAGTTAAGGTCCAGAGGCGGTCTTAAACAGAAGCCGAGCTATTTTTTTGTTTTTGAAAGATTTCAAAATTAAATTTTAGGCAATTTAGGCCTTCTTATGAGACATTCAGGGGAATATTCTCCTAAAACACTGGCACGAGTGCAACTATGGCAAATAAAAATATTTAAATTCAACACCTAAATGTATGCTTTTGATGAATTAAAATCCAATATTGTATCTATAATAATAAGCATCAAGCAATGGTTCATAATTAAGCCTGTAAGAAGATCCGCAAAACTTCTAAATTGCTTGCTCGGGATGTTCTTAAATGGACAAGGCTAAATGAATGAACAGATTCCTGACTATTGGAGCTACTCAGCATATTTATTAGCATACTTTCAAGAGCACAATTTAGTTAAATATTTTCCGTTTCCCTAGCTATAATAGTAAGACCTGACATCAGCGTATCTAAGACGTGAGAAAAATTATTGCAGTTTGAAGACACCGTGATCTCAAACGGAAGTTAAAGTCAAGAGAAAATGTTAAGGTTGACTTTAAAAATTTTTATATTCAGGATTACAGGCCGCTAGGAGGATCTAAATTTAAATATAATATATATATATATAATTTGAAATAAGTTTTTTCAATTTGTTCTGTAATCTTTTAGGAAATGAAAAATTGATTTCAATTATTAAATCCTTGAGGAGTTCGTCGTTTTGCCAATCAATTAGTCACGGATTATTTAGCCTTATTACCATAACTTTTAGATTTTGGCTTCAATGCATTTTATCATATCCCCACGTCAATGGAAAAATCTGAAATTGTGTTCAAATTTTTTACCTTACGCCCTAACTTAGTGTGAGTGGACAATCTTATAAGGGGAAATTGTTTCTGTTTTTGTTTTTTAATAAAAATTAAACTTTAATTAAAGCGGAGTGGGAATCAGTCTGATCGTTCTTTTCAATACATTTGGAGTTTAATTGTAGAAGGGTCGTTAGATTTTTAATTGATCAGGGCCACAAGTTTTTGGTATGGCTTTTCAACGTGCTGCGACAGCTTGAACGCAATGATTTTTCATTCATTATTATTTCTTATTATGTTTTTGTCAATGGATTCTCCAATGGTCTTAATTCACTGAAACATTTCAGTAAATTCGCAAACACGCAAGGACCTGAAGGTATGCATGGGAAGATAAAAAAAAATTTTTTTTATAAGTATTTAAAAAATAACTGCTTGAACAATGGAGTTCAGTCAGGGCCTTAAAAGTTCTAATGTTTCAAATCTAATAAGTTCGACTTCATTGATAGCAGTCGGATAGATGTTCATTTAGATATTTAATTTCATATCATCTTATTTTGAAAAAATTTATTAGACATATGGGGTACCAAACTAAAAGAAATCGATCCAACATTTTGAATAAAATAAAAAATTTGGGTGTTAATTGGATACTTTTCATACCAAAATGGCTTCCAAAGTAAAAAAATTTTTTCATCGTGTTATTTTCAAGGGTGGTGTGTATTTAGACAAACGATGCCTCAAAATGCGTATATGGAACGACACCGGAAGCTTTATGGGCGGCGTCTTGATTACGAGGAACGTAAATGGAAAAAGGAGGCGCGGCTTCTCAAAGAGCAAGCTCGTAAAGCACGGAAACTATGCGGCATAAAAACAAAACTCTTCAACAAAGAGCGACGAAATGAGAAAATCCAAATGAAGTAAAAAAAGTTGAACGTTTTTTCAGAATTTTTCACTTTGATCGTTTATTTTGCCCTCAATGGGTCAAATTTTTACCATCAATTTAATTTTTCCTAAAAGCACATACAATTGGCTTTCAAACTGCATTAAAAATTTTTTTTTTCTACAATTCACCATTGGCGTGGGAGAAACGTTTTTCTTGACTTAGTGCAAAAAAATCTTTAAGGGCCCCATAAATCCTCAGGGGTGCATTTGGGACGATTCTTTGTTCATCTTGGACCCCCCTACCAACCCTATAAAGGAATGTACTTCCCAACGGGACATCCTGTATATATGTATATATTCATTGTTTGTATGTATATACCAATGTTATCTGTTGGCTTAAATGCTTAAATAAATTACATTCTATGTCAATTTTAAATCCAACAAATAATTTTTTTTAATCTGCACAAACGATCCTTTTAATACAATGGAAATCATTTTTTATTAAATAAGTAAAAAAGAAAAAAGGAAGATGCAAATAAATACATAAATCAATAAATAAATAAATGAAAATGAAAAAAATAATTATAGAATAAGTAAAAAGAAAAATCAGTTTATTTCCTCAAAACTCTTTTCATGCCATTAAAAATTTATGAATGCATAAAATGCATGAACTCAAATTAAACTCACTCCGAAGCCTGAACATTTCTTAGCGTTCTAAGACATTTTGGGATAAGCCTTGAATTGAATTATAGCTTTTTGAGCGCCTAAAAGTCAATCTTGAAGATTACCAATAATAAATTTATGCATTTCATTTTATTGCAACGAGTATTTATAATTTTTTTATATATATATAATATATATATATTTTTTTTTTTTTGTCAGTTCGCTGACACGATTTCGGTGTAAACGATAAATTGCCCATTAAATGGATTTTTATGGAATCCTATATTGAAAGGATACATAAGCACACATGTTGGTTATGATCATCAAAATTTATATGTGAAATTTTCGAAGCCTGGTCCTAAGCACTGAAGCGAAAGAAACCAAAAGTCGTGTTTTTTGCAAACGTTTTGCTCAAACTGTTGTTGGGTTTTCTTTACTTAAATTTTACTTTGATTGGATTTTCAGAATTTTTTTTTTTATTTATTTATTTATTTTTTTATATTTTACTTTTTATTTTTTTTATTTTATTTTTTTTTAAAATTTTTTTTCACATTATCACGTTTTGTGTCTTTTCCATAAAATAACAGCATTAGATCTCATCAAGCGGAGAATAACATTTATTATAGATTAACGTTGATTCGCGCATTCAAATGCTTAGGGCGATCTGTACGTGCGCGAAAAGTGCTCCTTTATTATCCTGCCTTACCATTTTTTGCTTTAACAAAAAAATATTAAAAAAAAACCATAAAACAAAAAACCCACGAACAAATTCACTCTTTCTTTTTATTTTTATTTCAATATTTGAAAATTTTTAAGTCTAAGAAATTCGTTTGATTATAATTCACGAGTTTTATTTAATTAATTTTTAAAAATTTCAATTAGAAGTTTAAATTTCTTTATATTTATTTTATAATTTTTAAAGCTTTTAATTTTTCATTTATTAATTTTTATTTTATTTTATTTTATTTTAATTATTATATTTTTATATATTTAAAATTTTTTGATGTGTTTTTTTTATTATTATTATTTTTTATTATTTTATTATTCATATTTATTTTATTTTATTATACTTATTTTAAGCTTTTAATTTAATTTTTTTTTTTTAATGATTTAATTCAAATTTTTGAATTTAACGATTCTTCTTACAATGGAATTGAGTAGCTTCGGAGGAGTCGATTGTCGAATTCGTTGAAGGAACTTGAAAATTAGCATTCACCGTTGAACGCGACCGACGAATTGAAAGACCGCCAAACATCTGAAGACGAATTAAAATCCAGTGTTGCAATGTAGACTCCGCTCGGTCGACTCGTTCGTGTATGTAAAATCGTACTTTCGTGTTTTTTTCGGGCGTTTTTCTTTTTTCTTTTTTTATTGTAGGATTCCAACGAAGTTTTGTTTCGAGCTCAGAAAAAAAAAAGGAAATAAATGGCATTCCGACCGGGAAGATACAAAGAAAATGCAAGGAAATAAGTTTCATAATTTGAGAGGAGAAATTTTCGAACAGAAAATTAGCAATAAGTGAAATTTTCTTGAAAATATATTAGACCAAAGCCGGAATAGCCGAAAATTATCAACCTTGAAAGTAGTCGATTTCTTACTACTTTTAGAGCGGTGATATCAACTGGTCGAATAACTTCCCCGCTTTGAATGGCCCTTTATGAAACAGCTGTTCATTTTCAAAAGGCGTATAACGGTTTTCGGCGATGTTTTTTTTTTGAAAAATGTGTTATGGGCCAAAATTCTTTTTAATGCCTAAACTTCTGTCCCTGTCAATGAAATTAAGTTTTCATGAAGGAGAAAATCAAATTAATAACAAATTAATTTTACAAAAAAATTTATTCATAACAAAGTAAAATACTCTAGTCGAATTGAAAAAAATCAATTATTACCAAAACTCAATTTTGTTTACTCGCAAATTACAGTAACATTGTTGTCATCTCTTGTGTTGTCTTGCCAAAAAAGACAACAATGTTACTGTAATTTGCGAGAAAACAAAATGGAGTTTTGGTTATATTTGATTTTTTTCAATTCGCCTAGAGTATTTTAGTTTGTTATGAATACATTTTTTTGTAAAATTAATTTGTTATTAATGTATTTTGATCCTTCATTGAAACTGAATTTCATTGACAGATACAGATATTTAGGCATTAAAAAGAATTTTGGCCCTTATACCAGAAGGCGGTTACTTTTTTTTTTGGTATAAAGGGGAATTATTTTATGAATGAAAAGCCACTTGTAGCATGCTTTGAGGGGAAGGATTTTATGCGTGTTTAAGAGTGAAATCTGTTATATACGGGGAAGTTAAGAAAAGGAGAAGTGCTTCAAAAAGGGGAAGTCAAGTAAGAAGTTTTTTTTTTTTTTGTGAAAACGATGATTACAAAGGCGAAGTGAAAGGACATTATTCTTGTTTTTGGGGTATTGGTATACAATATGAGGATTTTGAAATGCCTCCAGTGTCTTCAATTTTATTCCATCACATTTATTTAGAAAAGTGAAGCATACTCTTAGGGGAAGTAAAATTGTTGACTTTCGATTTAAAAAAAATATATTTTTTAAATTTAAAGAATCTGTTTCCAAAAAGAGCTTTAAGATGTGATGTTAACTATTTGAAAATACGGCGCAATGGGAAAGCCAATGACTAGCAACTGAGTGTTGTGAAGTTCAAACCCCGCACAGGGAATTGAATTTCATAATACTTGCATACTTTAGGGATCCACCTTTTAAAAGCGAAAATCTCCGTGAACTGAGCCAATCGCAAAAAAAAATTATTTTCACTTTTGTATACAGCGTATTTTAGTCATTATTTGAAAATATGAAAGCCGTCTGTCGGTTTTTTGACTAACTCGAATTATTTTGTCTTTTTATACCCGATACACTCTGTGTCGACGGTATATTGCGTTTGTGTGGTTGTGTGTAACACCCAGAACCAGTCGAGATAGACCATACGAAATATATATAGAAATGATGTCCGTCCGTCTGTCTGTGTACAGTTTTCTTATCGAAGGAGTCGAACTGCCTCGACGAAATTTGGTATACGTGCTCACGGAGAATAAGAACAAGTTCGATAATAGACTCTATCGGACCATTTTAAGGGTACCTCCAGTACTAGGGTCTGTCACAAAAATCACAAAAACTGCCCCAAAATTTGACTTTTTCGAAAAATTTCAAAGAAACTTAGAATTTTAGCGTTTATTTCAGCCTCCGATTAGAATTTTAAAAAAATTGGAAAATTGGGTGTGGCAAAGGGCGACAAAAGTCGGTATATGGAGCACCTAATGGCCTTAAAAACCTGTTGAATATTCTTTCTTAGTGGTCCTGTTTTTTGGGCGTGGTTTAAAAATTATTTAAACATGTTTGTCTGTGTCGGATATATTATTGTCAATGTCGCATGACTATAACACCCTTAATTGTTTTTTTTTTTTTTTTTTGTTTAAATGTCAAAAGAGTCTTTTTGTCTTCACGGATCTGAAAACTATGTGAGGAAAAGTCTAAGAGAGGTTTATTTTATTTGGCTATGTTCGAGAAAGCTGGAATACTCCCATAAAAAAATTGTTTTGTTAAAAAATCAATATGAAGCTCTCTCGGGGCCAAAAATACCTGGGTGCCAAACTGCGACGCGATTGTTCCGGCCGTTTGGAAGAAGACGGACGGACAGACGGACGGTTGGATAGACGAACATCTCTAAATCAGCTCAGATTCAGTTTTCGATCCTGATCAATAATATATAAGTACATACATTCGTCTATATCTGCGGAGATTATTTCTTACTGTTGCAAGATCCACACGAAACTAATATAACTTGCTTACACAGGGTTTAAAAAATAAACGCTTCCATAAAAAATTCTTTAAACATTTTTTTCGTGTTTGGAAGGCCAAAGTCTATGCTTTGAAATGTTGAGAAGAAATAAGAATCAATTATTTGTAAGCCAGTGTAATTAATAACATACTTCTAAAAGTAAGCTGAAATTTTTTTTGAAAAAGAAATTGAGATTTCTTCATTAAATGAAGAAAATCTATTTTTTTAAATCCCATTTCATCTGCAGTAAGCCTTGAAGATCGATTGAAAAATAGAGGCATCTCATAGCCAGGCGCCGCACAATGGGGCATCGGTGGAAAAAATAGGATTTTTCAACTTTTGAATTTCAAAATTTTGATGATTCACTTTTGTAAACAAATGTTTGGATATGAGGAATTCGACATTCTTTTTTATGAAAATTGAATTTTTTATTACACAAAAAACTAACATAACAAAAGTCAAGGGAATGTTATTCAATTGATTCCAGATTCAAACTTTAGTCCAAATAGAGAACATTTTTTATGTGAAAATCCAAAGGTATTGCCTTTGTTTTATTTTTTGGTGGAAATATAGCAATTATTCTTTCACGTAAAAAAAATTATTAAAATTGGAAAAGTAGAATAATTATAATTATTATAATTTGCCAGAAATTAGAGTAAAAAATATCAACTTCTAATTTTTTGTTGGAAAAAAACTTTATGTGCGTTGCCTTGCTTAGCCCTCTTACTGTAAAAAAAATGAAAGGCGCGAGCCTCTACTTTCAATCTAAAAAAAAATTCACCTTCTAATACCTTTTCTGTAAGTAACATCGATTTGAATTTCAAAAGTCACAGCAATATTCCAAACAAATGCTCAATAAAAAAAAAAATGGGGCATACTTGTAGGTCTTAAGTAATTAAAACATGGAACGATTTATAAAGGAAACATTGTTTTTGTTTACGGATATGTAGGCATAACGAAATGGAATGACATTTCAATGTAAAAAAAAAACATATTTAACATCAATATCTTTCTATGAGATATTTTCGGTGATTTCGAAGGCTAATATCGTTCAGGGAAGGCATTAGCTTCTTTTGAATGGAGACAACCAATGTGTAAGTTTTTGAAAAAAATTAAAATTCTTTGATTTATGTGAGAATTCCATATAATGCTCGATAGGAAATAAAAACAACTTTCGATGGGCGTTAAACCCAAAGTACGCGTGGCAGCCGCAATATTAGTAGCTTTTTTTGTGGAGAACTCAATTAAGAAGTGTCCCGAATTTCAAGTCCCTAGGTCCGAAAACAAAAGTTTTGACTTGTGCACTTATATGGGAGGTGGGCGTGGCCCACAGAAGTGTTTCTGCAAAGTTTCAATGCTCTACGACCATCCCTTCTATTTTTTTCCAAAAAATATATGGAGCGGCCCCACTGTGCGCTGTGGCGCTGAAACGGGAGTCCAATTAAAAAAAAATTATTTAATTTTAGTTTTGTTTTTTTTTGTGAAAATTGTTTCTCTGTGTAAATTAAAAAAAAATTTTTTAGATTCGTTGTTTTTTTAAACTACATATTTAACACTGATTACACTGTGCTAGTTTCGACGACGAAAAATTTTGGTCATCGTGCAAACCGGCGCTGTTGAGTCCGGCTGACTCCCACGAGTACAACAGCCCCAAGTAGCAAAATAGGTCGAAAATTGGTAAATTCTTACCTATATTAGGTCAGAATATTTACTTGACCTAACCTAAATAGGTCGAAATTACGTCGATTCGACGTCGAGTCGACGTAAGTGGGGAATAGATTGGAAGTCGATTGGCGGTAATAATAGGTCATAATAGGGCATTTCGACTTCAAAGTCAGGGCGAAAAGAAGTCCGTTTACCTAATATTAGTCGAAAAGAAGTCGCAATGACCAATTCTCGACCTAATTGGACTTATGAGTAAAACGAAAGAGAACGTAAAAGGAAACGAAAAAAGTGAGAGAGAGAGTAACAGAGAAAGATATAAATACATAATATCTTACTCAGTCATTCGTATTACTCGAAAGCAGAAATGAACGAGAGATTTTCTTCTTCGTGTGTCTTAAGAAATAAATAATAAATAAAATATGGACTTCATTAAAAATTATTTTGCGCTTAATAAGTCCCAAAAACATATGCCCGCTGAGATTTTTCGTAAAAGTGTTCCTTCTACTTCTTCATTTTTAATGGGCTTTCTCATTGATGGAAATTAAATAAATATTGCTTGAAAAAAATTGTTTTTCTTAAAGAAAAAACATATGCAGAAGAATAATTCTCAATTTGCCATTCGAAAAACATGGCGGAGCTCGACCTATTTTGACCTATTTCGACTTTAAAGTCAAACCGACTATGAAGTCCAAAAATCAAGTCCGCTCGACTTTGAAGTCGAAGCATGCAACAAAATAAGTCAACTTTTGACCCTATTTCGCCCTATAAGTCAAACGGACTTTAAAGTCGAATTTTAGTCAAAAAATTGGTCTGTTTGCCTTGAAAAATTACCTAATTTGGAATTCAAAGTTAAGTCAATTTTAAGTCACTCAATAGGGATTTTTTTACCTATTTTCGACCAAAAATCGACTTGGAAGTCGAAGCGACTTTGAAGTCATGAAATAGGTAGAATAGAGGTAATTTGGACCTCCGAAACGGACTTTTAAGTTAGGTCATATTTAAGGCCGGAAAATAGGTCAGAAATAGGGTATTTTCAACCAAAATAGGTCGATTCGACTTGCTGCTGGTCGAATCGCTCTATTTTGCTGCTTAAGGCATCAAGCACTTGGCTAGGTTAGCTCGAGTTTGCGAAATATTCAACATTTTTCGCCAAAATTTCACTGTTAATTTTTAAGCTATATTTTTTTTCAACTTTGAAGACTTTGGTCGCTTTTTTAAGTTGGTTAACTATACCAGACTGAAACATAAGTATCATTTTAGTCAATTTACTCAATCAAATGCATTTACTATTGGTTTTTTTGCAATTCTAAAAAATATTTTAACATTACCCTAAATGTATGCTATTAATTAAATTCAAGTCATACCATTCAAATGTTAAAATCAAAAAATGATATGTTCCTGATTTCGTTCGATTTCTGTAGAATTTTTTAAAGCATACTTTAGTGATGACAAAAGAATTTTTTGCCAAAAATGACCAAAAATCAAAAAACAAAAAAAAAATACTTTAAAAACCCTTTCAGGGGCCCACAGTCGTCTAAACTCTTTGAATAACTTTCGAAGCGAGAACAACTTTATGTTGAGCTGTTAATTCTTGATTTATCACCACTACGGCTTGCTCAAATAAAAAAGTATAGGTACCAACAATATTAATTCATTATTTGGTATGCAAGGCCATCAAGTCGAATGTGACTTCTGTAAAGATCATTTAGTAACAAAACAGCAACCAAAACAGCTTCATGCGGTTTAAAATTGTTTTTGCTGTGCTACTTTTCATTTTACACCCGACACACTCTATGTCGAGGGTATATTGCGTTTGTGTGGTTGTGTGTAACACCCAGAACCAGTCGAGATAGACCATACAAAATGTATATAGAAATGATGTCCGTCCGTCTGTCTGTGTACAGTTTTCTTATCGAAGGAGTCGAACTGCCTCGACGAAATTTGGTATACGTGCTCACGGAGAATAAGAACAAGTTCGATAATAGACCCGATCGGACCATTTTAAGGGTACCTCCAGTACTAGGGTCTATCACAAAAATCTCAAAACTGCCCCAAAATCGGACTTTTTCGAAATATTTCAATGAAACTTAGAATTTGAGCGCATATTTAAGCCTCCGATATGAATTCAAAAAAATTGGATATGTGGGCGTGGCAATGGGGCGGTTTTCTTAAAGAAATTTAACAAAAGTCGGCGTATGGGGCCCTTTATGGCATTAAACACCTCTTGATATAAAAGATTATCGGAACATGTTTGTCTGTGTCGGGTAATTTATTGTCAGGCTCTCCTGACTATAACACCCTTACTTGTTTTTTTTTTTTATACTTTTGATATCACACCGCTGACGAGCGTCCTCTTCCTCTTTCCCTTTACTCTTTCAACATTTCTCTCTGGGTTTTCACTACTTTGTAATACACTTCGACGCGCAGCAATCGAATTGACCCTCCCGGCAACAAAACCAAAGTAAATTAGCCTTAATTGAGTGGATGCAGCAGAGCGATAAACAACGGCAAACGACGATGATGACAACAATGACGATGGCTAGGACGAGGACGCGGACGCGGACGATGACGATGATGATGACGACGGAGACGGTGGCAGAAACGGTTGAAAACTTATTGACTAAAAGCCGTGAACGCGCGATAATATCTTATATAGCCGTCTCTTTAATTCAACTATTCTCTTTGCGTCATTTAATTGATGAGAACTTTTCAATGATAGGCGCCCAAAAGAATGCTACATAATTGCGCTCCATGAATATGAGAGTTTTATTTTGTTTGTTTGCTGCTTTCCAATTTTCAACTACAACACCCTTAGACAATAATACACAAAGGAATTTCCGTGCGTGTGTGTGTTTCTTCGAATGCGAATGCGAGTGTCAATGTGGAGAAGCACAACTAAGCCAAAAAAGCGTAGAGTGTAGAGCGAAAATAGCGATTAGCGGCTTATGCCGTAGACTTTGAACAATGAAGAGCACAATGGAATAAGAAGGCATTCATAAGCATTTTATGATGAATAAATAAAAATCCTCAATTTCCTTGTTAAATAGCTTTGAAGTTAATGAAGCAGCGTTAAAAAGGCTCCAAAGTTTTTTTTTTTTTCTTTTTCTATTGTTCAAAAGCTGAGATTTACATATTTATCCCCAAAATATATTTGAACACAAGTATTCCCAGAGACATGAATAGATCTATTTAGGTTTGGGTTGGGTAAAACTGGACGGTCACTAAGACCAGACATAGAACCAACGGTTCCGTAGCCATACCAGTTTAGTTCTTAAACCAGGCTGTCGATAATGTTGGGTTTGATGGCGCATGATCACCGGAACATGACAGTCCTCCTCACGAAGTTAAGGAGAGTAGACAGATTACACTCCATCATACAGTCAGAGCCAGGGTTCCCCGAACAGTTGTAGTCTCGCCCTGGGGCGATTCCATTATCGCGGGTGCAACATTTACACGTATGCTTTAGTTTCTGTTAAATAAATAACAAATATTTTAAATAAAAATAGTCTTGAAAAGGCTACATCTTAACATTTTCATTGCATATTAGGTCACAAGTATTTTAAAATAATAATATTAAAGTCTTAAGAATGATTTAAATTGCCATCGCGGGTGCAACAAATTTGGCCCTACGTTTCTAGATCAGAGACAAAAAACGCATAAATCTGTTAATTGTGATACATCCCACCCAACATTTGGAAGACTGTTTTATGAGAAGATTCATTTACGAGTCTTTTTCGAGCCCCCTTCATGATTAGAAAACGATTGACCACATGCATGATTAAAAGAAGACTCGAAAACGACTCTTCAATATGTTTCAAAAGCGAGTCGTATTTCAATAACCCAGATGAGTCGTTTTCGAGCCCTCTTGATGATTGAAAAGTGATCGATCACATGCATGATTAAAAGAAGATTGATTATGTAAGATTTGCCATGACATACTATATTTCCCGTTTTTTCTAATTCAAATGTCTTTGAAAAATTTCGAAATGTGAAAAATTTATTTCGCTTAAAATTTTCATTCGCGTGTGTTGAAAATTTTGTGGCTGAAGTTCCAGAAAAAGTAAATTGGAAAAAAGTAAATTGAAAATTATAAAAGCAGAAAATGTCAGCCAAGCAGATAAGGAAATTAGCTAAAAAAGAAACCATGAAGTTATTGTTTCCAAAGAGAATTAAGATAATGAATGCAGAGGAATATGTGGACGAGCAGAGCAGAACAAATACTGAAGAGAATTGTTATAGTGAAAATTCTTGCGTAAGAAGTGATAGCAGTTTTTCTGATGTAGAAAGCGGCAAAAATGAATTTGACTTGAGCGAAGAACTGGCCAAATGGGCTACTCAATTTGGAGTAAGCATTGTTGCATTTAATGCACTTTTGTTATTGCTGCGAAAATGCAATATTACTGTCCCAAAAGATATCAGAACCGTTTTGAAGACACCTTGCTCTGTAATGAAGCGAAAAGTTGGAGAAGGTACATACGTGCACTACGGACTGAAATGCGGTTTAATTGATTTCTTAGTTACTAATGATTGGGAATTAGCAAACTTGGACTTAGACTTTGGTATCGATGGCCTTCCATTATTTAGAAGCAGTTCCAAACAAGTTTGGCCAATACTGTGCAGTATTGTAGATACGTTTCATGTTTTCCTTGTTGGCGTTTATGAGGGAACTTCAAAGCCAAATTGCGCAATGGATTTTTTACAAGAATTTATTGCAGAACTCAATATTCTTATTAAAGAAAATATATAATTGATTTAAATAAATAGCAAAATAAATATCGATTTATAAATTAATTTATATTTTTATTTTTTCTATCTCAATTATGAGTCGTAGAAGACTCGAAAATGATAGCAAATATGAGTCGTAGAAGACTCTAAAATGATAGCAAATATGAGTCGTAGAGGACTCCAAAATGATAGCAAATACGAGTTGTAGAAGACTCGAAAATAGTAACAAATGTGACTCGCAAATGATAGCAAATATGATTCAAAAACGACTCGCAAATGATATCAAATATGACTCCCAAAGAAGAGTCGCGGCTAGGGTTCCAATTTCTCCCGACAAAAGTATCATTTTTGATCAGAAAACGAGCGCATATTTGATCTTTTTAATCAGAAAGGCGACTCGAAAAAGACTCGCTTTTGATCAAAAAATTCAAAAAATGCTAGCTGGGATTTTATGTGTTATGCCTTAATACTTTGTTAGATGTATATTTAACAAACTACAGGAAATGAAAAGTGTTAACAGAAGAAATATAAACAAAGAGTTATTCATTTTTATATTAATCGCGGGTGCAACATCAAATTATCGCGGGTGCAACCAATCTTTTTTTTTTTGCCGGTTTTGCAGAGCAATTGTACGAGGGCATACAAGCCATCGCAAAAATATATTTTTAAGTCACAAATTTCGACAGTAGGAGTTTCAGGACTTGCTCATCGTCATTATTCTGAAGCTTGAAAAGACGTTGATGGAGTTTCGTCATTTAAAAATTCAGTATCTAAATCACTGTTAAAATCGAAAACGCTCCATCTCTTTTTAAGGGGTAATAAAGATTTGCTCTGATCCAAAACTGAAGGCACAGATATATCAGGATGCAGAGTTTCTTTTCGTATTTTGAGATTTGAAAGAGGCTCCAAGTCGTCATCACTCCAATCACTTTCTGTATTAGTGGTGCTTTTTGGCGACTTCAAAACCAATTTGCATTTAAAATGAGACCTTGAGGTGCGCACCACAGAAATGCTATGAGCCTCTTCAAATTGGAAGAAATTTTTTGATTGAATGCTTGGTATTTGTTTCAGCCCTCCCATTGTTCATCCAACATGGATATCTTTTCATTAATTTCTATTTTTACCACATATTTAAAGAAGATGTTCTTAGAGTGACTGCGAGCTAAATCATAAATTTCTAGGACACTGTTGACGATGGCTTTCAGCATATATCATTAGTCAGGGCATATCAAAGTAACAAAATATATTGTAAATCGCACAAGAAGGTTAAATGACAAGTAGTTGCACCCGCGATCTGATTTCAAAATCGCGGGTGCAACCAATTTAAATTATCGATTATTTTAACCTGGCAATCACTACACTTTAAAAAACGATTAATTTATGTTTTGTTTTGGTTTCTTCTCACTTTCACAAAGTTTCGGAGTGTTAGCTCTTTATTTCTGTGAAAAAAGTAAACTTTTACACTTTTTGTATCGCGGGTGCAACAAGTCAACAGTGTATTTTAGGAACCGATAATGCTTAATAAATAACAACATATATTAATTTTTTTTTGGAACGCAAGGATAAATTAATATTCCCACTTCAATTTGATCGGCAAAATGTAACCTCAAACTATCGGCAACGGCTGTTTTGTGACAGTTTAAAAGGGTATGACTTTAAAGATTTGTCAGGATTTTTGAATAATAATATTTTCAAACGCGCCAATAAATGAAATATGGAGTTAAATCAAATATAAATAAATTTAATATTAAATTTCGACTTTCTTCTTTGTACTATTGACAAAAAAAAAAAACCACTTTTATCGTAAATAAAAAAATATTATCGGAAATCGTGTATAGCGGAATCGCCCCCTGGCAAAAACCGGGCTGTGACAGAGAATGTGCTCGACGGTTTCTCGTTCCCCAGGTTCAGAGCATCTTCTGCACCCGTCGGAGTCCACCAGATTAAGCTTAAGCGCGAAGAAGACTGTGACACCTCGAAAGTCTATGAATAAATCCAGTGTCGTTTTTGTTAATGGAGCCTTTTTATCTATTTTATTTAACTAAATAAATTAAAATTTTTTTTATCAAAAGGATATTTAGTGATGTCTTAATCAAAGCAATTTTTTCCCCCCCAGGTTTTTTTGACTTGGAGGGATACAGCCGTGAAGGGAAATGAAATAAGTAATTGTAAATCTAAATATGCAAAATTCTTTTATTTTCAAATCTTTTTTCTTTACATCAGGATCTTCTATCAATGGCTTTCGCTTCAATAAGGCCCAACGTTGTACTCTTCTTTGACGAAATCGATTCGTTCTCTATCCATTATTTTTTAAAGGGCTTTTTGCATAAAGTCCTTATCCGCTCTTCTCGGTATTCATAGCCTATTTCTTTGGTCCGCGGCAACATTTTTACACAGGCCGGACATGTAATCATGTCTTTTTTGGACATCCTTATTGGCCTTGCTCACAACACCTCAAACAATAGGGCTCTAGATAATGAACTATACAGACGACTCTCATTCATTTATACCTGCGATAATTCGAACCTCTCTATAATTCAAAGTGATCAGGAGTTCTCTACAAAATTTCTTTAAACATTCGACTCTCGCTAATTCAAAAACTCGATAATTCGTTATAAGGAATTTAAGAGTCCCTCGAGTTTCGAATTGACGAGAGTCGACTGTATTTAAATTCAAAGTAAATAAAAATATATATGCGGTATACTTTCAGGGCAAATAATTATTCCAATTAATATGCAGTGCACTTTCGGGGATCAGTCAAGTTGCCAATTGTCCAAGACGTAAACCTTTGTTATAAAGATATATTCCAGACATACACCAATTTGGCCAATACGCAAATCTTTTGCCTGCTAAAATAGCGGTTTGTATCACTGGTTCCGTTATTTTAACTTTTCAGCCGTTATTTAAACCACTGTTATTCACATTCTGTTGTATAACACTTTTAATATAACAGAGCCAGTATTCAAACCTCTATTTTTACATTTAAGCCGTTATTCAAACCCTTATTCACATTTGTTGTATAACACTTTTCATATAACAGAGCCGGTATTCAAACCTCTATTTTTACATTTAAACCGTTATTTAAACCCTTATTCACATTTCTTGTATAACACTTTCCATATAACAGAACCAGTATCCCAAACCTTTATTTTAACTTTTCAGCCATTATTTAAACCACTGTTATTAACATTCTATTGTATAACACTTTTCATGTAACAGAACCAGTATCCCAAACCTTTATTTTAACATTTCAGCCATTATTTAAACCACTGTTATTCACATTCTGTTTTATAACACTTCGCAACACATCAAATGTTAACTACAGTTTCTAACTGGAGTCGGTGAATATACCAACTCCCTATATATATATATGATTAAGTCAGATCGTCGAAAGTTCGTTTTTAAATCGATCTCACACGATATGTAGCCGAAAATTAAGTTGCAAACTTACTTATGGCTACATCTCGTAACGCGTTCAATACTTCTCTTTCCTGTCTATGACAAAGTTTTAGCCCTAGACTCAAAAAAAAAACATAACTGAACAGCAAAAAATGAATTTAGTTGCTGAAAATTGCCAAAATCTGGACAATATCTCCCAAGATGGTAAGAATATAAAATGAATACATATTTCTTTTACTTTTTTTTTTTTGTTTACTTTCCCGAGGGCTGTTAGCTTTTTCCTAGAATTTTCAAAATGTCCCAAATCTAAAAGATGTAAGGATATAAAATACTTATTTTCTAAACTATTCCCTCTTTTTGAAACCACAAAGCCATAAAGGACTACAAGCTCAAGCATATTTATAAACATAGCGAAAATTGTGAAAACTTATTGGGTAGTTTTTCATTTCGAAATTGATTGTTAAAAATTATAAGTATAGTGATATCACAGCTTAAACTTTTGAAGGCAAAATTTTCCGTTTCCTCGATGGGCACAATGGACGAAATTTTTCCCAAAAGAAATAGAATTTACCTTTGTTTATATGTATGTGTGTGCATTGAATTTTTACGAAGATCTTGCAAAGGACAGCGCGAAAATTTTAAATCATAAGAATTATCGCAAAGCTTCCAAAATTTCGATTAACCTTTCCCAATTATTAAATTTTGTGCGACTTAACTTTTCCGGGAGTGAATATGAATAAATGAAAACAAAAAAAAAAAAAAAACAATTGAAAAGTTTCACGAATGCAATTTGCCTACGTATGAGCTGAAAAATGCCTTCAAAATGATTCCGGAAAACGATCTTTTGAATACGTGAAATAAAGCAGCATCGAGCAAACGACCCAAACGCCTAACAGTAGATAACAATTTTTCTGTGTGATTTTCTTTTTCGATTGACATTTTTTCATCCTTGCAGCCTATGAATGCATCCATGTATGTCTGTATGTATGCCTGTGTGTATGTAGGCCTCAATATGCATTTGTCGTGTATTTTCAGTTCAGTTTTCAACGCATCGGAATGTATTTTCAATTCGACACGTTTAGGAATCTTTGAACGTGCATGTGTGTGTTTTGTTTTTGTTTTCGTTTTCGTTTTTTTCCTTCTTAGCTTTTATGCCTCGGAGGCTTCAACGGAAGCTCTTTGTTCGATTCTAAAAAATGCGTAAATTGCAACGCTCTCAATTTTCGTGCAGAGAAATTAGTTTCATTTTTCGATCGTTTTCAAAAACAATATGGCAACTCTATTGATGAAGGGAAATTGTTGTTTTTATATGCGACATACTCTGCGTCGAATGTGTATTGCGTTTTTGACTGTTGTGTGTAACACGCAGAGCTACCCTGCTATTATTTAGGAAGTTCATTGCCAAAGTAATGCAATTTTTTCATCGATGAATTAGGAATGCAAAGTAAATTGAACAGATTTGCATGGAGAGGTAATCGAAAAGGTAATCTGTAGCCGAATATTTGCAGTGCGGAATCAAATCTTCACATATAGTATAATTTTAGGCAGTAATTTAAACCTGTAAATTCAATCTATTTTACATTACTTGAGAATGCATATAGTAATGCATTACAAAATCAAGCCTTTTCGATTATTTTTTTATACAGCTGGGAATGCAAATAGTCATGCATTACATTCGCTAGGACATCGTCGTGTTAAAAATAATCGATTCTATAATGCATAAACAGTACGCCTTTTGAATTACCATCGGTTACAATTAACTGCTGGATTGTCGAGATATGTAGGCAAATCAAAGCAAAAAGCAGTTATGCCAGTCACTTCGTCATACAAATCTACCTAGATAGCATTGGGTTAAACTGAGTTTTTTGAAAAATTTGCAAATTTTAAGTTGTGACACTCTTCAAGTACATATGCGATATAGAAATGTTCAGCGCCACCAGGAGATTCGATTTAGCCATGTCCGTCCGTTTGTCTGTCTATGTGTCTGTTTGTATACAGATTTCTAATCGAAGGAGTTGAGCTATCTTGACGAAATTTGGTATGCGTGCTCACGGGGACATGAGTAAGAACAAGTTCGAGAATGGACCCGATCGGAGCACTTTTAGAGGCAGCTCCAGGACCTACTCACAAATGCCGCAGCCGACCCGGGCGCCAAATCATATTTGAATGTTTTTTATAAAGGTTTCTTAATTGAAGCCGGTTGGAGGGGGCGGCATTACCTACCTGCACCCATCGTTCCCCGGGCGACTAAATGTCTCGCTACGCCACTGAACCTAACCCACCCATGTCAACTCAGAATTGCATCTGTTCAATGAGGCTGAATGAAGGCCCTTTGAAGATTGGACTCCAATCGGAGCATCTTAGAGAAGGTTACTTTCTTTCAGTATGTAGGTGCCTACTTTGATTAAGATCTGGCCTAAGATCCATGAAATTCTCTCAAAGACATTCCGATGGAATTTTAATCCTTATACATAGTACCTATTTAAATCAAATTCTAAAGCGGGGATCACGAAATGCGGTCAGTTATGCCAATAATTCAAAAGGAAATTGAATTGAAATCGGCATTATTGGTCCTATCATTGTCATGACTCATGAGTATCCTGGCTGAGAATTATTTGCGTAGGAGATGGTCGAAAGCCAAATCTTGCGAACATTTTTTCCTACAGATATTTTATATAAGAATGTATAATGGAGGTGTAGTAGCTTAGAGTATTTGTTTCTATCAACATTTTTTTGCTTTAGTACTTGTTCTTAGTAAAATTTTTTTTATTATTATTTTGTTTTTATTTTTTTTTTTTTTTTATTCATCTGTGCTCGAAACTGTGTTGTCCACAGAAAAATTGCTTTCAGATCTGATGATGTAGAGGCTCCTGCATTTCGAACATAAATCAGCTGCCACTTGAACTGGCTTCAACACAATCAACTTCGACGGCGCCGGCAACGGTCGATGGTTAGCATTTTCCTTTCGTTTTCGTTTTCGCTTTTCTCGGTCTCTCCTTGTCCTTATTCGTAGGCAATCAAATGGAAACATAACAAACACTTTCCAGCACTAAAGCAAAAATGAATTGTTCAATGCTCTTTAAAAAAAAAAAAAAAAAAAAATTCTGCTTTCCTTCTGTTTCGTCTTGTTTCCTTTCGATTCGAAGCCATCTTTTTTTTAGAAGTTCATTTTGTTTTAATTTTTTTATTTTTATTTTTTGTTTTTAAACTTTAAAGTGGCTGACACACGACATCAAACTAGCGTCAATATATTTGATTATGTGTATGTTTTCATTTCATGAACACGTTGTGTGCGAGATTGACGCAAAGAAAATCAAAATCGTTTTATTATTTTATAATTTTGAAATTCTTTCTCATTCCTTTAAGCGAGATGGACATTTCAACATCTGTGCTTATCGTTTTCGTTTTCATAATTGATATTGATTTTATGCAACATAAATTTAAGCGTATCTGACTGAAACGTAATTAGGCTAATAAATTTTGTACTGGCCACGAAATTGGTGAAAATCGCCCGGCGATGGCTCATTACACCAAGTTCATTGCGTTATCAATGGATAGGATCTCTTAGTTCTGATTAAATGCAGAAATTGTGGACGCATTCGAAATTCAATTCGAAATCAATTAAGCACACAGCAAATTGTTAATTAGAGCGCGTTTTGAAATGATCAAATGCCCATTGAATAACACAATGACGCAGTGCACTCTTTTAGGCGTTTAATCTAATACTACATATTTTTTCATGCAATAGAATATCTAGAGAAGATTTTATGGCAGCATTTTTGACAAAATGCGATTTTTATTTTTTATTTCGTTGAAGTTGAATTAATGGACCGAGATTATGAGACCAATTTTTATGGATTGACTGCTGTACATATTTAAAATTTGAAATCTGATCTCTCGTCGTGTAAGACAAATATTACAAGAATTTCGAGCTCATGTTTTTGAGTCCCGAATTTTCGACATAGATATTTCGGCCTCATTTCGGACTCATTACGTAGCCCCTATTTTCCACGAATTCCAGGAAAAGGCATCATTCAATTTTTCTATTTTCATATCAAGAAAACCTTGTTCAAAATTAAATAGAAGCAAACGACCGGACATGTGCTCTCAGTTATATCCTGTTCTCTTATTTTCTCGTTTTTCCCATTCGTTTAGATTGCATTTTTGAATAAAAAATTTAAAAAATAAAAAATTTAAGTTCATTAATATACATGAATGGTCACTGAACTGAAACGATTTTCATGAGCGTAATCCAACTGAAAAGCTTACAGAAGGAAAGCCTCGAAGTCTTAGGATTTTTTTTTTTTTTTTTGGTGATTTATTAATTTAAATTATTTGCACTCTTTGAATCCTTAACTGAATGATTTATTAAATTAGAGGAGGAAACTTTTTTCACAGCAAATGCTATAATAAAGCCTTAACTGCATGATGTATTATAAGAGTACCTAACAAATTAATTTTTGCTTGCAGTAAATGGCCTCAAAAATTATTATTTATATTATTATTATTATTATTATTATTATTATTCTTTATTCAGGCTATGAATTAAATGTTCTTACGGACTATTTACTTTATAATATTAGAAAGCATATATGGCTTCGTAAACGATCTAGGATTAAGGGGAAATTTAAGTAAACAGATATGCACCAAGGACTTTAAATATCCTTCACAGATATATCTATCATCGTGAATTCCTTCGGTAAAAACACAAAAGAAAAAAAAAAGAAAAGAAAAAAACAAATTCACTGTGAGAATTTTATTGCACTATCGCTTAAGAGGGCTAAGAAAAGTCGTAAGCCATCGAAAAGTACGAAAACCGAAAGTTTTGCGGAAAAGTTTACACTCTCATCACTTGTGCCCATATTCGTTCCTATGGCGGGCTAACTGAAAGCTTTTATCCTTCCAAACTGAACACGTTTGCACGTTTGTAACTGAACTCTAATTTACTTAACATCAACCCGCACATACTAAATATATTTATAACAGCTTTTGTGTTAAGGCTCCAAGATAGTTTCACTAGACAATTTTGTTGTGCACAGTGTTTATGAAAAGCGAGTGCGAGACCATAAACTACAATAGGATTTAAATGTGGATTGAGGATGCACTTGAGAACAGAGTGGCGACAGGTGTGTGCGTGTGTGTGTGTATTTTTATGTGAAGAGAAAATTAAGATCCTCTGAAGCAGTTCCAAAAGAAAACAAACAAAAAAAAAAAAAAAACACTAAAAACAAAATTTCTCAACAATCTGAGAAGACCTTCATTTAAAATGATGTCATGTTTAATAAATTACAATTAATATGTCCACTTTTATAGGGTCATTAATGATGTGCTAACAGCAATGGATTATCTCCAACGCGAGGAGAAGTCAAAAAACAAAAAAAAAACAAAAACAAACAATAATATTTGCCAAACATTTTGACGGGATCTCGTTTTGAGTCACAGTGTTGAGCGACACTCTCTACACCTTACTCAATCGGTAACATCTAGTTGAGCCTTTATTCTCTCCACTTTCATGTAAAAGCTTGTCCGTATTTCGATTTCGAATATTTTTTTAACAACAATTTCATAAGCGAGGGAGGCCCACATAATTCTAGGTTGTTCAGATTGTCCTTTACGCGTAGATCAAATGTCGTTCGGTGTGAGTGAGTGAGCGAGAATGAGAAATAACTTTCGAGATATTGATGTAATTTTCCGTATAAATTTTTATGAGTATTGTTTTTAGGACCGGCAGATATTCATCAATTATCAATTTGATTCGTTCAGATATTCAGCAGAATTCTTCAAGACGAATTATTTTTATTATTATTATACCCGACACACTCTGTGCCGAGGGTATATTGCGTTTGTGTGGTTGTGTGTAACACCCAGAACTAGTCGAGATAGACCATACAAAATATATATAGAAATGATCAGCGTCACCAGGAGATTCGATTTAGACATGTCCGTCTTTCTGTCTGTCTGTCCGTCTGTCTGTATACAGTTATCTTATCGAAGGAGTTGAGCTATCTCGACAAAATTTCGTATGCGTGCTCACGGGGACATGAGTAAGAACAAGTTTGAGAATGGGCCCGGTCGGACCATATTTAGGGGTACCTCCAGTACTAGGGTCTGTTACGAAAACAACAAAAACTGCTCTAAAATCGAAGTTTTTCAAGATATTTTGATGAAATTTGATATTTGAACATGCTTAAGGCAAGTAATAGGATTTCAAAAAATTGGGAAAGTGGGCGTGGCAGATGGGCGTTTTTCGAAACGTGTCCCCTTCACCCGAAATTTAAATGGGACTTGAACAAAAGATGACACGTATGCTTCCTTTGTAGCCATAAACATCCTCCCAAAAAATTTCCATGATCGGTCCATTTTTAAGGTTACCTCCACTACTAGGGTCTGCCACAAAGATCCCAAAACTGCCTCAAAATCGGACCTTTTCGAAATATTTTAATGAAACTTAGAATGTGAGCGTATATTTAAGCCTCCAATTATAATTAAACAAAAATTGGAATAGTGGGCGTGGCAAACGAGCAGTTTTCATAAAGAAATTTAACAAAAGTCAGTATATGGGGCCCCTTATGGCCTTAAATAACTCTTGATATGAAAAACTATTTGAACATGTGTGTCTGTGTCGGTTATTCTATTGTCAGGCTCGCCTGACTATAACACCCTTACTTGTTTTTGCACGATTTTGAGGGAAAATATTTGCTGTTTTTTCTTTTAACACGATTTCTTAAATTTCTGGTACCTATCTCCGAATTTACCATAAGCCACGTATATTTTTTTACACGATAGATTTTTTTTTCACACGGATTTTCTGGTCCCAATCTACTGTGTAAAAAAAGAACCGAGTGTATAGGGAAATGCTATGCTCACCGAACACTTTCAGAAGCTGCAGTCGAATTTTAGTTAAAAATTTTTGTATTGCATCACTGCGCAATTGGAGCCTAAAAATCGGTTTCTAAAGTGTTTTAAGGTAGTATCTATACAAAAACTAACTTACTTTTAGAATAAACCGTACTTAATTGAGCAAGGTAAAAAAAAATTTCTATGGTCACGTTCTATTTTTTTTTTTTTTTTTTTTACATCGATTGCATTGTAGAACAAAATGCACAAAAAGAAAATATGAAATACACACATTGCGATGCGTTCGTTACATTCGAACATTGAGTAAAAATTTAACATACCATCCTACATTTTATAGTGATTTTATAGAAACAAGAATACCGATGATACCGAGATTAGATACCACATTTTCATTTAAATCGCTCATTCGACATGACAAGCATAATGCAATATCTTACGACACTCAAGTCGGAGCGTAACATCACACACACACACACACACACACACATATATAAATTCATACGTTTCAACACCACAATCATTATTCGCATCCGCATCGGTATCATTATAACATCCATAAAGCATATAAAAGCTCCTCTCACTCATTTGGCACTTACCTTTTATAAAATCAACAGCCATTTCGAGTCCGTATGTATCCTTATCGCAATCGTCGAGTATATGAGCGCCGAGTGTTATATTTGGCAGCAATTGGTGTTTATTCACCTGATCCAATGTATAGAGCATTGCCTCGAGTGCTTGGATACCGCCCTGCGGCATTATCGGACCGCAGGTAATGCTATCCTCACGAGAATGCACCATCATTAGACCGCCGAGTATAACATCGCCTTCAACAACCGATGCGTGCTTAACAGGCCACACCGCTGTGGAGGCAGACGATAAAGTTGGCATTATTGAGCTACCGAAATTCATGCTGGCACCGGCAATCCCAACCGAAACTCCGCTAGCATCTCGACCACTATCCGTACCATTGGCAACGCTGGCACCATTGATGACATAACCGCTGCCATTACTGACATCACCATTACTAAACAAGTCGTCGCTGTGCAAAGTCAAGCTGGACATGGATGTTGCAATTACCGGTAATACGGTAAAGTGCTTGCTGTTATTGTTGTTTCTCGTGTTTTCTTGCTGTTTGCTTAAATATTGAAAAGCTTTCACGTCGTCCAACAATTCAGTTGAGTTTTTTGAACGTGCACGCTCACCAGATACATTCGTTGACCCATTTTTCTCTTGCATTGAAACATTCAATGCGCTGATGCGTCTACCTAAATATTTCCACGTAATGTTCGTTGAATTAGGCGGAGCCACAACGTTGACATTGAAATTCGAAGTTTGTTCCTGCGGTGGTAGCAAAAATCTTGACATTTTCAATTTACCCATGTAATTTTCTCTCAAGTTTTCGTTTTCGTTTTCGTTTCCGGTTTTGCCTCCGTTTCCGTGTCCGGTTTCCGTTTCATTTAAATTTTCATGTTCATTTGAGTTCATTGCAACGATTAATGCTTCCGACAAAGAAGAATTTCGACTGCCAATAGCTGCAGCGACTGCAGAGTCTGTTATCGCCGATATAGTTCCAGCATTCGTCTCTTTTTTAATGATTGATGGATTGAACGATGATTTAAGCCAATTTTTCGTTGCATCAACTGCAGTTGTTGAGTCATAGTTATCATAGGATTCAGTTGGCTCTGCTTCCGAGGCTGATTTTGATTCTGATTCTGGTGAATAAAACGATACTGCTGCTGCAATCGTGTGTTGCTCTTCGTGAAAGGATGGAGGTGTTACGCTGAGATTTCGATTTTGATCTTTTGTTGCTGAGTCCAATATTGTCTGCTTCCGCTTCATCTTGTGTGCACTTTCGATGTCACCAAAATGTGCAATCGTTACGTTACGTTTTTTATTAACTCTTTTCGGTCTTACCATAAGAGAATGTTGCTCATTATTCTCGCATTGGCCTAAAATTTTACAATTTAGCTCGTTGCTGTTGTTGTTCGTTTTGTTGTTGCTTTTCTCATTTTGTGCATTTGCAGTTTTTTGAATATTGTGTCTAGAACGAATTGCAAGTTCGGGCCCTGCTGACCGATTCACTATTGGTTGAATTTGGTTGGTATCATTTTTAGCTAGATTTCTAGTAGATCTGCCGCCAATTGCATTCTCATTTATGGTCACCCTCACCCTCTTGGTTGTTTTAAGCTGGCTATTGCTTGACAATTCGATTGCACTTACTTGGGTTGTCGTCGAAGATGGCGCCGTTGACATTGACGTTGACGTTAGCGTTGTCGGTGACACTGAAGTGTTAGCATCACGTTTATAAGTTTCCATCGCTGATTGCATTGAATCCTTCGTGACATTGTTGACGTTTGCATGAAATTGAGTGTACGATTGGGATACGAAGTAGTTTGTTCGTATTGGTTGCAGCTGGTTCTTCAATTCATTATTTATTCGGATGCTTGATTTTGGAACTGTTATCGTTTGATTTGATTTCGATGGGAAATCTCTTTCGCTCTTTAAATTATGTAAATAGCTTTCAGTAATAATGTTCGTTCTGTTATCGTAACTGATTTCGGATGAAGGCTTTGAAGTTGAATTTGGCGATGCTTTGACTTTGAGTTGTTTATTTCCTGCCAAAGGACCTGATGCAGTTGTCGCAGTTATTGCTCCAGCCGTAGTCGTAATTGCCAATTGAGATTCTGTTGACTGCGATTCGCTGGGTGTTATTGTTATCACTTGCTGCTGCATTTCACTATCATCGTCATCGTTATTATCACCACCATTATCATTAACATCATCATCATGATCATCATCATCATCATTATGAACACCTTGCGTTATGGGAATTTCTGTAGCTCGGTTTGAGTGCTGTAACGTGCTTCTTAGAGATTGAAATGATAGTTGGTATTTTTCTTTTTCGTCAGTTTTGCTTTCACTTCGAGTTGCCCCCGCCGCCGCCGCCGCACACAACACAGAAAACTAGCGCAATTCGCAGCAAAAACAATTTATAGAAATTTCTCATGCTGACAACGTTTCACCTTTTTGATGTGCTCACAGTTATCTTCTACTTACTATGGCCTCGCGTTTTATCGCACTTGCCCTCGATTGCTCTCGCACTATTGCTGTCTATAAGAGTGTTGATTATTTATTAAAGTGCAATTGACTTGTATATGAGCATAAAAATGTTTGCAAGCGAGCGCACACACAAAATGGCATAGTAAGTTCAACTATTCAAAGAATTTTCAGCGTTTATTAAGCTCATTTGTCAAACTAATTGCTCGAACTCCGTCTTCTTCAGTGTCATCAGCAATTTGTGAATAGAGTATTTTCCGTCAACTGCATCAGTCGAACTGAATTTTGCACGGTTTTTCCTTCCTCTTTCGTTATTTATTTTTTTTTTCTTTTCTTTTTTTTTTTGTTTTTTTTGTTCTTTTTGGGTTTCTTTTCCAAGGAGTTTATAAGACCGTTTCCTCTTCTATTTTTATTTATTTATTTTTTTTTTTGTGGGTTTCCTTATTCTGTACTTTCGACTGTTGGCGGCTTGTTAGTTCGGTTTGGGTCTTCTTAACTATTTTATGTGCTTCTGCGGTGGCTTCTTTTATATTCTGTCGTTGTTGCTGTTTAATATTTTAGTAGCTGTAAAGAAATAAAAACCCAAGAAATGAGATTTTCTCAAAAAAAAAAAAAAAAAAAAAAAAACTAGAAAGAATAAAAGAAATACAATGCAGGAAGCTTAAAAAACATGACGACAAATCATGCAATTGAGTAGAATGAATTACAAACAATGTAAGGTAGTATTTATCTTCGGCTCCATCTTCTGAAATCTTCTTCAATTTTTCTTTCCCTTCACTGCTGCATATTCTACACTTCATTTCAAATTGTATGGAGCAATAAAGTGCAGAAAATTAAAACCACAATGCGTTTCATGAATATTCAACTTAAAAGTTTGACTGCAATTTTGAAGTCAAGTCAAATCATTTAGCGCGAGTAAATGTTAAAATTTTTATGATGAATTAAGAAAGGACATGAAATTTCACGTTGGGCAGAAATCTTAAAAGCATTTTGTGGGTTTTGTTTTCAATTTTCTAAATCATTCATTACATTGTTAAGCAATGCATTTTTGTGTTCGAATTGGAAATGTACGTTTAAAATGTAAGTTGTAAACTAGCAGTGGTTGTTGTTGTTGTTGGTGCGATCAATCTAAGTAAATATTGTAAGTATATGAAGTTGTATAAAGTCATATAGAGTGATGATAAGAGATAGTAATAAGAAGAGATAGAGATAAAGAAGAGAGAAGAATGAGAGAGAGAGATGAGAGAGAGAGAGAAGAGAGAGAGAGAGAGAGAGAGATGAGAGAGAGTAGAGAGAGATAGAGAGAGATAGAGAGAGAAGAGAGAGAGAGAGAGAGAGAGAGAGAGAGAGAGAGAGAGAGAGAGAGAGTTAGAATGATAGCATGACCTGAATGCGTTTTTAATTTTGGTACTTATAAGCCACAAATTTCTGTACTACCTCTATTCATTTCAAAAAGCTTCTTCATTTCTACGAAGATGGCTTAAAGATCCTTCACAATTCAATAAAAGCTTTTTTGGTTTTGCTTCATAAAGTTTTAAGGCTTACCCGAAGACAATTGTGAAAGTGTTTTTTTTTTGTTTTTTTATGATTTTTATACCCGACACACTCTGTGTCGAGGGTATATTGCGTTTGTGTGGTTGTGTGTAACACCCAGAACCAGTTGAGATAGACTATACAAAATATGTATAGAAATGATCAGCGTCACCAGGAGATTCGATTTAGCCATGTCCGTCTGTCTGTCCGTCTGTCTGTCCGTCTGTATACAGTTATCTTATCGACAGAGTTGAGCTATCTTGACGAAATTTGGTATGCGTGCTCACGGGGTAAGAACAAGTTCGAGAATGGACCCAGATCGGACCATTTTTAGGGGTACCTCCAGTACTAGGGTCTGTTATGAAAATCACAAAAGACTGCTGTAAAACCGAAGTATTTCATCATATTTCGATGAAATTTGATATTTGAACATGTTTTAAGACAAGTAATACGATTTCCAGAAATTTTCAAAGTGGGCGTGTCAGAAGGGCGTTTTTCGAAAATTGTCCCCTACACCCGAAATTCAAATGGTACTTGAACGAAATTTTACACTTATGCTTCCTTTGTAGCCTTAAACATACTTCCAAAAAATCCATCCGGTCCATTTTTAAGGGTACCTCCAGTACTAGGGTGTGCCACAAAAATCTCAAAACTGCCTCAAAATTTGACTTTTTCAAAATATTTCAATGAACACCTCTTGATATTAAAAATTATTTGAACGTGTGAGTCTGTCTCGGGTATTCTATTGTCAGGCTCGCCTGACTATAGCACCCTTACTTGTTTTTTACCTACAATTGTTTTTGCCTTCGCTGCCAAAAGCCACAAGTCTTTTGAGTAAAATGCACTCTCTTGAGGTTGTTGAAAATGCCAAAGAGCAAGTTAAAAGTAAATTAAGTTATAAGAGCCTCCACTTTATCCACTTTATATAATTGCAGCAGAATATCCTTTAAAAGTTATTTTATGGAATTACATTTTTCATTCATTCAAAGAAATATTCTGTCGGTATCGTATTTTTTTAATTTTTGTTTTTTTGTTTTTAGTAAAAATCATCTCTGAATCATGCTGCACGGAAGCGCATGTAATTTTACTATAAAATTTTGCACAATATATAATTTTCACAATTTTGGCTTGTTCGACTACTTCCTTCTGGGTTTTGATTGTCGTGACTCTTCCTCATTTTCTCTAAAAAGGAAATTGTATTTCCTTAGAACAAAACGTTTTTATTCAACGCTCAGATGTGGATGATAAAATTGCTCCAGCTCTGGCATGTTGCCACGTCTTTACAGGAAATGCTTGTTGATGGTTTTCTTGTGTGGTGAGATATAATTTTCTGTTGAAATCTTTCGAAAAGGACATTAGCTCGTTTTTAGCTGTGATACAATGATGATGTGAAAGAGATTTATTTAAGCCTGACATTTGTGAGACAATCTTGCGTTGGGGTTTTGACAAAAGCATCAAACTCAGCTCTCTTTATTTCCATCTTTCTTTCTCTCTCTTTCTCTCTCTCTTCTCTTCTCTCTTTCTCTCTCTCTTTCTCTCTCTCTTTCTCTCTCTCTTTCTCTCTCTCTTTCTCTCTCTCTCTCTCTCTCTCTCTCTCTCTCTGTCTCTATATCTCTGTCTCTCTTTCTCTCTTGACTCTCTAAGCTCTCTTGTCTCTAGGACTAAGGTGGTTAAATGTAAATCAAATTGTCTTAACCCTTTAATGAGTTCAACTATTAATAGGTATGTGTTTTTGGGAATTAATCATTTAATTGGAAAAATTAAACGAAAGAAAAGAGAACTTTTGCTAGGTGGTTAATTTTATAATGAGAATATCAGACTTCAACCGTTTAAACAAAGAGCAACTAAGCAGAAAGCTAACAAATCTATCAATTTAAAGGATAATTAAAAAGAAAAGAACTTTCAATATGCTTCAATATTTTTGAGTAATCAAATCTCAATTATTATCATCAATGATAATCCGTGGATAATGGTTTTCTAACAATAAAGTTTTGGTCACAAATAAAATAAAGGAATAAGTAAAGAAATGATTTCTATGGCAGAAAATATGTATTCAATTGAAAGTACATCGCGTATACGTAATGTGTTCTATTGCAAGAGAGACTATTACGTATACGTCCGTCCTTGCGCATTGAGTTCTGTGGAAGATTTTTTCACTTTGCGCCAAGAGGTAAGCCCATTAAGCGGGTCATCTCCTTTGCGAGACTGGATTTCGACCATTTTATAAAAATTTCTGACAGAAATTTTTGTTCAGAATCAATGAAAATTATTAAAGAAACACTTTTTCCATGTGAGGGCGGTCCAAAAACTTCTCGGCCGCCAAAGTGGATACTTAAAAAAAAGATTAAAAAAATATTCTTCTTCTTGCGTGCTTAACTATCCCGGTCTATCCCGGGGTCCGCAAAACGCGACCAGTTCCTCCATTTTGTTCTGTCGGTTGCATCATCCGACATAAAAAAATAATAAAAAAAAATTGTAGTGCTGGGGGCCACGATTTCTCGTCTTCAAGTTTTCCGAAATAAAAAATAAAAACGGGGCCATAATGAGTATAGATGTCGTTATGGCTGGACTCTCGAAAATAATTAAGCGAAACATTTTTTTTTTTTACTAAGCATCGGTTTCGGGAATATTTCTTTGTAGTTCAGTGTAAAAAAAAAATTGTAAAAAAAATTTTAAAATTATGATTGAGCTTCCGGCTATAATGGTGGCAATTCTACGTCTAATTCACTTTGTTTCATTAAAATCGATCCAGTAGAATTAGAAAAATCGTGGCCACCAGTTAAAAAAAAAAAAAAATGGCGTTTAAAGTTTGAAGTTAACGTAGAAATTACTCGATTTAGCGCAGACCCTGCTCGACAAAGAAAGCTAAATCATTTGAATTTCAAAAAATCTTTTTACCACGATGCTCTCAGATATCCAAGCTATAGAAAATGAAAAACAAAAAATCGAAAACCATTTTTTATCACAACTTAACTTTGTCATACTGAAATAGCTTTTGATGTAATATGATGTATAGCAAAAGGGATTTTTGGCTATTTTCTTCTTCATATTTATGCTACTTTATGCAACAAAAAATGCCGATATTCTTATTTTTCCGAATTTAAGTAAGTCTTTCACTTATTTTTTGGTGATTCGTCTGCTTTTTTTTTTGTAGTTGTATTCAACTTTGTGAAGCTTATTAATAAGCCTCAACTTGCTGCTATTTTATTCGATTTGGTGCTCTCATGCGGTTTTCAATTTATTTTTTTTCAATAAAAAATTTAAGTTGTCATACCTTAAGAGATCCACCTGAATAGATTTTCACAATGTTGGTCCAATCTCATTTGAGAAGATTTTACCCGTAGCTCTATCATTTAAGCCATAAAATTTTATATATTTTTCCCTTAAAAGAATATTTAAATACAAGAAGGTCAACGTTCAGACGTTTTGTTTTGTCCTTTAGGAATTACGACGCCTTAACCTCGCAAAAGCAAACCATGTCACATCTCTTACGGCAGTGCCAGAATTTTCCATTCATTCTTTGAGGGACATACTTTCAATTATGGAAAATCGGATGTTCTTCCTTTATTCCTTATTCATTCATAATTTTTATAAGCTTTACCTATAAAAAAGAAATCCTTTTGTGACAAAACTTTGTGATTTAAAAACACAAACAAACAAAACAATATGATAAGTTTTGTAATTGTTGTTGGTAGGATTTACTTTTTTTCAGCCAAATTTATTTACTTAATATTTTTCATAAGACTTTTCATTTTTATTGCATTTATATGCAAATTCGTATTTATCCTTAAATCCTGAAAGTGAGTAAGGCAACGCTAACAAGTCAATGGTATGGTTCAACTTGGTTTTATTTTTGCCGTTTTTTCTGCTCTTGTTGTTTCTGTTGTCACACCTTTTTTCTGCCTCAAGTGCGGTTATGAGTGCTGAGAAAGCTGTTTAAAAAGGCGAAACAATACTCTAAAGCCCGGAGGGAGGAGAAATGCCAGGTAACAAGCAGGCAGCCACGGCTATGGAAAAAATAAATTTTAAAGCCGAAAGGAGAACAATTTCCAAGCGAGAGTTCCGCGAAAACGAAAGCGATGGATAGGAGCTATAGGAGAGTTGAAAACAAAAGCAGAAGAATTCAATTGTGTGCATGCAATGGAGCATATTACCCGCCTCGACTATAGTCGTACATATATGTTTAAATGATAGCAACATTTTTGCTTGGGTAAGCACTCGATATTTTTGTTTGCTTACTGCGCCAGCTAAGGTTAATTAATTTCATATTTGCTTAAATAAAAGCCAGAGAAATGCGATGTTTGAATCGAAATATATGTTTATTTACACCTTAATATTTATAAGATTTTAGGATTTTCAACCTCAATTACAATAAATTATTTGTATACATATTCCTCTCATACAGATCGACGATACTCTTGGCAGAAAGAAAAACAAAAACACAAAAGTAAAGAAAGCTTCGTAGAATTTTCTACATCATTTAATTGTTTGCGGACTTGCAGGGCCCCGTGCGCAAGAATGATTGAAAGCCACGAAAAGAAGAAAAGCTGGCACGCTGAATTCTCCTGTTGCGTGAATTTGGAATGCAGCCATATTTGCTTTGAAGTGTTGAAAATGGATTCCTTAAGCCACAAATATGAATGCACCCAAAATCAAGGTGTATTATTCACACAGCAGTGCTGGAATTATGCAATTGATCATCAAATAACATGATGATAATCTGAAGCGTTTTGTAATCATAGAATGTCTTTGGAATTGAAAGGTAATACAAAAATTTTTCTTGCTACCCAATATGGGCTTCTATTTGCCTTAGGCCCGATATTACAGTGTATACTTAAGTTAAGGAAGCTTGAAGACTTAAGAGCACCTTAAGTGTCAAGCGGTTTAACAGTCAAATTTTTATCCAAAACTCACGAAAATTGTTTCCGGCAGGCAACATTTGAAAAAACCTATATTTTTTGTTTATACTTTTTTAAAATTCGTAAAATTAGTGAAATTCCTTCATCAATTTAATTTAAAAACTTATTTAAGGAGCATTTAAAATTCGTACTGTTAAAATGCTTTACAGACTTAAGCTTTACTCAATTACTAAGGAGACCTTAAGTATGCCACTGTAATATCGGGCCTTAGTGTTTCTGTCTTGTCTTAATTATTATAATATGCTTGTTTGGCTTATTATGGGCTAACACAAAAGGATTTTTCAAGAATATTTCAAAGACACTGCAAAATAGGAACCCGAAAATCGGCTTCAACAGTGTTTTTGATAGTACAAAACCATAAAATCTCTTTCATTTCGATTGTCTCCCTTCATCCATTATATAATTTTTCAATCTTAAGGATAACCTGCGACCTAGCTTCCATAATAAGACACTCCATCTCAATTTCGTCACGCTGTGAAAAATATCATTTTTTTATTATTTCCTTGAACAGTCAATAGTCCAAAACAAGTTTAGACATATTGGAAAAATATATTATGTAGAAAAAAAAAAAAAAAGAAACGAGGAAGTTGTTGAAAAGAAAGAAATCATTTCATTTACATTTTTGATTTATTGCGACTGATGGTGTGAGTATGAAAAATGCAACAAAAAAAAAAACCAAAATAATAATAATAATGTTGCAAATAGCGACTATAGGAAAAGGCCAAATCCTGAAAGGAAGAGAATGGAAAAAAAAGCGAAGAAGAATTTTTTCAAACAAGCAATCGAAAAACCTGCCAAGAAATTGTCACATATTATGATAAAGAATTGCGGTGTGAAGATGGATCGTCTACTCGCAGTGCTTTCCTATCTTAAATTAAATGATCTATCACAGCTGTCGGCTCTATTATGAAACTATCTACTGCACGATGGATATGAAAAATCGTTTTCCACTTTGACTCACAATTATGTTTTCAACGGATTGCAAAAGCCAAAGGAAACGTGAAATAAATGAAATTTCGATTGCAGTTTTGCTATTTTCTTTTTGTTACAGATCTAAGGACTAGATGAGGTGGGACGGCTTAACAATCTTTCTTTCAACATATAATTTATCTAAAAAGCAGTTTTTTTCATGCACTCACTCTTCAAAGGGAAAGGGACGAAATGTGGATTTTTTTATTATTTTTGTTTAATTTTTTTTTTTTTATTTATTTTTTTTATTATTATTATTTTTTTTTTTCTTGTATAGTGATTCGAAGCTAAAATTGAACTGTCAGAAGAGAAAAGATTTCATTATCTCTGACTGGTAAAAGGTTCTACTGTGCACATCATCCCGAAATTCTGTTTGCTCGTGCGTGAAAGTTTGTTTTTTTTTTTCTGAGAATTATGAGAATCGAAATAGTTTCGAATTCCAATCCATTATGAGTAATAGTAGCATATAGTTAGCGAGGCCAAGATCAGTCTTTTATATTCAGGATATTGCATAGATGGCGTCTTTCAATCGTATCAGGAATGCATAAAAAGGAAAGAAAATAAATAAAATGAAAAACTTCGAATTGGAAACTAAAACAAGCGAAAATTTTATTCAATTGAAATAACAAATATTTCACGACGTGCCAAGTTACAGGGATTCGCATAAAAGTTCGATGCGATTTCACTTCAGAGGTGCTATGTGCGATTGCTCGTACGTTTTTGAGGTTTTCTCTCTTCTCTTCTTCTTCTTATTTTTCTTCTTTTTTTCTCTCGCCCACACTTTTTTTTTGTATTTTGGTATTTTTTTATTTTTTCATGAACCTCTGCACTATGGGGTCGACTCGATGCACTGGCTGCCGTTTACGATGTTTTCACGTTTTTCCATCATCTCTTCTTTTTTTTTTTTCTATTTTTCTTCGAGCCACAAATCATCGTTTTAAGTGCTGTTGACATACTGTCTGTCTGTCATTTTGTCGGCGTTTTGCAATTTGTTAGTTTGCTTTGCCAGTGTATCAAGAGAGATTTTCAAATGTCGTCAGGGATTGAACACATTTTTAACAGCTGAGCACCCATATGCTGGTGTTAAGTGCTTCAAAAAAATACAAAAAAAAAAAAAAAAAAAAAAAAAAAACCAAAAATGGAACGAAGGAGAAACGTTCCTCCCTTCCCATGACTGAGGAGTTGGGAGCTTCTCGAAATATTAAGAAAAAGTGAATTAAGCTATTTGTGTTCAAAATTTGATTGTCTCAATGCCTGCAAGTCTGTTTCGATACCCTGTGCAACCGCCATCATTTTCTCTATTCGCATTGCTCTTCTATTGACTTAAGAGGATTTCTTAAACAAAAAGCAAAAAACAAAAATTAATAAATTTTTTCTTCAAATAGAAAGAAAGATCCAAAAAATTACACAAATTTCATTGAAGCCGAAAAAGATGATAATAAAAAATTATGCTCTTACACCTACTCAAGCAATTTTACGCCCACATTCAAGTCCAACCGCATAAGATCCCTTAGGAATTCGAATATGTACCTACATATGTGCCCGAAAAAAGAAAAAAAAATATAAATGCAAATAAAAATAAAAACAAAAAAACAAAAAAAACAAAAAACAGATGCCTGACAGAGCCATATAATGTTTTTTAACCGGTGCAGACATAGCCCTTGTTCTATTTAATGCTTGTCTGTTTTGTATAACCGCTCGGTTAGTTAATTTTTAATGAAAAAGCATTAGAGCAATGCCATCGCTACAACGTTAAGGTATGAGAAGCTAAGGAAACGAAATGTGTGTGGAATGTGGGGTAAAAATGGGGTTCGTGCAGTGCGTACGGTGAAGTTGGAAAACGATGAGAGGGACGAGACAGCAGCTGTCACTTTTGCCAGCAGCATGGAACAAGGATAATAATGCTTGAATGCTTAACTTCACCAGCAATCACTCTGATTTCCATGTGACAGCCTTTCAGCATAATATGTACACATGTATAGGTAAATACATGAAACTTATCGATATTAACTCACAGAACAGAACGATACAACGAACCGAACCGAACAGAACAGAATACAATACAGAATAGAACAGAACAGGTGCGAACGTGAAAATGAAAGGGAACGGTGTAAGAAGGGAAGGACGGAAGGAAGGAAGGAAGGCGCAAGAAATTCGAGGCGCACACACGCAACCAAGTATCAATAACTTTCAATCGGCATAATCGACATTGCCTAACCGCCTGAAATTCTGGGCCTAAGCCGACGTCTAATCGAATGGCATTGGTTTAAAGTTTCATTTGTATGTATGACTCTGTGAGTTTCAAGATCTGCTCCTTACGTTCCATTTCGTTTCGTTTCGACTTCTGTTTCACTTTCAGCTTTTTTTTTCCTTCAATTTTTGTAAGCTCCTCAAAAGCTCCTCGCAAAGGCCCTTAAGTAAATACTTTAGCAAATTTTGAGGTTACGGCTCAAGAGGAAGTGGTATTGAAAATTTATGTGAAAGCCTAAGTCATACTGACGTGACATGCGAAATTTTAATGGCATTAGGAAATGAGCTAATTATACTATTAGCATAATTTAAATTTAATAGTCGTTACATTGGATTTTCGAAATAATAGGCTAGAACAGGTTGTTTCTGTCTGTTGTGCGAGGGGCTTTGTGTGTGTTTGGTCGTGTGTGGTCGTGTGTGTGTGTGTGTGTGTGCTATTTTGTTTGTTTTTTTTTCAAATTTTTGTTAGGAATTCTTACTGCTCTTAGAAAAGAAACATAAAATTAAACCGATTATCGAATATTTAATTAACGTCCTACATTTCGTATGAGTGATGCCTTTTGTATGGGATTTCGGACAAATGTACCACATACGCAGGTCTACCCCAGCATATCAATACTGGGAGGATCTATGTACCCTTGTATTTGTTTGAATATCACACTGCTGCGCCATCTGATTGAAGTATTTTTTTCTTTTAAATGAAATTAAATATTAAGGGGTGTTTCTAAAAGCAAACTATAGAGTGGCGGGAAACTGGGAATACACTGAAAAAAATAATCAAAATTTTCCTTTTTAGTTTTGTGAAAAAATTTTTCTTTTAAAAAAATTTTTTTTAGCTTCCCTGTTTTATTATCTAACGGAATCTGCTTAGATCGTCTCTCTATCTCAATTGGTTGTTGAGATATAAAATTTTGAAAAAAGGCTTATTAAAAGAGGCTTTTCCGGGATATTTCAAGGACCGTTCAAAATAAAAATCTAAAAAGTGCTCTCCACAGTGTTTTTAGATGGCACCTATCGAAAAATCAACAAAATTTAAAAAATCCTTTCATGATGCCGCATGCCTTTGCTTAACCCGCCGGATCCTTTGTGATACGAATATGCCGAGCTTAGAGAGAAATTCTTTGGCAAACTTGGCGTTATTTTTTGGCTTCATATGGGATAGAAAATTCGTTTTGTTTAACATTTTTGGCTTGGAGGATTTTCTGAATTTTTTTCCTTTTACGATTAGTATGCGAATGCGTTACATGAAAATAGTCCTTGTGATTTGAGGATTTTGGAGGAATATCAAGTTATGCAAGAAGCACGACTAGAAGAGCGATGATACCCAGTGGCGTGTCCAAGAGAAAGAGTGCTTTGATAGTGCTTAAATTTTCTATAGTGGTATATTGAACAATTATAAGACATTAACCCAAAAAAATTTAGGCGGGAGGGGGGTGTAGAGGAAGTTTAGAGAGGACCAAAAAAATGCGAAAAATTCATGGCGTCCGATTTGGATGAAAATTTATATACAGGGTGTCCCAAGCTGAGTGTGTCAAACTGAAGGAGGTGATAGGGGAGGTCCAGACGGACAAAAAATTGTAAAGAAAGGTGGGTCCATCTTGCACTCGTAAGGAGCTAGAGCCGCGGAAAGAATTCGACTAAATTGCTGAGCATACTTTTAGGCGGATATGTAAAACTAAAACTTCTCTGTGTAGTCTTGAACTCGGTTTAAGAATTTCGAAAGTTTATCTTCTCGAATGTATTCCTTTAGTTTTCATGCCAGGTTAGCTCAATCAAATGCCTTTGATTAATTTGAATTTTTCAAAAATTATCATATAAAATTAATAATCCTGACTTAAGCTCGTCTGGAGACTATCAGTGGAAAGTTGAAACCTTTAATAAGTTTAAACAATGTTGAAGACTTTGAGCTTAAGTACCTATGCTACGACACTGCATTTGCTAAATTTTTCTCAGCACTTACGATGAGTATTTTGCCTGGGAGGGAAATGAATTATTGAGAAAATCATATTTTCAATTCGAATTAAGGGAAAAAACAATTTTTGATGTGCTTCGAACAGAAGTGTGAAGCCATTCGAAACCATAGAAATCAACATACCCATAAGAAATGTTATCTTCCGCCTGAATTTGAAAAATTAGCAAAAAATCCAAATCATAATAATAATTCTCTTGAGTCCAGTACATTTCAGGAAAGACTGCAATCGCTTCGAATTAGAAAAACTCACTTTACGCCTCATCATCATCGTCATCATCATCATCATCATCATCATCATTATTGACCTTCCAATTTTTGTTCTGTTTTCTTTAGTACATTATTTACAGCAAAAAACTTACTTAGCAAAGAAAATAGTAACTTTCGCGCACAACTTGTCTTGTCTTGTCTTGTATGTCGGTACTGAAACCCATGGAATTAAGATGTATAAGCTCGACCACTATTTCGCACAGTCTGGTTTGAGAAAGTTTTCCAAATTTTCAATTAGTACTTAAGTGACTTTTCCTTTTTACTCTCATCAATTAATTACATTATTGAGTGTAATGATTTGTTCAAATATCCGGCACTCAGCACTCCCGGGCCATCCCGGGCCGACCAAGGATGGTTGTCAGCCGCTCGCGCAATTGAATTGCATGCCGAATGCCGAACATTCCGCGAAAACTTCCGCAGCAATTCAATGCCATATTATCTTCCTAATTTAATTTAAGAAGTGTCGAAATGGAAGTGGGAATACGGCGTTGCATTAGCTCGAATTGCAGAACTTCAACTTTAGCTATAGCTTTGAACTTCGGTGCAAAAAACTTTCCAGACCTCATGTTTCTTCAGAGATTTCGGCAAATTTTAAATGACAAGAAGCGAACGACAACGAACGAGCGAATTAACCCGGATGCTGTTCTCTATACAACGATGGCAAACTCGAGAGGAGAAAGTTCCAAAAAATGTGAAAAAAAAGAAGAAAAAAAAAATAAATAAAAAGAAAATAAAAGTTGTCACTCACTTTGAGGAAAAAACAGCGAGAAAATGATCTACACAAAGACACGGAAATCGAAAGAGACTCTTCAAAAAACGAAAAAAAAAAGAGAGAGAGGGAGAAAAAAACGTATGCAACTTAAATGAAAAACAATGAAAGTTTGAGATTCGCCGAGTCGCGACCAGCTAAAAATTTCAATAGTGCAGTGTTTCTCAATCTGGACACTGACGAAAAATTCAGTCTCTTGGAAAAGGAAAATCTTTTACGGTCCTCCCAACCTTTTTGTGGCACATTTTCCTTAATTTTTTTTTTTTTTGGTTTGTTTTGGCCATCACATAACTTATTCATTCTACAGTAAATTCATTTTCCGATCCTTTGATCTTGAATATAGATAGCTTTGATACTAAATTGAATTCATTAAAAAAAACACAGAATTGTTTTTTCACACACTATAAATGGATTATGAAGGCTTTAAAAATAATAAAACAGTGTACTCTCTCTCTCTCTCTTAAGCGTACACCAGCGGGACCGAAAAATATGTCCGCTTAAGAAGAAACTATTTGATAAGCAGGAACACTAGAGTAATCCCAAAAAATGTCAGTTCAAGATGAGTGTCCGCTTAACCCTCAAGGCCCCAAGAGCTCCTCCTCTAGACGGCCTTACATCTTTTCACAATTGCTCACATCCTTAAAAACATTTTAACTTTTTAATTACTTCGTTAAACTCTTGGAACCCCAAAAATTTGTCTTATGCAACGAAGGGGAAAAAAAGCTAAACTTTTTTTGAGGAAGTGAGCAATTGTGAAAAGATGTAAGGCCGTCTATAGGAGGAGGTCTAGAGGGTTAAGAGGACTGTCCCCATTGAGAGAGTAAACTGTTTATTGTTTTTAATCGATAAAGTTTCCTATGCTTTGTATGATTTGGGCGTGTTCATTGGTTGGCACCTTTGTTTGTTTCCTTATTGTTCCTCACTTAAAACGTTATTCGCGGCTCCGCTTCAATTGTTGGGTGCCTCTTAGTATCTAAGCTACCAAGCGGAACACACATTGTTCTCCTGTTCACCCAAGGAATACAACTCGTTGGAAGTTTATTCTCCAAAAGTAAATAATATCGCAATTTTCAAAGTAAACATTTTCAATTTTAATTATTCTTCTTATCTCATCTTGTGCTCTCTTGGTCTCGTGTTTGCCTTATTTATTAGATTCAAAAGTTTTTGGAAAATATTTGAGCAACCGCTCAATTCCGAAGACGTTAGCAGAAATACAGAAATTGAGAAATTCGAACGAATAAAATGAACTTGAATCTTGTGCTGATTGGACTTTTGTTGCTTCATATATTTCGTGATTTAGGAATTTTCAATAATGAGGAATTTCCTGCTTCCTGCTGTCCTGTTTTATCCTTTCAATATTCACAATAATTTTCATTCAATAGAATTACGAATCAAAGAACGCCCTAAGCTAAATCCGAAAGTAAGTTGAAAGGGCTATAATCAAAGGCATATATATATATATATATATACTTTCAGGTCGTTGGGTTTATTAGAGATTATTTCATTGCTGAGGGGTTATTTTATTTATTCATTTATTAATTTTTTTCCTTTTTTTTTCCAAGCAAGACTTTCAAGATGCTTGGATGAGAAACATTCGTTATGGAAACGGTATGATAGTTAATTCAATAAATCTGTATTTGAAGCTCAGCAATTGATAATGAATGAGGTATGATGAAATGGGATATCTTAATAAAAAAAAGGAAGCAAAAATTCACAAGATAATCTTGTTTCTTCTAGATTACTTCCTCGAAACACTTGCAGGAGATTATATCGATTCTTGGTCTGCAAATTGGAGTTCGTACATTTTCCGGCTTTCCGGCCTTTGAGCTGGGAAATTTCTGCAGAACAAAGTCATCAATCATATCGAGGTAAGTACATACCCACACACATACATAAAACATATACATATACATATATGTAAAATTGTCACGTATGACCCCTTCGACGAAAATGTCATGTAGAAGATTGCTTTTCATGTGCTTGTGAATTTCATTTACTACAGTGTCCTCTCTCTTAAGCGGAAACCTACCAGACCTACTGAAAATATGTCCGCTTAATAGCGGGGTCCTCTTAAGAGGAATATTTTTGAGAAGCGAGAAAATTACAGCGTTCCTGAAAGAAAAACAAGGACTTTCCGCAAGGAGAAAGTAAAATTTATTTGAAATTTTAAAGGATATTTGCTTTAACTCATTTTCTACTGGCTGTATGATTTTTCGAACAAAATTAATATCTTTCTGTTGTTGTCGGTAGAGAATGCGTTGAGCTAGTTATGAGACCATACCTTAGCATTTTGGATCAGGGCCGTTTCTAGCCATAGGCTACATAGGCTGCAGCCTATGGGCCCGCACCACAAATTGGTATTGGTATTTGGTTTTTCACTGGGCAAACGATATGTTTGCGTAGCAGTGACTTTTTTTTTTTTTTTTTTGGTACTCTAGGGCGGCCCAAAAAGCCTAGAAACGGTCCTGTTATAGATAGCGTCTTTTTCTTGCAATCCGACGGGTTTAAGTTCGCAGTTCGGCGTTGAGGCAAGTGATAATTAAAACGAAAAAGCTATGTCATGTCAAAATATCAGATAAAATGTTCTACGAATGGTCATAATATCATCTAAATATACTCTCAGAAGTTGATTTTACCTGCTGGATTTGTCTTAAGTCAGCACAAACGCACAAATTCCATTCATTCAAATTGGCTACCTCTGTTCGTCAGTACAATCTGGCAACATTTTTCTTGCCATAGTACAACACTCTTCAAAACAGAGGCTGATATTTTTTAAGAAAATTGTAAAGCTTTATGACTGGCCACAATGCTAATAACGTGTTAAAGCCTTACATCATATCAAGAGAAAAAAAAAAAATAATAATAATAATAATAATTATAAAAAAAGTGATAGCTAATAATAATGATGATAATAATAATCTTAATTAATAACAAGTGCATTGATACAATGGCTGTCTTATGGTTCTAAAATTTCAACCAAGTTTTTTCTGTTTGTTTTTTTTTTGTGGCACAAAGTCCGCAGCAACAGAAGATCCCTTGTATTCTTCATATTTTGATATATATAGCTCATTGGAACATTTATCATGCATTTAAGCTTAAGAGAAACAGAAAAGCGACAGAGAGCGAGAGAGAGCGAGAGAGAGAGAGAGAGAGAGAAAAGGAATCTATTTTCGATACTGCGGGAAAAAGTGAATGTGATTAGAATTTGTAATATCACGTTGAACTCAATTTATATGCACCAAACTGGACAAAAAATATATTCCAGTATTAAGGATACATAGTACTATGTGAGCATTTGTATATGTTCCTTTTTTTCCAAAAAAAAAAAAAAAAAAAAAAACAAATTTATACACATCACTGAGTGGCGATATCCAAAAAAAAAAAAAAAAAATGATTTATTATTCTCTTGTGTACTCGTGACAGTCATTGAGTGTTGTATCGATAAAAAAAAATGCAACAGTCCTGTCCAACGACAACGGAGCAAAGAGATATTGGAGAAAGGACGAAGGGTCTTTTGTAAATAAAATTCTTAAATACCGAATTGAAATTTAGTTATATACAAGATCATATGAGTGCGTAAGCATGTGTGTGTGTCGGCGAGCGCTTTCATTTTATTACGATTGGAAAACGAGTTGTTGCATACCAAACGATGCGCGACAGGGACATCGGAAGCATCAGCAGCAGCATCAGTAACAGCAGCAACATGTGCCGCAACAGTATCGAAAGTGCGGGCAAAAAGCGCAAGAAAGCGTTTCAAAAATATTTCTTCCATCTGCTGCTGGTTTGGGCTTCCCTCACAATGGTAGCAATCCAAAGAAACAGTGAGGGCAAAAAACCAAAAAAAAAAAAGAAGAAAAAAATAACAAACAATTGAAAACAAAACCTGTCACGTGCGACAATGTGACTTCATTTTGTTTTCGCAAAAACCAAAGGAAAATACTTTATTTACTTTTCTTCTTACTTTCTTACTTACTTCTTTTTATTTTTTTGCTTTTCTTCGATCGATTTCAATTAAAAATAAGCACTCAATTAAAAATTGTTTTTATCGAAAACTTCCGAAGTCTTTCGCGAGCGGTTGCAGCGAATTTTGAAAAAGTTCATAACACCCTTTCAGAGCGATGGCATTCCGGTGGCAAGAATATTAATCTGCCACCCTCTTCATGGCTATTCTCGCTCCTGTCGCCTTCTGTCTCTTCGTTTTCGTTTTCGTCTCCATCTCCATCTCTGTCTCCGTATCTCTCTTTGTCTGTCCCTGTCTCTGGTTGTATTGCAATCTCATTAAATAAATTGGTTTTGAAGTGCTTAGGAGCACATAGTTAGATACTATAGTTACTAGTCCATTAAACATACATAAATAATGTTTAAAACTGTTGTGGTGTGTCACTCGCTCTGATCGCTCTAACAGCTTGCTAAAGGAAAAAAAAAAAAAAAAATGCTGCCGCTGCGACGCACTTTCAACATGTTCCTCTGTACTCCTCTCTCTGTTCGGTCTTGTGTCCTTTTCCGCATTTCTTTTGGAAACGGAAAGTATGTAAGTGAGTAAAGCCTGAGATTTGTAAAATGTTTGATGATAGCATGCTAAGGAAATGCAATGGCAACCATTCATTTAAGCAGCATGTTTTGGCAGCAATCACTTGCTTCTAGGAACTTATCTTGCCGAATGAACAAACGCGACGATTGGCACAATATGACGAAAAGCGAACTCGTGCAGAAATATTTCAACAACACTCCTTTCTCCCCCATGCCAAAATAACTCCTAACGCGCCAACACACATACGGAAACGCACACACACAGTCTGTGTCCGTCCCTCCATCTCTTTTCGAAAAGTATCATCACACACATACATATACACATATGTATGTATTGTATATGTTTACATTCATATACATGAACAAAGCCATAGCCATGGGAGGAAAATCTGCAAAATCAAGAGCTTTGCCACAAGTCTACTTGCATGACAGTATTTTACGCTTCGTCAAGCTTGCCACTTTCCTACTTCACTTAAATGACGATATATGATATCAAAAGTAAGCAGAGGACAACAAAAAAAAAAAAAAACCAAAAAAGGACGAAGGGACTGGAAAAGAAAACCCGGAAAAAAAAAGATAGAAAAATGTATTGCCATAAGAACATCAAGTGCGTACTTGAATGCATGAGCATGCAAACATGCGCTACTTCCGCAAACTTGACAACTTCACAACACGAGGTGTCGCCTTTTCGTGGGACGCAGTAGCAGGATCAGAGCAGCATGTGTCATCAGTGCATTTGTAAAGAATTTTCTAGTCAAGAATTTCCCGGTCCTATTTTTACCCCCCGTTTAAAGCACATTGCATTAAGAGGCTTTTCAGCTATAAATTTTAAGACGCTGATCATTCTAATGGGATGATTATGCTGAACGGATTTACTTACATGGATCATGCCCAGTCGCGTCGGAATGGTTATTTTCATGGGTGCGCCCACTAAAAAAAATTTTCTCAATTTTCGGCTAACGTAACAATTCACGAAATATGAGATATATACATTTTGATGGGTGGACACAGCCTAACCATCAAACTTCATGGGTGGGCTCAAGCCCACACAGCACACATGGCTCCGACGTCACTGATCATGCCGAGATTTTTTACAGTATATATAGTATATGAATGTAGTATAAGTTATGCAAATTGAACAACACTATGTGTTAAATTTACAATATTTATTCTAATACTATAGGGGTATTCACAAAGGCATGTTAAAACCGTCGGAAAGTCGGAAAATCGGAAAAATTCGACTTCTTAAAAAATTTTTAAACTTTTTTTGTATCTTGCACAACTTTTTAAGCAGTTAAAATTTTCCGATTTTCCGACTTTCCTATTTTCCGACGCCTTTGTGAATACCCCTTATGTGTTTTATTTTATAATGTCAACACTATGTACAGTGGAAATCGTTTATAGCAGGTCCGGTTATAACAGACTATCGTATACAACAGACAAAACCTCTGGTCCCTCCAAGTGTAATGGGAATAATACATATTAATTCGTATATAACGGACATCGCTTGTAGTAGACATATCGCTTATAAAATACACGTTTAGAAGTCCCCACGACTCGATAGTACTGTTTATAACAGACAAGTGAAGAAGTCTACTGTTACATTTTCGTGTTTTATGTTCGTATTATTAGATGTACATACATAACACAAACATATGTATTGTTACATTTTGTTTTTGTGTACAATATTTTTGTTATGACACATATATACTTAATACTAACGTAAGGCGGCCAACCGTCCCGCATTCCGAGGCAAAAATATTTCTCGGGCATTACTGCCAATAACAGAATGTCTGCTATAGGTGATATGTGTATCGTATATAGCAGACTGTCTTCTATATGCGATATATTTCTGTAATAGAAATCGTATACAACAGACAGATTTTCCGGTCCATTGAAGTCTGTTATAAACGATTTCCACTGTATGTGTTTTCAAAAAAATATTGACACTTTGTTTTAACACTATGTGTTAGTCTTTATTTTATAATTAAGCGAATAAAAGGTTTTCAACACTATGTGTTTTTAAAAAATATAAACGCTAGAAGTTTTTATAGGCACTATGTGCTCTTGTTGAGTTTCACTTCAAAACTAAACATTCTTATATTTTAAATTCAAATCTTAGCCTAAGATTGAAAAAATATTTTGCTGCACTCGGCAGCTTATTTTGTTGAAGCAGCTAGGGTTTTAAGGAGGTTTCGGATATCAGTGCAATGCAAGAAGTAAGAACAGAGGCCAGTCGTGGGAAACTGCAATGCAGCAAAATTCCAGGTGGACAGTCACGTTATCTCAAAGCATAATTCACAGACGGACATACATATATGTTGACTGGTCACGTTAACTTATATCAAGAAAAAGTAAATTGAAGCGAAATGTCTTTTTTGTTGAGATTAATGTTTTTATTCATTTTAAACTAAGACAAATCAGAAGCATTCGATATTCAAGCGAATTTTTTTTTTAAGGTCCCGATGGACATTCAATCACATGAAAATATCAAGGTATCAAGAGATCAAGAGATCAAGGGATCAAGAGATCAAGAGATCAAGAGACAAAGAAACCAAGAGACCAAAAGATCAAGATATCAAGGGATCAAGAGAGCAGGAGACCAAGAGATCAGAATATCAAGAGATCAAGAGATCAAGAGATCAAGTGATCAAGTGATTAAGTGATCAAGAGATCAAGGGATCAAGGGATCAAGAGATCAAGTGATCAAGTTATCAAGAGATCAAGAGATCAAGGGATCAATAGATCAAGAGATCAAGTGATCAAGTGATCAAGAAATCAATAAATCAAGAGATCAAGATACCAAGAGACCAAGAGACAAAGAAACCAAGAGACCAAAAGATCAAGAGACCAAGAGACAAGGAGATCAAGATATCAAGGGATCAAGAGAGCAGGAGACCAAAAGACAAGGAGATCAAGAGATCAAGGGAGCAAGAAATCAAGAGATAAAGAAATCAAGAGATCAAGAGAGGAAGAGAGCAAGAGACCAATAGATCAATACATCAATAAACCAGACCATCAATATATCCATGTATTAACACTTCAATGTATTGATGTACATCAATAATGATGTTCGGAGATTTAATTCACGTTTGTTTCTCTTCGTGGGAGCTAAAAAAAAACTCATATAATTTGAAGACCTTCGACATCGAATTGTTGCACTTCAATTGTTCAATGGGCATGGCATCAATTGCAGCTCCATAAGTTTTGAGTTTCTTTATCGGTTCGAGACCACTTGACACGAAAGAGTTTCACTCGTCATGGTTTTAACTTTCATTCAATGAAATAAAAATAAAAAGCAAAAATAAAAAAAAGGGAATTCCTATGTGGTGACGTTCATATTGTTGTGAAGGTTTTTGTTTTTTTCACCGAAAGAAAACATTGAACGCCAGACACTCTGCCCCACGAGCGATTTCGTTTTCAGAGAAATTATACGCCAGAGAGCAATCAAATGGAGAAATAAGAAAAAGGATTACTGAACAACATTGAAGTTGATTGAATTGTGTATTGCAGGAGTTTAAGATTAAATAGAAGACATCTTAGATTACGAGCAATTACGCCACAGTAATACATATGTGTAATGCAATGTTATGTGTATGTGCAGAAATTGGGTGGGATATCTTATTCCGTTTCTAAGCTAAGTATAATTATGTGACACTGACCACTGGTGGAAAACTGATATCCTAAGTATGCTATAATAATTGAAGTTAAAATTTAGTTAATAACCTAATTTCCAGTTTTGCACCACACTGTCCTATATTATTGCTTTGCGCTTTCATTACACATGCAATGCTGACGCTACCGTTCCGGCTTAAGTCGAACAAACAAACGAGGAACCTTTCAAATCACAGATTATTGCAGGGAGTTTTTATCACTCATGACAATGATGAAAGCTAACATATATGCACCTCATCAAGCTTTTCTAATTGGTTAATAACTTTGCAACGTTCTATAAATGAATGGCACTTAATAGTTTACGGCTTATTTGCGCTAACAGAATGTAAAAACAGTCGCATCAGTTAGTTTATATGAAACATAAGCAAATTATAAATTCATAACAAAACATGAAATCAGCTGTACTAAACGTCCTCTAAGATACATATAATCAGATAGATAAATATATCGACAGAAAGATAGAAAGAAAGATAGAAAGATATAAAGATAGAAAGATAGAAAGATAGAAAGATAGAAAGATAGAAAGATAGAAAGATAGAAAGATAGAAAGATAGAAAGATAGAAAGATAGAAAGATAGAAAGATAGAAAGATAGAAAGATAGAAAGATAGAAAGATAGAAAGATAGAAAGATAGAAAGATAGAAAGATAGAAAGATAGAAAGATAGAAAGATAGAAAGATAGAAAGATAGAAAGATAGAAAGATAGAAAGATAGAAAGATAGAAAGATAGAAAGATAGAAAGATAGAAAGATAGAAAGATAGAAAGATAGAAAGATAGAAAGATAGAAAGATAGAAAGATAGAAAGATAGAAAGATAGAAAGATAGAAGATAGAAAGATAGAAAGATAGAAAGATAGAAAGATAGAAAGATAGAAAGATAGAAAGATAGAAAGATAGAAAGATAGAAAGATAGAAAAATAGAAAGATAGAAAGATGGAAATATAGAAAGATTGAAAGATTAAAAGATGGAAAGATTGAAAGATTGAATGATTAAAAGATTGAGAGATTGAAAGATTGAATGATTAAAAGATTGAGAGATTGAAAGATTGAATGATTAAAAGATTGAAAGATACAAAAACTAGAAATTTTCTGTCCCTGTCAGAGAACTGCAAAAATCAAGTTTTATTTGATTTAATCATACAAACATAATTTAGTCACATTTATTCTTTCAAAAAATATGGTATTTGAATAAATTCAGAATCGTATACTTCTGAATTGATTTCGAAGTGCATAAGCAATTTTATTGAAAATATTTTCATCAAATTTTAACAACTCAAAAAAATCAATCTTGAATAAACTCAGCAACTTGGCTGTGAACGCGTCGTTTAAATGATTTTGTATTGAATCCTTATAGAATATGTTTTATTCAATAAAATAAAATTCATTTTATTAAGAGAAGGAAAGGAATTCAATTTTTATCTCTTTGAAGGAAAAAATTACGAACAACATTGATATGATTTGGATTGCAAAACTGAGTTTATGGCAAAAAACGGCGTTCTTTTTATATCCTCCAGCTTTAATTATGCAACAAACCGATCTAAGCGAAATAAAATATTTTTGCATCTCCCAAATACAACGCAATACTGACCAAACTGCCATAATATCACAATCATCTCATTTAATTCCAGTCAGTCCCTGTATTTCTCATGCTGACTCAGCTTCGCAATTATCAGTTACAGAACATAATATTTCAATAGAGTCTGAGGCAGAGCCAGAAATTCAATCTTCATTTAACAAAGATATTCAATTTTTTTTTTCCTGAACTGCTTCAACCATCCATATTGAGTGACACGAAATCACCCGCAGAGGAGATTGAAAATTATTGCAAGGAAAATGTGGAAATGATCATTGACTTTAATGTATTGAAATGGTGGAAATTAAAGGAACGGTGTTATCCCCAATTGTCTAAATTTGCACTGAAAATTCATTCAATTCCTGCCAGTAGTGGTGCCGCTGAACGAGCGTTTTCATTAGCTGGAAACGTTATTACCGAAAAGAGAAACCGGCTTGGGCCAAAATCTGTAGACAGTTTACTATTTTTGCACTCATACTTCAAAAACATTGATATATGAATGACTTATGTTTTTGTTTGAACTGAAATATGAATAAATTCAAACACATTACTTTTTGCCTTTTGTGTTTTAATCCTGATCAAAAAACTCATGTTTGAATCGAACGAACGGATATTCAAAACGATCTGTATGAAGAAAACTGATAATTAAAATCAAAAAGGAAACAGGAACACTTGAAACAAACAAGAAAGTTTTATTGATTTTTAATCAAAATAGATCGCTTGAACGAATAGGCATGTTTTTTAAGTTGTTCATTACGCATGATTTTTTTTCAATCACCCACTGCCGTTCTCTGGTCCCTGTCAATGAAATTCAGTTTTCACAAAGGAGCAAATCAAATTAATAACAAACCAATTTTATCAAAAAATTTAATAATAAAAAAAAAAAAATACTCTAGTCGAATTAAAAAAAATTAAAAATTACCAAAACTCCATTTTGTTTACTCGCAAATTACAGTAACATTGTTATCGTTTTTGGCAATATTATGTTAGTCCCGAGGCTTGAGATCAATTTTATAGGAAGCAGTATTTTCAAAAATCTCCAAGAAGGCCATATATATAACTATTGTTATCAAATTTAGAATATTTTGAACTTTCTAACTGATGCAAGAGATTATTTTTGGTACTTAATATTTAAATAGATAAAGAATATAATAGACCTTGAATTTCATGAACGGCGACAGAATATTAGGCATTAAAAGGAATTTTGGCCCAATCAATGATCGATTGTGATTAATAATTGCTGATAGATAGAGCGCATATATGTAGATAATTAGATAAAAATATTGTGTGTATCTAATAACGCATGCATTATGAAATATTCAACATCATGTTTTCTCCTCCATTCACGTTAGTATGCTGAAAAGCTTCCGCTAATATTATTCTGCTCATGCTGCACGATTCTGTGAAAAGATATTTTATCTTTTTAATTGCGAATTAGATTTTTTGTTGGATTTACGGTGGGATTTTGTTCGTTTTCAACTTTGATGCGCTTTCACGGTAAATGCTCGTAATTAAGCATTTTAATGAGGCACTTGGAAATTATATTATAATGATAAATGCGCGAAATGTTGTATGATCTCGAGATGGTAGTTCCAAGAACTCCTGTGAGATTTAAAATGCTTTCAAGCACATGCTTGAATGTTTATTTATTTTTCTCTCTCTCTCTCTCTCCTCTCTCTCTCTCTCTCTCTCTCCTCTCTTTCTTCGTGAGCAGCTGCTGCTGTGAGGTGCTTAAGATGTAACGAAGATGAGGGAGTCTAATAGTAACGTTAAGGTAAAAGCCAAAATGCCTGCATGATGAAATATTTTTTTTGAAATTGAAGTTAAGAAGCTGCAAAAAGTCGCCTTAAGGTCGACAGTTTTGTCAATTTGTCTGCATTTCAGCTCCGTACAAAACCAAAATTATATGTTTATGGTATAAGGTGATAATAGCGCAACAGAAAATAATTAAAATTTAAATTTTAAATTCAATCTAAAGCACCTAAAGGAGGATATGTAAATGACAACGATGTACTACAACTTGAAGAGAATGCCTATGGAATGCTTGATACAATTTTTAGGTCGCGTTGCCATTCGATTTCCAGGATGTATAAGGCCCGGCATGTATAAGAATAGCGGCTGTTCAAAGAATTGAAATGAAAGGACTTTCTCAGATTAACAGATCATAATGCATAAAATTAACATAAAAGAAGAGTTCACCTGAAATGCGAGTTACTGGCAATGATCTCACTTAATCCTAAAGGCACACATCGACACAATTTAAATATTATATTTTCATTAAAAAACAAAAAAAAAATTATTTTTCGAATGCAAACCAATTAAATAATTTTTCAAATTTAATCTCATATTCATGCGCTGGGGTCAAAGTGGAAGTACATACAAGTACTATGTTGTGGCAGTGTAAACTTTGAGTATTTTGAAATTCACAATTCTCTCATGTAGCAATGGACTGACCTGAGAAACCATTTAGCCGTGACTTTTGGCTGCAACATTCTACAACTTTCAAAATTAAATAATCTTTTAAATTCTCAGAAGCGACAAGAGAAAAATCCAAAACTGCAAAATAGTTTCAGAGCCAAAGACAAACCAAATATTATATAAGCTTCCTGTGCGTTTTTTTTTTTTTTTTTTGGCTTTTTTTCTGTCTCACTTGTCGTTTTAAGCAAGTTCCTAAAACACAAAATCACAAATAATACTGCACTTGGCTTTTCGTGCGTACGAGTATACATACATATGTATGTATATATCTGCTTCCACTCCAGCAGTTACTCTTTCGAGGTGTTTCTCAAATACAAAAAAAAATTAAGAAAAAATTGCAAACCCAAAAAAATTAAGAAAAAAAAAAAACAAAAATTATAGAAAAAGAACCGAAAACGAATACATATTTGTCTAGAACTTGTGGCTGGTTGCGGTTAGACAAATCCAAAATAAGCAACCGAATTGCTTCTCACACGTAATTTAGAGTTGGTTGCTTTTCATAAGGCCATACACCCACACGCGCACACATACACATGTGGATATAGAACTTTTTAAAGCAAACATGTTGCTGGCAACGTGTTCGTTTTCTTCATAATGAGAATGCATGTTGCGGGAGACCAAACAAATTATTTACGGTTCTTTACAGAAAAGTGCAATAATCAAACAAATTAAGCAATTTGTCTAAAGGAATTGTTTTTGTGTGCACACATAAATTTCGAGATGAGGTGATATGGTTTTAGTTATTACATTTAGAAATGGTTAAGATAATAATATTATAATAAATTTATGTCATCTGTATTGTGTGTCATTTAGAATTCTAGAAAAAAAGGCATGCTAAAAATTTGTTTTATATATTCATTCTTTTTGTTATTTATTACCTACATAAATATGTATACATATGTATACACAGAAGAATAGGTACCGTTCTGGCCAGAATATAAACAAAATTCACGAGCTCACTTCTTTTTTGGTTGTCAGATTGGCGAGCAATGCCCCCCATATACATACACAGATTTGAGTAGAATAGCTAAAAACGTACATACATAGCTCTATTCCTAAATAGAATCAACTGTTGCTATTAACTTTGTCAAATTGTAAAACAATTCAATGAAAATCAAATGAAAATGTATTCATATTCAAAAAATTCTTGGATAAAATAAAACAGCCCTTTTAATTTTCTACTCAAAACATGCATTTCATGTCATGTTGCGTTGAGGTGGCAACACAGTTTCTCTCTTCTCCGTTCGAACGAATGCTATGTCGTGTTGTTGTATGCATTTCGATCACCTCATGGCATTTTGGCGTTTCTCTTGTCACTGATATTTATGCAAGTCACGCATATTCGCAATGCGAGCAGGTGTTTTTTTTTTTTTCAGTCGCGTGGCGTCGGTTTCCCGTTTCGATTGTGCGTAGAATTAAGTTGTTCCGCGTTTTAAATCGGATTTTAAGCGTTTAACATTAATAAGAGTGTGTGTTGTTTAATTAAAATGCAATGAATGTATTAAACCTTTCACTAATGAAGTCAATTAAATTGTGAGAAGCAAAACGAAAAAGCAAAACTTCTTTTGACAATTGAAAGCAAAAGGAAAAGGACAGAACTTTATCGTTGACATCCAGTGAATTTAGTTTAAAAAGGAAAGTGAAATTCTTTATTCGCGGATTCGGGCGAACGAAATGTGCAATGATATACATACATATACATACATGTATGTATATATACAAACATCTCAAAAGACCTCATACCGGTGAGTGAGTTATTTTTTTCCAATTATTTCGAAAATATTTCATTGATTCCACATTTCGAAATAAAAAAAAAACAAAAAAAATGTTTTCTTCAGAAAAGGCAGATTTAGGTTAACGAGGAGTTTTAGGTTAATCACCTTGAAGGCGAAACATGCAACTGCACATCTTTGAATTTCAGTTGAAATAGGGAAAAGGCAAAAAGAGACATACCCAAACACACACAAGCGCTCTCACTGTCCAAAGCTAATCCCTTAAAAGTCAACCACAAAGAAGTTTCCCAAGTACTCAGTAAGCTCAACGTTTACCCTGTTTTTTTTTTTTTTGATTTTTTTGTTTTTTTTTGCGCTTTTGGGTTCGTTCCGTTAGCATAATGTTACCATTACCACGCCGTTTTTCGACCACTTGTTAAGCTTGACCACACTTGAGTCCATTTGGTTGGGCCTTTTTCCGTTCAATGTCGTTTTTCATTTGCTTTCGTATTTTCCGCATTTTGTTGGTTTTTTTTTTTTTTTTTTTTTTTTTTTTGCTGCCGATTTTTGAAACTTTTTGCTTTCCTTTCTTCGTTTTTACTTTTTTTATTTTTCATTCATTTTGTATGGACAAACATTTATTGCGCATCAAATGTTAAGTATGAATTTTATTGTGTGTGACCTCACAGGCATAACAGTCGCTTGGAAGGTGATTGCCATAAGCAATCCGGTAGGATTTAATAAAATGGAACGAAACGAAAGACGGACCATAAAGGGATACGGATACATTAGAATATGTTGCTTGTATGTATGTATGAATGTATGTATGTATGAATTGTATATTGAATTTGTGCCCAATTTTACATTCTCATCTCATCTCATCTCATCTCATCGTTATCCAAATCATTATTCGGGGCAAGTTGGACGATATTTCAAAAACACTTTAATTCAATAAAAGACAATATTTTCATTAATAGCTTTCGTTTCTCGTAAAATGAAAAGCCGAACAGGGAGTACTTGTCCCAAAACAATAAAAAAAAAAACAAGAACAAAAAATTGATGGGAAAAATTTTTGAAAAAAAAAAAACCGTTTTATGGTAATAATAGTAATAAAAAACTATAGCAAATTGGAGCATGACAAGCAATTTACGTACACATATGTGCATATATACGCGTGCATATGAACCCGAAAATGATGGCGGCAAAATGATGACTATAAAAATTCTGCTGAGCTAAAAATTTTTTTTTATCCATATAACCACAAAATGGTTTCACAGAAAGAACTTTTTTTTTCTTTTCTTGTATTCCTAATTTAAGAAAATTGCAGGAAAATAACCAGATTTCAGGAAAAATTTTAAAACTCATTTTTCAAAGAAAAACCTTAATCTCTTAAATATAAAATGATCGACTTACCGTACGTTGCGTGCAAGGTATATATTAGAGTTGCAACGGATATAGGGCCACTATCCGGTATCCGGCCTTAAATTTAGTATCCGGCCGCCGGATACCTCACATTAAACATTTGTATTTGTACTTCGAATGCAGATTTGAAAATGGAGCGATTCGAGGAAACCGGATGCAGTTCCGCTAATATTTTCACAGAAATTTTCCAATTTTAGAGATTTTTTATTGCAGTTCGGTCCAACTGCTCGAAAAAAAACATTACTAAAAACTGTGCTGTGTAAAAAAATAACGTTCGAAATTTTTGCTACCAAACGGTAACGCTCAAGATCATTGCTACGCCGTTCAATATGGCTTTAAAACCGAAAAATATAAAACAAAAAAACTTTAATATCCGGCAGCCGGATATCCGGTTATCCTGCCTGGCAACCAGCCGGATATCCGGTATCCGGAATTCGGCCGGATACACTATCCGTTGCAACACTAGCATATAAATGGTTGAATATTTCAAAATTATCTGAATTCATAAAAAATGGCTTTTGAGAAGCTATAAATTTACACCACTAATCTTGTAGGGACCTTTCAAGAAACTCTAGACTAGACGATTTCTTTGATATGTAAGAAGAAGAATTGACCTATGAGACTTGATATTGTAGCCAAGGCTCGAACCTGCGTTTGAATGTGACTAAGGCCGCGCCCACTTTTTGGAGATGATGCTTATCAGACCTGGGCAGCCCAATTACAAAAGTGTAATTGATTACACACTTAATTACAATTACTTATAATGGTAGATAATTGAATAAAAATCAGTAATGGAAAAAATTTTTTAATTGGACTGCCCACCCTGCAGGAAATGTCAATAGTGAATATATACTCTTTCTTTACTGACTGCGTCAACAGTACTACTGACCAGCTACACCCGTCGCAATGCTTTGCGCTATAGACATTTAACATTGAGTTGTCATTGCATGTCTACATGTAGACCGAAAAACTATTGACGACCTATTCACGTCGATACTATTATATAGACAAAATGAGTACTCTTTCGCTTTATAAGGAGACATGTTCTTGACATGGTCAATAAAGATGAACTATACCTCTTGACAGTACAGTTTCTATAATGACACCGCCCGTAAATACTGTTGGAACTAGTTCTCTTGTCTTTATTGACGTCAATTTAGACATGGGGCCATATGGCGACAGGCTTTCTGCAGGGCAGGTTTGATGCTTATACATGTATATGTAGGTGTGACAGAAACTCACATGCATTCTGTCGTTGGAATATAATACTTAAGTTAAGATTGAATTTCAAATCTAATTAAAACATCTCCAAGACATATTTTACAGTAGCTTCGACAATTCTAAGAGTACCTATATGCCGATACTGGGAGCATGTCTGTAAATGGTCTGATTACGTCCATTTAAAAAGTTTTTCAATTGAGTATCAAAAAACTAACAGACAGAACTAAATCGAATCTCCAGGAGACGAAGATCATTTCTCCGCATATGCTTGCTCAATCTTTTTCAAGGGGTTCGAAAGATGAAGAACTTTAGTTATGTATGTTATGTACTTACTTAAAAGGGTCATATATCCTTGACTACATCCGAATTCATATTGCGAGTATTGAACCAACAAAACACAAATAAAAAAGGCTCTTCAAACGATTCCTGCCCTCAAACGAGAACGCTTCCGCTATCGATGGAATGAACTATAAACAACCAACACCAAGAACAACAACAAACAAACACAAAAAATCAAACCAAGCACAAAAGAATATTGTAGATATCAATAAGCAGGAAATTTATTTTGACAATCTTACGCAGATTGGGTTGGCAATTACAAAAAATCTGTGTACTTTATTTATGCAAGGCAAAGATAATAATTTTGCGGAATCAGCATAATATTGTTTGTATGGTGGGTGCGCGGCGGAAAGTCATAATTGCTTGCTTCGACTTTGGCCCTAACACTCTCTTTTTTTTGGCCGGATTATGGCGAATGGCAGTGGCGAATGACAAAAGGAAATTCAAAAGCATAAAATCATTTATCGTCTGCGTTGAAATCAAATAAAAACTCTTTTATATACAATATATGACTGTATATTAATATGCACATGAAAGTGTATATTATGGCGATAAACTCGCATATGCTAGACAGCACTTCAGTATTCAATTTGATGTCCACACTCGTACGCAAGGACGACGTCCTTGCGAAACGAGTGTATCTGTAAAGCAATCCAGAGACTAATACTGCCACTCTCTATGATGGCGTTATGGCAAGGAGCGTGACTAAACATACTTGATCCTAAAAAGCTTTAACTGTTTTCACTCTTTTGCCATGATACTTGTGGGCAAAAATCTATGGCATAATAACCAAAAATATTTTATTGCGGTAGCTATAAGAATTCGAATCGACTACGAAGCGAAGGGGGAAATATATTGAAAAAGAAGAAAAACAAAAAACGGAAAAACATTTCCAAGGGAATTTAGCACTTCGCCAAAGGCCCAATTTTATAAAAAAAAAAAAAAAAACGTACAAAAAAACCTAACCCGGCAATAATTTGTGCTTTTCTAGGTTCGCTTCTCCAAAAAAAAAAAAAAAAAATTAAATATGATTTCTATTTTGGGGCGAAAGGCCTCCAAAACGTTGGCTTCGAACTTAATAATTAGGGAGCTTCAAAATGGTGGAACTGACTCACCCCCTCGCAACAAGCTTGCTTTGGAAATTCTCATTTTTTCAGCACCTAGAGATGTACTCTAGTGGACTCTGTCACATTTTGTATCTTCTTTCCTGTATGTGCTTCTTTGAACGTTGAGTGTGCCTTTTTTAAAGCTTCCTTCCTGGCTCCCAGCAGTCATGAAATGAAACTTCTTACCTACAAAATTCTGCGTTCATTTCATTTGACTTGAAAAATGAATCTTCTTCACTACCATCATACGACCAAAAATTTTAAATATTTCTTCCTTGCCCTTCCACAAAAATTTTAACAAATATTTCAAGATTTTTATGAGGTATTTAATAAACTCATCATCGACTTAACTTATTTTTTCATTGTATTTCTCGCTTTGAGCCCGACCCCTTTCCCTTATCTTTGTCCCAGAATCAAAATTTTTCATCAATAATTGGGATCTCTAGCTTTTGAATGGGTTCCTTTGTTTCACAACTTCTTTCAACAAACGATATTTTAGACTAGACATCGCATACTCAGGATATTATTTCAAAGCTAAGGAAAGGCAAAAAAAAAACGCTATCAAAATGGTTATCCTTAAAGTTCCTTTTAATAAAAGTTTGTTAGAAAATTCAACTGAATATTTCATAACTTGTCCTCTAAAATTCCTTTCAAATGTAGATCCAGCCTAAATGAGTATTTGTAGCTGGGGATAAATTGAAAAGAGGACTTTGTGAATTTCCTTCATAAGTTTTCCACGGCAATTTGATATCATTCATGCTAAAAAGGAAAATACGGATGCACAAACGTATTGTTTTTGCTACAGTACTTGGCATTGTACATAAGAAATGGTCAACCATTCACTGTAATGTATATCCTTGCACCATGATAGGTCATTGCTTGTAATAGCATCAATGCTTCTCTTTAACAACTTTAAAAACTTTCAATTCTATATTTACATATATATGTATATTAGGCCGGGTCGATTTTTTGGATAAAAAATCGTACCCCCGGAAATGAAACTTCAGACAATTCTAAGCAATTTTCCCCAAGAAACCATGTGTATAAAATGAAACGTAGATCCGCGCTGAACGATGGGAAGTTTTAACCATACATACATATGTTACACTGTGCTAGTTTTTAGGACAAAAAAATTTTTTCATCGTGCAAACCGGCGCAGTCGGGTCCGGCTCGATCCCCCGAGTATAAAGTACCAAGCACTAGTCTAGGTTAGCTCGAGTTTGGGAAATATTCAACATTTTTTGCCAACATTTCACTGTTAATTTTTCAGTTATATTTTTTCAATTTTAAAGGCTTTGGACGCTCTTTTGAAGTTGGTTAACTAAGCCAGACGAAACATAAGTATCATTTTTCTCAATTAATCCACCAAGATGAGCTCTCAAGAATTTGAGTTGTTAATAACATATGTATGTATGGTAAAAACTTCCCACCGTTCAGCGCGGATCTACGTTTCATTTTATACCCATGGTTTCTTGGGAAAAAATGCTTAGAATTGTCTGAAGTTTCATTTCCGGGGGTACGATTTCTTAGTTTTTTTTTACCCATACAAATCGACCCGGCCTAATGTATATCGATATATATATTTATATAAATAACTGAGGAAATTGGACTTTTGACCAAGAAACTTAATACAAGAACGCGGAAAGTTCACTCAAAGCAAAGGAAAGCGAAGATGGTGTGTTTCTAAAACATCACATTGGCAAAAACGGGTACCAATATGCCCATCTATGCTTGAAGTGACCGACTGAAGTAACACCAGCTGCCCTTTTTGCACGCATTTTAGCCATACGAACTCCAACTTAAATTGATCAAAGTGCATCTAATATACAAGATGGCATTTCATCATAAAAAGAATAAAGAAAATAACATTTAAATAAAAAAAAAAATATAAAAAAAATGAATAAAATAAAATTCAAAAGAAAAGCTAATCTCATTTCCTGCTTATCTGTGCAGAAAGAGGTCACTTGGGTTATATAGTTAGCCTAATTCTCTTTGCATTAATTCCCTTTGAATGAGCTCGTTTATATAAAGTGAAAAGGAAAAAGTGAAATAAATACAAACTTAAAAAAATAGAAATAAAAGAGAACGAAAAAATAAGTCAACTTCCTCGAAGCAAAAAAATTTCTCTTTAGATTCTTTCCATTAATGTGCGGTGGACATAGAATTCGCCACAGTTGGTTGCATCACTCACGTTATTCTCGGTCCAAAAAAAAAAAAAAATATAAATAAAATAAAGAAAAAAAAGGTCTTTCCCTATTTATCTTTTTCGAATTCAATTTAATGCCTTTTGAACTCAATTATATGCTTTATTAAGAACACATGGTCAAATTGAGGTCTTCATTTTCCTATTTTCAAAGCGTTAATTTTCCTTCGAAAGCCTGACGCAAAGGTCTTTAGAAAAGCCGCGAAAGGGGATTCGTTTTCTTAGATCTTCTTCTTCTTCTTCTTTTCCCTTTGGTGATGCGCTTTCTTGAGCATGAGGTCAGCATTAAAAAAAAAAAATAAAATACTTCCATTTCTGTATAGCTGGAGTTTATTTTTTAATCCTCTTTTAATGGTGAATGGCGAACGACTGCCACAACATCCTTTCATCTCTTATTACACAATTTTGTCTCAGCTTGCGCCGACAAGGCAAAATAGAAACATTTCGGATGGATTTGAGACAGTCCAAAGCAATCTACTTTTTTCTTGTTGCTATTTATGCTGTAATTTGATTCGTCAGTGCCTTTAGCTCTAGTGATGATAGGTCATCTAAGTAAGTACATATTGGGTTTAAGGCATCTATAAGGCCCCATTTACTTGAACTTTGCTCCAATTTGGTAATAGGTAGTTCGCAAAGTTGAATTGCGTCATTGGCTGTCAAAGAGTCCTTCATTGATGGCATTGGCTAAATCATCTGAACGTGAAAAAGGGCGGAAAGATTATTTTGTAAGCGAAATTTTATTTTTTACGCCCCCTTTTTACTTCTTCAGGTAATTAGGTACCTAGGCAGTATCGAGTCATTTTAAGTGCCTCCAATTTCACTGAAGATGTCAAATATACATTCCCAATCATCGGAATAGGTTTCAAAATTTATGCATACCAGTGTTTTGCCAGTTTTTTTTCTTACATTTTATTTCATATTCACTTCATTTTTTCTGTGCTGTGCTGAAATTTCATGTCTATGTAAGTACTCAATGAGAAAAAACAGATATCCGAAGCAGATGTACCTACTGTTATTTATAAAATTTGTGTTGATTAGTTTTCTCCGCAATTGCATGTCGGCAACACCGGCAGCAATCATTAGAAAAGCATCAAATTCGCATGATTAAGTTTCGAACATCACAGCGGAGCCGTTGTTCAGACTGTATTGCGTATCATTCACAAAATCCAAGCATATCATATCAAGCTTGAAAGAAGCTACGGCAAAAGCCACCGCTCAATCAGATGATGAAAAATATACAAAATTTCACTCGAAGGACCTGAGGGAGTTAATTATTTTATTCATGACTTGAGAAAGGAACTCCTATAATGTCCATCGTTTTTAGGGTGGTGGAGTTATGCTATCGGAAGCAAAATCGTATTATGGTAATTATTGTATGAGTACTAAGTAGAACGGCTTTCCTTCCACTTCTGCAAATATTTTTGGACGAATTTCATAGAATTTTTAATAGGAAAATACTCGAATTCACACTGCTAGAATATTTGAGCAATTCGAAGTCAAAATATTGTTTTTTTGATTTTTCTGATTGGCCACCATACTCTTCTGACCAAAATATAAAAAAAAGCATTAGTGAAAAATTATTTGAGATATCTGGCCCACTATTTTAAGAGTTTTCTAAACTTGACTTAAATTAAAATATTAAACCTATTCAGATGAATGTGAGTGTATATTTTCCCACCAGGAAGCTGTCATTGAAGCACTCATTTTATGTTTTATCAAGTCCTATTTTACATTTAGGCAATTCACACAGTACTCTAAAATCATTTTCGAATTTATCCTTTGCTAAAATGAGTACTTTTAGCTCTAAAACAAATTTATATACATAATTTTAAACCATAATCAATGATTCACAATTAAGCCTGTAAGAGGATCCAAACAACTTCTGAAATCCTTGCTCATCATGTTCTTAAATGAACAAGGCCATATGAACGAACAAATTACTGACTTTTTCAATTATTGTTAATACCTAAAATTTATAAGTAGGTGCTTACATACATATACTTAAAAGAGCTCAATTTAAATATTTTCAAATGGCCTAAAAATAACTTTAGTTAGCACTGCTAAGTTTTTTGAGGAAGCATTAGCTTCTTTGCGACGGAATTCTATACCATAGAATCGAAAACTCTTTTCATGCTAACATCGCCATAAGATGTTATTGCTAGTTGTGAGATAGAATATTATTTCCATCATTGCTTTGTTTCCACATTCATGCAAGATCATGTGCCTGGAAGAAGCTTCCGAGAATTGGAACAATTATCGCTGCAAAATTTCGTCCTTCTCCATTTCACCGTAAGGTAGAGAATCTCTAATCGAAAACAAAGAAAAAGCAGTTGCCATAAACATGACTGTGGTGGCTCTAATGAAAATCTTCTGTCATCGTGCTATAGAGACTCGTTTTACATGGATATGCATTCTGAACATTTAAATATGTGTCTCACCCCAGCGGAAAATTATCTCCTGCATGACAAAGTTGCCAATGATGTCATCGATGACATATAGGTGACATTGTCATGCATGCCATCTTGGAGGACATGTCATCCTGTAGGGTTGCTGTTCATGTGCTTGACTCTCATTGGCTGGCTACTGAAATTTAAATAAGGTTTTAGCGTCAGTTCAGCGGCAGCATGAAGTGGCGTAGATGATGAGTGCTCGACTCAAAATCCGAAGATCGCGGGTTCGATCCCTGGCAGAGGCGAACAAAAATTGTTAAAAATTGATTTTTAAAAACTTTTGAAACATTCAAAGAGAGGGCAAAGAAGAGAGGAAGGTTATCAAACTGGTTTCTATAAATCGACATTTAGAGAGAAAAGAGCAATGTGCTGCTCTCAAATGCTTTTTTCGCCACCGCATCCCCTAGCATGACCAGTGACATTTTCTAATCTTCCGGTGATAATGTCACCGCTGAAGTCCCTGTCAGCTCCTGTGTAAATGTCATACAAAGCGTCACCGGAAATGGCATGCATTCCGGCTCCGAAGTCACTAGGACATCATCGGGGATTTCCGCAGGACAATTCCCGCTGGGCATTCTCATACTCGACTTGTGTTGGTGTGTACGTGCGTGAGGCTGTGTTTGTGCACATGCATTCTCCCATTCGGATCCATTGGTGATTATATATTGCTTTCGTATCTAGTCTTGAAATTAGCTAATTGCATAAGGAAATCAGACGCTCTCATCATCATACTGATGCATGTTCTCTTCTCTTCTCTTCTCTTCTCTTCTATTTATCAATTTATTTTTATACCCTTTTATATCCTCTTCTCTTGTTGGTTTTGTTTCTGCTTTTTCTTAGTTCATTTACTTGTAGAAATGGCAAAAAAGGTTTGTTAAAGCCAAGAACGAATAAAACATGCATGAATTCCTTCATCTATTCATTCTGCTAGCAGCTAGCAGCTAGCTAATGAAAGTTTCAAACGAGAGCATTTCGAATGAATTGTTTTCCCACTACTTCCATCTATGTGATCATGTCTGCATCTTTGGTTTTCTACATGCCCGTATGCTCTTGCTTTAAGTCTCTTTCAATTTCAATCATCAATGTTCTGCATCTGCATCCGAGAACACGAGTTTATTCAATTAAATTTCTGATTCCATTTTGAATACAGGTATATGCAGGGTAAAAAGAGGGTGGAATACGACGATAAATTGAGGAAAAAAGGTGAAAAAAAAGAAGTCGAGATTTCGCAAAGCATAAAGTGCAATCGATCAGGTCATGATTGAGTAAACATTCAAATTGAAAATCATTTCAAAACTTCCGAACGTAATCAATCGGTCAATGCGTTCTCCTTTTTGGTTTCATTAAAAAAAAAAAAAATAAAGTTTTTAAATCATTTTTTCTTTGTCAGTCAGTGTCTTTCGTTTCGGTTTTCCTGAGTGCAGATGATGAAAATCTACCAATTTAAAAAGATAGTCTAGAAATTACTTAATAAAATTAATACAATTTGAGCTTCGATTTGTTGAAGGAACTCACCTTAATTTTGATCGCCAATGAAAGGATAGGTTGATAATCTGCAAAAAAAAAAATATATATAAATCAATTGATGTATGTATATGTATATATATATTTTTTTATTTTTAATTATAATCCGAAAAAGATACTCCATCTTCCCTTTGAATGAACAAAACCATCATACGTCTTTATAGAGTGGTAAAAAGGTTTTTTCTCGCGAAAATGTATTTTTGTTCCGAGTTTTTCGGAAAATTTTGAAACTCATGCTTTGCAAAAAAAAAGTCATCTGGCAACGCTGGTTCTTATAACTATAAATGTTCATTATTAATTTTTATTTAGGCTTTTGGGTCCCTCATTTTCCACTTATAGTGACAAATGTAATTTTTGGCAATTGAAAAAATTTATTTTTCATAAATTGCCGGGAAGTGTGGAAAACCAATACGACCGGTTTCGAACCTATGTAGCTTACAGGTTCATTATCAGGTATCTTTTAACCAACACCTAAGCCACTATGACCACCTCATTTGGGCTTTTCACTTAAAGTGAAAAACATAATTTTATTATATTACTTATTATATTTATTAGATATTATATAAATAAAGAGGGCAACAGGAAATATTTAAATTCAACACCTAAATAGATGTATGATTTTGATGATTTAAAATCCAATTTATATAATTTTAAGCTTTTTCCAAGGGCTCATAATTAAGCCTGTAACAAGATCCACACAACTTTCGAAATCCTTGCTCAAGAGGTCCTCAAATGGATAAGGCTAAATGAATGAACAGATTTCTGACTATTGGAAATTATACTAAATTATAAAAAAGAAATTATAAGCATACTTTCAAGAGTTGAATTTAAATTTTTCAAGATATTTATCTTTTTTTCTTTCACCGAAACAGCTGGTTAAAAAATCCCTTTCGCCTTCTTAACATCCTTGCAATCAGCCATCCTTTCATTTGTTACAAGTCGTTAAGCAAGAACGATAATTATCCTGGCGCACGTTCACAATTTCAAGTCTGTTTTTTTTTTAAGAAAATTTTTTTTAAAGACTTGTTAATAGCAGACACTTCAAAAGTAAAATACCTTAACTTAAGGCTAATAGCTACAATATGTGTCGCAGTCATGTTTGAAGGAAGGTTCGAACCCATGAACAAATTTGTCTTTTAGTTCCCTCTTTCTTATCTCGCCAAGGCACTATCATAGTGCCACTATGATCCACAAATTGATTTAATTTTGGCAATAAATCTAAGGGAAAAAGATATTTCATTGAGGCTTGATACGATGGCTTTCAATAAATAATAAAAGGCCAGAAACTTTAACAAAATGGGCGCGTGGCACCCACACTTTCCGCACACTGATTAAATTATTAAGTCTAGGATTTTTATTCAAACAAGAATGACTTAGAGCCAATTTCACCAAGCATATTTAAATACGAATTTTCGTTTAATTACAAAATTTCTTTTTCACCAACCTAAATGGTAACTCGTACTTAAGTGACCCATGTGCACCCGTTTACACATACCATCAACATTGTTCAATAAAACGCAGTTTTTTGGCGACAGAAGAGAGGGGAGACGAATTCCGCTCTCCTCTATCCTACGTTTTTCTTTGGTTTCCCATTATTCGTGCATTATTCGCAACGCGTCCATATGAGGCCTAAGTGTGTCTGTCACCCTTAATGGTGGCATCCACATTTACCCAACCAACCTAAATTTATATATTTATAAAATTATAACATCCTTTCATATTGAAAAAGGTTAAAAGAAAATTTCATTTGAACTTTTTCTTATCTCCACAAAAAAAAAAAAAAACAGAATATATCGAAGCATCTATTAAGTTAAACGAAGTTCAGTCAAAAAACAATTGATCCTTTGGAAATTAGCAATCAAAACGAACTAATCTTTATGGCCTCCATTGCCTCCAAAAACCATGTATTTATTCTTTTACGTATTTTTTTTATATTTTTATACCTTTTCCGAAGGAAAGGGTATATTAAGTTTGGCATGGAGTATGTAACATACCAAAGGAGTCGCGATAGATATAGACATATATATATATATATATATAATATATATATATTCTTGATCAGGGTGACAAGAGGAGTCGATCTAGCCATGTCTGTCTGTCTGTATGTCTGTATGTCTGTATGTCTGTATGTCTGTATGTCTGTCTGTCTGTCTGTCGGTCACACTTTAGTTTTTCGTAATTTACTCCCAAGCCATGAAAGATATTATATTGAAATTTGGCATGGACTTGAACCAGATAAATGTCCGAAAAACTGCATACAATTTTTTTTCGTAGTCCCTTCTTGGGTCGTGGGAAGTGGTTCAGAGGTTTCGGAAACCACGATTTTTAGGGTTTTTCGTGGATAACTTTTTTACTATACATCCCAGCTTATTGAAATTCGGTGCGGGTATAGCTACTATGAAGACTTAAGCTTTCGCTGAAAAAAAGTTGCGACATCGCTATAACTATGGTCATCATCCTACACATTAGAAAAAACCACTCTTTCTCTTATTCTCGCATCTGTATACAAAAATGATTTTTTTTTTTTTGCTTCTTCTGATTGTATATTTTGCCGCCAAATAAAGTTGTCACTTATGGTTAAATTTTGACCATGACAACATTTCGCGAAATTCGCACAAATTTCATTTTCACTATTTTGAATTGAGTATTTCGCAGCTAGACAAAATGTCCTCTAACGGTTAAAATTTGACCATGCCCACCATTCGTCAAATTTTTGTACTTAATAATAATTTCGAGTTTGTGTGAAGCTAAATCGAAGCACAGATAAGGTGTAGCTAGATATCCAAGCTAGAATAACGAAAACGGCAGGAATTTTTTGTTAAGGTAATGTTTTAACATATTTAAGGCTGAGGAAAAGGTATGTATGTGTGCAATCGGCTTAGCCGATGTAAACTTCTTTACTTGTTTTATATAATTTTTAGGTAATTAAATTTTTTCACGTCTTCCAAAAAAATATACCATAGAGTATTGTGGATGCTTAGGACTGTCATTAAAATAACCTCTGGAATGATAAAAATAAAAAAATTCAACCTTAAACACCAAAATTTTTTACAATTTTTGTTGTTGTTGTTTTTTTTTTTCTTCTCATTATTGCATTCATAAGTAAAATCTACTACAGTCAGTGGCAGCAGTGTCAAGTGATAAATAACGTTGGACATTTGTGTGCTCTCTGCTCTAAGAAGTGGGAGTAGAGCAAAAAAAAAAAAGTGTGTTTTTTGTTTTCCTTTTCCAGCAAATATCGAACATAAAAACTAGAAGGCCGCAACTAGCAGACATTTCGTTGTTATTTGGTTTTTTTGTAGTCACTGGTTTTTCTTCCGGAAAATGCATATGTATAGCATCAGCGACTATCAAATTTTTAATAGGACACAAAAAGGCCTGCGATGAAAGCTAAAATCCCAATAATAAATTATACGAGACTTATGCGGGACACATTTAAAGCTTCCAACCGTTGTAATTTAAGACATATACACATTTAATGCATGGCATCGTTTTTTTTTTTTTTTTTTTTTTTCTTCCATCTTTTATTTTTTATTATGTGGGTACCTACATTTATATATGTATTTCCTTATTCGTTTATTTATTTTTTGTTGCTCTTCTTTTGCGAGGATAACATCACAATCAACGTTAACGGAAAGAAAATAGGAAGCGGAAACCTCAACGCGCATACCATACCATACCTCTGAAATGAATATACATATGTACATACATATATAAAATATGTATATAAGTATGTACGAAGAGGAAGCCGCATCAGCGGGTCGAAGAAACTTGAGTCAGAGATTGATACTTACGTTTCGACGATAAAAATAAAACAAAAAAATAAAAAAATTAAAAAAAATAAAAAAAAATCGGGGAAAAAAACGAGAAAAGAGCGCAATTTAAATGTTAATAAAATTGGATCTTTCAACAAATAGGAGCACGCCGTCCTAGAAAATGGGAAACAAAAGCAAAAAACATGAAATAATAACAGGCTAAAGAGCAGGAGCACCGAGTCAACGAAAAGCTTCAATTTTTAACCAAGTACCAAGTTATTTCTTTGCGGCTTGATGCCATGCTGCCCCCTTTATTCATATTGATACTTTTAATGAAGGAGGAATGAATTTTTATCTGCTGTTATTTTCTGTTTTCTGCTGTTGAATTGATGTTTTAAACTCGCTGGAATGTGCTGAAGTACAAAAGCATTCTCATCGCTCCTTTGTGCGGAAGCAGAAACGGAAGCGGATGTAACGCTTGTCGACATTACCTTTTCAGTGCAGAGCTTGTGTTGTTGTCGTCATTGTTGTTGTTGTTGTTGTTGTTGTTGTTGTTGTTGTTGTGAGGAACGCAGCACAAAGTAATGATTATCTTGCTTTTGAGTTTTGTTTGTTGTAGTGTACATATTGTTTTTGTTGTGGTTAAATCCTTCAAGCGTTACTTTTAAATTGACAACAGACATGCCATTGCAATTCGACAGTGCTCTGTTTCATTTAACATTTTCTTCGGTTTTATTTTATTGACTCCATCTTTAAAATCTGTCCTGTATCCCCCCAGCCCCCCTTCATTTTCACTCTTCCTCAACTTCTTCGTTTTATTGCATCGTAGTTCCATTGCCTTCAACCTCATTCATTATTCGATGGCGAAAGAATGGGGGGCAAAACATTAATTCACTCACTTTATGGTTTCGTCAAAGACGAACGGACAATTGGAACTGGGAACTCAGACGGTAAAAATTATCGACCGAAAAATAAGAAAACAATTTGAGAAATATTTTTTAAGAGATACAAAAATTCTTTCTTCCTCGTTTTCGTTTTTTATTTATCCATTGATTTCAAATTTCTTTCGAATAGATTCGTTCAGCGTGAAAGTCTTCCGATCCCTGTCTTTATCTCTTCATCGTTCTACTGTTAAAAACCGAAAAATATTTGCAATATTTCAAACTTTGATACCTTCCAAAGGACTGTAGAGAGGAAAACAAAATCCCAAACCCAAAAAAGAAAACAAAAAAAACGAAAAGTTTGAACATTTTTTAAACGAATTTATTAAAAACGATTGTACATTTTTGCCAAACTTGAGAAGAGATTCCTTTGTCGAGAGCTAAGGAGCCAACCCAGTCACTCAGTTTTTCCCAAAATTATATTCCAATGTGAATTAGTTTCATTAGTACTTTGGAGAGCATGACGCAGGAATTGAAGTGCTTGCTGCACAAAATGACTTGCCGAGAGACTGCAGTATTTATAAAACAATAGTGTCCATTGAATATACCCTTAAGATTTCACTTTGCTTCACTTGAAGTAATGAAGTTTTACAACGAAAACTGAAAAATAATTAGCTCCCAGCTGAGTAAGTGCTCCACTTCAAAAACAAAAAAAAAAATGTTTTCTCTTTCATATTCTAATTTTATATTTTCAAATTTAAATAAAATGACCACTCAAAAACTTTTGAGAAATAAAAAAAGATTATTTTTTTCAAAATAGTTTTTCCATAAATAATATGCTAACCGCATAAATAATACATAAATCAAACGAAGAGAGTTCTCAGCTATTCTTGAAATTGATGGTTAGATTAGGTTAGTGTTGCTGCCACCAAGGATGACACACCTTAGGCCTCATGGGCCCGTTGAGATATCACGAATAATTGGAAAACGAACGAAACAGAAACAGAAATAACGAAGATAATAACGAACTGAACCCAGAGCTTCTCGCTTCGTAAGCTGACATCTCAACCAACTACGGCCCAGAGACCATACTTGAAGTACATAGTTATTTATATTTGTTTCTGACTCCACTCGAATGTTCATGAGATCATTTTATATTGCAAAAAAAAAAAAAAAAAAAAAAAAAAACCATGGAGATCTAAAAATTATTTCATTCTGAGAATGGCATCTGCTCAAAGGAAAACTTTTATCTTACTTGTATCTAAGTATGAAATACAACTTCATAACATGTTGGAAATATATCGATATCCGTAATATCATTGGTCGATTAGGTACTTCAATTTTAAGCACACTTAAGCGCGACTTCTGAAAATCTCCAAATTTCGAATTTTTCAAAAATTCAAATACTTTCTATAAAATTATTTGTGCTTTGTTGGACCCTTGTGCAAAATTATTTTTAAACTTTTCACTGTGAAGCCGATGGTCCTATTTCAACAGTCCAAAAATTATTTCTGTCTTTATATTTTTAAAGCAATAACTCTTCCATTGTTCGCTCTCTCGAGTCCCATCAAGTTATGACGACTTCTGCAGTCCATTCACTTTCGATTCACAAAAAAAAAAAATCCAAAGTATTCATCCGGAATTTAACGGAGGTGAATTTATTTTAAATATTTCTTGTTTTTTATTGTCGTCTTTATCACCCTTGAATGGTCTGGTTTTTAAGTCAAGATTCCATTTTAAAAAGATTGCATTCCATCTCTTTATCTACATCTGTGTATATCTACATCTATGCTTTTCATCGTTTCCATGTTGCTTTCTTCAATCTCAAGTAAATTCGTATCTGCCGTGCCATCCTTTGTGCAATCAACAATTGACCTTACACCACCAGAGGGCGTGACGAAGAAATAAGTGGATTCTATAAAATTGAAATGATTTACGCCAATTGCCCACAACAGCATCATCGCGCGAAAGACGTCTTCTAAGACGCAGTGAACGCCTTTGGGTGAATTTTTCATGGTTTACATTTTACGAATTCCATAACGATAAAAATACAATTCATAAAAATGATCAAAAACACAAAAAAAAAAAAAAAAGGAGTAATAGAGACGACAAGAAACGAAAAGAGAAACCAAGATGTGTAACTATTAAACAGCATGGTGCAATAACGAAATTCAGCTGCAGGCAGAATCCTTCTAAAAAATAACAACCAATGGTAGAGGAGGAGGGGGGGAGAGGAGGATATGGGGAGAGAAGGAGAGTAAAAAGCAACAAGTCAGAAGGAAAATATTCAAAAGCAGAAGCAATTTCTTTTCTCTTTGGAGTCATTTCGATTGAAGCAAATAGGAAGTCCTTTCGAATTTGCTCAACTATGTACGAGAACGCACAAAAATGTTTACGCAGTTGAATCCCTCATGAGTGGACACAGCAATCGCCGATTTTCATTAAAGAAAAGCTAAAAAAAAAAAAAAAAATTAGCCTTAAATGCCAACAATGCACTGAGCAATGTCGTTCCTGAATTTTTTCAGGACGTCTGAGCGTGTCGAACGAAATGAGTTCAGGAGCAGAAAATATACATACTTTCAAAAGATTTCTTATGACATTTTTGTTACTTTCCGTTGATCATTTTCCAGAAAACATTCCTAAAGTCCAAAAGAAATCATAAATATTTCACTGCTCCTAATATCGCTGAGCCCCATATTATGAAAAAATTTCGGACTCATTTCGGGCTCATAAATTGATGATCCGTTAAATGTTATGTTCGATATGGCAAAAACCAAAAAAGTTACTTAAATTAAAACTTAATCGTATCCAATGTACAACAAAAAACTGTAATTGTCCTACTTACTTAACTTATGAATTTTGTGCTTAAAACGCGTAAAAGTGCTCACGAGGAGGGTGCATTATAACCACGAAGGAGGAGCATTACTAAAAGGCGTTAATAATTTAGTTATTAAGTATTATTGCGATGGAGGGAAGATATACCGACAGCAGCATTGGAGTCATCCCAAAAGAAGTCCGACGAAAAATGAAATGAAAGTTGAAAATACAAAAACAAAAATTAATGAGATTGCCGTGAAGCAAAAAAAAAAAAATAACACCCTCGGGCTAATCAAATTATTTGTCGAAAAGTCAAAGTTGGGGGAATGCTGCCAACACGCTCAAATGCTAAAAGCAGCATGGCATAATTTAAAATGCCATCAATGACAGCAAGACATACATATACACATATATTATATATATATAAACATATCTACGCAGTATTAATAATAGAGCTCGTGGGGGGCAGATTTCTCATACATGTGAAGTTTCCTTTTCCTACACCCAGGGTCGTGTCAATCATCATTGAGGCTTCAGACAATACGGTATAAATCATATTAAGCCCCCTTAAACTCAAACTCAAACTCAACCTGCAGAAATTCCAGAAAAAGGCTAGGTTTTGATAAACACAAAAAAAATAATTCTAAGTATTTAAGAATTCTACTTTGGTTTGAAAGGCGAATTTTTCGCAAATTTTATTCACCACTCCTTCTTTCTTCGAAGTCACCTCAATCGACAACGTGACTCTTAAGCTCATGAACATTTCGATTTATCGGAGACACCATCCGTTCAAGTCAAATTGTAAACTGTAGGTCCCGTTCCCTCTAGTTTCTTCTATTTTCTTCTAGTTTCTTCATATTGTTTCTAGTTCCTTTTAGTTCCTTCTGCTTCCTTCTGGTTCCTCCTAGTCCCTTCTAGTTCCTTCGGGTTATTTTCTGGTTCCTTCTAGTGCCTTCTATTTCGTTCCTTCTGGTTTCTTCTACACTGAAAGAAATATCGGCAGTAATATTGAATAAAAATTTTCGTAAAAATTTGAATACGAATTTTAGTCAATGTAACGAATTTTCTTCATGCTGACGAAATTATTTGTTATATTGCAGAAATTTTGTGAATGGAACGAAAAAAAATTCTTCAATATGAGTTAAATAGCTTAATCAATATAACAAAATTTCTTCATAGGTACGAAAACATTTCTTCATACTGAAGAAATTTTCTTACATATGACAAAAGCTTTCGCAGGACATTTTAAAATTTAGAATTTTCGTATAAATGCAGAAATTTTTTCAATATGACGTAATTTGTTTGTTGATATGAAGAAATTTCGTTAATATAACAAAACATATTCGTGAATATAAAGAAATTAATTTCGTAAATATGAAGAAATTTTTTCAATATGACGAAGAAATTGTCTTAAAATTAATTTATATTATATATTAAATATAACGAATTTATTTCGTATAAATAAAGAAATTTTTTCAATATGACTAATGTAATTCTTGAGATATGACGAATTTCTTCAATATTACGAAAAAGTGAATAGTTTTAAGAAGTTCTTGGGGTTGATGAGTCTTAAGGCAGAAGATTCAGCGTCATAAGCAAAGTTCGTCCATGAAGTGAAAAAGCGTTTTTTTTATGGAAGCAGAGAAATTGTGTTTAATTTGATAATTGAAAGAAAATATATATGTATATATATGCGTTCAAAATCGCAGAAAATCTGATAGGTGTGTATTAAGTCATATATATTTTGCGAAGTGTTCCGTTTTTAATAAACTCAAATTTTTTAAAGTGCCACATTGACGGGGAGACGCTTCTGAATATGAGTGAGGTTCATATTTCGTACTGCATCCGGTGACACTCAGCACAATATCTAACTTTTAAATGCTTAATTTTGGAATATAATTGTAAAATATAGTACAGAAAATATATATCTATATATAATATTTATCTTTGGAGGCATTATAAGAAACGCAATAATAAATAAAAATAATATATAAATTAATTTCGATGTAATTTACTTTGACTTGACATTTTGGTTTAAAGTATATTTTTAGGGAAAATGCTGCATTATTTTGAAAAATTTCTTTAAGTCCTTTCATAATATTTAAGAATTTTCGTCCTTTTAACGACACAATCATATATACATAAAATTGTTTTTAATTCTTATCTTGAGTCTTTATTTAGTCAATCATTATTGCTTGCAATGAGAAAGTTAATATACTGTTTTGTGTGTATGATATTTGGAAGATTTTCTTGTCTATATAAAAAATGGCAGATGTGAGACAGACGGGACTCACAACAGTTAATACATATGATGAAATTTTGAAATATATAAATATGAAGAATTTTCTTCAATATAACTAAGCAGGGTTGCGTATTTCAATAAATTTCTTCATATTAAAGAAAATCTTTCGTAATATTGAAGAAATTTATTCAGTATCAATAATTATTTTCGTAGATATGAAGAAATTTCTTCAATATAACGAAGCAGGATAATATACTTGAAGAAATTTGACTAAAATAATATCGTAGATATGAAGATATATCTTCAATATAACGAAATTTTTTTCCTGATTTGAATTTCTTCATATTGAATATCGTCTTTATTCATATTGATTGCTTTTTTTAGTTAGCTCTATTTTTACTGCCGTTTCTTCAATAACGCAGCCCATTTCTTCAATATTACCTACGGATTTTTTTCGGTGATTCCCTCGGGTTAATGTTCTATTCATATCTTAGTCCTTCTAGTTCCACTAGTTCTGAGTTTTTTCAGTATTATTATCTAGTCCCTTCTAGCCTCTGAAGTTTTCTTTCCCTTACTAGTTCCAACTAGTTCCTTCGGGATTTTTCTGGTTCTTTCTAGTCCTTTCTAGTGCCATCTGGTTCCTTCTGGTTCATTTACTGTTTTTGTTCCTTCTGTTCCTTCTGGTTCTTCTGTCCTTCTGGTTCCTATCTGGTTCTTCTGGTTCCTTTGTTCACTTCTGGTTCCTTCTGCCGTTCTTCTGGTTCCTTCTGTTCTTCTGGTTCCTTCTGGTCCTTCTGGTTCCTTCTGGTTCCTTCTGGTTCCTTCTGATTCCTTCTGATTCTTTCTGATTCCTCCTAGTCCCTTCTAGTTTCTTCGGTTTTTTTTCTGGTTCCTTCCGGTTTCTTCTAGATCCTTCTTATTACTTCGGGTTTCTTCTAGTTCCTTCTGATTCCCTCTAGTTCCTTCTAGTTTCTTCTGGTTCCTTCTGGTTCCTTCTGGTTCCTTCTGGTTCTTCTGGTTCCTTCTGGTTCCGTTCTGGTTCCTTCTTGGTTCCTTCTGGTTCCTTCTGGTTCCTTCTGGTTCCTTCTGGTTCCTTCTGGTTCCTTCTGGTTCCTTCTGGTTCCTTCTGGTTCCTTCTGGTTCCTTCTGGTTCCTTCTGGTTCCTTCTGGTTCCTTCTGGTTCCTTCTGGTTCCTTCTGGTTCCTTCTGGTTCCTTCTGGTTCCTTCTGGTTCTGTCCTTCTGGTTCCTTCTGGTTCCTTCTGGTTCTTCTGGTTCCTTCTGGTTCCTTCTGGTTCCTTCTGGTTCCTTCTGGTTCCTTCTGGTTCCTTCTGGTTCTTCTGGTTCTTCTGGTTCCTTCTGGTTCCTTCTGGTTCCTTCTGGTTCCTTCTGGTTCCTTCTGGTTCCTTCTGGTTCCTTCTGTTCCTTCTGATTCCTCTGTCCCTTCTAGTTCCTTCTGGTTTCCTTTTCTGGTTCCTTCTGGTTCCTTCTGTTCCTTCTTATTCCTTCTGGTTCCTTCTGGTTCCTTCTGGTTCCTTCTGTTCCTTCTGGTTCCTTCTGGTTCCTTCTGGTTCCTTCTGGTTCCTTCTGGTTCCTTCTGGTTCCTTCTGGTTCCGTTCTGGTTCCTTCTGGTTCCTTCTGGTTCCTTCTGGTTCCTTCTGGTTCCTTCTGTTCCTTCTGGTTCCTTCTGGTTCCTTCTGGTTCCTTCTGGTTCCTTCTGGTTCCTTCTGGTTCCTTCTGGTTCCTTCTGGTTCCTTCTGGTTCCTTCTGGTTCCTTCTGGTTCCTTCTGGTTCCTTCTGGTTCCTTCTGGTTCCTTCTGGTTCCTTCTGGTTCCTTCTGGTTCCTTCTGGTTCCTTCTGGTTCCTTCTGGTTCCTTCTGGTTTCTTCTGGTTCCTTCTGGTTCCTTTTGGTTCCTTCTGGTTCCTTCTGGTTCTTTCTGGTTCCTTCTGATTCCTTCTGATTCTTTCTGATTCCTCCTAGTCCCTTCTAGTTTCTTCGGTTTTTTCTGGTTCCTTCTGGTTCCTTCTAGTCCCTTCTTTACCTTTCTTCTAGTTCCTTCTGATTCCTACTAGTTCCTTCTACTTCCTTCTAGTTCCATCTTGTTCCTTCTTGTCCCTTCTAGTTCTTCCTGTTCCTTCTAGTTCCTTCGAATTTCTTCCAAGTATATAAAGAAGGCTCCTACAACGTGTGCTTGCGCCTGATTTGTGTAATGCGATGTCAAAGATTGTTGACAATGAAAATTCACACTTAATCGCTGACCAAATGGCCAACGCCACTCCACTTTCCACTTTTTATTGTGTGAACCAGACCCCGAATGCGAGCACGGAATAAGTAAAAAAAAAAGAGAAAAGAAAAAACAGCAAACAAATCACGTTTCATCCATGCATAAAAAATTTTCCAATTTTTTACCATACGAAAAAGAGATTTATAGGAAACAAAATGAAAACAATATCCATTGTACGTACATAGGTACAACGTAGCGTACATACACTCCTACATACGCACACACATGGATACGTTTATCTTGCCTTAAGAAGAGGGAGAAGAAGAAGAAAACGATTTCCGGTCTTTTATTTATTTATTTCTTATTTATTTTATTTTATAATTCTTTTGTTTTGTTTTTTTCTATTTATTGTATAATTTTATTTGTTCTTTTATTTTCGATTTGAAACCAATATAATCCACCATCAATCTTGATTGAGTTGTCACTTTTGCTTGTTAGTGAATTATTGTTGTGTAGATTTTACGTAGAGGAATCAATCATTTCATATTGAATTCGCTCGTGTCCCGAAAAAGTAGTTAATTTGTTTGCATAAAATGTAAATAAGCAGCATGACACTTGCAATATATGTATCCACAATGTATGTACATATGTACATACATATATCACTGAAAAATAATCTGCGAAGCAAATTGATGTTGCTGTTGCTCTTGAAGATGTTTTCAGAGAAGAAGTTGAAAGGAAAATCTGACTGAATCGATTGAGTTTGTTAATTTTTTTTCTCGTTTTTATTCCCGCTTCAATTCAGGAATGTCGAACGTCTGAGGAGAAGCGTCAATATTCATTTACGCTAGAGTTTTATTTTCATTTTAATTTTTATTTCGATTTCAATTTTAATTTCGATTTTTTTCGATCAACTATTATTCCTTTTTGAAAAAGTCGATTTATCGATTTGTCAATCAATAAAGTTGAAAGAATAAATGCATTTTGCTCGAGATCAGATTGAAAACGTCTTCATAACAATTAGGCAATTATTCTTTTCTGTACAGTTGTCGTTGCAAAAAATCGTCATCGAACCATGATACAGAATATCCAATTAAAAACAGGACATCTGCGAATTCAGTGTAAGCAAAGAGGAAGTCAGCTCATAAATTGCGAAACATCACTTTTCAATATTGAATATATGTATACTTACAAATTGTTTTTATATTTGTTGCAAGTAGGTAAAGTTTTTTCATTTAGATCAGTGCTTCCCAGCGTAATACTCTTTCATACAAAACTGAGTATTGCGGCTTTGTTGTTTCTTTGTTGTTGTTTCTCACACACAGCGTCTGTGTTTTATTTTCACTGCATGAGCCTCTTAAGCACACATACATGTGAAGAATGAGAGAAATTGTGCTAGTGGTCGTGCTGACAAGCACTGATTTAGATATTAGTACAGTTCTTTTTTCCATGACTGAGGCTAAAATTTCGGCATTAGTAGTCGGGAAAATAAACTTTAGTATGATTTACGAGATATAGTCATCAGTAAGTGCGCAACTTAATTCTCGGCCACAACTTTCGAGATCAATTTAAAATAGACCTGTTACCATTGAAGCAAAACTAAGTAAAAGGATATGCTATATTTATGACAGAATTTCAAGAACTGCAGTTGAAATATTGTCACCGAAGATGTGTCGAAATGTAATCGAGCTTTAAAAAAAAAAAAAGCAAGCAAAAAATCTCAAAAGTCTCATAGAAAGTAAAGCTACTGTTGACTTACTTTATCCATTGTAACGTGTGGCATGAGTTTTTTGTACTCAAACATTATTATTTTTTCTCTTAAGGTCTAAATATACATAAATATACGACACACAGTGGGGTTGCTTCATACATTTGAGTGTAAAAAATATAAGAAGTGCTCGTACAACAACTCGAAGAATCTTGGCATCCAGCTTAATTGTAATAGAATTTAAAAAAAAAACGAAAACGAAGTTTCATCAAAACATTTCACGCCCACCACCTACTTTCCATACAACCTGATGTGAATTTTTAGTATAAAATTTTTTCATTTTTCCTGAATTTATTTAAACTTTGCACAAGACAAAAGGTTCCTGAAAGTTTCATCAAAATCGGCTACACAATCACCCATGAATGTCTTTACAATGGCTTGCCCTAAAAGTATACTTAATATTTTGTACATATCACATCGCAAAAGGGTATAGCCGTCAGTATAACAGTATCTACCCAAAAATCAACAGAACTTCAAAATCCGTTTCAGGGGGCCGATTGACTTCTTGAGTCGACAAGTCCTTTTGATTGAAATTTTTGCGATTTTTTTTTTTTATAAATTGAGAAACATCGTTGCTGTAGAGAAGCTTAATTATATTAAAATGAGAAAAATAAACTCCCTTCTTTCATTTTCTTTAAGAAAGTGGATCAAGGTGGAGCACACTTAATTTTTTTCTTTTTTTGCAAATAAAATCAATAAAACACTTTATTTTAAACTACAATTTGATTCTGCCTATATTTTTTTTAGTCATTCATGCTACATAAATTCTTTGTTTAAAATATAACCAAAATGTGTAGATATGTATTTTCGATAAAAATGCTACAAAGTTGAACGAAAGTTTCATATTTTTTCTTTTCAAAATAATTTTGTGACTTTGAACCATGTTTATTAAACATATCAAATATTAATTTCTGGGCAAATCAATTGTTAATTCTTCTTAACTGAACATTATCCAACAGAATTCTATTATTTAATTTTTTAATTTGCATTAGGATTCTTCTACTCGAAATCCCACTGTGCGGTACTGAGAACTCGATGGTTATTTAATATATTCATCTTAAAACATGAGGAAGATTGATTGGCTTTCTATTTTATGGTTACAGCGATTACATCATTTTTTGTCGCTAAATGTTATCGATTCCACTTTGATTGCATTTGATATTAAAATGTACCTCAAAAATTTCTCATAGAGATTGAGTTTTTAAGCCTTTGAGTTTTTATAAACAGTTTTGACCATTGCATGCTCTCACGGCTATTTTAGTTTTTTCTCTTTCCTTTTTTTTATTCTTTTGTCTCACAATAACAAGTATGAATATTCCAGTCAACCACATTTCAAGGGTGCTCAAAAAGTGTGTTGAACAAGTGGATTGTCGAATTTAAGTTACCGTTTTTGGTAATTCTGTAAATCAAGATTCTTGAAAACAAAACAATGTAATTTTCTTTCTTCCCCTTTTTTACTTAAATAAAAAAATTTTTTTTTTTTTTTTTGCATTCCTTTGCCTCTTGAAATCTTTTGCGAGTCAATAAATTATGGCTTTTTCCTGGGTTTGAAATTTTTTTTTCTTTATAGGAATTTAAGAATTTTATTGAAATCCTTTTCGAATGCGAATGTTTAAAAATCAATTTCTCTGTTTCGTTTTTTTTTCATGTTTTTATATATTTTTTTTTTTCATAAATAATTAATTAATTATTCAAAGTCTGCAGTACGGAGTGCTTAAGAGCGAGTTTTTCGTATACAATAATCAAATATTTACTCGCTTGGAATATCTTAAGCTGAAAAAGCGAAAGAAGCAACACATATCAGCTATCGCACAGACCATAAATTTACAATTATTTTTAAGCTTCTGACATCGCTATTTCCCTTTACAATTCCATACCGAGCAAAGTGAATGATGATTTATAGCAGAGTTAACGGGGCATTGGTTATATACAATGTTCGCATAAATGTACCGGAACATCATAGCCTTGAAGTGGGAATTTCGAAAGGGAAAAAATATTTTTATTTTTATTTTTTCACTTTTGGTCCCTTCAAAATCATTTAAGAAATTCTTGTGTTTTATTTTTTCTTCACATTCGCAATATAAATTATAAATAAAAATTCTGAAATTACGTCCACGTTTAGGTGGCCATATGGAAGAGTAGCTTAGGTTGAAATTTCTTATTTTGAGATATTCGAGCATTTCTACTTAAGCCCTTTATCGATATTTATGTGTCCAATTTACTCACATTTAAAATGAAGATTCGTAATAAGTATATGATTAAAATTAAGGGCATATAAGATGTGTCTAAAGCAAACGTTTTTCAAAATACATACTACATTAGCAAATAGATTGAGCACACATCAGCGTCCTGACTTTCTTATAGCTTCAAAGCCAGTAACTCATTTCTAGCTTATGTCGACATATGCTACTCTTCCATGTTGTCGCAGATATGTACATATATTGATTTATTTATTTTGACACAATTATGTCAGTGTGAAAATTAAAGTTTGCTTGAGCTATGGAGACTTTTGGAGAATTGGAGAATTTTGGAGAATTTTGGAGACCTATTGAAACTATTGGAGACTTGAGAAAACTTGTAGAGACTCGTGGAGACATTTGGAGACCTAAAAAAATTTGTGGAGACTCGTGGAGATTTGTAGAAATTTTTTTTGGAATTGATAGACTATTCATTTTGTGAACATCTGACTGAAGGAAAAGATATTACAAGCAATAAATGTGTCCCTCGAGAAACATGAGCCGATGTCCGTGCCAGGAGTTATGGCCTCGAAACCTGTGAGTTTCCTTCTTAGAGCTGATCTTATTTTAGAATATTGGCTTGTAGAGATTATTAAAAGGGAAGATTTTTAACGTTAAACATGCCCCTTTTGATTTTAATACCAAACTTACAAAAGCATACTGAGCTATGCATCTTCGATGAGAACACTAAGGTATACATACCGAAATGTGGCGATAGACAGTCCTTGTGATAAATATGGTCATATACAACGAATACACATTTATGTGATATGTCTGAAATTATTTAGTGTAGCTCACACGGACGCACAAATTACATATATTATCGATGAGGATTGTTTCGATATACATATAATAAGCAAATAAATAGCTATCGAAATAGCAAGACCTCTGAAAAATCGCTTTTTTAAAAATGTATAAAGGACAGCCTACCCGAATTTTTTTTCAATTGATTTTTTATTTTCAAGTTTTCAAAATTTTTAATGTGTACTGCCAAGCGATATTTGCATGTGAAACTGTAACATCCATTTATTGTTCAGTATTAGAGAAACCAAAGTATGCTCAAATATTTAATGCTCTTACATGGCAACTAGCCATGAATTTCCCGCATGATGTGACATGGAAAAAGCGAGTAACATGCTATCAACATATTATCGCTAAGAAAAGGAAGCATAACCAAGTTATGTGATTTATTTATATGCTCTTACGATTGAAAGCAAAACGAAGTCATGAATTTCAGCAGCACGCGATAGAGATGATAGCATACAATAAGCGCACGCTACACACCGCACATAAGACATATTAGCGTTACATGCTCATAAGAAGAAGGAAATAAAACATGTCACGAATTTACTTCGTTCACTTTACCTTCGAGAAGCAAAACTAGGGAGAGAAAGAGAGATAGAGCGAGATAGAGAGAGATAGAGAGAGATAGAGAGAGATAGAGAGAGATAGAGATAGAGAATAGAGAGAGATAGAGAGAGATAGAGAGAGATAGAGAGAGATAGAGAGAGATAGAGAGAGATAGAGAGAGATAGAGAGAGATAGAGAGAGATAGAGAGAGATAGAGAGAGATAGAGAGAGATAGAGAGAGATAGAGAGAGATAGAGAGAGATAGAGAGAGATAGAGAGAGATAGAGAGAGATAGAGAGAGATAGAGAGAGATAGATTGAGAAAGAGAGAAAGAGAGAGAGAGAGAGAGATATATAAGTAAAAATAAGAGAAAAAAAATATTGTTTAAATTAATTAGGAGAACCGCTACCTTGGAATTACAGAAAAGCTGATTTCTACAAAATAGACACAACGCTAAGAACTTTTTAAAATTAAGAAACAAAATCCATCTTTTTAATATGCTTTTGATAACAGTCTATGGTATGGCCTCACAAGGTCGGAGCACAGAAGAACAGTTTTGCTTTTTTATGAAATGGCAGCTTCCGGTCATGATCAATTATAGTTAAAGAATCTCTCGTTGTAATCTGAAACCCTTTGAAAAACCGAACTATTCTCAGATGGACCAAGAAACAACATTTTTTTGTTCAAAATTTGTTCGCTTTTATATAAAATCTGAGACAAAATGAAAGGCTTCAAGCATTTTTTCAAGAGTTTTTCAATACTTTTTAACCTTTTTCACCACCAAACTTACTTAAGATGGAAGAGAAAAAAAAACTCTCCAATACCAAAACTGTGTGTTTTCTATCGAAATGGCCAGCGTGTGTACGGAGCGAAGAAAAAAAAAAAACTTTTTATAGACCGAAGGAATTATTTCAATCATAAAACCAAAAAGGAAAATCTTTCCTATTTGAAAGCTTTTTGTTACAAACTGAAATGAATGGCTCTCAAATCAGCATTCCACTTCGCTAAATTCATCAAAAATGAATATTTCAAGGCCTTTCAGAACTTGTTGATAAACCAAAAAAAAAATTAAATAAAAATTTATTAAAAAGAACCGAAAGAAATAAATCAACTCAATTGCTACGAAACGCGAAGAAAAAGACAAAAAAAAATTTCAGAACAAAAAAAACACGAAAGTAAAATTATAACCGTTTAAGTGCCACTTAAAGGTCGCTTTACCTTAGAAAGGAGCATCGAAAGATTCCTTTTTCCGCCCAGCATCTCTCCACTTACTCTTTAAACTACTGAGCTCTCTAAATTTCCGCCCATCGCGATGATGCCTTTTCATTTGGAGCTCGACGCCCTTCTCGAAAGCTGTAATTGTTGCTTTAACGATTGCCACAGCGCTACGTGGGCAGAAGCGAGAGGAAATTGAGTCGAATTTCAAAAACAAGCAGCAAAAAACAAAAAACAAAAAATATTAAATGAAATCCATTGTCGTTTTTCGGTAAGCTGCCAAACGCCACTGCGTTGGAGTAAAAAAGCCTTCTGAAGTACCCTTGTATATATATATATATATATATATGAGTGTACATAATTATTTAGTTAATGAAAGAGCAAAAAAGGAATAAGTCCCATCATTTTGTGCGGTTCAAAGTTTTTTATTTTTTATTTTTATTTTTTTTTTTTCATTTTGAATGAAGACACAAAAAGAATTTCAAAGAAATAAAAAAGCGAAAGAAGGGTTAATTTCGGCAGTGGATTCTGATGCTCATTTGAATAGGCCATGTTTATGGACTTTCATCTCATTTTGTTTTATTTGATTTTCTGTCCTTAATGCGAATTGTCCTTTTTTCCGGAGCATTAAAACATTGATATGTATGTAAATGCGTACATACAAATGTTTATACATATTCAGATATGTATATATTATATATATATATATATATATATATATATATATATATATATATATATATTTAATTATATAAATATATATATATATATATTTATATAAATATTATATGTACATGTATGTATGCGTAATCAATTACCTTTATGTGTTAATTACTTCATTATGGGGCTTGCCAATTTTAAGTTGAACCACTTGCTTTGGATTTCTTTCCTTTCGTTTTTAATGGGCAATTAATTAAGGTCATTAATTCCATGCTTCGAGTAATTCTGTAATTGAAACTGTTTAAGCCAAGGCTCTGATGATGCATTTTAATAGGCGTCGAATTAATAATGTTTTGACTTTCTTTGAAGCCGGCTGGCTATAAGAATTAATTATGGGGACGGGGGCCGGGGGTCTGTGGAATCGAAATTTCTTATAACCGTTATTTCATTCATTTATTGTTCTTGCTTTCAATAAATGAACAACAGTTCAATTGTCTGCCCTGTTCCGCTTATGGCTGCAATCAGTCGCGGTACACAAGGATGTATGTATGTATTACTTAGCATAGGTTTAGCTTCGCATAAGACGATATAAAAAAAATATGTTTTCTTCATCGCCTCCTACCTCTAGAGACACTAAACACTTTCATGAAAAATTTTTAAAATATTAAATTGGTAGTCCTCATCATCTCAACTCCTGCATAGAGAGAAATATGCAATCTAAAAAAGGCTTAGATAACCTTAAATATGCCCACCAACTGCGAGCGAAACTATGAGTAGTGAAATCATAATTGGACGATTGGACGCGTCATTGTAAATGTAGCCTTAATAACGTCAGCATTTAAAATCTACGTAGCAGATAATACTCCCGAATTTATTGCCATTAACATTGTTGTTGTTCTCGTCGTCGTCGTCGTCGTCTGTCGTGGTCGTGGTCGTCGTTGTTGTTGATGTTGGCTCTTTTGTCAGCATGGATCTGCAAACTCAATTAGATTTTTCGTATTAATAGATAAAATTTTGCGAAAATCGCCCATCGTAAATAGGCGGACGCACAGCGGCACAAAGCGGCTTAATTATTTTCAAAGCCACTTTCCGTTTGCCATTAGCTATAATCTGTCAGCTTACCCAAAATACTGGGAAACTGGATAAAATGCTTTTTTTTGTGTGCAAATCTTTAACCAAGAAAAACATTGCGACCAATTCATTCGAAATTGGATGATAAAATTGTTGGGGGCTTTCGATTCCAGTGTCTAAAATGATTGAATCTTTTGAGCAAATTTACGCAAGTTTTGTATTTTCTTGTTGCTTTTTCTTTGTATTTTATTTAAATGGGTTCAAGCGGGAAGCCATATGATTTTAAGAATTGCCGCTAGCATTATGATGACCTTCACCGGAAACGCATGTAAATGCTTTGCAGTTTCGTAAATACGCTTAAAGGATGTGCTACTTCATGCATGCACGTATGTACATATGTGTGTTCTTGTTCACTTCAACATACATACGTACATATATACATATATTGAAACATCCCAGCGGGAAATGTCCCCCTGCCATCATCGATGAAGTCAGGGTGACTTTGGAGCTGGAATGCATGCGATAACATAGGATATTTTGTATGAAATTTGTACAGGAGTTGGAGAGTGAATTCACCGGTGACATGTCATCGTGGGATTTGAAAATGTTACTGATGCGATGGCGAAAAAGCCATTTGAGAGCATCATATTTTCCTATCTCTCCAACTGTCAATTTACCTTATTACTCAAAGAACCCTTCGAAGAAATGAGGATCGAAGCAGCTGTGCCGAAAAAGATATCACCAAATATAAGGAGACTTACGTTAATAAGCCATGAATTGATCTATTTGCGGCGTATGGACAACGTTGCGTTAGCAACTAAAGGGCTCGGGATCGATTCCTGTTGTAGGCAAAAAAAAAAAAAGGGTTTGGGAAAAATGGAGAATTGAAGAATTGAGAAGAGGCAAGTAAATTTTAAGAAAAATGTTCTCATATTCCAGCCATAAACTAAAGTTTCCAACCCGCCTTCAAAACCTTCATGGGCAAGCTCTTTCAAAAATCTTTTTTTTCCATTAAAACTTTGGTTGAAAGCTTTTGTTGTTTAGGTATTATAATACCAAAAAAAAACAAGTAAGAAAGCTAAAGTCGGTCAAGCCGACTTTGAAATACCAGCGTCCCGACATTATCAGCGCACTATATTTGCTTCTCTATTTGTGAGCGTGCCAGTGGGAGGGCCACACAAATTATTTCCCACACTTTTCATTCGCCTGGTGAACCTATGTTGCGAATTTGAAGCTTCTACGCCTTTTACTTCGGAAGTTACGAAAAATCTTCATTTGTGGGCGTGGCAGTGGGCGGGCCACATAAAATATTTTTCTACACCTTTCATTCGCCTTGGTGAAACCTAGTTGCGAATTTGAAGCTTCTACGCCTTTTACTTCGGAAGTTACGAAAAATCTTCATTTGTGGGCGTGGCAGTGGGCGGGCCACATAAAATATTTTTCTACACCTTTCATTCGCCTTGGTGAACCTATGTTGCGAATTTGAAGCTTCTACGCCTTTTAGTTCGGAAGTTACGAAAAATCTTCATTTGTGGCGTGCAGTGGGCGGGCCACATTAAATATTTTTCTAACCTTTCATTCGCCTTGGTGAACCTATGTTGCGAATTTGAAGCTTCTACGCCTTTTAGTTCGGAAGTTACGAAAAATCTTCATTTGTGGGCGTGGCAGTGGGCGGGCCACATAAAATATTTTTCTACACTTTCATTCGCCCTTGGTGAACCTATGTTGCGAATTTGAAGCTTCACGCCTTTTACTTCGGAAGTTACGAAAAATCTTCATTTGTGGGCTGGAGTGCGGGCCACATTAAATATTTTTCTACACCTTTCATTCGCCTTGGTGAACCTATGCTGCGAATTTGAAGCTTCTACGCCTTTTACTTCACAAGTTACGATAAGCCTTATTTTGAGCTTATTTGTGGGCGTGCTCGAGGAGGGCGGCATCCATTTTTTGCCAGGATATGTCCTTTTCGAAGTTTACCAGTACACCAAATATCAATGGAATGTGTTGAGTGGTTCGCAAGTTACAAGCATTTTACTGAAATCACATTATATTAATTTGTGGGCGTGGCTGTGGGCGGATGTCTCCCATTTTTACTTAGGATCATGCTCGGATCCCGATATAGCTGTGTGCCAAATTTCGACTTGATTGGTCCAGCCGTTTCGGAGAGATCCGACCACGGACGGACGGACAGACGGACGGACGGACAGACGACAGACGGACAGACGGACAGACGGACGGACGGACAGACGGACATGTCTAAATCGATTCAGTTTTTGATCCTGATCATTCTATTATATTTTTCTATATCTCGGAGCTTAGTTCTCCTGTTACAAGATTTGCACAAAACTAATATACCCGCTTACGCTGGGTATAAAAATACCTAGATCTACTTATTGACAAAAAAAAAAGAAAGAAAAAAATTCGTGTCTTGTCTGACCGGTATTTGCACCCGACGACATCGGATTGTTAGGCACCCTCTCTTATTGTTTTCTTAAGAGTTCCTTCCTATTGCTACGTATACTTCGATTACGCTTTCGCCGAAGAATTCTTCGATTACACTGCCGTATTATAATTCTTCAAATTAATGGTCATCCTCTACGCCACTTTATGTTAACGCTCTACGGACGCGAAAACCGTATTTAAATTTCAGTAGCCAATGAGATTCAAGCACATGAACAGCATCCCTCCAGGATGACATGTCCTCCAAGATGTTATGCATGATACTATGTATCACCTTTATGTCATCGATGATATCACTCATGACTTTGTCATGCAGGAGATAATTTACCGCTGGGATATTTTAAAAATGTAAAAGCTCTAAATCGGCATAGAAAGGTTCAAAGAAATTGCTCGAAAATTGCTTGTATAAAGGCGGAAAAAGTCCTGAAGCGTTTCGCTGCTCTTAAGTGATTGAATATTCTTTAAGGATTAATAAGATCTTTATTAACCACCCCAGTAGAAAGGAATTGCTATTATGCTCCCTTCTGGGGGTAGTTGATCAGGAGTGCTGAGCGGTGTTGAGGTAAAATTAAGGGTCGTAGCGTAATTTCGATAGCAGATTCTTGCTCAGCGTACCCGAAAACGTATTCCGGGACACGTATTTTGATTTCTTACATACCTATTCGAGAAATTTCACCTTTTTAGGGGGGTTTGATAAGAAATGCGGAGGGGCGTTGAGGAAAAATTAAGGGTTGTAGCTTAATGTCGACTTCAAATTCTTCTTCAGGACATCAAAAAATGTAAGTTGGGTTATTTAGTTTTTCATTTTATGGCTCTCCATTTCTTTTCCGTCTTATTTACTGCGAGCTGTTTACCACTCTTTTTTGCCATTGTTATTGAACTTCAACACAATTAAGCATATTTTAAGTGAAAGGCTTTAGCAAGAAAGATGACGGAACGCTGACGGAAAAGAGACAAAGAAAAGTTCAACAAGTTTTCTATTGAATCGGAAGGTGGCAACTTTGGCCACTTGACACTGTGATATTGTGATCGTCAACGCCCAGACCAACATAACAATCACATAAGGATATACATATGTTTGTGATAGGAGAATGATTGTGCTTTTCCTCTTGGCTAATGTACCATGCACAAATCCCACCTCGGTAACAAAGGAGTCAGAACTCAAAATTTGTCAAATTTGTTTGTTATATGTACTATGTATGAATCTTGTTCATCAGTCAGCTTGTCGACCTGCACGAAAAGTTATACTAAATTTTTGTTACTATAAAAGGCCAAAAAAATCCGTCTATGCCTTTCTCCTTGCTTTGTTTGACACTGCGACACATTTTGGTTTTCGTGGATTTTTGAGTTGTGACTCTTTTGCTGCGAAGGTGCGAAGTGAACTAGACAAGAAAGGGGCGTTTCGAATGTAAATGGTGTTGATGTTCTTGTTGTTGTTGTTTCTATTTTTGTTCCGTAAATGCATGCATTGCGAGGAAATTCATTTCAATGTTCAAAAGAAAATCTTTTCTCACTTTGCTATGTACATATACATATACTTATTTTAGTACACGATGGTCGGTTGTTTCTCTTGTCGTGCTCATGATAATAACATGTTAATAATCTGGGTGGTTCCCGACAACATTGGCTGACAACATTGATGATATGCTATTCATATGATAGCATACGATAGTTTAGGATCGCAAAAGATGGGGTGATGGAGACGGAAAGTAAACGAAAGTAAATGAAGGGACACGAATCAAAAGGAATGAATTAGACAGGAGGGGAAGAAGAGTGGTGTGTAGAGGGGTGGCGAGAAGACGAGAGGAGAGAGAAAATCAACGCTGACATGGACATGGAATGTGGACAGAACACTGCGACCACGCAAATAAAAGATACATGGGCAAATGTGCAAATGAACTTTTCTCCAATGGACTTAATGAATTTGCAGTTTAACTTTTATAGCGCATAAAAACGATACCTAATATATTCAATCCAGGGATTAAGTCAGCCTTCGCTAATTCTGTGCAATGTGCTTTTAAAAGGTCAAATTGAAAGTTCACAGCTATTTGTGGATTATTATCCAATGATTTTTTTGTTTCTAAATAGTTTTGTGTGTGCTTCCATGAAGGGTGAAATATAAGTATTTATTCGTGCTCGCACTCGTACAAAAAATAATAATACAAAGAAGAATAAAACCATAAAGAAAATCAAGCGAGTTCATTTAATGTTTCGAGAAGGTCAGTAAAAAAACACATGAGGTGAAATGAAGTGGAAAAACTAGAACTAATTCTAAAGCTATTTGCGGTGCTGTGTTGATTTTTTCCATTTGTTTTTTCTTACTTCTTTTTTGATTTTATTCTTTTCTATATAAAAAAAAAATAAAAACTTAATCAAGAACTGAATTGACTTAATTCTTTTTTTGTTATGTTTTTTTTATATTTCTAATTTCATTAAAGTTTTTTTTTAAATATACTTATATACATATATATTTTTGTTGATGTATTTATTCCATTTGACTTTATTTTCACAACATGGAAGAGCAATTTGCGCAATAGCATTGAATTTGAATGGAAAACATAAAAAATTTTTTCTAATTCAAAAATATGCAAATGAAACAGACGCACAGAAAGTAAGATGAAAGTGAAGAGAAGATGAAGAAAAGACCGTAAGCAAGTGTAAAGCGAGAGCTTTTGGCCAACAAAGTGATAGAAAATGTTAAAGAAGTCGAAAATCGACAAATAAGGAGATTTTGTTTCTTTTTATGATGAAAATAAAGCATTTTTACTACTCAAAAAAAAAAAAAAAAGGAAAATGAAGTAAAAAAAATAAGAAGAAGAAGAAGAAGGAGAGCGGCTGGCTGAACGTTCGATCGTTGCGCTTTCTAATGTAGTTGTCCAGCTGAACGAATGAACGAACGAACGAACGAACGGGCGAACGAAATTAATTTAAATATCATGCAATCAGCCAACATCAATGTCCATATTATGCTAATGGAGTCCATCAACATGGTGGTGTAAAAACGTTAATGTGTAAGCGTAGACGTAACGTTTGCAGGCAATCACAAATAATCGTGGCGCCGGTAACTATGCTACAGATTTTGGGCAACATTGTAAACAGAAAACTAACAGACCATCTCATCTCCTAGCCTTGACTTGGTTCGTATTCTTGGTCGTGTTCCTGTTCGTGTAAGTCTCCATTTGTTTGTATGGCTCTGAGTTGTGACATTGTGATAAATTTATGTTTCACTCAGACTTCATCACATCGGCCGCGGCACATGCAGTCGTATGTATATATGTATGTATGTATGGTTACGGATATTGTGCATATGTTGGCTTGCCTCAGCGCAAGTACGTCTGACCCATACAAGAACTACAAATTAAAATGAATTAAACAGTCGAACAGACACACATGCACACAGTTCCGTCATCTTCTTCTTATTCTTATTCTTCTTCGACTTCGACTTGTTCTTCTGTTTTTGTGATCTTTTCCTTTGCCTTTTAATATGTCTTTTGTTCTCATGTCTGACTATTTACATTGCACATTCACATAAATTTGCTGACAAGTGTGGTCTGATTGTTTTGCTTTCTGAAGTGCTAAATTGCTTTCGTGTTCCACATTTTAACAGACACACTTTGCTTGTCAAAAATTGTCTTGCTTCTTATTTTTATTATCTACTAACGAAAGACGGAGCCAGCGAGAGTACATCCCTTCGAAAATTTCCCTCTCGATTGACTATTGCAACTACATTGTCGAGTATATTATTTTGCCGTGACAAGAGTTCCGTCGAAGAATCCGGAAGATAGCGTTTGTAAACAAGATTGGGATTGAAATGTCAATCGTTTTGCCTGAGACCCCCAGCACGATGATATAAATACATACATGTTTATACGTGCGTAGGTACATACGTAAATACTCGTGCACGATGTGCGTGTAAGACCTACAGGCAAGGAGGCATGGAGGCAAGCGAGCAAACAAGAAGCATGCCATTATAGTTTGCCAATAGATTTGCCATATTTGCCATATAGTAATATATATGCATTTTATTTTTCTATCCCATATGTTTTTTGCCTTTTGTTTTTTGAAATTCATTTTGTTTACTTTATGAAAAGCAACAGCGAAAAATGTTAAATCAATGTGTAATGTAAAGGAAAGCAAGGTTCTTTCAGCTTATATCTATGTAAAAAAAAAAGCCTCGAAAAAATAGGGGTCATTTTTTTTTTTTTTTTTTTTTTTTTTTTGTAGATGATATCATTTACTTCATCAATCATGATTCATGAACCTTTGGGTGAAACTTTTGATTTATATTGTTACCAATCAAGTTGGTATTTGTGTATTTCCCCCGAATGAACCCATATTTTAAATTTTACCAAATTGATATGGTTGAACGAAAAATGAAATACAAAAAGGAGACCTTTCCTTATCATTTGACAAATGGTTCGACTGGTGGTATATTTGCAGCCCATAACACCGCAACGAAATGGCGGCTTCGGGAAAAGTAATTTAAAAATAATTTTTAGTGCTCAAATTCGTTCGAATGATTTATTAATTTTTATTTATTTTTTATCGAACATCAGTACAGATCAAGAGTTGCCTAATAACTGGAAAATCATTTCGGAAAATATATAGAAAAAATTATATATTCTGCTGCTCCTGGCAATAGTACAAACAATTTTTAGACCACGGAATTCATGATATACCGAAAAGTTCATGAAAAGAAAGACAAGTAAGGGTGTTATAGTGACTATAAAATACCCGACACAGACACACATGATCAAATAATTTTTAATATCAAGAGGTGTTTAAGGCCACAAGGGGCCCCATATGCCGACTTTTATTAAATTTCTTTATGAAAACCGCCCCTTTGCCACGCCCAATTTGTTTGAATTCTAATCGGAGAATTCTAATACACGCTCAACTTCTAAGTTTCATTGAAATATTTCGAAAAAGTTTGATTTTGGGGGAGGTTTTGTGATTTTTGTGACAGACCCAAGTACTGGAGGTACCCCTAAAAATGGTCCGATCGGGTCCATTCTCAAACTTGTTCTTACTCATATTCCCGTGAGCACGCATACCAAATTTTGTCAAGATAGCTCAATTCCTTCGATAAGAAAACTGTATACAAACAGACGGATAGACAGACAGACGGACAGACAGACGGACATGTATAAATCGGATCTCCTGGTGACGCTGATCGTTTCTATATATATTAGGTGTAGTAAAAAGAAATCCATTATTTTTCCAATAGATGGCGTTATTTATCTGCATCTCGCGTTGTATAAGTCCGATCGTGTTCCGCTAGGGGGCATTAGAAAGATGACAGTTCCTACTAAAAAAGCTTTTTTGACACTTTTTTGATTGATTGATTCAGTTTTGTTTGAGAGCTTGTCAAAGATGGACATCAGCAAAGAGAAAATTCGCTACATTTTATAGTTTTTCTTCGATAAGGGAGAAAACGCAAGCCAGGCGGCTGAAAATGTGAGTAGCGTTTATGGACCTGATTCTGTAACAGCCAATCATACGCAATTTTGGTTTCGTCGATTCCGTTCCGGTAACTTCGATGTCAAGGATGCACCACGCACTGGAAGGTCAATTGTCGATAAAATCATGGAAATTATCGAGTCCGACCGTCATGTTAGCACTGTTTCGATTGCAAAAGAGCTAAAGATTGCACAAAAAACCGTTTGGAACCACTTGAATAAGGCTGGATACACAAAGAAGCTCGATGTATGGGTGCCACACGAGTTAACGCAAAAAAACCTCATATACCGAATTTCCATCTGCGAATCGCTGCTGAACCGCAACAAAATCGACCCATTTCTGAAGCGGTTGGTGACTGGTGATGAAAGGTGGGTCACTTACGACAACGTCAAGCGAAAACGGTCGTGGTCGAAACACGGTGAACCGGCGGAAACGGTAGCCAAGCCAGGATTGACGGCCAGGAAGGTTTTGCTGTGTGTTTGGTGGGATTGGCAGGGAATTATCTACTATGAGCTGCTCCCATACGGCAAAACTCTTAACTCGGAACTCTACTGTCAACAATTGGACCGTCTGAAGGAAGCAATCGCCCATAAGCGGCCAGCTTTGGCCAATAGGAGAGGAATTGTGTTCCATCAGGACAACGCCAGGCCACACACATCGATAGTGACTCGCCAGAAGCTCCGGGAGTTTGATTGGGAGGTTCTTCTGCATCCACCTTATAGTCCGGACCTGGCACCAAGTGATTACCATCTGTTCCTGTCCATGGCGAACAATTTTGCTGGTGAAACATTCGCTTCAAGAGAGGCTTCTGAAATTCGACTGTCTCAATTTTTTGCTAATAGGAACGAGGGCTTCTATGAGAGAGGCATAATGAAATTTCCTTTAAAATGGCAACAAGTTATCGAACAAAACGGCGCATATTTGACCTAAATCGGGTCATTTTAACTATCTTAAAATTTAATGCAAAAATAATGGATTTCTTTTTACTACACCTAATATTTTGTATGGTCTATCTCGACTGGTTCTGAGTGTTACACACAACCACACAAACGCAATATACCCTCGACACAGAATGTGTCGGGTATAAAAAACAAAAAAAACAAATGTAAAACAAATTTGTACGTTTGAAATGCCAAATTTTTGTTTTATTGCCTATGGGATAGTTGAATTCTCAAAATTTTCTAAATTGTTTACCGTGCTCCGAGCTCCAATGATGTCACCACTAAATTATATCAAATGAATTTCATAAATTTTTTGCAAATATACGTTTGATTTCTGTGTAAAGATAAGAAATTTGCGATGAAAGAATCAAAGTCTGAATTCAGCTATTCGCACTGTTGTATACGTAACGTCATTCATGCCCCAGTTGTAAAAATATTCATGAAAGATGCATGAATCATGGACGCTGTGCATGCATGCCAAACTTCCATGCCTATTCATTTCTTTTTCTTAAGGCTTGTCATAGGAAATCATGCATAGACGAAAAATGTTTTATCAATGCTTGGGAACCCATGAAATATGTGTTCCCTACTATGCATGATTCAACAATGGTTGAGAACACATGAAACATGTGTTCCCTACCACGAATGGTTCAACAATGTTATTTTGTTTTTTAAAAATGAAATAAAATTAGAAAAAAAAAATTTATTTTTAATGTTTTGTTTTTTCTTCTTCTTATTTTGCTTTTTTTCTTTATTTATAAACTTTTTACTTTTCTAACTTTTTTAATTTTTTTCGTCTCGTCCGAGAATCGAACCACCCAGTTGTAAAATTAAGCATGCATGCCCATAGTATTCATGATTCATGCATTCCTTTGCTGCAAAAAAGCATGCATGCCCGTAGTTTTCATGATTCATGTGTTCCTTTGCTGCAAAAAATCATGCATGCCCGTAGCATTCATGATTCATGCGTTGATAATCATGCATGATGCGTGGATTTCATGTTCACATTCTGATCGCCGCGCCGCCGAAGGGAAGCTAGCCTAGTGCTTAAATGCTAGGTCTTCCAGCCGACTGAGCCGGGTTCGAGCCCTGGCTCTGTTGAGAAAAAAAAATTTTTTTTTTAATTATCTAAGTTTTTTTTTTATTTTTTCATTTTAATTAATTTTTTTTAATAGAAAATCTTGCAAAAAAATATTTTTTTCCTAAATTTTTCCCATATTAAAATGTTTTTTTAAATATTTGCTGAAAATAAATTTTTTTTCTTTGAAAATTCTATGCGCGCGTTTCAAAGCAAACTTGATCAACAAAAAACTCAAGTTAGCGTTTTGATAAGAAAATTCAATTTGCCTATACAGTGTAATGGTAAAGACACCGAATTACCAACCGAGCGGTCAGTGGTTCGATTCTCGGACGAGACAAAAAAAATAAAAAAAGTTAGAAAAGTAAAAAGTTTATAAATAAAGAAAAAAAGCAAAATAAGAAGAAAAAAACAAAACATTAAAAATAAAATTTTTTTTTCTAATTTTATTTCATTTTTAAAAAACAAAATAACATTGTTGAACCATTCGTGGTAGGGAACACATATTTCATGTGTTCTCAAGCATTGTTGAATCATGCATAGTAGGGAACACATATTTCATGGGTTCCCAAGCATTGATAAAACATTTTTCGGCTATGCATGATTTCCTATGACAAGCCTTAAGAAAAAGAAATGAATAGGCATGGAAGTTTGGCATGCATGCAAAGCACCCTTAAGAGGCATGATTCATGCATCTTTCATGAATATTTTTACAACTGGGCACTGACCGCTCGGTTGGTAATTCGGTGTCTTTACCATTGCACTGTATAGGCAAATTGAATTTTCTTGTCAAAACGCTAACTTGAGTTTTTTGTTGATCAAGTTTGCTTTGAAACGCGCGCATAGAATTTTCAAAGAAAAAAAATTTATTTTCAGCAAATATTTAAAAAAACATTTTAATATGGGAAAAATTTAGAAAAAAAAAATATTTTGTTGCAAGATTTTCTATTAAAAAAATTTAATTAAATTGTAAAAATAAAAAAAAAACTTAGATAATTCAAAAACAAATTCTCAACAGAGCCAGGAGTTGAACCCGGCTCAGTCGGCTGGAAGACCTAGCATTTAATCACTAGGCTAGCTTCCCTTGGGCGGTGCAGCGATCAGAATGTGAACATGAAATCCACGCATCATGCATGATTATCAATGCATGAATCATGAATACTACTGGCATGCATGCTTTTTTGCAGCAGGGGAACACATGAATCATGAATGCTACGGGCATGCATGCTTGATTTTCCAACTGGGCGCAATTAAAAACATCAAACATAACGTATACGTAGCGTAATCCCCTCAGCAACTGAGTGTATGCGAAAAAAAATAAAACAACAGGAAAACTTTGCTGAGAAACCTTTCGAAATGTAACACTTTCTCGCAACTTTTCGAAGCCCCTTAAGAGTGCATCAGCAAAGCTGAAAATAAAAAATGTTTCTTTGGAGAAAAATATTTTTGCAACCCAAGAATTGAAATGAAAACAAACAGGAAATGGTTGAAAATTCTTGCAAACTGTTCACAAAAGAGCTTTTATTGCTTCCTTATGTATGTGTTAGCGCATTTAATTTAAATATTCCTGGAAGCTTCTTACACATGACAACGCTCGCTAAGCATTGTAAAATCTTTATTAAAATTCCCAATATCCGATACTCTTGCTCATGAACTGGAAAAATGTTTGAACATAGTTTATGTGAACCGATTGCGAAAAGTCGATTGGGAATGCTGGAAGAAGATATGAACAATATCTCAAACCCCGTTATCTCCATAAGTTTTGCGCTCGTCGCTGTTTGCCTTTCGATCTGCATATATTTTTTTTTAAGTATATATTATTATTATCATATTTTTTTTTTTTTTTGCATTTCCATAATCCAAAATCGCACATCGATTTTCGAAAGGAAAATAAATAACAAAAAATAACGAACGATAGAACTTGTTATTTTGAATTGTTTTGTTTTTTATGTTTTTTTTTTTACTGCGGTTATTTTCTCGCTTCCCGGTTGCTTATCCTTTCCTTTTCGCTATTGGGTGTTATTGATTGTGTCCTTTTCGATTTGAACCAAAGAAAAAGCAAATTTCCTTCTTCTTTTCGTTTCATTTGTAAACAAACATGACTTTAAACGTCATTAAATATATGCGGCAACCATCGTTAAATATATGCGTAGGAGTCCATCCAAGCTAAGTATGTTGACATATCTAGGTTCTGTAAATACTTTCACACATCGATTTGTTTACAAATGGCTTTCAATTTAAACAGTCGATAATGTACTTCCTTTTTCCGACTTTCCCTTCTGGTCGAAAGAATGAGTATGTATGCATATGTATGTGTTCGAAAAATATAGTCTTTATATTCTTCTTGTTGTAACATGCATCTTTTCTTTTTCATATAACTTAGTGATTCTCGTATAATGTTTCAGCGGTTTGTGTGTATAGGAAATTACAATACAATATGTATATAAACGTTAAGTTTTTATTGAGCAAGGAATGGAGAAATTTCAACAAATCGACATTGACAATTTATGTGGTAAATTATTATTCCTTCGGTTTGTTAGCCAATAATTGGTTGCTGCTTGGTTGGCTGGCCAATTTGAAAAAAAAAATGTTTTAAGTCGGTAGAAAAACTTATTGCTTTTCTTTTTGTTGTGTCTTTTTTTTTATTTTTTGCGCAAATTGAGCTCCTATTTCTTTAATTATTTCTAGTTGTTTTCTTGAAGAATATTTTTCCGCCACAATATTTTTAAGCTTTCTGCGTTGGAAATAATGCCTTCAATTTGGAATTTTCTAGAACTATGATACATGCACACCGTTTGCTAAGTGATGATCGTCCTCTATAACGAAAGGGAAAAATCAAATAATGCACGTAAAAATGAAAGTAAAAAATATTTTTGGATTATTTCCCACATTGCTTATTCGTTCGTCCACGCTCGACCAATAAATTGGTGAGAAAATATTGACCGATTATCAGAGTGTATGCGCACGTGTGTGTGTGTATGTGTGTGTGTATGTGTGTGTGTATGTGTGTGTGTATGTGTGTGTGTGATAAGAATCCATTAAGTATTTAAGGATTCTTAAGGACACTCAATAACTCGCGAAGCTAGAATGTTTCATGTGCTTAAGTTAACGAAATTGTAAATATGAATTAATGTCTTCATGCTTAACACATTCTGACAGTTTGACTTTTCTCGCTGGTCTCCCCCTATCAGAAAATTGCATGTATGTGGTATTTTCTTAGAAATGATTTGGTAGGTACCTACTCTGCATTAAATCATAAATCAAAAGAGTTAATCGAAATGAAATAAGTAAAAATTTTGGTTAAACAAGTGACTCTGGAATAGCACAGGAGATCCGTGATATGCTCTTGATCCCAGGGTCCGAGGTTCGATTCCCCGCACTAACGCAACGGAGTGTAATATTTCAAGCCTAGCACTGGTTAATCTGCACATCGCATGTTGGGGGGGGGTCACACTACATAAAGACATGCAACTTATACAAAGACAAGAAAAACCCCTCGTGGCCTGCAAGCCCCTGGTATACGGGTTTGAAGATAAAAAATTTACTGCTAATTCAATAGATCAGATATCCATAGAAAATAAAAGTTGAAAAAGAAGTTTAAGATTAAAAATTTAGATCGTTTGGAAATTTAAATAAAACAAACATTTTTTTTTTAATATTTACTCATTTTCCCGAGCCTCGAATTTCGTTAAAACTTTATAAAAATTACGGACTCATATTATATTTTTGTAATATTTGAGTATATTTCACACCTTTTTAAGCCTACTAAATGTGTTCCTAATTTTTCGGAGTCAACTTGAAGTCGATTTTGACTCATACATCTTAACACTCCGGAAATGTTTCTTGAGTATATTTGCGCGTGCTAATTGGCCAGTAGATATTTACCAAAAATTCGGAGTCAATTCGGATTCTGAAATCTGGAAAATCCAAAATTGTTCGTTAGGTACACATATTTTCATGTACTAACATAGCAGTAGATGTTATTAAAAATTTCGTAGTTAATTCGGAATCAGAAATCTGAGCACTCCGAAAATGTTCGTCAAGTATATTTTCACGTACTAACAGACCAGTAAATATTTGTTAAAAATTTCGGAGTCCATTCAGAGTGAGAAATCTAAGCACTCCGAAAATTTTCAGGCAAGTATATTTTCACGTACTAACAGACCAGTAGATATTATTAAAAATTTCGGAGTTAATTCGGAATCAGAAATCTGAGCACTCCGAAAATGTTCGTCAAGTATATTTTTACGTACTAACAGACCAGTAAATATTTGTTAAAAATTTCGGAGTTCATTCACAGTCAGAAATCTAAGAACTCCGAATATTTTCAGGCAAGTATATTTTCACGCACTAACAGACCAGTAGATATTATTAAAAAATTCGGAGTTAAATCGGAGTCAGAACTCTGAGCACTCCAAAAATTTTCGTCACGTACTAAAATAGCAGTAGATATTATTAAAAAATTTTGGACTCAATTCAGAGTCAGAAATCTAAGTATTGAAGATTTTAAGGGAGCTCTATTAGCTCGACAGTTTTGGTAGCAGCAGTTTCGTTACGTTTACTGAAACGAGATTCGAAAAATTGTTCATACACGAGTCTGAAACTCTTCCTTACTGCCTTGCGATCAAGTTTCATGATAATAAGCTTCATATGATTTCCAGGTTTCTGATGAATTGAAGCGCTCTCAAGAAAAATATCTTTAAAAAATTCTTTTCAAATTTTCTCTGTTGTTGGTGTTGTTGTTATTTGTCACTGTGTCACTAAATTCAATTTTCCAAATTGAATATCGTTGTTAAGAATTCAATTTATTTAATAAACATGCATAAATAAGCTGATTATACGCATATTTGCATAACATTTCAGTTTTTTTTTTGTTTTTTTTTTACGTAAAATTGGAATATAATTTAAACGCACCATAGAACATCTCCACTTCAATGTTGGCACATTAAGGAAAATCGAAAAGCGAAAAAAAAAGAAAATAAAAAGAATTTTATGTACATACATACATACATATATTGAAAGCATTTTCGTCGAAAAGCTCTTGCCTTGAAACGTTGTAAAATTAACGCATGATTCTCATGGGGCATCAACTCGAGTGTGGAATGTTGTCGAGCTCTGGTTAAAAGGAACATTAAAAAAAAAAACCAATTTTTTATTTGATATGGTAATCTTTATGAAGGTATGCTTCAAAACGCGCCCCACCCCCGACCTCGCCTCATCACCACAAAATATATATACATACATATATGTATATATATGAAAATTAATACTATATAAATAAATATAAAACAACAACAAAAGAATAACAACAACAGGTTCTTGTGTTTTTTTTTTATTTTCTTTTTTTCAAAACCTGAAATTTTCTGTCGAATTGCTTTGAACTAACATGCAAAAAAAAGAACAAGTTACTAGTTCATGCCTGAGAATAGTTATTTCATAAAAAGATCTATTTAAAAATATTGATTTTGAGGCACCATTTGACGAGGGTGAATCTACAGTTGTGGTTAGGTTAGTGTGGCTGCCACCATTACAGATGACAATCCTTAAGCCTCACATGGGCCAGTTGTGATATCACGAATAATAATAAAACAAAGAAAAACAGAAACAGAAAAAAGGACACAAAAATCAACGACCTCAGCTGCGAGTTGAACCCAGAGCCTTTTGCTTCGTAATTTGACATCTTAACCAACTACGGCACAGAGACCGACTAAATAAAACAAAAACTTACTTTTGCTTCGATAGATTTTTATTGTATAATTATTTTTTTCAGTTTTATTTTTTTTTTTATTTTATATGTATATGGCAAAAAAGATCAAAAAGATCTGTTAATGATCGCGGTGTTAAATATATTTCATATTATTGAATATTATTCGAGCTTAACCGCATTGCACCTCCCGCCTGTGGGCGGACATGGCCATGTTTCGTCACTTCGCCACTCGTGACTCATCAGCGCCTTTGGGGTGCTAAGGAGTTTCAAATTTCTTGCACCTTATAAGTGAAGAATTTCAAAACCTCCTGAGAAATATACACACTAATAGTAAAAAATTAGTGGTATTGAGGAATTATTAACCTTCGGTTAACCAATCTTCCTCTAGTTTTGACTTTAGCAAAGATTTGCTTAAGTCTACTCCCGTGCTCAGGGTTTTTTTTTTATTTTATATGTATATGGCAAAAAAGATCAAAAAGATCTGTTAATGATCGCGGTGTTAAATATATTTCATATTATTGAATATTATTCAGTGTTATATCTTTTTTTGAGATTCCTCTGAAAGTAGTTCTTTTTTGTTGTTGTGATATTCATTCATATTCAGAGCATAAAAAATAATCTTTCAAATAATTTCTAAATCCTTGGCCCTCAAGTAAATTGTTTCGAGTTTGGCGAAAAAAAACTTCCAGGAAGCCAGATCAAGACGTATGAAGAGGCTTTTCATGATACAAGTAGTTACAGTTTTGCCTGTGCCCCTCACAACTGTACTCGTCGATCACGTGAAAGGACGTCGTTAATTTTTTGGATCATTTCTGGCATTATATCTACCCTAGTGGTCTCCTTCATTTTTCTCGAGCGGTTACCTCAATTGAACGACCTGAGCGAGGAGCATCTTCCGAGACAGTTCTACCACATCACATTTTATATTGACAGTGGCATAGAAGATTCCTTCAAGAGAGTTTTCTTTGTTATTTCCGAGATTCATTTCGCAAGCGAAGGGAGGACTTTTTCGTTAAAAAGATGATCAAAGCGAGGTGTGCAATGTGTCCTCGAATCAATAATCTGTCTAAACGAGTTATAACCGGTTTAATACTTAGTATGAAAGTTTAATCCATTCAAACTTTTTGTCAATATATAGCGAAAATGTATTTATATGTTTTTAAAGACTTTAAGCCCTTAGCTGTAAATTGAAGTCTTAACTGAAATCGCTCATGAGAAAGTCAACAGGAAAAAATGTCCATTCGCTCTTATCGTTCGAAATACATACTTGTGTTTTTGTATACCACATCGATATGCAAATTAGCTTACTCGCTTCTCTCTCTCCCACTCTCTCTCTCTCTCTCCCATTCTCTCTCTCTCTCCCACTCTCTCTCTCTCTCTCCCACTCCTTCTCTCTCGCCCACTCTCTCTCTCTCCCACTCTCTCTCTCTCTCCCACTCTCTCTCTCTCTCCCACTATCTCTCTCTCTCATCTATCTCCTCTCTCTCTCTCTCTCTCCCTCTCTCTCTGTGTGTCTCTTTTGTCTTTTTTGATCTTTTACGTCTACAGTGTCTCTTTCTTTCCGGTTGAAACTTTTTTCATTAAATTTTTATTCAATATGTATGCGCTCTCCCTCCTACGGCATATTTATGAAGACTTAAATCCCAGCACAATATGCCATTCCGCACTGGCACCATTGATGTCGTTCATCGTTAGAACAGTTGACAGTTAAAAGATTCCTTTGCCTTTCTTCTCCTATCTACTCTCTTCTCTCGTTTTTCTCGTTTCGTTTGCAGTTTTTTTTTTCTCTCCTATCTTAAAATCTCATATCTCTTATCTGTTTCGTTAACATTTAAGGGCTAATGAGATTTCCGGTTATCGGAACCTTTTATCAGTCGTTAACATCTCACCTTTTTGTTTTTGATTTTTTTTTTTCTTTTTTCAAAAACTCAAGAACAGATACGAATGGTGGTGTGAAAAAAAAGGACATGATTACTTGTCATTATGATTGACATTTTCACATCCCCGGTCGTTGACTGAATATATTACCAAAAGATTTTTAACCGAATCTTACCCGACTCTGGCAAGGATTTTAACCTGAACTAAGTCAAAAACAAAAGCAGAAAAAAGCAAAAAAAAAAACAAACAAAAAAAAAACAAACAATTGCGACCATATGAACATTTATTTGCTTCCTTCCATTCGTTCTTCCTTCCTGTCAATGTCACAATGTCGACAATTTTTAATAAACAAATGAGAGCATATGTTCAATGTATAATCGCATTAATACAATGAGCCTAAAATGTACTAACTTCGTTTAAGCAATTTGTAACACTGTATCACTTAAACGCTTTATGACATCAACAATAAACCGACTGAGCTGGGAGACTTCAGTTTCAGCTTCGGTTTCGGTTTCGGATTCAGCCTTATTGCTCCTGCTCTGCACTATTTTCTTCTGTTCTATGTGACTAACTTTTGAAATAAGACAAACATGCGAAGCTCCGGCTTTGTGGCAAAGTTAACAGATGAAAACTGGCGTTAAAGGGAAAAAACTTTTTTTCTTATTTTTTTTCATATTTTTTTTTATTCTTTGTTGTCCGCCAGAATCACTGGAAGACTCAAAGGGGTCTTTCAAAGTTTTTGGGGTTTTTTTTTGTTTCTTCGTTGCCCTCAAAATCTGAGCCCCGAAAGAGCAGAGAAGAGAAAAAAAAAAAGAAATAAAAGCGAACAAAAAAATAAGCCACCAAAACAAAAAACGAAAAAAAAAATGAGAATGGCACATTGTAAGCTGAGAAATTGGCGGAAACGAATGTACTCGCAAAAACGGTAGTGGTGCCTGCGACCTTTAACGACCAACGGAAATTTCAGCAGTAAAAACGGATATTCGCTGTAATATAATATACGCATAGGCATTCGAACACACTCGCACGCGCACGCACACGTATGAGGAGAATCACAACGTTGAGATCTAAGCAAAGGTACACACAATAAAAAAGTTTGAAAATGAACTGACATTTTAGCTTTTCAGGCTCTCGTGTATCTTATGGCTTTATTTCGTCAAGGTACGAGTTAAGTTAAAGTGGTACTGTTCCACAGTTGTTTCGTATGCCCCCTGCGTGTTTGCTTAATGTCTCGTGTGCCGCCATTACTCTCTCGCCCTCGCCATCTCTCTGTCTCTCTCTCTCTCTCTCTCTCTCTCTCTCTCTCTCTCTCTCTCTACCCCATCCCTGAACATCCTTTCTCTTTATTTGTTGCCCTCGCTCGCCTGTTCACGCACCCTCCTTCCTACCCCCTAAAGCCTCCCCTTTCCCCACCCCCATCCCTCTGGCAATCTCTCTAGCTAGCTGTTCATATCTCTATCTCTATATATGTGTCTCTGGCTATGTTGAAAAAGAATTTATACGTCTTTATATGTCACTTTTATGTCATTCCTTAACGTGGCGACCGGGTAGGGGCGATGGCATAGTTAGTAAGCGGGCTTTGTGTATTAGCCTATTTATTGCGTTTCGTTTCTTACTTTTCGCTTTTTTTTTTTTTTTTTTTCTTTTTTTCGTTCGTTTTTTCTCAATTGCTAACTTGGGAGCACTATAGGAAAGGAAAGATCTTGTCAAATATCAACAGATAGAAGCAGCATTTCGGAATTACGTTTGCCATAACCTGAAACCATTTCGGATTTTTTGGAAAATTTGTTACGCTTGTGTGTTTTAAACGAGGAGAATAGGGGGGGAAAAAAAAATTTATGCAAGTAGACATTGAGATAAAAGTGAAGTGAATTAGAAGTACGAGTAAAGAAGATTATTCAAATTTTGATCTGTTGCACAAGTTATGTCAGTTCTTAGTGATTTGTCTCAATTTCCTTTTTGGCCCGAAATATTCAGGTTGCTCTCACTTAGGCATTTTTTTGTTGTTTTTTTTTTTTTTTTTTTTTTTAAGGTAAATTTTATGGATAGTGTGAATCCTCTATTTGACGTATAAATAATGGTTTTCCTTTCTGTGCAAATGTAGAGTAGATTGGATATGATGCTTCTAGCTCAAGGAAAATCCGCCGTAAAATCTACAAAAAATACGCTTCAAATCCGCCGCAAAAGACACAGGTCTGGTTAAAGAATAGGTCTGTTTTATGGGAAACCGGTATGTTTATGAAACAGGTCTGTTGATTAAACAAACCTGTTTCCAAAAAAAAAAAAAAAAAAAAAAAAAAAAAACAGATCTGTTCTTTCTACAGAACTGTTTCTTTTGTGGCGGACAAACACTTATAATGAAGGAACTTAAATGAAAGTATGCAGTCAGCTCGTCGTCCTTCTTTCGGTGGCGAAGCAAAAAAAAAATTTTGACGTCTCAGCTAGATGCTCATTATTTATAAATAAAATTATTTTATATTTTGTGCTACTTAGAAAAACTTCATGAAAAGCATAATGGACCTGTGAAAAGTACAGTCAAACTTCCGTAACTAATGCGATTTTTTTTTTAAATCCAAAGAAAGTTTTCGATGTATGCAAATCTTCAGTTTTGTATGGTTATGCAATACTCTCTCCCTTCCTCTCTCACCCTTTCCCTCCCATCGCCTCCGTCACTCTCCCTCTCCCACCCTCTCTCTTCTTCTTCCTCCCTCTCCCACCCACTCTCTTCTTCTTCCTCCCTCTCCCTACCTCCCTCGCCATAACTCTGCCTCGGTCTCCCTCCCTTTCCTTCTGTCTCTCTCCACCCCTCTAATTTCTTCTTGATCCCTCTCTGCCGCCCTCGCCATAACTCTCACTCGCTCTCACTCGCTCTCTCGCTCTCCCTCCCTTTCCTTCCGTCTCTCTCTCCCCCCCACTAATTTCTCGTTGGTCCCTCTCTACCGCCCTCACCAGAACTCTCCCTCGCTCTCCCTCCCTTTCCCACGGTCTCTCTCCCTCTCACTCCCACTCCTTTCTTCTTCGTCCCTCTCTACCGCCCTCGCCATAACTCTCCCTCGCTCTCTCTTGCTCTCGCTCTCTCTCTATCTCGTTCTCTCTCGCTCTCTCTCGCTTTCTCTCCCTCTCTATCCCTCTCTTACTCTCTATCTCCAGCTGCCTCTTTCTCTCTCTCTAATTCGACTCAAAGTGACAGTCCTAATTATGCATGTTTGACTGTATTGCATGTAAGAAAAAAATTTGTTCCCGAACCAGCTCGCGAATGAATTCAGTTATCAATTAAACAGAATTGTTAGTAGCTACTCATATTATTCGAGCATAATGCAAGGAAAATGCTGTAAGAATCGTTTTCTTTCATTATCATTTATCTTGTGGACAGCATTTTTAATTTTCATCTTATTTCATAACGGAAACATTTCACATAGTATCATTTTCCTGTCCCTTGTTTTCTTTTTCTTTTCTTTTCCTTTTCTTTTTCTTTTTAGTTTTTTGTAGTGCCATTATTTCATGCTGTATTTCAAACATTCTTTATCTTTTCCTACGCCAAGATGCACTGCACTGCACCAGAAAAAAAAAAATAAAAAAAAAAAACCTTCCTATTCCATTACATTATTGTAAATGCTTTTAATAAACTCAAAAGATTTCGCTAACCAGCATCCATGCACGCAGCTAGTGGATTCTTAGGGGTTCAACGGCAATGACACAAAACCACCACATCCGCTCCGTCTCCCAACAAATAGAAAACTAAAATTAGATTTGTAGTGATATCCGCACTTAAAACTATCCTGGCTGCTTTGTTGCCATCGGAACACTAATTTTGTACTCCCGAAGAAAAAAAAAAAAATGTTTAAAGACATTCATTTTGAAATAAGTACGTGGAAGAGAGTAGCGAAAAAATCCTCCTGTCATCACTGTATTATTGTTTTAAAATCCTTTTCGATGAGGTGGACTTAACGCAACTTGATTCATCTTGTTCGATATGTTTTCTTCTATCTCCTATTTAATTCGAATCAGAATTGCTGGACTAAATCTTTTCCGAGTGCTCCGAAATGAGTACGAAATTAGCCCTAAATTCTTACATACAATCCGGCTCATTTGAATAGGTTTGATTTATTTCGGCATATTTAAGTACGGCTCTTTTAGATTGTGTTTCGATTATATGTTCTTACTGTCTAAGTATTGGGAAAAGACCATTCATATACCAAAAACTGTGGAAAAAACATAACGGTATAGCCACCTGTTTAGCTGATATCCTTACATTTGCAAAGAAGGACAAAAAATTCGCATAATATTACGTCCCATCAAAATACGTTCAATATAAATAAAATAGAAAAAAAAAACAAAAAAAATTAAATATCTTATTTTTGTATGCTTTTTTATTTTTATATCGTAGTAGGGCCCACGCCCTACCTGTTGTTGATATTGATTCAAAAACTCGCCTCTTAGAAGCTCTTTGTTTTCATATCCATTCTTCATGTCAGAAATCGTAGTTCAAATGATCCATAGTAGGATATGGCGGCACCCATAGCCAATTCTCCTCCGCCCTCTTAGCTGTGTAAGTGACTCAAAAAATGCTATTCTTTACGCAAATTATGGAAATAATAAAAAATCCATCCGGTCTTTCGTCGGGAAAACAAAGCACCTACTTCCACTCGTTATCCCTGCTCATGTATTCTCGACAAAAGCTCCTAGAGAAAGTTATCGTAAATGAGTCCCGAATAAGTTAGAGTACGAGTCCAGAATAATTATACAATATAATACCAGATTTAAAGTTATTTATGACCAGAGCAAGTAGAATATGCTTGAAACAAAATCCAGATACATGCCAGATACATATATGTTATGTATGTACATGTGCTTGAAAAATGTTTCACAAGTTTCTTGGAATTTTGAATTTTAAGACTTTGCAAGAACTGCTCGTTGAATTGCTTCCCTCTGTACATTATTCTGTCTGTTAAGTTTTCTGAGACCGTTCATTAAGGTCCACTTTTGTTTGCATTTTTGCAAAGAGAGAGAGTCAGGCACTTTTAAAATCAACGTATAATTGCACGTTGGTACTTGGAGCCTCTCCGTCCATCTGTCCGTGTGCCCGTCTTCTTTTATTTTCCTTGACAAGTTAGGTCTTTAAAGGATCAAGTTCATTTTGACCAGAATTTGAAAAGGGAACATAACAAAAATTTAAAAATAGCTTACTGTGCCCATACCAGGATTTGCTTATACACAAAATATTCCAAGCTAATCCTTCCTCTGTGGAATTGTTGTTGGCAGCATCAAGAGATGTCTTCATCGCTGCCTTCATGTGATTCTTGGCCACTTAGTTGGCTGCTTAAACACTAATGGATTTTGGGCTAAAATTATATCGATGCTTTGGAGAGAATGCACTTGAGAAAAGAACCAGCGGATTGGAAACCGCCCCGACATACTATAATTTATGAACCCGAGGCATGAATTCCGCATTGGTTTCTTTTTCTTTTGTCATTTTCAGAAGGAAATTACAATCATCAAAGACTAGTTTAACAGTTTTTATTAAAGGGCTCAACGCTGTTAAAGTAAATTGAAAGGAAGTAACGAGCTCATTCTTTTGAAGAAAGGAAATCAGAGTTGAAATTTCGATGACAGGTCGACAGAAATATTGAAAATGTATGACTTAAATGCAACCCTGTGAGTCCGATTACTTGTAATTAGCACATGCGTTCAAGTAGCGCGAAAGTAAGCCAAAGTACTTCCATGTTTTTTCTACATGTGTTTGGTATAGGAAATTTACTTGCTGCTTTAGAGCGTAGAGCCCTTAAAGTCAAAATTTCACATCTCTCGCTTTATATTTGAATTTTTCCAAAAACATGCATTTCATTTATATAATCATATAATATTTGCTTGAAACATGCAGAAACATGCTTTTCTTTACTCTGTTTATGACTCTTGAATTGCGTCACTCGGTAACTGATTTTGGATTTGAACAAATCGACATCAATCGAGTAGGGACACTCATTCCTTTCAAATCTAAGCCAAGGGCAACACACCCCGAGCTGGGACTCATAAATGATTCAATTAGTAGATGCTGTAAATTTGTGTTGCTAAGGCACCTAAACATAAACATATCCACACGTGCGTGCTGATCATAATTTTATTCGGCCACTTTGTGAGAGCAAAAAAATGTAGCTAGTTCTAATTTCCCCCCCCCCCCCCCCCTCCCCCTCCCCGAATTGCAGTAAAAATTTGTTAACTCATGCTGAAGTGCCGAAAGCGAATGTATAACTTTTTGAATCTCATGCAACATAGGTTAAGGTTTTTACTTTTTTTGGTTTCTTGGTTTTTTTTTTCTTCAGCTTCTCTCGACTATGCAATCAACATTTTTGGTCCAACATGTTATTTTTTCCATAAGCAAATGGGTATACCGCATATGTGAATGAGGCCCATCGTTATAGTTTTGAAAATATTTTCTCAAAATTTTATTTCACTGGGAAAAATTTTACAACACTCAAATGCAGCATGAAAGCATCAAAACCATTTTCAAAGTCATCTTTTCATTTAGTTGCCAACACCGATTAACTCTAAAGAGAACTTTAATGAACAAACGAAAATGCATGCCAAGGGAGTTTACAAAAACAAAATTCATATTTTTATTCTGAAAGTAATTTTATAAAAAAAAAAAAAAAAAAAAAAAACAAGCCCACAAAAAGAATGGAAGCAACCAGCTGGTGGCATTCTTGCTGCTTGCAATGCACCGTATGTTCAAAATTGGGTAATTACCCAAGAAATCTAATTATCAAAAATATTTTAAAAGCTACTAATGACTTCTGGTGCAGGAATTTCGGCTGCTGCACAATATGCCTTAATGCAACTTCATACATAAATACATAAGCATCCAAGTCTAAAGTATAAAGTCTTCTTCAGGTTTAAGCACTTAATTATGCTCTAAGCTCAAAATGTGCACATATCTATTATCTTCAAATCGGCAAATGAATGCACTTCGAAATGTGGAAATACCCACTACAGAGTAACCAGCCTCATTTTAAGGAACCATAGTGGCAATTTCTTATCAACTTGTATTTTCTGTTTTACCAGGAAAATTTCATGCTAGGAAATTCATAAAAATTTTTTCGAAAAATTCCCCAAGAGCATCTGCTTCCTTCAATGAGTGACTACTTAGTTCCCTAATTTTGAAAGAAACTGTACCTGAACTTCGAAACAAAAGAGAAGGAGCAGTTATAAACTTTCACGAGGAGTTAAGTAGAAATTTATCCTCCTACAACTCATTGATTGTCGAGATAAATCAACAAGTCTCGATTTCACTTTTACGACAAACTTTTCGACGGCATCGTCGATGCTAATCCTACCTGTAAACGAGCCTTAGAACTGCAAATTCCTATATATTCTATATAACGAAGTTCTTCTTCCACTGCTCTGTATTTGCATCCCTTCTTCTCTCGCTCTCGCTTTCAAATTCGTCATACTCAATGAATATGCTTTCGCCCTGAAGGCATTGAAACCATTAATAATCCCAATGGTTTTGATCGACAATAATTTTGAAAATTCTGCCGGCATTCTCTACCTTATCCATATTGAAAACTCTTTCAGAGCACATACAAAAAAAAAAAAAAAAAAAACCAAAAAACCCCACAGAAAAACAAATTACAAAAATCGACACTCAAATTGCGGAACAAGAGCATTCAAGCATCCGAGCATTCGATAAAGTGATTTTGACTGCCAGTTCATTTCTCCAGCATATATTTCACTTAATAACAAGCATCAACACATCGAACGGCATGGTATGTTGGGCTAGGGTAATCTCTTCTTAAAAATTTATGATTTTCTGTTATTTGGAATTGTATATATCTACCATGCTAAGCGCAAAGCTTTAGAATTCTTATTGCACATAAGTATATAATGGACTACATAGATCAGGGACGGTTTAAATGGCTAGCGAAGTGCCGCGACAAGGGCACTGCTTTATTGCCATACAATGCTCAGAACGTACATATGAATGGTCGTCAGTGGCGCAATGGTTGAGTACCTAGTACCTTTCCGAACAAAAAACAATTATTTTCATTTGAATCATTTCAATTCGACTTCCGCCTCAAAACTTTAGGTCCAATCAAACCCATAAAGAGAGACACCCTTACACTCTTTAACCTTATAGACATGACTTAAAAAAAAAAAATATCTGCTAAACGATCCAATCGTCGATAACATTTGTCAGTTGGATTCCTGGTATTTATTCAAGGTATCGAAAAAAATTTTTTTATTATTTTAGCAATTCACAATCGGCCTCTGTGCCGTTGTTAATTGGGATGCCAATTTTCGAAGCGAGAGGCTCTGGTTCAACTCTTAGCTGAGGTCGTTGATGTTTGTGTCGTTTTTTCTGCTTCTGTTTTTTTTTCCGATTATTCGTGGTATCACAACGGGCCCATGTGAGGCCTAAGGTATGTCACCCTTAATGGTGACAGCCAAACTAACCTAACCTTGACAATTCACAAGCTCTTCTAGAATCCCTTTTAAATTTTTCCCCAGCTAAAATGAGTATTTTTGAAGCTAAAAAAAAATTCATTTTAGCTGCGAATAAGTTTGAAACGGATTTTAGAAGACCTTGAGAATTGCCCGGTAATTTTTTTTTTAAATTTTTTCTTTCCATTTTTTATTTTTATTTTTATTTATTTTTTACTTTAGTTTCTTATTGTTTTTTTTAAAGTGAGTAAGGCTTGACTAAACCTTAAAACTGCCTACATAAAATATGAAATGATTTCAACTTATTTACAAGAAAATCATTCAATCGCTCAGGGCGCAAAGTGTGGATTGAAACGTCCCTGAAATACCTACGACATATGTTTTTCAGCAAGCCCTTTCAAGCCTCGACGGCTTGCAACGCCCGAAGGGAAACGAATAAGCCGAGCTGGTTTCGAAATGGATTTATTCCGTTACTTTATGCACTTCCAGGAGTGAACGCCGTTAACCATGCTATGTATGTTGCAACAATCAACATGAGGTCATGCATGGTGCTTTCATTTGTTAGAGCCGGTTTCTACAAAACTGAATGCATATGCATGGACGCAAGCATGCACGTACATACATTCATGTACATGCGTGCATACATACATATATTCATGTACGTACGAAGGCTTGAATGTGAAATGAAAAAGTTGAAATTGATGTATTTTGATTAGGAGAGTTATTACCCTTCTTCATGTGGAAAATTGCTAAGTTCAACACACACACACACACACACACAATGTAAGCTTGTACGGACACGTCGAAAGCATTTTCAACACGCATAAAAAATAAAGCAACAACAACAAAACCAAAACAAACAAACAAAAAACGACCAAAAGAAGAGGTACCTACTCTTCATTGTTGCACCATTCTTCCCCCAAGTATTCTTTCGGTGTTTTAACTTTAATAATACCGTAATTATGCCCCTTGGACTTCGTTAAACACTTTTTCGTTCATTTTACTTTGTGTTATGTGGCTTTTAAAGCAAAAACAAAAAACCAGAAAAAGAAACAGTAACAGTAACAGAAAGAAAAAATTATCACCTTGTCAACTATTCGCAGCCTCTCCTACAAAAAATATCGTGATAAATTTCGCACAAAAATGAGGAACGAGCCCAACAAGCGTACAAAAATTTGCACCACCATTTTTAAGGAACGCCATCTCCCTTTCGTGCTCTCTCTCTCTCTCTCTCTTTCTTTCTCTCTGTATCTCTCTTTTATGCCGCAGCTCGGTACCGCATTACTGTTCTTGGCTAAAACACATAATGAAGATACATTATGCAGCTAAAAAGCCCAGCAACTCGCGGAGGAAGTGAGCTCTCCCCCCTTCGCTCTCTCTCTCACCATCACACAATTCTTTTTCACAGCCCGCAGTTGGGGTCACCAAACGGCGAGCTTGTTATAAATATACTCGCGTCAAAATCAACGCGAAATAAAAATGCTCAAATAAACGCGTTCTCTCTCTCTAATGTAAGTGAGGCTGTTTGAACCTGTGCGACGTCCGCAGAAGTACTTTTTCTCAATTTTTTCCCCATTTTTTATTTAATATATATTTTTATTTTCATTGCGTTCGGTTTGACTGCAATGGACGTGAAGTGAGATAAATTTTTTCACCCCCCCATATTTAGTAAAATTCGCATTAATTAAAATGATTAAGTAGCATGGGGCTGGCCGGCTGGCTGGTCCTTTGCGAACTTTCACTCAAGTGTCGATATTTGCATGCCAAACAAATTGATTTAATGCACAAAAACAAACTTAATTGATATATAAATTAAATTGAACTGTATTCCGCCAACCACAACAACACCAGCAAAATAAGAACAAAAACAATAACAACAACAAATATAAACGCAAACGAAAAACAAAACGAAAAGATACCACAACTTTCGAAAGATCGTTAACATTAGCTCGTCATTTTCGGAGCCGATTAAGAAAAAAACTGTTCGACGAGGATGACCATGACGATGACGACGATGATGATGATGATGACGACGATGATGACGACGACGATGATGACGACTAGGTACTAGAAAACAGGAAAAAGAAGAAAATCTATGAAAAGTTGCTTTTATATTATTGGCTTAGAATGAATGTGACAAACAGGACATATCTTAACTACATGTTATGTTGAAGCTTAACTTTAAGTAAAGTAACCTGTATTCAGTGTTGACGAAAATTAGTAGTTTCCGCCGATATGCGGGAGCTCGAACTTCTTGGACTTCTTTACCTCCTCCGTCTATCATGCATATGGTAAAATTCGCAAGAAAGTAAACCAGATCATTTTTTTTTTTTAATTTTGCGTGAAACAGTTTTAAATACGAAAGATTATTTCGTATAGCTTCGTGTTTTTGGGTGACATTTATATACAGTCGTACCTGTACCTTGGCCGCGAAAGGAGGGCAAAAAAAAAAAATAATAAAACGGATTGCAGAATGAGGTAAAATAAAGAATTGTTTTGGGGTCTATTTTTGTGCCTATTAAATTTATAGTATAGAATATGATATATTTTACCTGTATCTTATGAAGTTTGACTAAATATTGGGTTCGGTATCCATTTTTACCTTAAGTGATTTGGGTCGCAAATTTTGTGTAGCGTGGCAGTGCAAAAAAAATAAAAAGTTTTTTTCGATTAATTTAACCTGTTTTAATAACGCACGTTTTCTATTGCTTCGACTATTTTAAATGTATTTTTAGGATCAATGAAAAAAATATTCAAATATAACATATTTCATGTATTAAAAAGCAACCAAACAAGTGTAGCGTGGCAGTGGTTAAACAAATTCGACGTATACGTAATGCTACTCGCTACTCAACTCTATATAAATCACGTTGCTCATACGTCAGGTAATTCTAATTCTAAATCGTTTGACTGTTGCTTTTAAGGTGCCCTTATCATATGTATAATACAGGGTGTCCCGTATGGAAGCGATTTTTTTATAGAGATGGTAAAGGAGGCCAAGATGAACAAAAAATCGTACGGGAGGAGGGTGTCGCAAATACACTCTTGAGGAGTTACAGGGTCAGTAAGCCCGTAATTATAGTGAAAGCAACGCTGAAGCATAAGCTGTTATGTGTTTGTAGTATTTTCGCAACGTGGTTGTGTGTAACACCCAGAACCAGTCGAGATAGACCATACAAAATATATATAGAAATGATCAGCGTCGCCAGGAGATTCGATTTAGACATGTCCGTCTGTCCGTCCGTCTGTCCGTCTGTTTGTATACAGTTTTCTTATCGAAGGAGTTGAGCTATCTTGACAAAATTTCGTATGCGTGCTCACGGCGAGATGAGCAAGAACACGTTCAAGAATGGACCCGATCGGATCATTTTTAGGGGTACATCCAGTACTAGGGTCTGTTACGAAAATCACAAAAACTGCTCTAAGATCGAAGTTTTTCAAGATATTTTGATGAAATTGGATATTTGAACATGTATAAAGGCAAGAAATATGATTCCAAAAAATGGGAAAAGTGGGCGTGGCAGAAGGGCGTTTTTCGAAAATTGCATCGTACACCCGAAATTCAAATGGGACTTGAACGAAAGTTGATAGTTATGCTTCTTTTGTGGCCATAAACATCCTCCCCAAAAATTTTCTTGATCGGTCCATTATTAAGGGTACCTCCAGTACTAGGGTGTGCCACAAAAATCCCAAAACTGCCTCAAAATCAGACGTTTTCGAAATATTTTAATGAAACTTAGAACTTGACCGTATATTTAAGCCTCCGATTATAGTTCAACAAAAATTGGAAAAGTGGGCGTGGAAAAGGGGCGGTTTTCATAAAGAAATTTAGCAAAAGTCGGGTTATGGGTCCCCTAATGGCCTTAAAAAACTCTTGAATTTTCTTTGTTAGTGGGCCTGTTTTTGGGCGTGGCTCAAAAATTATTTAAACATGTGTTTCTGTGTCGGGAATTTTATTGTCAGGCTCGCCTGACTATAACACCCTTACTTGTTTTTTAATTCGTACGTGTAGCGTGGCAGTGATTTTCATGTAGCGTGGCAGTGCTCCGATTTATGGTCATATGTCCTAGTAAAATGATTTTATAAGTTACCCATTGCTTTTGAGGTGTTCAAGCAAAATTTCTCAATTCTCAAAACTCAATTCCTGAAGGTTGTAAAGCTTTATCTCTACACAGAAAAAAATTTTTTTTCTTACTAAATCCGATTTTGAAATGAAATAAAGTTTTTCCCATTTGATGGGTAAATCTGACCTCTGACAGAAAAAACATCGATTACCAGCCCTTATTATTTTTTTTTTAATCACATTATTTGCCTTTGAATATGTTTTAATGTAAAGCTCATCTCATTAAAAACTCGTTTTTGAATTCAAACAGACCCTAGTAGGAGGACCCCTAAAAATGGTCCAATCGGGTCGTAATTTTCATAACAGACCCGTGAGCATACCGAATTGACAAGATAGCACAACACCGTAAGAAACGTACAGACAGAGCAGACGGAGAGACAGACGGAGAGACAGACGGAGACACACGGAGAGACAGACGGAGAGACAGACGGAGAGACAGACGGAGAGACAGACGGAGAGACAGACGGAGAGACAGACGGAGAGACAGACGGAGAGACAGACGGAGAGACAGACGGAGAGACAGACGGAGAGACAGACGGAGAGACAGACGGACATGTCGAATCTCCCGGTCACGCTGATCATTTCCTTATATATTTTGTATGGTCTATCTCTACTGGTTCTTGGTGTTACACACAACCACACAAACGCAATATACCCTCGACACAGAGTGTGTGGGGTATAACGTGAGAAAGCAGAAGAGAAGGTGACTTTTATGTTATGTTTAAAATGTATAATTTCCATGAGATTAGTCCTTAAACACTGTAGAAAAATAAAATCTTTCGATGGGCTGTTAAGGCAAAAGTCAACATTGTAAAAGAACTGCTTAATCTTCAATTCGTCTCTGCATAATGTGGAGCAAAATGAATGCAAGAATGCAACGTGGCATGACATGATGACAAGAAGGGCTCACTTAAAGCCAAAAAAGTTTTCTGACTTCATTACCATAAACATCAACTTCATTATGTGGAGAGAGGAAAGGCGATAGGCACAAAGAGTGATAGCGGGAGAGAAAGAGAGGGATAGAGAGAGAGAGAGAGAGAGAGAGAACAAAAGTTATGGAAACTTGCGGGCATACATTCAAAACAAGGAACACTTTTTTTTGGTAAGATTTTTCTCATAAAAAGGGCAACCAAACCTACGAATTTTCTATCATCAGATGAAATTCTGTAAGATTATTAAAAATGTTACTCTGCTTTTTGTTTTTATTATTTAATTAATTTTTTATTTATTTGTTTTTTTTTTTTTTTTTTTTTTTTTTTTTTTTGTCACAACAATTTCCCAGCTGTAACTCCGCAGAGGAAGCTCAGATAAAACCTACCAACGTATCATGAACTAGTGCTTTGTTTGACGGAGAGCACGTGTATTGCAGCCCTTTGGGTATACGGAATTGTACTTCCGATAATTACTTCCATCTCAATGACGCACACGAATACCTTACGTATTGGCGGGTAGCGCTCGAAGTAGAACATGACAGTTCAGAATACTTTCGAGGTCTTTCATCATCGCTCCATATTTGGTTTTTTTTTTTTTTTTAGCGGTCTCGGATGGTGTTGAAAACTTTCCCAACAGTTTAAAGCCAATGTCTATCAGTGGAAAAATAGTTAGAGGATTCTTGTGTCAGATGAGCTTGGCAGTGCACAATACCCGACACATTACTTATACGTACATTAGAGCGGGTCGATTCATTGTCGCAAAAATCATCTAGCAAAATCGTGAACTCCGGAAAATTCCAAGAAAAATTCCCCTCAGAAACCATGGCCCTAAAATCAATTCCTGTTCCGCGTAATTCCGCCGTTTATATCCGTTTTATGAAATGTGAATGTAAGCATTGCGCGCTTTTCACCCCCGTCCATTGAACATTTGCAAGCTGCTTTGCTGCTTCTGTTCATTTGTTGGAAATTCCAAAATATTTCAATAAGGAATGCTGTTTTCATTCCTCATGATTTGCTGCGGATGAATTGACTTAACTTTTCTTTATTTTTATTTTTGTTTTCATTTTTCTTTGTTCTTCATAGCGTGCTTTTTGTTTTTGTGTTTTATCTTTCTCTCTCTCTCTCTCTCTCTCTCTCTCTCTCTCTCTCTCTCTCTCTCTCTCTCTTCTCTCTCTCTCTCTCTCTCTGCGACTAGTTGCTTCCAAACTCATTTACGAGGATAATCTCTGATAAATGAAATTGTATGGATTTATAGGTACATATTTATTTTAATGCGATCACTGTACCACAAAATAAGTACAAACTAAAATGCGGAAAATTTGTTCGTAGCACAATGAAAATCAACTCACGTCATTAAAAGTTGGCTTAATAAGGGTTCTCGATGGGGAAACAAAACACTCCCGTTCATAATGGCTTCGGAAAAACGGATCCCTATTCAAATACAAGTTGAAACTCGATGTAGAGGTTTTTGTTGTTTCTGTTTAATTGAAAATTGAAATATGAATTAGGGTTTTTTTTTTTTTGGTTTTGGAGATACAAAATGGCCCCGCGAAAAGGAGGATGTTATTCCATAAAATCAAAGAAGGAAGGAAGACAGAAAAATTTGTGACTTTGTGATGATGCTAAGTGGTCGGTCAAATTGTTTTTTACAAAAAGCTCGTAAAGTACCCATAAAATCATGAGTGCATCTTAGAAGCATTGCCGTTTCTAGGCTTTTTGGGCCCCTAGGCTGTGCCTGTGGTGCGAGCCCCCCTAGAGTAGCAAAACAAAAAAAAAAAAAAAAAAAAAAAAAAACAGTCACTGCTATGCAAACATATCGTTAACGCAGTGAAAAACCAAAAGGCAATACCATTTTGTGGTGCAGGCCGCCTTTGTGGTGCGGGTCCATAGGCTGCAGCCTATGTAGCCTATGCCTAAAAATGGCCCTCCTTAGAAGAAAGAAAAATATAGTGGGTAAAGGAAATAATCTACAATCGAAATTGGGACGCGTTAGCAAGATTATGCTCCCTTATTTCACATGTTGTGCACAGGGCTGTATAAATATGAGGCTGCATTTATATGAGGCAACAAGACATTTGGAGATAGCACAATTGATTACGTTCTAATCCTCTCCATTTTTAGATTGAATAAATACAAACAGAAATACTCACAAGCTAGTTCGAGTACAATAGCAATTGAGAACAAATGAATAATTACTAGATAAATAAGCGGCAAGTACTTCGGATAAAAAGTAATTGTAAATACTTGTACTCTTCAATAAGTACTTATAGTTATGTGGTATCATTGAGAGCTTTAAGAACTTTATTTTAAATTTCCTTTTGTGTAAAATTTTTGATTTCAAATTCGTTTTTTTTTTTTAATTAAATTTTATTTCTATTTTTAATTTTAACAGCCTTATTTATGGAAAATAAAATTTTTTTCATACTAATGTTGGTGAGCGATCGTAGGTACCCTGTAGAAAGCTGTTAAGTGATTTGCCTAAAAGAACTAGTACTTTTACCAGTACTAAAAGAACTAGTGCAATGTTTGGGTAAGTTTGCACCATAACTATACTAGTGATCAGTGGAATAATTGCATTCATTATTTGAGGCGTTATAAATTGATAATAAATACACAACCGAATGGTTTTCTTTTATTATAAATATTTATTTCCATTTTGTACTAAAAAAAAAAAATCCACGATTCTGTAAACTTTTTCCCGTAAACATCACTAGTATTTAACTGGTGCAGAATTACCCAATTGGATCGAAAAGTACTATAATAATTCTGGTGCATACTGTACTAGTGCTTTCCTGTACAGATGTTATACTGATTTTCGACAGAATTTTATATGGACAGGGGTATAGAAAAGAACTAGTACTGGTGGCTTTTGCACTAGTAAAGTACTAGTACGACACTAGTTCAAATTCCTACAGGGTAGGTACATAACACGCGCGATTGACTCAATACTCTAATACTATTAGTACTTAGAGTGATCTTTAATTCATAGAATCATTTGAAACAATATCGTTGCCAAATTATAACTGTACCCGCAGATCATCCTACAATGAGAAGCTCAGGAATCACTCGAATCAGCTGGCAAGAAGCCTTAACAATACAACACGTCGAACACGGTTAAGAAGAAAGAACCTTCTGTCCGCTTCTATTGTTTTGGAAACATAACAAAGATACTATGTTATCTGCACCTCGCTCGTGTATGTCAGACGTTTGGCCAATTAAGCAACCATACAGATTGAGGCACCTCGCTCGTGCACGCTCAACTCTCAATGCTCCTAACTACCATCAGAGTAGCCGTTCCAGGCAATCAATTTTATGCACCTCGCGCGCCGTACGCTTATCCAACCAAGGATTCACTAAGCTTGACGCACCTCGCTCGTGCATGATCAAGACTCATCCTACCAACGAATGCGGCTTAACAGTGATAAGTCCTCAGCAGCCCAGTTTCTCAAATAGAGGCCCGTCGGAATCAAAACTATTTATGTATATCTCTGTATAAATAGTTAAGTTATATTTAAGAATTAAGATTCGAATAATTACTGTTAGTTCCCACCCAAAGGAAGACCCAGTAAAGAGAAGCTACGTTAAAAAAAAAAAAAAATAATTTTCTAGCAAAGGTTTAGAGGTTACGCTACTAGGATTTGCCAGAAAAATCGGGCTTTTCTGAGATCCTTTAAGGTTTTTTTTACGTTTACTAATATTATTGGTCAATCAGGCGAAATTTATTACTAGATCATGTTTTATTCACACACATTTTTAGGTGTTTTTTTTTTTTTTCTTTTTGAGCTGCGCTAGTCGAAATGTGAAACATAAGCCCTATAGGGTTAATGAAATTTGGACGTCAAACCACCATAAAATACACAAAAACAGTCAGAATTTGTTTTCTTCTACGCTTTGTGAAGCCCAAAAAAGACAATTGGACTTATTACGCTGACGCACAGCAATCATTTTCACTGATCCGGTTTTATGGTTTCAATGTTCTTCATTCAAAAATAAATCCCTTTAAAATGAAAAAAAACCCCATTTTTCTCAAAAATAATTCGGCGGAGCTTAAGCTCCTTAAAAGCTTCCCCTATCGAGAAATTCCTACAGAAATGCTCCCAAATTATGTACATGGAAAGGGAAATTATGAGCAGGGTACATTGATAAGCGCTCATTGAAGCGAAGCTGCCTGATAATCTACTAAGAAGCCAACAAAACATCCAAAATCGAAATACAAACGAAACTGGCCCGTGGGCCAGTGTTTGGATATCCTTTCAATACGGTTCGAAATTGAACCTCTCTGGCCCATGCACAAAACTAACTCCTCAAAATATGCAACAAAACTTTAAACACAATGCAGAACTTAGATATCATCTCTCTTCTTTTGTCTTCAAAACTATGAAGGTTTTTTTCTAAGTTTTCCCTGTTTTTTTTTTTTTTTTCTTCTGCGGCTAAAGGAAAAATTGCTGGCATAGTTCACTTGTTAACCTGAGAGGCGTTATTAGCAGTAATCGATGACACTTACCACTAAAGGATCAAAACTCACACCGCTTACTTATCCTCTTAAGAATGTTTTTTCTCGTACCCTTTTGTTGCTTACTTTTTTTTTTTGCTTTGTTAAGGAGAACGGGTCAGGCTTAGTTCAGTTGGTTGGATTGTTTGGCTCTTTAATTCTCTTTCCCCAGTTCTTATTTTTTTATTAAATTTCGTTTTTGTTATGCTTTTCTATAAATGTCCAGTGACCAGCTGGATTGCCCTTAAGATGTCTCTTCACACTTTTCTCATTTCTTTTTCGATTTAATTTTGTCAAATAACTTTCTTTTTGCTTTCTTCTCGCTAGTTTGTCACTTTGGGGTCAAGAATGTAAATTGAGATTTTGTCTGAAAATTTTTATCTTCAATCGATTGAAATATTTTTTTACTCGAAACACTTTCTTTCACGGCGATAGACACATTTGTGGATATGTGTGTAGCGTACCGAATCACTCGCGATAAGCCATGCAAAATGTGAAGAGAAATGTGATCAGCGCCGCTAGAAGACTCCATTTAGACATGTCCGTCCGTTTGTCTCTCCGTTTGTCTGTCTGTTTGTCTGTATGTCTGTCTGTCTTTCTGTCCGAAGGGCTACCTCTTTTATCTTATGTACGATATTTTGTGGCGCGGGTGTGTCTGCTTCTATTTGTATGTACGAGTATCAGAGGCGTATTTACAGACTTCAACTAAATTACTACTTGTACTTTTCTTATGTATAATTTATGTATATTGAGTTATTGAATATGCAAATAAAAGGGAGTTCCGCTAAAAGTTCCGAATAGAAATTCTCTGGAATTTTTTATTTTAAAATCTCTTAACTTCGTGTAAAATCTGTCTTCATTAGAAAGGAAACTAAAATCAACGCCTTACTCCTGTCCTCTTTGGCAGCATTTGTCAGCAGAAGCAAAACGAGAAATGCTCAAAAATTCAAAAGTAAGCAAAATACACTATACTATACAGTGTGCCATCTCTTAAGGGGACACCTACGGACACCTCGTAGCTTCCGAAGTAACACGGCACTGATTTAAGAACATAAATTTTCTCAAATGATTCAATTTTCATACATATGTATTTACATACGCACAATACTCACTCAATGCCACTTCAAAAGCAAACATTTTTGAAATTCTGGTCAAATTTTGAGTTACAAGAATCCAATTGAAGTAAAATTAATAAAATTAAATCTAAAATAAAAAAATAAAAAAGTAAAATGTTTTATCAAAATAAGCCTTTCAAAGATTATCGATTCAAACGGTCAACCTTTGCGATTAAAGGTCGAAAAGTTTAGAACTGAAATTTTACTTCCCAGCATAAAGTCACGGAAAAAAGGCAAAAAAAAAAAAAAATTTTCTGCAAGTCGATGAAAAAATACATAAAATAAATCCGATGCTCCTCGGTCGATGGGAATATATATATACGATTTAACAGATTCAGTACGTTTGTCCAATTGTAGAGGTAATCTCATTGAGCACTGGTCTTTTTAAAATAAAAATATAAAATAAATAATTTAAAATAAATCAAAAAAGCTCCTTCAGGCTTAGACATTTATATATATGTAAATAAATATGTTAGGAATTTTGGATTTTTTCATTTTTAAGGAGTGTTTTAACTGCCCTTCCGTGTTTAAGGTCAGAGCGATTTATTTTGATGGTATGTACATATAAACATTAGGGTTCTCCTTCAGGTTGCGAAATTTCGAAAATTTGCTGGGCTACCTCGCCATTCGGTTCTACTCCTAAAAAACGCACTGGTGATTGTTTTCTTTTTTTTTTTTACAATGAGTTTTAGGGGTCGCTACCAGCAAATGAAAAGTAGGAAAACGTATTCTTTTAAGGATTTTTACTAAATAGCAAAAAAAAAATTATGTGGTGTGATTTTTTTAGTTTTTCTAAATTGAGAGACCCCTAAGCTCGCTACAATAGGCCAAAGGCCAAAGTTTGAGATAAGTAAAAACTTTAAAAAAGTGTGCCTAAGAATATGCTATGAATTTAATTTAATTTATTTTTTACTCAGCATACTCATTTTGAATGTGACTTAATTAAAAAGTTGAAAGAATTTTGATTTTTAGTTTTGTATTTTAAGTAAGTATACTTTTCGGCAGGCAAAATTTTCAAGCTTTAAGTCGTGGAAGCTAAAACTCAATCTAAAAAAAAAAATAGAAAAATCATGAGCATGTTTTTTGGGTAGTAGAACCGAATGGCGGGGTAGCCCGGCAACTTTCAAATTTACGAGCACCCTAATACATATGGGGCATTTCACGTGAAGCGGGCAGCGAAAAAAGGGTCATGTTCTGAAAATCGTTCATATTTGGATCAGTTGCACCTCCATAGAGTGTGAGTTAATGGGCAACATTTTTTTGATATTATATATCACCGTTAGTTTTCGAGATATAGGCCTGTAAAAATTGATGAAATGAAAAATATGCTTTTTTTGCATGCAATGTTTCGAATAAAAAAATTTTTTTTTTCAAAATATAAATAGTAACGGTTTCTAAAGAAAATTTATTGAGCTATTCAAGGATGAAAAAAAAATAATAAAAAAAAATTTTTTTTTCAGTGTAGCACTGGTGGTGAAATGGTTAAAGCACAATTACAACAATTTGGACCTTTTTGATTTTTTTTTATTTTTTTCGAATTTTTGCTGCAGGTGTTAAGAATATTAAGCCATAATTAAGGCTTAAAGAAGATTCACAGAACTTCTTAAATCCGTGCTCAGAATGTTGTTAAACGGACAAGGCTACATGATGAGTGAACAGATTTCTGACTATTGAAATTTCTCTTAATATTTATAAGCCTACTTTTTGGCGCTCAATTTAAATTAAATATTCTGTTGCCTTACCCATTATGTTGTTGAGACAATTTTCACAAAAATTCCCCTGCATACTTTAGGGGTTAATGATAAAATAAAACCAAACTTATTTCTATCAACACGTTTCAAGCAAAATCGTTGTCGAAAATAGAACGAAAATTAAATCGAAAATGGAAATGAAAATATACGTTTTTAGAAAACTTTTCGTGATTGCAACAATAAAACACTCTATCCATTCATTTATGTAATTATAGAGGCAACAAGTTATAAAAAAAAAAAAATAAATAAAACCTTAAAACATTTACGAGTCATCGGAGTCCGGCGCGCTTCATTTCAGTTGTTCCTGGATCCCGAAGCACTTTTGACTTTTAACCTAATTCTCTATCGAAATGAAAAATTGACCGCAACACGATTTTCATTTAAGGCACCGCCTCTTATCGGCGAAAGCTGTATTGAGCTGATTTTAATGCATATTATAGCAGGAAATGGAAAATGGAAAAGTTCGTAACACAAATAGAAAATCTAATTAAAAGCGACTCTAAAATTTATGTTCGTAATTTTCCTTTCCTCACGTACGAGTACGCAATCAAAATGTATAATTTCCTTGGTTTATATGCTTCTCAATAAATTATTCAAATTAAATTCAATTCCAGATCCATGGAAGAAAAATTCTAAAATATAAAAATAAACAGACCCTCTACATATAATCATTAATATCGATTCATTCAATTGGAAATGCTGATTTATTTTTCGATTTTATTGAAGTGATTCAAAATCAAAATCGCTAAAAGATGCAATGAAGTTAGCCACGTTCGAAGGTTTTCCTGTGCGAGCACATCGATGAACCTCTCTTTGATAGACTGCATCATTTGAATATCTATGCAAATGCACCCCTGAGGAGTTATAGGGCCTTTAAGTTTTTAGGCAGTAAGTCGAGAAAAACAACTCTCCCACGATAATGGTTAATCGTAGAAAAAAAACTTAAATGCAGTTTGAAAGCCCATTGTATGTGCTTTTAGGCAAAACTAAACTGATGATAAAAATTTGACCTATTGAGAGAAAAATAAACGGTCAAAGTGAAAAGTTCTGAAAAAACTTTTAATTTTTTTTACTTTGGAAGCCATTTTGGTATGAAAAGTGTCCAATTAACACCCAATTTTTTTTATTTTATTCAAAATGCTGGATCGATTTCCTTTAATTTGGTACCCCATATGTCAAATAAATTTTTTGAAAATAAGATGAGAAAATTAAATATCTAAATGAACAAATGCAGGGTTTGAACTTCAACTTCTCAGTTGCTAGTCATTTGCTTTCCCATTACACCGCCTTGTCGAAAAACATCATAAGTATTCCTTAAAGTTCATTTTGAAAATATATGTAAAAAAATCGAAAGTCAAAAATTTTACTTCCCCTAAAAGTACCTATGCTTCACTTTTTTCATAAATGTGATGGAAATTGAAAACAATCATTTATAAAATACCAATTACCGTTTTGATTACAACGAAGTTTTGCACAAGAATTATACTAAATACAAGTAATTAACGTTATCGTCATTATTCTGTCATAAATATAAAGCAACATGAACTAAATATATATATTTATTAATGAAGTGAGTCATAATTTTTTAACCGCGATATCTCCAAAACTAGAGCCAATCTAAAGAAATCGGTTGATGGGACTGAATGCAGCGCCCCCCAATTATTTTTACGAGATATGTCTCCATGTTGTCGGTAAAAAAAAGTACCAAAATCAAGCACATTGATAATTATAATTGATCAATATACAAAAGTTAAACCTCAATCGTGTGAACAACCTTTATATTGCAATAAAAGCAGGCCGTCTTAAAGTCAATTCACTCTATCCAGTCTCTTCTATTATTATTTTTATTCTCATTTCATTTACCTCGAATACTCTAATACAGTCAGCCAATCGTCCCGCACATGATGTGTCACTTGCTCACATAAAGGGACAAACTCGAATTATTTCTAACAATTCCTATTGGAAATAAACCTTCTTATAACGTCTCAGACAATATTGTTCACTCCCAAGGACTGGTTTTTTCCTTTCTCTTAAGTGGAAAATTAATATTTCGAGAAAAAAAGTGATTTTAAGTTCTCTACTACTTACACTTTTCATACTCGTTAAACGCAATATTATTTTTATGTTTATTTCTTTAAAATTGTTTTCATCATAAGATCGAATCGTGAGGAAATTCGATGCTACCAATCATTCAAAAAAAAAAAAAATAAATAAATAAAAATAAAAATTCATGCTCAAGTCGACTTAAGATGTTATTACATATTGTCAGAGATTTAATTCTTATTCAAGCGTATACTTGTTGAGCCGATGAAAAATTACTCATACGCAACGTGCGACGCATTCCGCATTTAACGCTGAATAATATTTTAAAAGCAAAACATTGAATCCGCAATGAATTTATATTCATGAAAGGAGCCCGAAGAATTATTATTAAGCCGAAATTTTTCCCCACAATTATGTTTTGTTCTTTTTCTCAATACATAATTCTCTTTCAGGCGATGCGTAAGAAATTAATGGCTTATACGTGTGCGTATTAATTTTTTCTTTTATCGGAAAATATCTTATGATTACGTTAATTATTGTGGTGTGAATTTTAAGGCTGTTTATCTTCATTCTGATCTCATTCGGTTTTTATGCCCAGCTTCAGCAAGAGGGTACACAATACTGTTGTTGGCAAGAGCTTGCTTGTAACAGCTAAAACTTAGCTCCAAAGACCTTGACATGCATATAGTTACATATGTAGGTAGAATATATTTTCATTCAGATCGAAATTTTATTTGGATTAGATATGTATATCCCTTTATGTCAATTCATCTATCTGTCTGTCTATTTATCTTTCTAACTGTGGCCGAAACGGCTGATTTAATAGCGACGATGTTGCGCCCAGTGGCTGATCCTTAATGTAAAAAGACCCAAAAATTGAAATCTATCCTCAATTCGTACGAAAATATGTACAAGGTTGAAATAAACTACTTTAGGATATAACAAAGCTGGGCTTGTTTTATATTTTCTTCAGAGAAAACAAAAAAGGAAACCATTTGATGAGCCATTTTGAGTGAGAAGGAAAAAATAAGAAACCTTTGTAAAGATGAATTATAATATTTATGTTTTTCAATATTTTTTCGTTTTTTCAAGGATGAAGCATTCCATGGGCATTTTCAATGAAAAATTTATTGTCAGCATAATTTTTTCCAATAAGAAGTGTTTGAGTGTTTTATTGATATATAAATGATTTATAAACCAAAAAAAAAAAATTTAAACCGATCGCACTGTGACTGAAATTGAATTTTAAATTGAAGAATATGAATTATTTTACCAGCAGGGAATTTGCATAATAGCTTTGAATAAGTACAATAAAAACTGTGAATGTTTTGCAAATAAAATGCTTTTAATCTCTTTTTCATTCTTATTCCTTTTTCCTTTATAAAGTATCTCAAAGAAACACCATTTTTTGTTTGTTTTTATTTCTTTCTTTCTGAGGTGAATAGAAAAAAGAATAAATACCTCTTATTTAAGCAAAGCAAAACAAAAATTTTCCCTGCAAAAATTTTTGTCAAAGTCTTATATACATACATACATATATACAAACTGAAAGTTTTCTTTCTCATTTCTAGCAAACAAGCATTTACGATCCACTTAAATTGCGGTAAACGGTAAGCAGTCGCTAAAAGCAAGAGGGAAAAAGTTTCAACCCAACCCAACTCAACCTGCGCTGCCATTCCATGCCACGCCATGCCGTGCATGCAAAAAAGCAACCGAAATCCAATCAAATAAAATAAAATAGAATAAACATCGTTTGGCGACGAAAACAAGGTAAGTTGATTTTATAACAATTTTGCCATATCAAGAGGACCGGACTAACTTTTAAGATATGTGAATGTCTGGTCCGCAAATATAAACATGCATATATATACGTGTATATTTAAGTTTTTACTGCAACATAATTGCGCAAAAGTTTTGTCTCAACAAAATTGGCAGACAAAAAACAATACAAACAAATAAAAAAACATTCAACAGACAGGAAATTAAGTATAAATAAAAACCGACAACAATTGAGAACGCTAAAGTCAGTCAGCTCCGACCGTGATGCACTCAGCTTGCACGTTTTATTCTGTCATATAATTTACAGCTGTGTGGCTGTGGCCAATTTTCCTTGGGGTCTTTTATAAGAACATAACTACGGGAGAATTCCGTTTAAACGAGTATTCGCAGCAGCGAGATTTGGAATTAACAAGCATTAAACTATTTTCCATTGAGTACCTTATATGTATAACGAGCAAAATGGCATAAAACTTGCTCGAGTGCACTCGGCTTAGCGAGCAACATAAGGAATCAGTGTTTATAAACAGCTGTTTACCTGTTAGCACCTGGGCGCAAATCTTATACAAAAATAATATGCCTGAGGGTATGCTTCAAAAAGGTTCTGTGTCCAACTGGTTATTGAGATATTAAGTTATGAAAAAAGACTACTAAAAAAGGATTTTAAGGGTAATTCAAGGACTATTCAAAATAGAAACCTTAAAAGTGGTCAGTTTAGATAGCACCTATTGAAAAATGAACAAATTTTTCAAATTCCTTTCAGCGTGTCGCACATTATTTTCTTTAACCAGAATTTAATGCCAACAATTTTTAACTTTGTCCCAACAATTTTGTTGGTTAAATCGTTCCCAACAATTTAAATTGCTCTAAAAAAAAAATATGGAAGTTCTTAGAACATGAACAAAAAATTCTTCGCATGACCAGAGAAATTGAAAATGATTTCTTGATGCAACAATTTTTTCAATGACATTGTCTCAACAATGTCAAGTTCTTGAACAACGTTTTTTCAATGTAAGATGATGTCATTTTTTTTTTCGTTATATGTATCTTTTTGTTATTATAATTGCCCAGCAAACATTTAGAGGATGTTTTACCGAACGTTCGCCAAGAAAATGTTTGTGCGACTCTTTTGGAAGACCAATAGCCAATGTTTTCTAAACTCTACCAACAAAAAAATATTGCTTTGGCGAGCAATCCGCAATATATCGCATATTCATCCTCCAGACAATCATTGCCAAAGTCTCTTTTGGAAGAGCTTTAGACGATGTTTTTTCTAATATATACACAGTAAGGTGGATCGTTTTGTTCGACAAAAAAAATATATGAAAATTCCCCTAGTGAAATAAGATTCTACAATTTTTGTGAAGAAAAAATGCCCAGGGAACCATAAGTGAAACCCGAATTTTTTTCTTCCGCTTTTTAAAAAGAAGTTCCATCTTAAATATGCCTAAAAGCATGCTACAAATTATTGAAATTTCTACCTAATCAAAAATGTTTTTAAATTGAATTTTTCTTATTTTGATTCTTAGCATAATTTTAGGCATGAGAATTCATAAAATTTTGCTTGAAAAATTATCATAAATTGGCCATTTTAAGACAGTTATTAAAGAAAATATAAAACTTTTTCAATGGCTCGAGTTTTGAGGGACGTTGAAGTGATTGCTTCTCTGCTTTTTGAGATGTTTTCACCAACAATTATGACCAAAATATGTCGAATATAGATTGGAAAACTTTTGATTGCAAAAGCGGAAGGTTAAAATTCACATTTGACCTATAGTTTCTTCGGCATAATTATTAAGTATGGACAACAGAATAATATTCTGCTAGGGAAATTGGAGGTTACAAAATCGATCCACCTTAATATATTTTACTATATAACTCTACCATAATTATTCAAATGATACAGTCTATCAAAGAGAGGTTCATCGATGTGCTCGCACATGAAAACCTTCGAACGTGGCTAATTTCAAAATATTCTTCTAGGGAAATTGGAGGTTACAAAATCGATCCACCTTAATACACAGGTAACTAATGGTATTGTAGCTTTTGCTTTATTCAATCAAATGGTCATTTCATTTTTGTTCTTCTGCATTGCTGAATCATTTATCAGCGGGACTATTCCGTGATGTTTTCTATGTATCGCCAATTGCTCTTCCAAAAGAGTCGCGGTCGACCGGACAAGTGCCTAGCAAAGTTTCACTATTCCGTGATAGAAGAAAGTAATAGTGGCGGACGAGAGAAAAACATCGCCGGAACACTCTTCTGCGATAGAAAATGTTGGCTGGGTCCCTTAAAAAAACTTTTTTGAAAGCCCAATTATTAGTTTCATTAAGTTAAAACTTAAAGACAGTTAGCTATGTATTTATATGAAACCATTCAATTCAAACGAGAAATTCAATTGCAAAGAGAAGTGCTGGCAAAGTTAAATCAGAAATCTCCTGTATATACAGGGTGTTCCATACTCAATGGATAAAAAAAGAGGAGGTGATAGGGGGAACCCATACAAGCAAAAAATTGTATGGAAAGGGGGGTTCATCTTGCACTCGTAAGGAGCTAGAGGCGCGGAAAGAATTCGACTAAATTGGTGAGCATACTTTTAGGCGGATATGTAAAACTAAAACACTATTCAGAAATTTTTAAATTTCTTAGATTTTTCTTTTACTCACACTGCCCAAAAGTGTGCTCAATAAATTTGATTAAAATAACTTTTCTGAGAGTCGAAAATACAAAATAATTATTTTCAAACCTTAGTTTTGCATCGATTGTGAAACTTTTCTTTAGCAAACATGGTATCAAATTGAAGAGAAAAACTCAAAGTTTTCGAAAAGAGTAAAAAAAAGAGGCTCGATCGTATTTCTTTTGAATTAAATCACTTTAAAAGCCAAAATTACACTATTTTAGGTTTAGATGGTAGTACTAGAGAAAACGGAGTTGAATTATTTAAATTCGTAGTATGCAGTGTTAACGGAAAACCGCCAAGCTTTTCATATCATATGTGGTTTTGAATTTACGGCCTGTAAGTGAGGAGCACCAGTCAAAAAACCAAAATATTGTTTTTTGCATTTAAGTCCTCGGGGGTGCATTTGCGACCCCCCCTTGCCATACGATTTTTGGTCCGTCTGGACCCCCCCTATCACCTCCTTTTTTTTGATCTATTGAGTATGGAACACCCTGTATATATATATATATATCAAAAAAGTATAGAAGCATGAAAATTTGTAAACAAAATATCATTCAAACTGTATTGCTGTTGTCGCTCACAAGCTCGGGTCCTTTTATCCTTCAAGAATTTAATTTGATTCTATTTAATAGTGGCAATTTAGATTATCCTTATGCATACTCTAAAAACCGAAATTCTATCTATATATTGATTACTTAATGAGCGAATTGTATGATTTTGTTGATAAAAACATAATTCTAGCTGATGCAAGCCATGCACAACTCAAACATACATACATACATACGGTCGTGTGCATGTGTATGCTTTGGCTGAAATTGGGTATGAAAATGGAAAAAGTAAAGAGTTCAATAAATTACTCATTTTCCACAGATGGCGCCAAGTGTAATTAAATAAATTTGTGACGTCTGTCAAGTTGTTTCTTCTTTTTCGTTTCCGTTTTCGTTTTCGTTTTTCTTTCTCTTTTGATTCGAAATCTTTTGAATTTATTACAGCATTACACATTTCACTTAAAGTTATCAACTGTAGACGCTCAGGAAAAACAAATTTATAAACCATTATCATTGCTGCTTGGCCATCGAGCGAAACGGTTGGCAATCTTCCAAAGAACGCGTTCATATCTTATGTATACATTTTGTAATTGGCACTTACATTCATTTACTTTACTCTCATTTATTCGACCATTTCTTTTTTATATATATATAAATAATTATATACACATACATATATTAATGTTTCTTCGTCGCTATTATTCGAATTATAGTGCTTGAAATTTTCAAACAGTTCCTTCCATTAAAAAGCGATTATCATTTGTCATAAATGAACTTATGCAGTTCAAAAAAAAAGAAGAAAAAACAAAAAATTCCATATAATAACGCACTCATTCACACAAACCCCTCCGCAGAGATTTACAATCGTTTCGGTTTGTAATTCAAAATTCCGTTTGGAAATGAATACCAAAAACTTTGATTAGGAATATAAATGAAATTTGAAAGCTCGTTACACGTTTTGAGTGCATTATGAATATTTCGAGCGCATTTCGGCATACCATATGCCGCATTAAAGGATAAAAGAATCATAGATTTTATTCTTTTTTTTTTTTTTTCTTTTTGCATTTAATCTCGAAAGAGTCATATGACTCATAAGGGAACTCTCATCATCTGAATACCCATATCCCCTAGACAAAAAAAAAATAATAATAATAAAAGAAAAAAAGGAAAGAAAACAATATTTCTGATTTCTAGAACAGAGACTTCGTGTAATGCGCTTAAATTGTTTCCAAATAAAAGTTTTGAGCTTTAAAGTATCCTTTTTGCTTAAACTTGAATACTTAAAATATTAGGTGTAGTAAAAAGAAATCCATTATTTTTGCATTAAATTGAGGGCTTTATTTAAGATAGTTAGAATGACCCGATTTAGATCAAATATGCGCCGTTTTGTTCGATAACTTGTTGCCATTTTAAAGGAAATTTCATTATGCCTCTCTCATAGAAGCCCTCGTTCCTATTAGCAAAAAATTGAGACAGTCGAATTTCAGAAGCCTCTCTTGAAGCGAATGTTTCACCAGCAAAATTGTTCGCCATGGACAGGAACAGATGGTAATCACTTGGGGCCAGGTCCGGACTATAAGGTGGATGCAGAAGAACCTCCCAACCAAACTCCCGGAGCTTCTGGCGAGTCACTATCGATGTGTGTGGCCTGGCGTTGTCCTGATGGAACACAATTCCTCTCCTATTGGCCAAAGCTGGCCGCTTATGGGCGATTGCTTCCTTCAGACGGTCCAATTGTTGACAGTAGAGTTCCGAGTTAAGACTTTTGCCGTATGGGAGCAGCTCATTGTAGATAATTCCCTGCCAATCCCACCAAACACACAGCAAAATCTTCCTGGCCGTCAATCCTGGCTTGGCCACCGTTTCCGCCGGTTCACCGTGTTTCGACCACGACCGTTTTCGCTTGACGTTGTCGTAAGTGACCCACTTTTCATCACCAGTCACCAACCGCTTCAGAAATGGGTCGATTTTGTTGCGGTTCAGCAGCGATTCGCAGATGGAAATTCGGTCTATGAGGTTTTTTTGCGTTAACTCGTGTGGCACCCATACATCGAGCTTCTTTGTGTATCCAGCCTTATTCAAATGGTTCCAAACGGTTTTTTGTGCAATCTTTAGCTCTTTTGCAATCGAAACAGTGCTAACATGACGGTCGGACTCGATAATTTCCATGATTTTATCGACATTTTCGACAATTGGCCTTCCAGTGCGTGGTGCATCCTTGACATCGAAGTTACCGGAACGGAATCGACGAAACCAAAATTGCGCATGATTGGCTGTTACAGTATCAGGTCCATAAACGCTATTCACATTTTCAGCCGCCTGGCTTGCGTTTTCTCCCTTATCGAAGAAAAACTGTAAAATGTAGCGAATTTTCTCATTGCTGATGTCCATCTTTGACAAGCTCTCAAACAAAACTGAATCAATCAATCAAAAAAGTGTCAAAAAAGCTTTTTTAGTAGGAACTGTCATCTTTCTAATGCCCCCTAGCGGAACACGATCGGACTTATACAACGCGAGATGCAGATAAATAACGCCATCTATTGGAAAAATAATGGATTTCTTTTTACTACACCTAATACTAAAAGGCTTTTTCTTATTTGACTTTATACTGGCTATAATCGAGTTGTTTGTTGTGTACACATATGTATGCAAATGCTTGAAGTCATTTTCGACTGTCTCATGAGGGGTATTCAAAAAGATAAGAAGGCTAAGGACCTTTCGAAAACTTCTATTTCACAGTTTAAGAAAATTTTCGTAAATTATTTAAAATAAGGTTTTTTTTTTATAGTATTCTTGAGGGTAGAAAGCAACCATCATAAACTATTGTGCAAAACAACAACTACAACTACAACTACAAATACCACAGTCATAGACATGAACATCGACGCAAGCACAAATAAGACATGAACTTTCTATGGCTTTTGAGACTTTGATCCTTTGAGATTGAAGCAATTCAAAATGGGCTTCTAATCCTGAAGCATAATTTTTAAAACTTATTTTTTTTATCTCTATTTTCGTAAGACTCTAGTCTCCGAGTGTTGCAGCGTCTAGTTTCAATGCTAGTGATATTACAAGAATCTGTTATTTCATAAAATAAGTAACCCAATATTAAAGTCTTGCAATCCGATGAATTTTGCAGAAACAAAATTAAATTGCTTCATTTGCGCCGTTCGGTCTCTGTTTTCACAAAAGGCCCCCGTTGTAACTCATTCTTCTCCACAGGAAATTTATTAAATAGCTATGACTTAAGAGACTTAAATCCATTATTATATCATTTATTAAATAATATGGTTTCCAGACTATTGCGGTTAAACTGAATTTAGTACCTTAAGTAGACTTTAGTAGTGAGTTTAACTGAGCTTTTAGGAATTCTAAGTTCAGAAATAAACTCATGAGTTTAGGCATTCGTGTGCTGCGAACCTTTACATTTCACTACCTTTTTGACAACGATGAAATTACCTGTTTGCTTATTTTTCGCTTTCAACCTTTGCATTTGGGCTCTCCTTTACTTAGATTACGATACCCTATTGTGCGTGCGCGAGGAGACGCGCCAACAGGATCCTTTGTATTTACGTCATAAATCAACGGTATTCGCAATACAACATTCTAAAAAAAAAAATATTTTCTCCATGGCGATCTCCCTTTACGAGAGCTACACCCGTTCTTTGTCCAATTTATCATGTCACGATTGAGGATCACACTAGACACAAGATGATAAGATTCTTTTTTTCTGATTTTTATTATTTTTTATTTTTGATAATCTCTGTACAAGATTCGAAAAATAAAACGCTCAAATCTTTAGAGTTAAATGAATTTTCGTTTTTTTAATAATTAACGAGAAATGCTAAAGGAAGCCTGATTAGAAATACCCAGCGTCCGACATTATAGCGCATTTTGCTTCAACCATATTTGGGTTGAATTGGCGGGCCATTGAAAATTGCATTTCAATTGACACTTTGAACTAACCTGGAAATTGAAATGCAATTTAATTACTACCTTTTACTTCGAAAATTACAAAAACTAATTATACCTATAAAAAAGTAACATTGGGAAAAATTTATTTTAAGGTCAAAGCAAATGGCCACAGAACCCTCTGCTGAACATAACGCCAAACGGGTGGACTTCATCCGATTTTGTTACTCCGTTGTCGTGAATGCTTTCGCAATGCTTAAAATGTTCTAAGATGTATAAATATCTTATATGTATGTCCTATTTTATAAAAGAAATGACAATTATACTCAACGTAACAAAACACATTTTCTTTCAAATCAACCAATAATGTTGTTCACTCGACCATTTTTCTGTTGAAATATTTTATTCTGCTCGAAAATCAAAAGGACTGTGAATAACAAGGCGCCCTTTTAAAAAAAAATCAGGGTTACGTTCACTCAGTGTACCAAAAATATGCCTTAATTCATTTTCAAAATCGATTTAATTTTTAATTCAGTTTTAAAAGAAATATGTAGGGCAACAGAATATTTTTGGATTCTGCACCTAAAGCTATGCATTTGAATATTTTAGAACGAATTCATTTCAATTAAAGCCTTTATAAACGAAGCTTGATTAAGGCACATCTTTCAAACCTATTCCTCCAGATGCTATTAAATGGGCAAACCTCCAACAATAAACAAATAAGTCAATATCGGAAATATTCGGAATATTTATAGGTATGCATACATTTGGGTGCTGAATTTAAATATTTGCTGTTTGTCTAGTCATTATTGATAAAAACAGTTAATTCTTATTAACAACTTCGGTTGGAGTTTTGTGCAATTTCTTGGGACTTCAATGAAGCTCAATCGAGCATCTTAAAGATTATTCAAATGCATGGAATTAAGTTAAGTTAAAAATGATTTAAATATTCTTCCTCCTATTATATGCCATAGAAGGATTAAAAGTGATAAAGCGATGATCTTAAATGAGGTTGGCAAAGTATTGCTACCATGTGTCATTAATCCTTCCTCTCGGAGTGATGTTTTTTTCAATGTATCGATTAACGAATGTTCAACGCATCAATAGAGTTTTTTTAATAAGGGTTTCAAATTTGGTTTTTTCTATTTTCATTACTTCATGACTTAGCTGGGCATTCCTTAACCCACGATTAACCGAACGTTACTTTAATGGTACAAAATTAATTGAAATTTCTACTTGTTGTCGCTCAAAATTGCTTTGATGCATATTCAATCAAATCAAAATTAAGAAAAACAATCTCAAAATGCCCAAGCCTTATTTCATGTTCAATTAAATTTAGTTACATAATGACTAATTGAGCCGTCACAGTTCAAATTGACCTAATTTAAGTTAAAAAAAAATATTATATTAAAACAAGAAATAATTAATTACCACAAATCTTATCACTTCGATGTTCGTTCGGATGAAACTTTGTTTGAAATGAATCCTGCCACTGGCACTGGAACGACCACTGTTGAAGCATTTCTTACCTGTTCTGCTCTGCTCTGTAATATATATGAAACTCTTTAGTCCTTTGGACAACCATCGTGTCGGATAAAATACGTACTTGTATATCCATTACATCGTAATCATGTTTGTGTGCATGATTAATTAGAACCAACAGAAACATACATAATGAATTACAAGTGCAAACGTGTAACGTTTGCAGATTTGGAAGACGCTTAAGCGATTTTAAACATACACTTTTACAGATAGACTAATAAAGTTGACCTGTTGGCCCTGCATAGAATTATGGATTTCCATTTCGGTCGAGTCTTTACATCATGCTCAACATTTGCAATCCACTCTTAGTCATGCTGCTACAAAAAAAAAAAAAATTAAATTAAAATTTAAATGAAAATGAAAACGAAAAACAAAGCGAAAAGGGCAAGGGAAAGAATACAGGGGAAACTTCTCTAAGTGAACTCGGAAATTGCTGCGGAGGAATTTTTTTAAAATTTAATATATTACTTTTTTATTTATTCCTCTTTAATTCCATTGTGCTAGTTCAAAAAACCCACAGATGGCTTTCATATCTAGAAATAAAAATAAAATACACTGAATACAATAAAATAACAGAAATTTTCGCGTTCAAAAGCGGATCCCTAAAGTATGCAAGCATATTTTTTTTTTACTCAAAGCATTTTATTTAATTTTTTTCAGTTAATTCATTAATTTCAGTTTCTATTCACTTGCCTTCCCACTACGCTAGCTTGTCAAATAACTAGTGATGCCACGAATATTCGGCCACTATTCGGTATTCGGCCTATTCGGCGTCATTTTTCAGTATTCGGTATTCGGCCGAATAGTTAAAATATTCGGCCGAATACCGAATAGTAGAAATAACTTATTAAAAAACTCAACACTAACTACAAATTAAATTTTTCTCACAATAACGTAAAAAAACTTAATTAACGAGAACTAAAAATACAGCAGATTTGCATTTTATTCTTTAGAAATATTAAATGTACGCTAGCTTCTTCTAAATTTTCTTCGAAAACATTATAAACAGTGGGCAAATTTTTCAGCGGCAGCTTTTGCCTTGACTCCAGCTAGTCGCGAGTAGGCCCAAGCTGTCTTTACTACGTGCCGAATATTCGTTTGCCGAATATTCGGTATTCGGCCGAGAGGTTGACCGAATATTCGGTATTCGGTATTCGGCCAAATCCACTATTCGGGGCATCACTACAAATAACATCATAGCTCTTAAAGTTATTTTTGAACACCGTATCTTCAATTTTTCTTCCCCTAAAAGTATGCTTCACTTTTTTTAAATAAATGAGATGGAATAAAATTTAAAAGAAGGAGTTATAAAATACCAATTAACTTTGCGATTACAACGATGTTTTGCACAGGAATTCTACTAAGTACAAGTAATTAACGTAATCGTCATTACTCTTTCATAAATAAACATACAGCAACATGAACTTAATATTTATATTTTATCATCAGCTTTCAACTGTCCACTTTCAGCAATTAGAAAAAAATTTGTTTCAATTACCAAAAAATTGACATTTCATAATAGAAATGTTTGGACCCTAAACCCGAAGAATTCAAACCAAATTAAAATGGATTTTTTGATGAAATTAGACATAATTTTTAAACCGCGACATCCCAATTATTTTGACTAGATTTGTCTTTCTGTTGTCGGTAAAAAAAAATACCAAATTCGAGCACAGTGTTGTTATCGGTCTCTATAATTTCTAGCTCCCTCTCTCTTTGCCTCTCTCTGCCTCTCTCTCCCTCTCTCCCGCTCTCTTTCTCTCTCTCTCTCTCTCTCCCTCTCTCTCTCTCTCTCTCTCTCTCTCTCTCTCTCTCTGTCTTGCTCTCTTTCCCTCTCTCTCTCCCTCTTTCTCTCTCCCTCTCTCTCTCTCCCTCTATCTCTCCCTCTCTCTCTCCCTCTCTCTCTCCCTCTCTCTCTCTCTCTCTCCTCTCTCTCTCTCTCTCTCTTGCTCTCTCTCCGTCTCTCTCTCCCTCTGTCTCTTTTGCTCTCTCTCCGTCTCTCTCTTGCTCTCTCTCCCCCTCTATCACGCTCTTTCTCTTTCTTTCTTTCTGTCTGCCTCTGTCTCCCTCTGATCTCACAGCCGTTTAAAGGCTAGAAAGTTTCAAGAATTTATTGCGACACCGTAGAAACATTGAACAATAAATCAAAAGAAAAGCAAACCGACACCCGGACAATAAATCTGCCATGGCGGACATAATTGCAGGTGAGCATTTTCGCATTGTTTTTAGTCGCAAGGGTCGTTGCTTAAAAGGACCTTTATAATGTATCAATTAAACTAAACATGATTTCTTTAATCCTCTCGGGACTTGGGGTGACAGACAGACATTTTGAATAAATGTTAAAATTTAATATGAACAAAATTATCTATTTATTACATATTGTTAGAGAAGGTACACGCAATTGATTGATAGGAAAAAAAAATTTGTTCTCTGTTGAAAGATTGAAAATAAGTATGAATGAGCCAACTCGTTAGACAGGCATATTAAAAGAAATAAAGTTTTAGGTACCTATAAAATAACGTGACAGTTCAGATTGAAACCCATTTCACCGAAACGTTCAAACATTTCTCAAGTGTGCCAACATTTTAGTCTTTTCCGTTGAGCTGTTGTCCTTATTGTTTTTGTTGTTGTTTTATTCCTGTTCTCCGTCGTGGATTCACATATTCCTGTAAGTTGCTGCTAGCGTAGGAAGTCCAACTGGAAACTGCTGCAAACAATATCCCGGAAATAAAGGCCAATAAGAAGTTGAAAAGATTAGGTTGCCGTAATCGTTCGTTCGTTTTTTTTTTTTCAAAATAAAGGAAAACAATTCGAAAACAAGGCATTGGTGGAGATTGGTGTTTAAAATATTTGTATGTATTTATACATATCTTTGTATATGTCTATAGTATATACTTATAAGAAAAAATTATAAAGTTGAACCGCTTGAAGGAATTCGGTCAGCTGCATTGGTGACATTGTCGAATTATTTAGAAATCAATCGGAAGAGTATTCCGACACAAAAGCACACGCCATTGAATGTGCAACTTGTGTGTATCTTTTAAGAATTTTAATACGCTTCCTTGGCGAAAGGGTCATCATTTCAGGTTAATGTAAGATGAAAGAAATACTTTTAATTACAATTTCATTCGTAAATATTTATGTATGTCATAAAAATATCTAAATATAATTTATAAACAGTGAAACACATTGAATGTGAGGAGTGATGTCCCAAAAAGATCTTCAAGCAATGAATTTTACTAATTTAAGCCACAAAGTACCCCATATATTTCTGCGTTAATGTCTTTGAAAACATAATGGGATATAGTTTAAGAGCCACAAAAGTAAAACTGTAATTTCTTATACTTAGCAAATTATAATGGACTTCACTGACTTTGAAACAGCGTCAATAGTTGACCCCATTTTTCCATAAAGCATAGAAGTTATGAAGACTCCTTTTCGACAATTCTGAAATTTTTCCCAAAAAAAAAAACAAAAAAAAAGTGTATTTAATGACGTCTAAATGGCCAATAACTAAAATTAGAAAATATTGTTATTTATATACACCAAACCAAAATGAAATTAACGCCAATGGGTGGTAGGTTCTTAATAAAAATTTTGCAAATATATTGTCCACTAATTCGGAACTCTAGTGTACACCATTTGGATTTAGAAAATATGCTGCATACCTTCTACATTTTATGCCAAGAAAATACTCTCAGTGTTGGTCTGGTTAACTGTGCCATATGTTCTTAATGTGGTTGGAAATTTGCTTTCAAAAATGACAACAAATAAAAAGCACTCCTTCAACATTTATATATATACTTATATTATATATAAAACATTGTTTACCAAAACAGAAACTGGAGTAAAAATTATGTCTTGAACTTTAACTTTCGTGAGTCAAAAGATTTTTGTTGCATACTTTTAAGCGATGTGGTGGTGTGGATTTAACGCGCAAACAAAAATGTGTCCTTAAAGCTTATTTCATTTAAGAATTTAATGCCACAACTATGTAAATGAAAATGGCAAGGAAACAGAAATCTCACACATTTTTGATAACTACTTTTGAAGTAAGGAAAAAAGACACTCGCAATGGGAAATAAGTTTTATTCAAAATTAATCGAAGGAGAAATTATTTCTTCTCATGCAAATCGATAGATTCATTTCCTTCTTTTGAGGAATAAATGCAGATTTCAAACCATATTTCAAACCAGATTTCAAACCATATTTTCATCTTAATCCGAATTCAAAAATAAATAGAAAAGATTAGCACAATCAAGCCACACTTTCGAAACTGAAATGTATTTTTTTTCAAATTCGAACCCCTTTTGTTTTCCGGTGTAAGCATGACACTTGGGCGTTACGATGTGAAAACGGGTCTGGCGATCTAAGGATGGCTGGGTCTAAAGTGAAAACTGTTTTAAGAAGAAAATTTTGTGCATGATTAGAAATTTTTTTATTAACGGCTAGGTGTCGAAATCGTCTTAAGGGGACCTTCTGGTCTAGAGCACGAAAATTTAGGGTATTTTCATGATTTTTTTTTGGTATTAAGCCAAATAAAAAACGATTTTCTAAGTATGCAGGCTTATTATATTCTGTATTGACAAAAAATAAAAAATGTTGTTGTAATTTTTTTTTTTTTTTGGTATTTTAAAAATGGCGTTGAAGTGGACCCTCTTTGAAAAAGTACCTCCGTGGTGTGAAAGATTTTGGCAGTTCTGGTAATCGAAAAAAAAAAAAACAAAAATATGTTATTAATCAGAATGAATGCGGCTATGGCAGGAACTAGAATAAAAAAAATTTTTTTTTAATTGACAAAATAGCGCAATTTTTTATTTCAACCATCAAAAATTCCCCTTTTTTTGACCATTTTTTAATGAAAAAATATGAAGTTCTTGAAATAAAAATTCGATTCTAGTTCGGGCCATAGCCATTGATGTTATGAATAACATATAAAAATTCCACACAAATCGGTTCGATGGTTTTTTTGTTTTCATTCACACCAGGTCAAAAAAAGTGGTTTTGAGATAAACGCGTTCAAAGTTGCTTTGATCAAGCGCGCTGCCTGCTGTCTCCACCTTCTAAAAAGGCTGTAGCAAAACAAATATTGTCAATATCTTCACGAAACTTTGCCAGCATATTCTTAAAAGTCTATTCTTCCGAAATATATAAAAAAAAAAATCAGTTTTCAAAAAATTCTAGACCAGAAGGTCCCCTTAAATAGAGCTACGAAATTTTACTTTTTATTATTATTAAATATTATTATTTATTATTACACTAAGGCCCGAATTCAACAAGCTATTTAAACAAAACTTAAACGAAACAAACTGTCAAATTTCATATTAAAAAAAGTAAATTTTCATTTAAGTTTTATTTAAATAGCTTGGTCAATTCGGGCCTAATTTCTTTATAAGTAGAATTTTTTTTTTTTTTTTAAACAGTATTCTTATTTATTGTATCACTCCTTGGATAAAAGAGTCTAACAATAAGTTTTACAATCTTAATTCTATTTTACATAATTACGTATCATTAAGCATATTTGGATCATACACTTATAATACGTAATATAATTTGTTCGCTGGCCTCGGTTAGGAAAAGCTGGGCATAAATCTGCTGAAGTTTGAGCCAATTATGCATTTATCGATTGTTATTAAATGAGGAAAACGTATGAAATGGCGGAATGCGTAAGGAATACGCCACGATCTTAACGAGTAGAATGGGACTTTTTTTTATTTGCTCGCACATTTTTGTGAGCGGGCCCCCTAAAAAAATCCCCCTGACCCGAAATTTCTCTCTACGGGCCAGTAAATAATGAAAAAAACATTCAATCTCGCTAATACGAACAATCTGCATACAATGAATAGGACGTGTAAAACTTAATTCACTATATTCAGATTCGACTGTACAGGGTTAGGTGGAAATTCAAGCTTATGAGGTATTTATCAAATATTTAATACTAGCTTACAAACCGAGTTGCAAAAATTTTTTTGGCAGGAAAGAGAAATAAGTTTACAAAAAATCATAGCTAAGGATAAGGATTAAGAAAAGAAAAGCAATAAAGTGTTTAGTTTTAAGTTAAGAAATGTTGAAAGACAGTATGCCTAAAATTACTAACCCCCTCCATAGTTCTTAGATTGCTCTTACGGCATTCCGGCAAAGAAAAGTCTAGAAGAGTTTACGATTTTCAAACTTTGGAACAATTAATTGTTTACTTCGATTTGATCTGATCGAGCGAATCGAATCTTTTTAAAGAGAAATGCCTCTTAAATTTTTGTTAAGCTCCAATATTGAAAGATAGGGCCACAGAATAAATTTAAATTCGGCACCTAAAAGTATGCATTTGAATATTTTAGAACGAATTCATTTCAATTAAAGCCTTTATAAACGAAGCTTGATTAAGGCACATCTTTCAAACCTATTCCTCCAGACGCGCTTAAATGGTCAAACCTACAAGAATAAACGAATTTGTCACTATCGAATATATCCCGAATATTTATAGGTATGCATACATTTGGGTGCTGAATTTAATTATTTTCTGTTGCCCTTTTGCTAGATATTCAATTTTTTCTATATGTTCACTTTTAGGACCATGGGGAAAAGTTTTGTTTGTAATTGATGATTTTTTCATGATTATTTCATATTTTCATATTCATGAATCAGTTTGAAATATGTTCATCGATTCAAAAAGTTTTATGATCTTCGAAATTCGGTTTTGCAAGGAGCCGAAATGTTGCCTATTTTTATATACCAGAAATTTGACGCTTCAATGAATTTTTCAGCGATGTTTAATCCTCGATGTAAAGATTTTCAACCATGCTGGATTTTTTATAGCCCAACCATTCTTTTAGAACTCGCCTTCTTCGAACTTTAATAATTTTTACCCTAGCTTGATAGTGGTTGACCATCATGGCCACCATTTTCACGTAGGCTCATATTTAAAATGCAACTTAGTAGGTAGATTGAAGTGGCTGCCACTTAGGCCGTTAATCGGCCCATTGTGATACCAAGGAGGTTTTCTTCTGTTTGTGTGAGTGTATGTCTTTTTATGTAGTGTGCCCATAACATGCGATTTTTTGAAAAACCAGTGCTAGGCTTGGAACATTACACTCCGTTTCACCTGTGCCGGGAATCGAACCTCGGACCCTGGGACCAAGAGCATAGCACGCATCCCCTACGCTATTCCAGAGCCACATGCAACTTAGTTACTAACACACAATTTGTCATCTCAAATGATTTAATCGCTCTAGTGGATATCCAACCACACACGGACGGGACAAATGAAGAGAATTATTTTTATTATTATATTTTAAACGATTCGATTTTGATTTTATTTTCTACTGAATCCAGACCTGAAACTTATACGCCCTGTTGGAACTTATTGCGTTCCTGTATAAATTTCTGAAGTAATTTCCATGTTTCTTTAATGATTTTGAAAAGATTATATGCTTTATAGATACGTGGAACATGAATGATTTTGAATGAGACTTAAGCTTCCTCCCCAGTTATTTTAATGGAAGCTACAAAAATAAATTGGTTAATTGGTTCGCTTTCGAAAATTGCTGGAGGATGCCATTCTTTTGCTGACATTCCCAAGACCCAATCCCAATAACGCTCTCAAATAAGTAGGTAGCGGTCAATTAATATATCCATCAACTTATTTCATTAATTTGAAATTTCAAAAAAATCGCAATTCTCGAAATGCGAATATTTCTGAAACTTTCCCATTCGCGATTTTTTAGCACTACCATTCCTGCCAGTCAGAAAGTCAGTCATGCAGTGGCAAAGACTAACTTTTTGTTCATGTCAAACATTTTCCTAATATTCATTTATCAATTTTAATGCGCAAATAATTATGACTTCATTGGTTAAGAGATAACAGAAGATTGTGGCTATGAAAAATGGAAATCACCGAAGGCAATTGCACTCAGGAGCTCCCAAAAAAAAAAAAAAAAAAAAAACCTTTCAAAAGAAAAATTCAGCAGTCGAAAGATGCCACCACTTGAGCGTCACATAAGTTTTTTTTTTTGTATTTTTTTTTTTTGACAATTTTGGCATACCTTAGACGATTAATTTTATCTGAATATCGATCAAAACTTTATATGTGTGTGCCTGTGTGTTTGGTTGGTTGTTTGTCAGTTTGTTCGTCGATTGGGATGAAAAAAAAGTAAATAAATCGTTCAAAAAGTGTCAACTCAAGACAAATCAACTTTTTATTATTTCTATTTTTTTTTACGCTGATTTGAGTGAATTTGCTATGCTTATCTCGGTTTGAAAAAAAAAAAAAAAAAACAAATCAATTGAAACTCATGATGGTTTCTGTTCTAAACAGGCTATCTTGTTATGAATTAAGAAAACAATAATTTAGGTTAGTTTAAGGCTAGGTTAATGTGGCTGCCACCATCAAGGGTGACACACTTCGGCCTCACATGAGTCCGTTGCGATAGCACGAATAATAAGAAAAACTGAAAAAGAAAAAACCACACAATCATTCACGACCTCAACTGGGATTTGAACCCAGAGAGCCTCTCGCTTCGTTAGTTGGCATCTCAACCAACTACGGCACAGAGGCCGTCAAGAACGAAATAATTTAATCTTAAAATTAAAAAAATGTTTTTTTCCAAATTTTGTAAAATTTTTTTCTTATTACTAATACCTTATTGTGGCTCTGGGATAGCGTAGGAGATGCGTGCTATGCTCTTGATCGAAGGGGCCGAGGTTCGGTTCCCGGCACAGGCGAGAAGGAGTGTAATGTTCCAAGCCTAGCATTGGTTTTTCCAAAATCGCATGTTATGGGCACACTACATAAAAAGACATACACTCACACAAACAGAAGAAAACCTCCTTGGTATCACAATGGGCCGATTAACGGCCTAAGTGGCAGCCACTTCAACCTACCTACCTAATACCTTATTAGCAGGGCTCGGATTTTGTTGCTTTTATAAAATTCAAGCATACTTTATGGGGCAAAAAATGTTTCTTTCTAACATTTTGCGAATAATTTTATGGAAGTTGAACTTCAAACCGCTTTTCTAACTTCAAAAAAATGTATATTGAAGTTAAAAATCGATTTGAGTCTTAACTTTAAGTGATTTGAACAAAATTTTTACTCCATAAAGTATGCTTTAAATTGATAAAAGCAACAAAATCCGAGCCCTGCTTATTAGTTTCCCTGCAGGACTTTTATCAACCGATTAGGAAATAAGTTAATATAATAAGCTAACTTTTTCGCAACTAACTAGAAATCGTTTGAAAAGTCATGGAGACATCAACCAAATTAGATACGAAAATAATATATTTCTGATGCTATAATTCAAGGGTACGAATTGCAGTCAAAGGTAGTTTAATACGCAAACCGAAACTTTACTCAATAGTCAACCAATCCGTAAAAATTGCTCAGATGAGACCCCAGACGACAGTTCGAAACGTAGGTCAGCTAAAATAGTCGCCTGTGGATTTCTTTCTCATGCCATCGCTTGAAAAACATTTTCACATTCATAAATTAATTATTTTTCTTCTACTAAAAATCTTCGTTGCAGAAAAATAAAAAAAAAAGTTCAGCTCATATGGACCTCTCACAGTTATAAATTGAAACCACTTCTCTTTCTGAATTCATTTTTATTTTTTAAATGATTTTTAAATTTTTTATTTTTATTTTGTTCGTTGTTTTTATAATTTTCAAATATTAACATGGAATGTAAGGTTTTTAAAAACTTATTCGTTGAAAAAAAACAAACAAAAAAAAACACATTTTTCAATAATTTTAATGAAAGTAGTTTTTTATTGAACATTTTGTAACCAATTTAAATCAGTGATTTCGTTTTCTGGACTTCAGTTCAACCAAAAAGTAGCCAGATAATATTTAGTTACAAGGTGTTGCAGGAACGGACAATTGACTACTGCCCAGGACATCGCCACGTTAAAATAGTGAGTTGAAGCCAAAGAAGGAAATCGACTAATCAACCAGTTGTGCTTTTTAAAAAGCTAACTTTAAAATACTTTAAAATTGGTTCGATGCCCTGCAGGGTTATTTTTGAATATTTTTTTCATGTACATATGTTTCTATATATCGCACCCTTGGTAGGTACTAAACACGGTACAAATTAAAATTTCGCATTTCTCAAAAAATCATTCAATCACTTTGGAAAATTAGAAGAAATAAGTGTTAAATATCTAGGTGTTATGTTTCTTGCAGTCGAACATAGAACAAGTAAGGGTGTTATAGTTCAATTTCTTTATGAAAACCATCCTTTTTATTTTCCTATTTAATTTTAATCCGACGCTTGAATATACGATCAAATTCTATCATAGAAATATGTCGAAGAAGTCCAAATTGGGGTAGTTTTGAGATTTTTCTGACAGACCCTAGTACTGGAGGTACGCTTAAAAATTGTCGGATCAGGTGCATTCTCGAACTTGTTCTTACTGATGTTCCACTGAGGACGCATACCACCGAATTTCGTCAAGATAGCTGAACCCCTTCGATAAAAAAATCGTATACGGACAGACAGAAGGACATGGCTAAATTTAATCTCTCAGTGATGCTGATCATTTCAATGTAAATTTTTATATGATCTATCTCGACTGTTTCTGGGTACTTTACGTATGCAATATCCCCCCGACACAGAGTGCGTCGGGTTAAAAAATTGATTTAAAAAAAAAAACTATTTGAATTGTTCCGGCTTAGGAAGCATTTATAAAATATCTTAAAATGAACCAACTATATATTGGAGTTCCTTCCTAAGATGAGAATGTAAATTCGAAGCAGTTTTTTTGTATGTTTGTCTGTTGAATTTTTCATATGTGAAATAGGCGGTTTGTACTCTAAGCCACAACAAAATATTTTTTTTTAATATAGAAAAATATTTTTTTTCGACCATGCAACTCTTGATTTCGCCTTTTGATAGTTAAAAAAAAACATCTTCACTAAATTGAAGCATCAAATGATTCCAACTATTCTCAACAATATCCAGATAAATATTCAAGAAAGTCCAAATAAAAATAAATATGATAACAGCCACTCGTTCAAAAACACTTCAAACATTCAAAAAAGAAATGCTGCAAGATCGTATAGTTTTTATTGAAGCAAAAAAAAAAAAAAAAAATTAAGATAAAATGTATATTTTGTGATGAAAACTCCATTCTAAGTATTTCTCACTATTTCACTAAACGGTCAAAATTTCATAAGAACAAAAAGCTAAAAAAACGAAATTTGATACCCTTATTAAAAAAAACTCTATTGATGCGTTGAACATTCGTTAATCGATGCAATGAAAAAACCATCACTCCGAGAGGAAGGATTAATGACAAATGGTAGCAATACTCTGCCAACCTCATTTATGATCATCGCTTTATCACTTTTAATCCTTCTATGGCATATAATAGGAGGAAGAATATTTAAATCATTTTTAACTTAACTTAATTCCATCCATTTGAATAATCTTTAAGATGTTCAATTGAGCTTCATTAAAGTTCCAAGAAATTGCACAAAACTCCAAAAAGTCTTAAAGTTGTTAATAAAAATTTACTATTATTATGAATAATGACTAGACAAACAGCAAATATTCAAATTTAGCACCCAAATGTATGCATACCTATAAATAATATTTATTAAATATTCCAAATATTTCCGATATTGACTTATTTGTTTATTGTTGTAAGTTTCCCCATTTAATCGCATCTGGAGGAATGGGTTTGAAAGATATGCCTTAATTAAGCTGCGTTTATAAAGGCTTTAAATGAAATGAATTCGTTCTAAAATATTCGAATGCATACCTTTAGGTGCCGAATTCAAATATATTCTGTTGTCCTAAAATGACTAAAACTTCGCAGTATATTTTGGTTGTCAAAAATATTTGCTGTTGCCTTATTTATATGCTTTTTTGGTTGTATTTTTATTTAATTTATTTGTCTCGCAATAAAAATCCTATAGCGGAAAAAGACTTACCAATTTGGATGATATATCGAGTGGTGCAAGACAACAAACAATAGAAGCAAATTATTTGTTTTGAAAATTCAAAAACTGTTTTTCTAAACCGCCACTGAGAAATTCAAATTCTTTGCTTTGTATTCAATTTTTATTTTAAATTTATATATTTTTTATTTAAGTATTTAAATCGAGATATTGAAAATATTTGTTCATTCCTTTGGTACAGGAGAATCGAATTTATTTTTAACTGATTTTTTGTTTTATTTTTAGTCTGAAATTATTTTTTATATATATTTTACTCATATATTTTGCTCAAATATTTTGTTTAATGTTAATTGTTTAAATTGAATTTTAATATTATGATTATGTTCTCAAATTAGTCTATTAAAACGTACATTAATTTGATTTGAATTGAATTATGAATTGTGATAAACAATTTTTGGCTCCTTCTTTGGACTTAAATAAATTCCATAGTTTGAGTTCTCGACCCGGATGAAATGCGTCAAGTTTCATCCGAAGATTTTTATTTACTATATTTTTTAGAAATATTCGGGAATTGAACTTCACATTTCACCGATTCGTTTCGTTTGCGCGTTGTTTACGCTTTGGAAACACGATTTGAACTGATTTGAAGCGCTGCCTTTAGCTTACTTAACTTAACTCGAACTTTAAGTGCGAACAGCATCCAAGACTGTTTATGGAACTTCATCAGAAACTGTTAATCGAGGGAAATTTGAAAAGTCGCGGTTGTCTTATGTATTTTCCTACAGTAACATAGTAACCTGCTAACCCGTATTGAAAGGACTCTATTTTTTCTTTTTAAAGAAGACTGTTAAATACTACATATCATTCGGCGTTTTGTAAATTATATATTAAAGCATTTTTTTTTTCTATTTTTCTAAAATTTTTGCATTTTCTTTTTTATTTCATGCATTGTTAGCTTATTAGGCTGTTCAGTCAGAGTTCAAAGGCCCCTGAACCACTCAAGATAGCGACCATAAATGCGACATAGAGTTCGGTAGAATGCTAAGATTTCAATCTTTGTTCGATGGTCAATATTCTTATCGAATGACTTTAAAATTTCCTTTTTTTTTTAATATGAAATTTGACAGTTCGTTCCATTTAAGTTTCATTTGAATTTTATGGTGAAATCGTCGGGCCTTAGGGTAATAAATAGAATCCTATATATTCCTCAATCCTTTGTTGCGATTTTAACCGGCAATGTTGTGCGGAGTAATAGGAAAGCGTTAAGCATTTTTAAGAGCTGTTATACTGCTTTTCCTAACAGAAAATGTCCATTGACATAACATAGCACCACTAACAGACTGAAGTCTGTTAACTCAAACAACATTTGGAAAAGGATTTTTTAACAGCGACGGATAAAAACTCTGCTCGCAACATTTCATTGAAGCAAGCATGTTAACAGCAGCATTTATGTTAAAGTCCTGTTAATCAAAATTGATAGCAGCATTTCTGTTGAAATCCTTTTAATCATAATTGATTGTGTGGTTAATAAATATGAAAAAAATTACAAAAATTACGATTTTTACGAATTTATTTTTACTGTTTTTTCTTTTTTCAATTAGGGTCTCTCTGCAGTTCTATCAGAAATGAAAAATTTTCATATAAAAAAAGACTTTAAAATATTTCTGATTCTGATTCAGGGTTTTTTTTTTATTAAGTTTCTGACAGAGCTGGAAAGAGCCTCTTAGATATGTTCCCGTACTGCACGAAATGGCCCAAAACTGCCCAATTTTCAAACAGTTTTATAAAAAACTTGGCAGTTTTATGCAAGAACATACGGGAACAGACCTATTTATTATTTATTTTTTCATATTTGAACTCCTTTTTTATTTTATTCTTTTTAAAGAAAATATAATTAATGATTGGAAAAATTAACAAATTTAAATAAGGCAGTCCTTGATGGGAGCTATTTGGTTAGTTAAATAATGAAATTAATATCGACTTATGTATGTTAGTAAATATTCGGGATAATGAATTAAATGCATACGGAATGAATGAATGTATGAATGAACGAACGTTTTACGAGGAATTTATTAAATTAATATTCGTGCGTTAGGTTCAATTGATTATTGCTAATTTTCGATTTTCCGGATCATTGGCTTTTTGAGCGGGGGAACTCATTTGCACTCACCGTTAATTCAGCTTGAAGCGGGAGTAATTATTTTCTAACCACTTATTTTTGTCCTCCTCGGAAGAGGAAATTAGTGCGACAAGCTCTCAAGAACACACAAATGCTGGCATAATCAGTTCGAGGGGGGAAAAAAACAAGAGAAAGGTATGTGCTTTATGGTGAAAATTGATTTTCTATGGCTGTCATTTAAAGAGGCTCAAATTAGAAAAAGCAGCCGAAAATGTTTGAAGGAGAAAGAAAAAAAGAAGAAGAAAAATAAGAAGAAAGCGAACAAAAAGTCTGCTCTAATGTCGTTTGAATGAAGCATGGTTGTAATTTATTTTCCTTTTGTATGCAGGATTAATATTGGTTGATATTTAAAAAAAAAAAAAGGAATTCAAATTTCGAAATACTATAAATTTTTGCATGAGTACAGAGCTAATAGGTGTGAAGTCTTGCAACATTTCTTGGAACAAAAGAGCAGGAATATACAATATTTGTAGTTATTATTGATTGCGAACAAACCTTGATTTCGCTTTCAATATTTGCATGAATGGTTTGTTGTTCACGACAAGATGCGGTTCTATTGTCCCCTTTTTGGGTCCAAGTTCAAGGAGATATTGACGAAATGTCGTAGCATACAATATATGTATTGCAAGAAGTAAAATTCTTGGAATCGATTTTACAACGAAGCAAGCCATTTCAATTTCGAACTTCACCAGCTGAGGATTTTCTTTTCTCTAATAATTATTCCCTGTGGACTGAGTGGACTTATTGCGCTTTGCTCAAATATTATACAATAATTGAAAATATTTCAAATTGAGAAAATTTTAATTTTCCTAAAATGCTTAAATTATTGAAAACAATCAGAAATATTAATCTATGTCTGCAATCATAAAATCCGTTGAGGCATTTATTGTAATATTGTCCAACAAAAGGACATTTATTTTCTAAGCGCTTAGAGTCCCCAATGGAGAAATCAAAAACGCCTTCGAAGAAGAATGGGGGAAATCGTTATTCGTATAACAAATTCGAATGTATTAATTTTGTTGCAAACAAAAAAAAAACTTTTTTTTCCTGCATTTCTTTTCAAAGTATTTTCTTCCATAATAAATTAAAAATAAATTCTACTTTTGAAATTAAAATAAACAAATTCAATATGAAATAACAATTTGAAGAAGAGTGCCCCTCTTTTTTGTTTTTTCATACACTTCCCAGCAAACATTTAAACGATGTTTAAGCGAACATGAGCCAAGAAGATGTTTATGCGACTCTTCTGGAAGAGCAATAACCGATGTTTTCTCAACTCTACCTACAAAGAAGACCTATCTTCAAAAAAACAGCCCGATTCTGAACATTCTTGAAGAACGAATTCCCGGGGAATTTACATTTCTCGAGACTAAAATCTCTGTTTTTAAATAGATAATGTTAGGAAAATTATGGATATGGTTGAAATGCCTATTCCTAATCAAATTTCTTCCAACAAATATTTATAAAAGAAGATCTTTACTCTCGAGAGAAATATCAGAATCGGGCTGAATATATGACTTTGGCGAACATTACGCGAGCAATCCGCAATATATCTTTTGGAAGAGGTTAACACGATGTTTTTATAATATAGAGGTACCTAATGGTATCCATACAAATCGAGCCACCCCAGTGCACACCCTTGTATCGTGGCTTTCGACTCGCCCTAAAAGCGCTAAATAAAAAAGCATTATTTCTTTAAATATAATCCAATCTATTTTATTAATATTACCGAAGAACATTATATGGCGATCCTGCTAGGAGAAAGCATTTTGTAAAAGCTCCCGTAGAGGAACCCCTGATGACAGGCCTCCTTTTTTTTTTTTTAATTTCCTGTGTCCATTTCCTCACCGAGTTCTGTGCTCTTTTAGAAAATTTCATGATCGGAAATTTTTAAATGAAAAACGAAAGCCAAGCTTTTTGCGTCCATCTGATTCCTAATGACATTAAATGTGGTAATTACAATCTCTTAATTCAAATTAATATTAAAAATACATAATAAAATAAATATAAAATAAATAAACGATAATGGTACCTATTATCCCCAACACTTTGAAGCGCAGAAGGCACAGAAAAACTTTTTCGAATATTTATTTTTGTTCACTCTAACTCTTACATTAAAACTTAGCTCTTCTTCAAGGACACCCATCTTTTTCGTACGAAATTGTGTCCGCAGATAGGAGATTTTATTATTTGTGGCACCCAAATGGTATCTTTATTAAATCACCTCGTGTCCGTAGCGAAACGCCATTTACAAATGGTTTTCACATTTATTTGTAATTTATATTGTTGAACATTATCTCACAAATAGTTCCTTAAATGTCCTTACATATCTCAAATTACTGTAGCTTTTTTTACTGATTGATATTTTTCTTAGCTTCTCTTCAATATGAAACTGAATCTAAACATTCGCACAATTCACACGCTTTCTGCTGCTCCTTAGAAAATTCATTCCGTTGATTTCAAACCTATATAAGGTGAATACCCACAAGTCTCCTTATAAAGATTAGAGGCATTTATAAAAATAAAGCAAGAAATCATTTACTTTAAAGGTTGCTATCGAGAAACCCTTTAAACCATACGCAATACTTCCTGAATCCTTAAGCTCAGGACTAAACGCATCTGAAACGATTAGAAGCACATTATCTGTTTATAGGCACGTAAATGTTGCCGCAATGTTTTTGTTAGCCATTGCCAGCATATCCGTTTTACTTTCATCCAGAATTCAGTGCACACACACACACAGACACACACGCTCACTCCAAGTCACACTTTCACTCACAGAATTTTATTGCAATCAGAGCCTAAATAAACGCTCAGAATATAAATAATAAAATGCTACTTTAAACTGGATAACGTGAAATACCGCACGCGGTCATTTAACTGTACACGATTCGCATGCCCAGTGAGCTTTATTTCCAGGATGACGTACGACACAACGTGCCGGACACTACCATGACGGACGTTCCGTTCCGTTCTGTTCTTTTCTGTTCTATAAGCCGTCGTAAAAATAAACCGTATCACTATTTTTTTTTTATAGCAAATATTTTTTTATTCTTTTATTTTATGAATTTCTTTTTGATTTTCTGTTCCTTAAATTGGTGACTTATTTTGCGATGCGCCTCTCGGTTTGGCTAAAGACTCGTTCATCCGATGTTATGTCGTACATCTTCCCTACCATCGCCTGTCTCATCGCCTCGTTGTCTAGCTTTTGCCTGTCTCGTCTCCTTTCGTCCTCCATTCTAAATTGTGGAAAATCCACATCAACATCACAAGATTAAGCGTGCATTTTATGAGCTCATTTAAAGTTCATAAAATCGCTTTTAAGTCGAGAATTGTGCAAAGAATAATAATGTTCGGTCAGAGAGCGCTTGACTTTGTTGATGCTATGGAGCTGACTGGACCAGATAGGCGGGGGAAATACTACCTACTCTATTGGACATGGGATTTTTGCGGAAGTCAGCAATTTATTTATATATACATATATATATGTATATATTTATTTTTTAACCAAAAACACACCAGACCAACAGCAATACCAAAAACACAAATTTTTTTAATGTAAATTTCCACTTATTCGTTTGACTCGAGCCTTACGACATCACATGAATCAACTGAGTTGTTAAAATATAGACTCTGAAATTTAAAGGAATTTTTTCCCTTCCAATTAATCACTGATTTTATCAATATCTTTTTGTTTAAGTTGACACGAATACGATTCAGATTTCCGATTGGCTTGGTAAGGAGTGGATGAGGAGGTCCTTTTCCGAAAGACACATACTTATTTTATATTCATTCAAAAGTCAAATTTGTTCGAAGCCCCTTTTTGTTCATAGTCCCTTTTTATGTTTTCCTTTTTTTTTTTTTTTTTTTTTTTTTTTCAAGGGAATATAGGTTTCTTGTACATATTTAAATTTCGCAAATATTTCAGCATCTTTGGCAGGCAAAAGGCTTGCTTCTGGCTTCAAAGAAATTTTTTCCCAATATCGTCTCCTTAAAAGATATACAGTCAATTCTGGATAGAGTGAACGAATATTCGTAAGGTCTGCTCATATGGCCTAGATTGTTCACAGTGTTGAGGATCATATTTTGTATGTTTACTTACTTGGTTCGAATATAAGCACAAATTAAGATGGGTGCATTCAGCAGACTCCACTGTTGGTCAACTAATGAGTATAACTCGGCTGAACTGAGCTTTCACAGCATGTTGACTGAGTTGACTCCATTTTTGGGTAGCGAAGTTTATTTAGCTACTTTTGCTCAACATGTTGAAAGACAGCTGATTGAAAAGATAAAATGAATCGAAATACATACAGCACTTCTCGAATTCATGTTGTGAGTGGTGTACTTCATGAACCCATCATAATCATTACTGACATCAGTACATATCGTTAGCTTCGGATAGAAAGGGCGTAACTCAATTTTTTTTTTAACGAGATTTTTGCATTTTCTGATGGTCGACTCTCAAATACACCCCCTCCAAAAAAATGGACGACCTTTGATTGAAAATACCGAAGTTATAGTTACTTTTAAAAAAGCCCTAACTCATAGCGAACATTTTTGCAAAAGAAAAAAGCCCTAACTCACAAAAAGACGTTCAACTACGCCAGTGATGGCGAGACCTATAAATTAACATTCATAACTGTGCGTGTGCATTCGTTGTCGACTTCGTTGTGAGTTCCACTGATTTGCATTGACAAAGTTTGTTTTGTCCAAACACGAACGCAGCCGACCGTTGTTCCTTGCATGCGTGCTAGGGAAATCTAAATGTGATTACGCTGATCATCCGTTCTGTTTCTAATGGATTTTTTTAAGTACCTCTTTTTGCTCTCTTGCGTGCCTTCGCGCTTGGGCATTTCCTCGAATTCACTCAACACCAATTTTTCCAAATATTTTGTTTGCACTAGGGATTTTCCGTTATTGAACGGCAAAAATCCATTACCTCTGCAAGCCAATCAGTTGCATTATGACTTTTTTTTGGATTTTGAAAGAATTCCTAAGCAATACATATCGATTCGGCCTGCTAAAATATGTATTTTTACTTGCAACAAAACTTTATGCTAACAACATATTTGAAACTTAAATTTTAGGAAGAAGCACTGGTGATCACACCGTCAGTATGCTGCGAGCCTTGGGATATGACCCTTCAAGCTTAATTTATTTCAAAACCAATATAAGAGAAGATTATGTGGCACTACCACAGAGGTCTTAGGCTGTTATGCATAGTATAAATCCTGGTCCTCTACATGAAAATAAAATTGAAATTAAAAAAAAAAAAAAATGGGACCATTTGCAAGACTTAAAAAAGCTGTTGCCTGTAGACTGCCACCATTTTTATGATAACTTACCTCATAATTTGTAAATATTTTTCAAGTTTTATTATTTTCATGTAAATAATATGAATATTTTTCTAAGTTTATATAATTTTTTTTTAAATGCCTAACTCACGTGTTTTGAATGAAAATTGATATCAAAAAGCCCTAACTCAGAAAACTGCTCGAAACACAGAAAAAATAAAAATTTAAGCCTAAAACAAATTTCGTGCGTAGTATTTAATTGACTTTGCGTTTAATTTTTTTTTAAATATCTAACCTTTGCGATTTTATGAAGTTTTTTCCTTCTCCTGTAAAGTAGCAAATTAATGAGTTACGCCCTTTCTATCCGAAGCTATCGATATACGAAATACTTCGCAGTGAAATGAGCATAGCGTTCTGTGAAGAGAACAGCTGCGAACTTACTTGCACACTCAACAGTTGCTCAACAGTTGAGCCTGCTGAATAAATCCAATAAAAGCTCATTAAAAAAATCTTAAACAAATTATTGAAATCGAATATTTTTGGTTTTTGAGCGCGAAGATATTTAGCCTGGTAGTCTTCCACTTGGTTTAAGAACTTCAAGAATGTTAAAATTTTCGAATATATTCTCTTAGTCTTCATGCCACTTCAACTCAATCAAATACTTTTGCTGTTTTTGAAATTTTGCAAAAATAATAAAAAAATTTTAATTTTCACATAAAGATAATAAACCTGGTTTAAATTTCATACGAAACTATGATTTAAATTATTAAATTCTTCATTTAAGCCTTCAAAAAGTTTTAATAAGATTAAAAAAAACTTTGAAACTAAGTGCTCAACGGGCTACGCATTCATTTAATTAGTTATTTTTTCCAACTAAATATCCTCTAACCGCATTTCATTCGAGGTCGTTGTAAGCATAATAAGCAAAGATAATCAACAATGTACATAAGCATCCTCATCTCATATGAATGATGTTTCAAGGTATTTCATGAAAATTTCCATGTAAAAAAGAATTTAATAATTTCAAAGACTTAAGATAATATTCTGAAAGAGCGCAATTAGAAGATTACGAAATATAAAATGCATAAAGGATTTTAATTCTAAACTTCAAAGGAAAAGGAATTTATTCTCAAGCTAAAAATATTCAGATATAAAGAAACCTAAATGAAAAAAAACGAATCGATATATGAAAAAGCATCAAAAAAGAATGCAAAAGAGAGTCTCCAAGTTTCAATTTTTAGTTTGAAATGAAAGAAAAATTTAATTCTTTTCTATATGTACTGAAAAGAGAAAAACATTGGGCGTACTTGCGGCCGCAGAAAGGAAGTGAAAACTCAACTCGAATCGTTTTCAATTTGAACAAAACATTCGATAATTTGGGGGCTAACTGCATAAAGTTGAAAAAAAAAAATCTGAAAATTGAATTATAATTCAAAATAAATTAAAGAATTAATAGAATATCGCCTGTTCCCCGGCTTTTTGAATGGATCGCGAATACGTACTCCTTTGCAAAGACAGTGATGAATCTTATTTTTGGTCACAACTTCTTTTGTTTCCCGCGAAAAGGGGCCGCTCCATACCACCAAACTCCTACGGAAGAGTTTCTTGGATCAACCTATTTTTTTTTTTTTTACGAGGGGAAAATCCCCAAGTCCCTTATTTCTCTCTACGGACCTGTGTGTAGTAAGATAGCGATTACTTCAATTTTTTATTTATACTCTTTGCCAAATGGAGCCGATCATACGCGATTTAGCGACAAACGAGAACATGACCCTAAATGCAAATTCAAGAAGCGAAAAACAACAAAAAATTGAATCAACTATCGATTTCAACTTATCAAGAATATAACTTGCAGACGTATCAGAAAACTTGGAAAAATGAAATCGAAACTTACACTCAAAAGAATTGCGCTTAAAGTCGACAAGTCAAAAGTGCAAGGCTGCAAAAGGAAACACTATGGAACTTAAGTGGTGTACCTTTGTAAATGGTTGAGTGTTTAGATGGTGGAAATAGTAATAGTGGCCTGCGACCGACTGATGCGGTGACTGCAAAGTTGATGGTCATGTTGATGGTGATGCTGATTCTGATTCTGACGGTGATGCTGATGACGATGGTATTAACAGGAATTATCAAGCGTTTGCGGCCATGGAAAAGTGGAATTTCAAACGAGATGCAAACACCGACAGAAATTGAAGCGACGATAGCCAGCTGAGGCGGATTATAAGAGACCATTAAAGTTACTCGGGTGAAAGCAAGCAGCAGCAGCAGCAGCACCGATAGCGGTGGGATGACGGAGAAGGGCTAATGCAAGAAGCACATTTTGTTAAAATGTTAAACGAATTTCTTTTTTCTTTTATAAAATTTTCAAAAAGTGAGCACGAACCATTGAAAGAAATCACTTAAGCGAGCGTATGAAATTTTATTTTCAAATTTTTAGATCTCCTTCGCTTTCTTGTGATATTGCAGAAAATCTGTTGAAATTCAGAACATTTGTCTATTTAATCGTCAAACAACGAAAATTTGATTCAGATTAAAAGTTTTATTTATTATTTTTCGCTCTATGTAATTCAATTTTTACAAAGCATAGAAATTAAATTAAACGAGATTTGGGAAATTTTCATTTAATCATTTTGAGGCAATAAATCCCGAGAACAAATGTTGACTGATAAGAGAGCTTACTCGAATTTGGCAACAAAAAGGCGAGTATTAGAGAAATTAAATAATGAGAGCAATTATTACATAATTTGATGGAAATCAGGCTGATTTAAAAATCCTTGAAAATAAAATCGAAACGGCGCGATACAGTAACACATAGACTCGGCGAGTCTAAATGCATACTTAATAGGATTAAAGAATGTCCTTCCTCTCTCTCTCTCTCTCTATCTTCTCTTATTTAATCTTATTTCCTTTCCTTTTTGTTTTTTATTTTCTTTTTGTCAATTTATTGATTTTTTTTTAATACTATTCATTGCAAAATGACTTCTCCCTATTTCACATAAATGCCAATTCTACAGAATATTTCATTTCAATAATTTAGACACTAGAAAAAATATTAGAGCCTTTAAACCTCCAGCACTATCGAATGTCACCCAAACTATAATCAATTCAAAGTAAGTGCCATTTCGAGCTCGATCTGAATCTATGAATTTGTAATGGGAAACATTTCAACTAGCCGAATATGAAATAAGTTTAATGGAAAACCATTTTTGGGTTAAAAGCAAAAAGTTTCGTCCAAAGAAATAAGAGAAAAAAAAAAAAAAAAAAAAATCTTTCGAAATTTCGGTAAATCTACGAAAAAAAAATAATTGAATATTCTTAAATCTTATTCCACATTATTATTTTTATTGTTCAACAAATCTTTAAACAAAGCGTTTCACCTACTGATTATTTCTCGAAAACTTGAATGGGAATTCACGTATTTTTCGGAAGAGATATGGTGAAATGCGTGGTGTGTTTTACCGAAATTAAAGCGACATTATTTCTAAAAGAAAAATCTAAAAATTTAATTCTGCACGCCTACTCTTTATGGAGGATTTATATGGAATTATAGGCTATTTCAATCAGATCCTTTCTTTTGCTAATGGGTTAACGACGACCTAACCTGATGTAAAAAAAAACAAATTTATCCTTTGAGCCCCTGGTGAATTTTCATAATGAAGTTTTATCTTTTTATTTCCGAAAATGAAAAAAAAACTTGCACAGTACGCAACGAGGAAGGACTGACGTATACGTAATTTTTTTCCTTTGCAATGGAACACATTACGTATACGCAGTGTGCCTTAAATTGAATAGTGAAAAATATATACAATACGTAGGGATTGGAGGAAGTGGTCGCGTTTTGTGGACCCCGGGATAGACCAGGATTTTCAACCCTTTCAGACCGTGGTGCATCGATTTTGCGGGTCGTTCTCTGTGCTCATATTTTCTTTCCTATTTAACCTAAGTAAATTTAGTGGACGTGAATCGATTGTGGTAATTGTTGTTTTTATTCGTTTCTCATATGTTAGCAATATTCGTTTTACCCTTAGTGACATTTTTCCAAAATCTTCGCGACAAAGTAGATTTTTTTAAGTCTAGGATTTGCAAAATGAGCTGGAGAGGTACATTAATTTTTCAATTTCAAGAATAAACGAGTAATTGGTGAAAACCTAGTGAAATAAAAAAATAACAAATATTGACATAGCGAGTGATTTGAAGTGATTAAGCGAAAAAGGAATAAAATTTTTTACCAATTGCATTAATTTTGCAGGTCCTGCAAATCCTTGAAGGATATTGAAAATGTTAAACTTGAACACGGAGATTATTTTTAATATAGGGTCTACACCATACACTCAAAAAATTTTTTTTTTTAAATCAGTAGCTTAGCGTCAAGTCTGAAAGGGTTAAAATCCCAGAAGAAGAAGAAAAAGAAGAAGAAGAATATTGAATCTTAAAAGTATTCTATCAGATTTTCTACCACAGTAAGCCTTTATAACTTCCTTTTTTACAAAAACACTTCATCCTTTTATCAATCACGCATTGTCATTGTATGTTCCCCAAAAAGAAATCATACGTCTCAGTAAGCCATACCTTAAGACCTTTCAATTGATTGAGTCAGAATGTCGGTTTCTTTCAACTGCGGATGGCAGGTGTAAAATAAAATGAAATGTCAAAAGAAATGTGTCGACGAAGATTTCGGTAAATGAGTTACTTTAAACTGTAACTGAAGTTAGGAAAGGAAAATTTAATCTAAAGTTTAAAATGAAAATGTTTTTCAGAGCACATTAATTTGAAGTTTTACTAAACTGCAGATTAAGCATAGTGGGAAATATTTAGTTTTGGTTTCTTTTTAATGTCCAAACTTCTGTCCCTGTCAATGAAATTTAGGTTTCATGAAGAAGCAAATCAAATTAATAACAAATTAATTTTAACAAAAATTTATTAATAACAAAATATAATACTCTACTTGAATTGCAAAAAAAAATCAAATATTACCATAACTCCATTTTGTTTACTCGCAAATTACAGTAATATTGTTGTCTTGCCCTGCCAAAGAATTGAACATAAGGTCAAACTGCAAATATCATTGAAATATATCGAAAAATTCGGATTTTGTAGTAATTTTTCCAATTTTTATGACACACCCTAGTACTGACGGTACCTACCCTTAATAATGGACCGATCAACAAAGATTTTTGCATAGGATGTTAATGACTATAGAGGGAGCACACATGCCGTCGTTCAAGTCTCATTTCAATTACGGATGAAACGGACAATTTTCGAAAAACCGAGGTATTTCCAAAAATGGTGCGATCGAGTCCATTGTCGCACTTGAACTTTCTCTGGTACACTGTGACATGGATTATTTTCTTCTATTACTTTTCAAATCGAAGTCTTTCGCTCGTTCTCTCCTCTCTTTAGAACATTTAATTTCATTGGAGTGAATTTTTTTGCTTTTTTTTTTTGAATTTGAATTTGATTGATGAGAAAAATTTATAATAATTTATTGAACTGTTGAAATATTACCAGCATCGTGCATATATGAGGTTAAAATTAAGATGTTTTACTCACCTATTAAAGAATAGAAGGCAATAAGAACTCAGCAAAAAAGCTGAATAAAAAAAGCTTTTTTCATTTTTTATTTGTTCGTTTGTTTATCTTTCGTGCAGACAAATTAAGCCACCAGTTGACATTTGAGCGTATATTCATTTATTCGTTCGAAATTTAGGATCTTAATTAAATACTTTTCTCCTTAAGCATATCAACACAAATCTGTCATAATTATGTCGTCCTGTATATAATATAAGTAATTTCCTCGATTAGCGAAATGAGTAGACGAAATGAAATTCTATCCTTGGCGGAAATCATTCTAATTAGATGACAGATTCCATTATTTTGAATGCATTCTACATACAAACACGTCCATACCCACCACCACCTTACAAGTATGCATGCACATGCTCATACACATAAAATTGTATAAATATATATGTATGTACCTATACATATATGGAGATATTTTAATACCAGCTGACAATTATTTCTTACTCCATTGCTTATGTTCCGAGCTTGCAGAACGTACTTATTATTTGTTGATATTTTGAAGATGGCTCGAAATGAAGGTGTACGTACGTGAAGTGTGTTATGTTTTGTGTAACTAGGATACGCATACGTACAATAACAAAGGGACATAATTAGAGAAGCCAACATTGAATCATATTTAATGGGTTATCTATTTATGCCACTAAAGCTTGTTACGGAACAAATTAATTCAAATAAAAAAGTGGTACTAATATTATTTATTGATCGATAGCTGCAATTATGAATTGCTCAGGCTAACAAAAATTATACATAATAAATAACTTTCTGAGAATCCAGCAAATAATATACATATTTTATTTCGTGAGAGTATATGAGCTAAACTTCTCTTTATATAGCGAATCAACAGAATCCTAGTTTTTTGCATTTTTGGTCCCATTTTGGTGACTCTTTTCTGCAACGAAAGTTTTTTTCTAGAAGAACAATAATTAAATTATTTTTTGTGAAATTAAACTTTCAAGCGATGCTTGAAAAAGGCATCCATAATTGACTATTTGCTGACGTACGTTTCGACCTGCCGTCAGGGGTCTCATCAGAGCAATTTTTATTTCATTTTTTGCAATTTATTTATTAACTTTTATTTACATGTTTTTTGTTTTAATTCCGTTGAAAAATTATTGGCATTATAGAAAAAGTCAATATTTGTTGACTTAACTCTCTTTATTTGCTTTTGTTTTTACATAAAGCAACAGCGTCGAATAGAATTCGTAGAAGGTTATGGCCTAAAATCATTAAATAAAGCTTTAAATGGAAATTCTAAAGCAATCAAAATTCGTCGCAATCTATTTGATCTATTTAGAAATTCTATTCATGAATTGTTTTATACTTCTTTGAAAGAATCAAAGTGAAGTTGCCGAAGCTGAATGAATTAAAGAGCTGAACAAGTGTACTTATTTGATTTTAGTGTGCACTATGTAAAGCACATCTAATGATTTAGAATTTCAAATAGCGAATGCTTTCTATTGTCCTTTTGTTTCATAGAACAAATACTCGTACTGTATGACTTCTTATAGCATCAAATCTAAGTCAGTCATGACTTTTTGACTTCGTAAAACAAATACTTCAAATACTTATTATCATTGTTCATAGATAACACAAAGTGAAGAAATATATTTAAAAAATATTCTTTAATTTTACAATAATAATTTTAAAGAATTTAACCACGGGCGAGTCCAAAAAAAAAAAAAAAAAAAAAAATTGGGAAGCTTAGAGAGTTGTGGACCAAAGACCCGAAAAGTCCAAAAAACTCATGACTTCCGATTTTGATGAAAATTTATATTAATAGAAAAAGTGAAAAGTTCTAGGAACCTTAACGCTACAAATTTTTGTACAAAAACTAGTCTGAGTGAGGGAGTGAACGAGTGAATGAGTGAGAGAGACTGAGCGAAAGAGAGAGCGGTGTAGAGCGGTAGAGAGCGGTAGAGAGCGGTAGAGAGCGGTAGAGAGCGGTAGAGACAGCGGTAGGGAGAGGGGGAGAGATAGTGGGAGAGATCGGTAGAGATCGGGAGAGACCGAGAGAGACCGGTAGAGACCGGGAGAGACCGGTAGAGACCGGGAGAGACCGGTAGAGAGCGGGAGAGAGTGGGAGAGAGCGTGAGGGAGCGGGAGAGAGCGGGAGAGAGCGGGAAAGAGCGGGAGAGAGCGGGAGAGAGCGTGAGAGAGCGGGAGAGAGCGGGAGAGAGCGGGAGAGAGCGGGAGAGAGCGGGAGAGAGCGGGAGAGAGCGGGAGAGAGCGGGAGAGAGCGGGAGAGAGCGGAGAGAGCGGAGAGAGCGGGAGAGAGCGGGAGAGAGCGGGAGAGAGCGGGAGAGAGCGAGAGAGAGCGGGAGAGAGCGGGAGAGAGCGGGAGAGAGCGGGAGAGAGCGGGAGAGAGCGGGAGAGAGCGGGAGAGAGCGGGAGAGAGCGGTAGAGAGCGGGAGAGAGCGGGAGAGAGCGGGAGAAAGCGGGAGAGAGCGGGAGAAAGCGGGAGAGAGCGGGAGAAAGCGTGAGAGAGCGGGAGAGAGCGGGAGAGAGCGGGAGAGAGCGGGAGAGAGCGGGAGAGAGTGAGAAAGAGTGAGAAAGAGTGAGAAAGGGTGAGAAAGAGTGAGAAAGATTGTGAGAGAGTGAAAGATGAAAGAGAGAGTGAAACAGGGAGAGCTTGGGAGAGGTTAAAAGTACAATGTTTCTTGGATAGTTTTAGTTACTGAAGTTTGACACATTAGATTCTTCGGAGGCGACACGAATTTCGCTGGGTTCTGCCAGTCTTTTATATTTTATCTGAATAGAAAATTCTTTGAATAGAAATCTTTAAACAATTTAATCTAAAACAAAAAGAAAAGTAAATTGAAAGTGATTTCTTTCAATTTCCCTATTCAGCTCTTAACTTAATTCTTAAACATTAAAATCAACTAAAAGAGAACAAAAATGTGTTCATAAAAATTATTCCTTTCTCTCGTAAGTCCTCTGTCCTCTGTCCTATGTCCTTGCTGCTCATAAAGTCGAGTAAATTGTTAAATGCTATTTCGAAATTTCTGTCATTTTATTGTAGTATTCTGAGTTCTGAGCATAAATTTTCCAGACGAACATAAGAAAGGACTTTTGTTTTTATTCATTAAATATTTAACTACGAGCGAAAGATAAGTAAGAAATTAAATAAATCATCCTTCAACAAAATAGACATGAATATGTAATATGGAAATATTTGCGCCACATGTTTGCCGAATGGGACGTGTATGCTCAAAGAAGCAATAAATAAAATTAAACGAAACGAACTTGAAAGAGATGACACAAATTTGAAATATTGAACAACAAATGGGAGCAAAAAAATCATTTAAAAGGAAAATCACAGAAGATATTAATTATTATATTTTTGCGAGTTTTTTCTTGGGAAAAATTGCTAGCGATTCTTTTCGTATAAGTATGATAATAAGTTCATATATGTAAATTTGTAATTAACATTACTTTTTTTCATTTCAATATTTAAATAAATTTTTTAAATGCAACTGTCTTTTGATTTGAAATATTTCAATTAATATTCTTAATAATTTCAATCGAATAAAACTTTTAAAGCTATTTTGTCATCGCAATTAATTGCACTGGGTGTGTGGAGGATTAAGGAACGTGGAAAAAAGCTATTTACTTGACTTTCATAAGAATAAAAAAACGGGCCTCATTATCTTTCAATCATTGGCGCTATGATATAAGGGATTCATGTTTTAAATTCAATTTAAACTTGGAATAAGCCAGGACTCATCGGCTTAACGTATTGTATGCCGAAACATTTATTTATCCTTTTTGGGGAATATTTTTTTTTTTTTTTTTTTTTTTTTTTTGACAATATTCAAATAATCTAATTTTTCGAAATCTTCTTATTTTTATTTCAAACTCGATGTATTGAATTGTCTTTTTTAAAATAAAATATACAGGGTGTCCCGTTCCCGAGCGCTTTTTTATAGGGTTGAAAGAGGAGGTCGCTGTGAACAAAAATTCGTATGGGAGGGAGGGGTCGCAAATGCACCCCTCAGGAGTTATAAGGGAAAGAAAGAAATTTGCAGTTGTTTTAGAAAAAAAATTTTTACCTACTAAGCCCTGCATTTCAGGAAAAAAAATTGTAACGCAGTTCGACAGAGAATTGTCTGGTCTTTCTGTGCGTGCATAATTTTCTTTCACTTTTTTGCAGTTTAAAGGATTTTTTTGCCATAAAAGTCAAAATTTCGAAATTTTCTTTAAATTTTTTGACTTTGGGAGCCATTTTGGTATGAAAAAGGTGCTATTAACACATACTTTTCTTAACTTTTCCTGAATCTGTAGTTAATTTTTTTTTTAAACAGTCCGGCATATGTCATACCTTATTTGCAGTTTAACCATCGAAGAAATGGGATTTAAAAACGAACATGAATTTTTTTTTATTCAATTTAAATAAGATCAGGAAAAAATAAAAGAGAATCATCCTGATGAAGGCGGCAGCGAATTCGCTGAAATACGTATAAAAATAAAGCAATTGAAATAAAAGTTAAAATTTCGAACATTTTTAATTCTTGAAATATATTCAACACAGCAGACTCGAAAAACACATTACATTTAATAAGTTTTTTTTTTTCATAAGAGACAAGTTTCCATAACCGTCTTGTATCCTGTCGTGCTCTGTGAATTCTTGCAAGCACCCTTAATAGGCCTTATAAGTATGAACTAAGGATTGTAGTCGTCAACTCGATTTAAGAATTATGAAAGTTTAAATTCTCAAATATATTCTTTAAGTCTTCATACCATTTTAACTCAATCAAATACATTTGCCATATTTGAATTTTTCAAAAATATTCATATAAAATTTATCTCCTGAAGATTATCAGTTAAAAGTTTTCAATATGAACTTTTTTTTTTAATTTAATTTTTTTTAGTCGTATATCATTATTTACAAACTTAAAGTTCAAATAGATACATACAAGAATATGGCGAGACTTTAATTCTATAACTTTGGATATTAGCTAGAGCATTGAAAGTATAGGAGCCTGGATTAGGAGAGAATGTTAGAGAAACGAAGGAAAGGCTGCTATAAAAAACCTTCGCATAGGGAATATGATTTAAAATAGGAGCGATGATAAAAGTTTAAACCTTAAATAAGTTTAAATTAGGTTGAAGACTATAAGCCTAAAAGTTCAAATTTAATCAAAATATTTTTGTCTACGTATTTCAGATTCAGATGTCAGATCCTCATACTGAAAGTATCCTTAAAAATTTTCCTAATAGTTACCATTTCGGATTTTTTCTTTTCGTCAATATACGCTTTTGCACCGAAAAAAATCCGTAGGTAATATTGAAGAAATGGGCTGCGTTATTGAAGTAACGGCAGTAAAAATAGAGCTAACTAAAAAAAGCAATCAATATGAATAAAGACGATATTCAATATGAAGAAATTCAAATCAGGAAAAAAAATTTCGTTATATTGAAGAAATATCTTCATATTTACGAAATTAATTTCTTTATATTCACGAATACGTTTTGTTATATTAACAAAATTTCTTCATATCAACAAACAAATTACGTCATATTGAAGAAATTTCTTCATTTATACGAAAATTCTAAATTTTAAAATGTCCTACGAAAGCTTTTGTCATATGTAAGAAAATTTCTTCAGTATGAAGAAATGTTTTCGTACCTATGAAGAAATTTTGTTATATTGATTAAACTATTTAACTCATATTGAAGAATTTTTTTTTCATTCCATTCACAAAATTTCTGCAATATAACAAATATTTGCGTCAGCATGAAGAAAATTCGTTATATTGACTAAAATTCGTATTCAAATATTTACGAAAATTTTTATTCAATATTACTGCCGATATTTCTTTCAGTGTGATAAGAAAATTATATGCAAATAGACAAACAGACAGTCGAAAGGTTAAGGCCAATTCCATGTCACGGAAGATCAAACATGTAACGTCCATTGCTTATAATAAATAAAAATCAAATGAAAATAATTACTGTTTAAAAAAAAAAAAGCAAAATAAATACTTCAACATTGAAATTGCTTGCATGCTTGGAGAGAATTAAACAAAGGTTTGGCTCTGTGAAGTGAACAAATTTTGTTTTTGGTTTTTAGCATTATCATTTATCATATGATTAGAAATATTTTTTCCGAGAGAGAGTCAAGAGGGTTCTCTCTTAATTAAATATAGGCTCTCTTAAATCAACATTCTCAACAGGCTTAAATAAGACTGAACTTGTCGGTCTTCTCAATTGTAGAATATCGCATTCTGTATGCAGTCTATCAAGTCTAGTCTCTCTAGTGTCTAAATTGATGCGCAGTTTTTTTCCATTTGGTCTATCGGTGTCACCGAATCGAATTAGTTCATTTTGGAATACCAAACCGTGACGGTCCGTTATAGAATATAAGTAGAACGTCGCGATGGCTGTTTTGTTGCCGTTGATATTCATTTTGTCCCTCTTAATTGGTTATATTTACTCGTGTTTACGTAAAAATTTCACGTATTGGAAACGTCTTGGTATACCCTGTGAGGATCCCAATTATTTGACGGGTAATCTTGCGGGTATTCGAACGCGACGTACATTCTACGATGTATGGATAAGCTACTATCGAAAGTTCAAGGGCACTGGACCGTTTGCCGGATTTTATTGGTTTCATCGTCCGGCAGTATTTATATTGGAGGCATCGCTTGTCAAATTGATAATGATCAAGGACTTTAATAAATTTACCGATCGGAATTTTTTTTCGAACGAAAAGGATGATCCACTAACAGGACAATTATTTCTACTTAACGGACATAAGTGGCGACGAATGCGTAATAAGCTTTCACCGACATTCACGTCGGGAAAAATGAAATATATGTTCCCCACCGTCGTTAAGGTCGGTCATGAATTTGTCGACGTTTTCGCAAAAATGATGGAAAAGGATTCGATCGTTGAAGTTAAGGAGCTATTGGCACGTTTTACAACTGATGTCATTGGCACATGCGCATTTGGTATAGACTGCAATAGCCTCAAGGATCCGGAGGCTGAGTTTCGTGTTATGGGTAAAAAGGCTCTAGTGGATACGCGTCACGGTCTCTTGGGCATAGCGTTCTTGTCGAGCTTCCCCGATTTGGCATTGAAACTTCATATGAAACAAACTGCTCCGCATATCGAGCAGTTCTTTTTACGAATCGTACGTGAAACGGTCGCCGAACGTGAAAGACTTAACATTAAGAGGAATGATTTCATGGATCTGCTGATCGATTTAAAGAATAATAAGACGCTTAAGTCCGATGACGGCGAGGAACTGACGAATCTCACATTGGAAGAGATCGCAGCGCAGGCGTTCGTCTTCTTTGCAGCTGGCTTTGAAACATCCTCAAGTGCTATGGGCTTCGCGCTGTACGAATTGGCGCAACATCAAGAGATCCAAAAGAAAGCACGAGACGAGATCAATGAAGTTCTCGAACGTCATAATAACGAATATACTTATGATGCGATCAAAGAAATGCAATACTTGGATCAGATAATATCTGGTATGAAGAAATTTTAAAATCATATCATAAACACATTTCTCATGAACTTATTGGCATTTTTTTTTTTTTTTTTGTTTTGTTAAAGAGACCCTTCGACTATATACCATACTACCGGTAATAAATCGATTATGTCTGGAGGACTATACAGTTCCAGGTCATCCGAAATATATTATTCGAAAAGATATGCCCGTTGTCATACCAGCGGCGGCTATACATCGCGATGCCAAGTATTATCCAAATCCGGATGAGTTTAATCCAGATAATTTTTCGCCCGAGAAAGTCAAGGAGCGCGATAGTATCCTATGGCTACCATTCGGAGAAGGGCCGCGAAATTGCATCGGACTACGTTTTGGACAAATGCAAGCACGCATCGGTCTGGCCATGCTTCTTCGGAATTTCGAGTTTTCGGTATGCTCGCAAACACCCATTCCGATGGAGTATAACAAAATGGCGTTTCTTATTCAATCGGAGAAGGGAATTTTTCTGCAAGTGCAAAAAGCTTAAAGGCATTAGATAAATGCATTCTATTTATGACTTTTTAAGATAAGAATGTTTATACTTTCAAGTGCAATGTACTTACAACTTTTCCCTCTGACTCTTTAGTTCCTCGTTATTGTTATTATTATTTATAAAAAAAATATTGAGTGAAATATAAGGTAGCAACAATTTGAATGATCATATTTCAATCCCATACGTGATTAATTGGCGATTGCTTTATATTTTGTTTTTTGTAATTTGAATACGACTCGCTTTTGTAACATATTGGAGAGTCGTTTTCGAGTCTTCTTTTAATCATGCATGTAATCAATCATTTTCTAATCATGAAGGGGGCTCGAAAAAGGCTCGTAAATGAATCTTCTCAGATATGAATGCGGAAAGAGTCATATATGGCTCCAAAATGTTTTCCTTCGTTATATGACTTCGGACTCATATAAGACGAGTCTTTTAGGACTCAGAATGTTTGCTGGGTATGTACATACATACATACATACATACATATATACATACATATATATATATATATATACACATACATACATACATACATACATACATACATACATACATACATACATACATACATACATACATACATACATACATACATACATACATACATACATACAAACAAACAAACATACATACATACATACATACAAACATACAAACATACATACATACATACGAGTTACGAAAACTTCAAGAGTGATACGCCTACAAAGGGGTCATTTCTCAAAAATTAAAAAAAATGTTCATCCTTATGTGAGCAAAAACACCCTAAATCGTTTTATGCTTATACCTACTTCTCGATTAATTCGGAATTTGTTTTTATGTTTGTGTTTTTGCGTTTCTCTTTGAAAGCTTCATGCATATCTTCTGCCAGTTACCATGACTCTGCAAAATGAAATCTTCTGAAATAGTCGCGATTATTGCACGATTATAATTTGCATATGTAGGGGAAATGTGCCACGCTTGGGACCAGTTTTACTTTTTTGCTTTAACTTTCCTCAGGGAAAATATAAAGATTTCATTAGTCTTCAAAAGCTAGCACAGAGGCCGTCATAACTATGTTTGCGTGCTGAAATAGTTAGGTTTTTGGTATGAAAAATGCTATATTCTTAGCTCCCCTAAAGTAATTTCTTGCCAGTTGTCTTATTTTTTGGAAAAAAAAATTTTTTTTTAATTCTTTGAATTTTCTTTTTAAATCTTTAATTCTTAGTCTTAATAATAATAATAATAAAATATCGAATCTAATCTACATGAAACTATAAAATATTCGCTCTCTGAGCGGTATGTAAAAAATTCTTCTCGATTCGTTTAAACTTCTTCAATACGCAGTTTGATACCACCAACTGTGCTCAGCAATACGTTTCGCATATCAAATTGAATCTCTTTCGGTGTCTCATCGCAAATCGAGAACTTAAAATTCCTAATTAACAATGACAATCCAATGGCTGCCTGCATTTTCCCAAATCTTAGTCCAATACAATTTCGGGGTCCATCGCCAAACGGTAGCCAAGAGCACGCTGGACGTTTTTTGATTTCTTCTTCCAAAAACCGGTCAGGATCAAAATGATGTGGATCCTTATAGATATCCGGATCGTAATGTATAGCTTGGGCTGGTATAAATATACTACTTCCCTTCTCAATGTAGTATTTTGGATCAGAGGTCTCGTAATGTTGAATAGCCTTTCGATTCAGATGCGGAAGAATGGGATATTTTCGTAGAGTTTCTGTTAGGAAATTAAAAAGACAAATTTATATATAGTTAGGTATATAAGTACATAATCCATTCAATTACCCATAATAACTCTCTCCAAATAATGCATATCCTGTAGGCATTCATAGGTCATTTCGTTCTTATGCTCTGCGATAACATGATTTATCTCGTCGCGTAGCTTATCTTGAACATCGGCTCTTTTCGATAGTTCGTATAGTGCAAAGCCCATCGTTGTCGACGAAGTATCATAGCCGGCAATGAAGAAAACAAAACATTGTGCAGCAACTTCGTTTAATGTTAATTTTGAGCTCTTTTTCAATTCGATCAGCATATTTATAAAATCATTTCTTTGGACATCATTCTTTTCACGATACTCGACGGTCTCCTTGACAATTCGCAAATAAAAGTCATGGATTGGCCTCGCTATGTGACGCATGCGTAACGCACGGGCATACGTTGGAAAGGCTTCGATAAAACTATCGATCAATCCATTATGATTTCTTTCGACAAGCGTTCGCTTTCCCATCACAACAAAATCCGCTTCAGGATTATAAAGACTTCGGCAATCCAAACCGAAAGCACAAACACCGATTACATCCGCAGTGAATCGTGCACAGTAATCTTTTACTTCTAAGACACCACCATTTTTCGATTCATTGATGCTTTTCCTAATGACATCCAAAAAATTGTGACCAATATCCAAAACTGTCGTGTACATTATTTTCATTTTTCCCGACGTAAATGTCTGGCTAACTTTCTGTCTCATCGTACGCCATGCTGAGCCATCCATAGCAAAGAGATTTTCCGACAACGGATCATCAATGGGATTATGGAATACGCCTCGTTCGTCGAATTTGTTGAAATCTTTTATTAAAATTGCCTTGATCAGTTCCAAATCGGTAACAATGATAACCGGTTTGAACAATATATAAAGTCCGGCAAATGGACCAGTGTTCTTATACTTATTATAGGTGTCTTGTAGGATATCCATTAAATGTTTTGTCTTTCGCCATTCCCTGACGTTTCCGTATAAAAATTCGGGCTCATCATGAGGAATGCCCCGGCGTTTCCAATACGTACTTAAATATTTTAACCACGCATAAACTAATCCCAAAACAATCGCGAGCAAAGTTATGAAAAGCTTCATGGCAATCGATTTGCTTATTACAACACGCAGTGGAAGACTGACTCGCTGGAGCGAAAACTGATCTCTTAAGTACTTCAAAATTAAATAAAAAAAACAAAAGATTACCATTGAAGTTTCTCCTTATTTTTTTTGCGAATTTTTTGCTTCGTCATTGTTGCTGGTAACGCTACATTTTAAAACAATCGAATCTTTCTCTGAGTCAGATAATTCTTGGTCTCTGTATGTTTACTCAATGGCGTAGCGAGACAGTTCAAAAGGGAACGGGAAGGTTGTGCTTGATATTTTTATTATTATTATTGTTATTCATTTATTTAAGTAATAATTAATGATTGTCTAAATTCAATGGGAGCACTAGCTACAGAGCTTTCGGTTTGTGCTTGATAATAATGCCCTCGCTTCGTTGTTATTGAGGGAGGATTGCTGGGTACGCATATTCAATGAATTTTATCTCCTAAACGAATGAAGATCTCTTTTTCAAACTTGCATAACATGTTCTTAACACTCCAAGCTTAAATTCGGAAAAAAAATATTTTAAAAACGAAATTGATGTAATTGTGCTTTAACCATTTCACCATAAGTACAACACTGAAAAAAAAAATTTATTTTTTGATATTTTTTCCACTTTTGGATAGCTCAATAAATTTTCTATACAAATCGTTACTATTGACTTTTTAAGAATTTTTTAATATTTTGTTTTTTTTTTTTTTTTTCGAATCATTGCATGCCAGAAAAAACGTATTTTGCATTTCATCAATTTTTAAAAGCCTTTATCTAGACAACTAAAGATTTCGAAATCAGCTAGTAATTAAGAGAAAACTGTGTGTTTGCTAATATCACAAATTACAATACGGCAGTGGGCTAGAAAGTTTTGTAAAAATACTGCCGCTGCTTTCGAATGCAGTCAATTGGGGCACAATTACAATAAGGCAGGAGCATTGGTAGTGGCAGTTTATTAAATTTTAGATAGCACTATTTGATATGAAACAAATTACAATACCTAAGTATTGAACTCAAACTCTTTAGAGGTACAATTGATCCAAATTTGAAAGAATTCCAGAACATGACCCAATTTTCGTTGCTCGCTTCACGTGAAATGCCCAACTTAATAACTTAGACAATAAGAAACTGGACTGTTAACTTACTCCCTCAACAAATTATTAAAGTTCTTCATTCTGGACTAACATTCTTTTGTCTCTCTAAAATAAGAATCCAAATCTTATCTATGCCCGGAAACATTAAAGTTCCACAGCAGGCATGTAATTTTGGGGTTCAATACTTCAGAAATCAAAATAATATTTTTTTTTTTAAATAAACCCTATTAACCGATAAAAAATTAAATGCTTTGATTTTCCCACTCAATGATGAGACCTATGCTAAAAAAAAAAAACTTATTCCTACCTCATTTGAACCCTTTAATGGCATAAAGAAAAAATTTTACGTAAAATTCATTTCTCCTGTTCGTGAAAAAGATCTCATTCTGGAAGGATTCATTTATTGATTATTTAATTAATCATTAATATTTTTAATTAATTTTTTCTTTTGGGCATATAGAGTGAATATAAAGAATAATTATTATGTATGTATATGTGTGCCTCATAGTTGATTATTAAGGGACATCGTGACGAAAAACTTTAACGAAAACAATAGCGAACGACCCTTAGACTGTCAAATATTTAATCAGCAGTGTTTCGGATTAATGAAAGAATCGAAGTTATTTCAAAAATAATCGAAAGACAATCCCAATTGAATTAGGATTATTTTTGATTACTTTTGATTCTTTTCATTTCATAATAATATTTCATTTTGAATTTACGATAACGCGATTCACCAAAACCGCGTGTACCTATACCAATTATTAAAATAAAATAAAAATAATAATTGAAAATAATCGAACTTTAATCGTGATCAATTTGAATAGATTTTTCTGTAAAAAGGTAACAATTAAATAACAATTTGTTGGAAATTTGTATTACTTTTTAATTTTTTTTATGACACAATGTTAAAAACAGAAAATTGCAAATAAAATTAATGATGTGAGAGAACTCAAATGAAAAAATTCTTTATAATTTTTTTTGATAGAGATCATAAAAAAATATGATTTCTTTTGAGAAAAATAAAATCCAAAAATCATAACAAGTGAGAAATTTTACTCCAAAAAATAATATCAATTCACATTTAGTAAGGTTAAGGAGAATAAATCTAACTACCCAGTGAGTAATTAACCCCAAAGCGACTATTCTTGAAATACTCCGTCCCGTAGTAATCACAATAAACCAGATTCACACATGAAAGGCGAGTATACTAACGTTTACTACTCCTTTTGAGATCCAAGATGGATGAGTTCGTTCATTAATAAAAGCTTGCTGCTTTCCTTACTTTGAACGATGAGAGGCAAAGAGGACAAGAAGAAGAAAATTGAAATGTGGAATAAAATCAGCGTACGCTTCGTGAAAAATTGAAGGCTATTGAAGAGAAACCCATCTATTTTATTTTTATTACATCTTATCAATAACGTGAAATTAATCCATTTTTAAGTAAAATGTTTAATTTTAAAAAAGCAAAAAAATTAAATCAACTAACGTCCTTTGAGGTAGAGAATATACTCCCAGGAGTACACCCTTTTGTAACTAAATAGCAAGTAGTGGTTTCCCAATACCACCATAATGTTCAAAACAAAAGTACAGTTCATCACATGCAAAAGCAAATGAGAAGGGAGATCTTCTTTACATTTTGGGAGTACTCGAAGGTAACTCACGAAGTACCTACTCGCTTTCGCTGCTGGGTAATACACAAACTAAATACGAATTAAGTATTACAGAGAAAAGAGAAAACTGACCATGCTGTGCTCTTCGGAAATGCGAGCATTCGAACGCTCGACCATTCGCATTAATTGCCAATTTAACTAAGTACCTAAGTATATATCGTGACAATATAAAAAAAATTCCTTCAGTCAGTTAGTTGCATTCTGATGTTGCTTTGCAGTGCCGAATTGTTCCGTCGCAATGACAATTTTATTTTTCGCAACTCTCTTATCGCTAACTGTTGGACTAATTTATTTATATTTAAAATACCATTTCTCATATTGGGAGCGTAGAAATGTACCGCACGAGCGTCCGATTCTGCTGCTCGGAAATATGCGTGGACTGGGCACATCCTATCATTGGGTGGACATAAATCGCCGTATCTACGAACGATTCAAAGGAACAAAGACGCCAATCATCGGCTTTTATACATTCGTTAATCGCGGTGCCATCATACTCGATTTGGATTTAATAAAGAAAATTTTGATAAAAGATTTCTCGTACTTTCCGGATCGTCGACTTTTTCATAATGTCCGCGATGATCCTTTAACGGGAAATTTACTTTTTCTCGACGGTGAGCCATGGAGCATATTGAGACATAAGCTATCGCCTGTCTTCACAACGGGCAAGATGAAATTTATGTTTCCGACAATTGTGACTGTGGGTCAACATCTGGTCGATGCGTGCCGTATGCGTATGGGTATCGGTATCGATAATGTTGTGCTTGACATTAAGGACATTTGTGCATGCTATACAACCGATGTGATTGGAACATGTGCCTTCGGCATCGATTGCAACAGTCTACGTGACTCGAATGCCGAATTCCGTCAGATGGGTAGAGCGGTCTTCGAGAAGCCACGCCATCCGGCAGCAATACAAGCATGGATGTTTGCATCTCCGCATTGGGCGCGAAAATTGCGCATGAAGAACTTTCGGGACGATGTCAGTGCATTCTTTATGGGAGTACTGCGCGAAACTGTTGATTTTCGTGAACGCAATCATGTGCGGCGTAATGATTTCATGGATATCATGCTCGAACTGAAGGCCAAACGTGATGCTTCGAATGCCTACTCGCCAGACGATTCTGATAACCTAAATAATGGTCTTACATTCGAGCAATTAGCCGCACAGGCAATGATGTTCTTTGCGGCCGGTTTTGAGACATCCTCGACCGCTCTATCGTTTTGCCTGTACGAACTTGCACTCAATCAGGATGTTCAAAATAAATTACGCACAGAAATTGAAAGAGTTCTTGCCAAGCATAATGGCGAAATCACTTATGACTCGCTTAAGGAAATGAAATATTTGGAACAAACCATTAGCGGTAACAAAGGAATGGATTTTTGTTTTCAAACATTTTTTTTAAATTCCATCAAATTTCAGAAACCCTTCGAAAGTACCCAGCACTGCCACATCTGACGCGCGTGGCATCAAAAGACTATAAAATACCGAATACGAATATTGTGCTGGAAAAGGATATTCGAATAATCATACCGATCGATAGCATACAAAAGGATCCGCAATACTATCCCGATCCGGAAAAGTTCGATCCAGATCGCTTTACGCCGGAGAAAATAGCCGAACGGCATCCATTCACGTATTTACCCTTTGGCGATGGACCAAGGAATTGCATTGGACTGAGATTCGGTAAAATGCAAGCCGAAATTGGACTGGTGTCCTTGATACGCCATTTTCGCTTTAGCATAGCTCCAGAAACGAAAATTCCCTTAATTTATGCAAAGAACAGTTTTCTTTGCGGACCAGACGGAGGTGTCTTCCTTCGCGTGGAGAACTACGAAAGAGATGATACTAAATAAAAATTGCTCTTTTGAATTATTATCTATTGAAGTGGCATCAGTGGTCAAGATTAGTGCGTTTTGATTGTATTGTTTTTGAGTCATTTGTTTACTTTGTCCCTGATAGTGATTTTTTTTTTTTATTCTATAATTCTATGATTGTGTCATTTTTTTAAATTCTCTCTCTCTCTCTCTCTCTCTCTCTCTCTCTCTCTCTCTCTCTCTCTCTTTCTCTCTCTCTCTCTCCCATTATTGATAAACATGTTCGTTAGTTCATACAGTCTAAAAAGTAGTTTCTGTGTTATACTCTCTTCATTGCCATTTACGGCTTGTTTATCTGCTTTCGTTTAAAAACATATGATCACATAACAAATTGAATTGTAAAAATAGATCTATAATGAAAGAACGTGATCGGGGCGACTTTTTATTTTTAGTAAATTTTTTTTTGTAATTATATTGCGTTTGTGTGGTTGTGTGTAACACCCAGAACCACTCGAGATGGGCCATACAAAATGTATATAGAAATGATCAGTGTCACCAGGAGATTCGATTTAGCCATGTCCGTCCGTCTGTCCGTCTGTGCTCACGTGCTCACGGAAATACGAGTAAGAACAAGTTCGAGAATCGGACCATTTTTAGGGGTACCTCCATTACTAGGGTCTGTTACGAAAATCACAAAAACTGCTCTAAAATCGAAGTTTTTCAAGACAATTTGATGAGATTTGATTGTTGAACATATCTAAAGTCACGTTATTCAATTTCCAAAAATTGGGCGTGACCGAATGGCGTTTTTCGAAAATTAACACGAAATTCAAATGGGACTTTAACGAAATTTGGCACTTATGCTTCCTTTGTAGCCATAAACATCCTTTCCAAAAATTTTCTTGATCGGTTTATTTTTAAGGGTACCTCCAGTACTAGGGTCTGTCACAAAAATATCAAAACTGCCCTTAAATCGGGTTTTTTGGAAATATTCCACTGAAACTTAGAGCTTGAGCGCATATTAAGGCCTCCGATTAGAATCCAAAAAAAAATTTTAAAAGTGGGCGTGGCAAAGGTTAACAAAAGTCGCCATATGGGGCCACTTATGGCCTTAAACACCTCTTGATATTAAAAATTATTTGAACATGTGTGGCTGTGTCGGGTATTGCATTATCAAGTTCGCCTGACTATAACACCCTTACTTGTTAAGGGTACTTCTAGTCTAGTCTAGTCTAGTCTAGTCTTTATGAAAATCAAAAAAAACTGCTCTGGAACCTGAATTTTTCAACATACTGTGATTAAATGTGACTGTAAGCTTCGTCTGTAGTCATAAGAATCATTTCCAAAAATCTTGATCGGTCCATTATTAAGGGTACCGTCAGTACTATGGTGTGTCAAAAAATTCGTAAAACTACCCAATAATCGCACTTTTTCGAAATATTTCAATTGAATTTGAAATAAGACCTCATATTAAGGCCTCTGATTGAAAGTAATGCAGCCAACTATTTAGGTACGAGTATATTTGTCGGGTATTGTATTATCAGGTTCGCCTGACTATGACACCCTTAATTGTTTTTATTTGTCTTTTGTTTTGATCGTTTTTTTCGTAGATATCAGTTAATGAGCGTCAACAGGTTGCGGCACATATATGTTTGTATGTACTCGTAATTGACGATGAAAACAAGCAGAACTTGTTCATAAAGCAAGAGAGAATTCGTACCGAAGCCGATCTCAAGAGCGCGTGAGTTTTTTCTCAAAATAGCGGCGCACATTTTTCGTTCATTGAAATATCTACAATAATTTGCATTTCTGATTTTGGTGTCAATCCGAAGTCACGATGATATGCAAAAATAAGAGGTTCGTCGTCTCAGTTTTGTTGGCGCCATTGACTCTAAATAATTGAATATATGACTCATTTTCTCTCTTATCTCTTCTCTCCACATTGAAGTAATTTTGAAAGATAGCGCCTCAATTTTTGGACTTTCGTGTAGATTGTATGTATATGCATTTATGAAATGACAAAAATTAAACATGAGTACATTTATATGACTTGCGTCATTACCTCTCTCATACTCTTCCTCTCACTCTCTCTCTTTCTCTCTCTCTTCCTCTCTCTCTTTTTCTCTTTCTCTCTCTCTCTCTCTCTCTATTCCTCTCTCTCTTCCTCTCTCTCTCTCTCTTTCTCTCTCTCTCTTTCTCTCTCTCTCTCTCTCTTTCTCTCTCTCTCTTTCTCTCTCTCTCTCACACACATTTTTGACGGAAAGTTTATACATATATATGTATGTATGTATGAATATATTGGTATGTATATATATGGTATAATCAAAGTGTTTGCAGTGTTATTAAAACTAAAACGTAGTTATATAATTAGTGACCGTGTAAATATAATTAATTCTGTCGATTGTATCATTAAGATAAGAAAAAAGAGAAAAATATACATATAAAGACACATTCGATTATGAAATCAATATTTTTTTTTCACTAGCACCAGACTTGAACATCAATTCACATTAGGGTTTTTTTTTTTTTTTTTTTTTTTTTTTTTTTTTTTGTTAAAGAAAATCATACCTTGATTTGTTCTCTTTGTGTTTTTATTTTATTCTTACTGCTCTTAGAAAAGAAAAACAAAATTAAACCGAACAAAAGTTACTTGCAGGGAATTTAATAGATACAAATTATATGAGCGCGCGGATTATCGAATATTTAATTAACGTCCTTCATTTCGTATGAGTGATGCCTTTTGTATGGGATTTCGGACAAATGTATCACATAAGCAGGTCTACCATCTGATTGAAATATTTTTTGCTTTTAAATGATAATAAATACTAAGGGGTGTTTCTAAAAGCAAATTATAGAGTGGCAGGAAACTGGGAATACACTGAAAAAAATATTCAAAATTTTCTTTTTAGTTTTGTGAAAAAAAATTTTTTCAGTGTAAAAATTTAAAAAAGTTTTTTAGCTTCCCTGTTTTATTATCTAACAGAATCTGCTTAGATCGTCTCTCTATCTCAATTGATTGTTGAGATATAAAATTTTGAAAAAAGGCTTTTTAAAAGAGGATTTTCCAGGATATTTCAAGGACCATTCAAAATAAAACTCTAAAAAGTGGTCTCCACAGTGTTTTTAGATGGCACCTATCGAAAAATCAACAAAATTTAAAAATTTCTTTCATGATGCCGCATGCCTTTGCTTAACCCGCCAAACCCTTTTAATGTTGCTACCAGCCCTATATTGAAAGTAATAAAATCCCTTTATCATTCTTGATCTTATCTAGCAGCAACCCGTACCGAGTGTAGAAAATTTGTCGCATGCAATTTTCCATTAAAAGCACTGCCATTCATGCCCCACATTGAACCTTCTTTTCAGCATGTCGTATGCGCAACCTTATTTCCTTGATCTCTCACATGTTGCTCATACGGCGGGGATACTCGTAGTACTCCGTTTTATGAATAAACTTTTGCGGAACTTTATTATCTGCGCAATTCATGCAGTACGAACGTGGGCAAAAGGAAGGCTTAATTTATATGCACAAAGTAGCAGCAGTTGTTGCGTCGTAACCTTTACGAAAATGTGTGTGTTTTTTTTTTTGGACTTATGACTACAGCATATGCATGCAGGCAGAAATGCCGTAAATTATATAAATATATTGTGAATATTATGTTTTTCAACATTGAAATAAGGACTTAGTCATTGGAATTAATTAATATTAATATATGATTTTTTTCTTTTAATTCACATGCATAGTTATATATGTATATGTCTCCCCAGCAGTTCAGATATTATTATTATTAATATAAATAAAGTGGAAAATGGGTGACCTAAAGCGCAAATGAAATTGCACTTTAAACCTAATATACGCGTCAAATAAAACAACAACAAAAAATAATGATTTATTTATTATAATTTATTTATTGCTCGCAGAATTTCTGGTTTACTAAAAACGTTCGACTTACTGATGCTATTTGTCAATGTTTCATGTTTTTTTTTTTTCGCTTTATACAAAGCTGTAATTAAGGAGGATTAAATTATTTCGCTCGTGAGAACAGCGTTTTAATTGAATGAATTAATTCAATTGCGAAGTTATTTCCAACGATTTGCCTTCGCATCGACGGCATGTTTCTTTATGCCTGAAAGAACTAAGAAGATCTTGAAATGAAAGGATTCACGTTCATAGGAATTTCTATCCGTCCTTTGATACAGTCATTTTCAAAATCTTCTATTTGTAATTAATTAGGTGAATCAGCAAACAAATAACTTTCTTGTAATTTCAATTCATTTTTCATTCATTCATTTATTTATTTATAATTATTTTTGGTTTATTTCTGAGTATCTCTCGTACATCTGGCAATTTGTGAAAACAAAAAATAAGGAGATTTTTGTTTTGTTCGCCTTTGGGAATTAAACTTTTAGACGCTTTGCGTGTAAATGAATTCCATTTTTAGCTGCAAGAAGGAAATTTTTTTTAGTAAATTCTAAGGGCTCTTCTGTGGAAGGCGATTTTGCGAATTGAAAATGTCTCAGGAGCATGACGAGACCGATTTTTGTTTGCATTTTACCAAAACGCATGCCAATACAATTGCGAGGACCATCACCGAAGGGTAGATAAGTGGCCGTGTGTCGCTTCTTAATCTCATCAGCTTCGAAACGTGCTGGATCGAATTTTTGCGGTTCCGGATAGTATTCGGGATCATGGTGAATGGCATCAATGGGTATAGCAATTGTAGTACCTGCTTCGATTACCAGGTTACTTCCGGGTATCTTATAGTCAGATATTGTCGTACGTACTAAATGCGGAAGAACCGAATACTTTCGAAGAGTTTCTATCAAAGGAAGGCGTGTTTTTTTTTAATTTTTTTTTTTTTTTTTTTTTCATTCTTAAGTAAAGTGAAAAGCTGGTACTCACCATTAAAAACTTGTTCCAAATAGATCATTTCACCTAATGCCTCATAATTGAATTTTCCCTCATATCTTGCGAGAACAGTTTTTATCTCGTGGCGTAATTTATTTTGGATATCCTGTGATAATGCCAATTCGTATAAGCAAAAGGACATCGTTGTCGATGAGGTCTCGAAACCAGCCACAAAGAACACAAACGCCTGTGCTGCGATTTGTTCCATAGTTAGACCTTGTGTCATATCGATATTACTTAAATGTTGATCATCGTGTTGTGCCTTCAATTCCATCATTAGATCCATAAAATCCGGCCGCCTTATATTATTCTCAATACGATATGCGATTGTATCGCGCACGGCTTTCATAATGAAATCACTTACTTCATCCGTTATGATTTTCAATCGCAAAACACTTGCCAATTTCGGCGAGAATACCATAAATGATTGAATAAGTTGATTGTGTCTTGGTTTCTCCAAAATCGAACGTCCGATTTTACGAAATTCCGCCGCCGGATCCATTAAGCTATTGCATTCAAGACCGAAAGCGCATGTGCCAATAGCATCGGTTGTAAAGCGTGCACACAGATCCTTGATCTCAATGGAATGCATGTTCGTGTCCGAGGCAACTTTCGATCGGCATGCTTCGACCAGGCGTTCACCCACTTCGACAACGGTCGGGAACATAAATTTCATTTTGCCCGATGTGAAGGTCGGTGTTAATTTATTACGTAATGTACGCCATTGAGCACCTTCGATATTGACTAAATGTCCGGTCAGTGGATCATCACGGACATTGTGATACAGGCCGCGATCGTGAAAATTTGAGAAATCCTTTATCAAAATCGATTTAATAAGATCCAAGTCCAAAATGAGCGCCGTCTTCGTGAATAGAAAGAACATGCCCGTAAAAGGCGTTGTGCCTTTGAATTTCTTATAGATTCGCTTGTAAATATCATTAAACTGGAGAGTCTTGCCGATGCCTTTTAAATTACCAAATATTAGTTCGGGTCTCTCGTGCGGTACACCACGTCTCGTCCAATAATCGAAATAATAATTTAGATAAGCGAAGAGCAAAAAACAGCTCAAAACAATCAGAAAGAGTGAGAGAAACATTTTTTATCAATTTTGTTTGTTTTTTTTTTTTTTGTTTATTATTTATTGTTTTTCGCTTTAAACTTTGGAGCGATTAGTTTTAAATGTTGAATGCATCCAACAACTTCTCAGCGGCTACTAACATTTTGGTTTTTTTGCTAACATTCAAAGTCGCATTTTGAATGATGTCGATAGAAATTTTTCGATTTCATATCAGCTATGGTAAAATTAGTACTCTCGGATACCGAAAGAGAACTGGTATACAGCAATCTCTGATCATTCAGGGGAATATAACCCCCTGGTCATGTCTGCGCCCGCGCTCACCATGAACATCGCTGATGTGTTCGTGATTAAAGTGTGTGGGAACTTTTTCGTTGTGAAGCAAAATGAACATGCATTCCCGTCGCTTTAATTTAAATCAAAAAAAATTTCACACGACCTCATGTAGATCAAGTGAGCTTTTTGTTTACGTTTCACATTTAATTGCAGTTTTTATTTGTTTTCGAAATGTAGGTAGGTATCTAATTTTCTCCCTAGGGAAGATCCTAGTTTTTTCTTCCTTTTCGTTTGCCTTTACTTTAGTTAATTTATTTATTTTTCTGCCTTGTATTAACCCTCCAAGTCTCTTTCACTGTCTATAGATATCTCTATCTATCTATCTATCTATCTATCTATCTATCTATCTATCTATCTATCTATCTATATATCTATCTATCTATCTATCTATCTATCTATCTATCTATCTATCTATCTATCTATCTATCTATCTATCTATCTATCTATCTATCTATCTATCTATCTATCTATCTATCTATCTATCTATCTATCTATCTATCTATCTATCTATCTATCTATCTATCTATCTATCTATCTATCTATCTATCTATCTATCTATCTATCTATCTATCTATCTATCTATCTATCTATCTATCTATCTATCTATCTATCTATCTATCTATCTATCAATCTATCTATCAATCTACATATCTATCTATATATCATATTTGAATAATTTTTCAAAATAAATTTTGGTGTTAAAGATCAAACTGGGAAAAGTTATTATTTATTTTAAAAGCCAATAAATCAAGCTTTAATTTTCACATCTCGCACAACATGTTACGAACAATTTCAAAATTCGTCAAGCGCTCCCAAATGGTTTAACAAACAAAGATATTACTTAACAAGGAATCAGCCAATTTACTTTTTCCTAAATTCCCAGCTAATCGCTTTTCGTCCCAAAGACGCAATTCGCCAAAAGCTTTTTCCCCATTACTTCTTCAATGTTTCAATGCTATTGACCCATGCCCAGTTGGGTATTGAATCCAATTTAAACTGCTATGACATATGTACGACTATCATTTTCTGTGCTCGTCGACAGTTTTTTTTAAGGAACTCATACCATATTATTCATAAATTCTAATCAAAAGATCACAGCATGGTGAAATTCCTATCGATGGCACAAAGAACAAAAAAAAAAAAAAATAATAATGGAACTAACTTTTCAGACAATATCAATAATATGCGACGTATTACTTCAGTACTTCAGTTATTCAGTTCGTCAACTCAAAAAATCACATCACAAAGACAAGAGAATATAACAACAACAACAACAAATGAATTTCCGATGCTTTTTTACTTTTCCCTCAGAGAGTACCTTTTGGTCAAAGCAATTCCATTTGATTTCATTTTCTGCTTTATTAGCACTTTTTTTTATGACTTCGTACTACATATAACTGCACTGGGGCACTCTCATATGGAAATGCAGCAATTTGCTGTTTATCGTAACGTCCACAATTCCACATTTCCACTTCTCTGCATATGCACATTCTTCCTTTCGCAATATTTTCATCACAAACGACAGGAGAAACGAAATCTCTGGACGTCTTGATATTTTGTTGTTAACGTAAGAAATTGCTGAATTTATTAAAACGATTTTATTTGCATTTCCATTGTATTTACCTACCTTAACGTTCGTAAGCAATGTTATCATATATGTATGTGTGTCTGCACATATTTATTGCTAAAGGTTCATACACATATGGCAACATGTTTGTATATGGTGACTTTTGAAACATTTGTATATATTGATTGCTCAATTGGCCATGTCAGCAAAGACTTGTGCTGCATTCACATTCGATACTGACATTATTCAATTGAAATGAAGTAAAGAACTTTGTATTTGAAATTTTCTTTCTTCCCTTTCTTCTTTGAGGAAATCGTTGTAGTCGTCTGAATATTATTCAATTATTTTAATTTACATTCGTCTACACATTAAGTGCCTCAATTAGAGATGCATTATCAAATGTTTCAATATTCGATTGCTTCATGAGAGACAGAGAGAGAGAGAGAGAGAGAGAGCGAGAGAGAGAGAGAGAGAAGTGTCTGCAAAAGGGTGATGAAATTTTTTGAAACTCATTTCCTGTATCCTAATTCGATGAACATTTATTAAAGAATGCATAAAATACTATTTTTAAGGTTATTTGATGAAACAAAATGTCACGCACAGTCATTTGAAAAATTTTCTTTTTCTTTTTTTTTTGCCAATTTTTGAAGCTAATATAAGCAGAATCGCTCCTAGGGGGGTGAAATATTACACTAACCCCCATTATTTTTTCATCCCCAAACATCTCTCGGATCAAAGCTGCCCCCTATCTCCTCTCCTTAATGGGACTCCCATACAAAAGTAATTTTTTTTATGAATTTTCCCCTCACCGTCCTAACTAGCTACAGAGTGCCCCTTGAGGAGTCGAATGTATGACCGACTCCCATAATTTTTTTTTTAGTTCCAACAATTTTCCACCACACAGCTATCCTCTATCTTCAATATTTGAAGTGATCCCCATACGAATTTTTAATTTTTTAACTAATTTTAATTTAATTATGAAGACAAAATCCGCGACAACTTTCACAAATGCCGCTGAGTCGCTCGTAGAGGGGTGAAATGTAAGACCAACCTCAATCATTTCCCACCCCCTCCCCCCCTTACATTTTTGTCAAACACATATATTCCCTATCTTCCTCCGCTTAAGGGGGCCCCGTATAAAAACCGAATTAATAAATGTATGGAGAAATAATGGGTTTTGTAAGTTTCATTAAAAGTTTAAACTTGTAGTAACCAAGAATTTACAACCTATCGATTGCTACCAGTGCTGGTGTCTATTTTTGACTGGAATTCCCTTGAAAATTCCTGAAATTATTAGTTTTTTTCTTTACTCTCATCGAAATTCTCACAAAAATTCCCAGTTGTTACATGGTTATATTTTTACAGGAAATGAATAAGAACTTGAAATATTATTTATTACAAATTTTTTAAAGTATGCCAACAAAAACAAAAATAAACTTCTTAAAAAAAAAAAAAAAAAAAAAAAAAATTCTTAAAAATTCTGAGATTTATATGCGCTTAAATCTAATTGGACAATCGAATCAACATCGATTTACCGAACACCGACGTACTTTTTAATATCTTTGAAAGCAAAACTTGTTGAAAAAACAGCTCATTTCAAAGATACACTCAAAAAATTCCGTCGTAGAATCTACGATATCCGACGTAGAATCTATTATATCCGCAATTGATATAGGTCCAATTGCAAGATATCATAGATTCTACGACCGCTTTGCAGTAGTTTCTACGATGAGGAATGTCATTGATTTCAACGATATATAACGTAGATTTAACGATATTCCATCTTAGGAACTATGGTGTTATTTCATAGGAACTACGATATCAAATCATAGGAACTACGATATCAAATCATAGGAACTACGATATCAAATCGTGGGAACTACGGTTTCAAATCTTGAAGTACATTTCGATAATTTCTTAATTTTGATATGAATTCTTGTCGGCGGGTTCGATCCCTGCTCCAGCGAGCGTATTTTTTTTTTTTTTTTTTTTTTTTTTGAAAAGTAGATAATTTAACATTTACATTATTTAAAAAACAGAAAATAAAGATTTTACCAAAATTGGTATGCTTAAACAATTAAAAAAAAGATTCTATAGGAATTTCTTGAAAGTGCTTGTGCGCGAAGTTTTGGAAGGCGCAATGAAAGCAACTCTATTTATTTGGTTGGCAACTTACTTTCTGTTTTCCCCGTAATATTGCCTTGAAATTTACTTGTCTGTTTTATTCTCCATTTTTCCACAAATTCTTTTCTAATTGACAGGGTTCGAACTCGGACCTTCCAGATTACAAGTCTAGCACACTTCAACTACGCCATCGCGTGATATAATTTGAGCTTGCTAGTTTTATTATATCAATATAAGTGGGAAACAGTAGAAACTATTAGATTGACAGTAGAACTTATTGTATTTTACGTAGATTCTATGACATTTCCATCGTAGATTTTACGATATTTAAATCGTAAGATCTATGATGGGCATATTTCTTCCACAGTAGAAACTACTATATTTACAGTAAAACTTATTGTATTTTACGTAGATTCTATTATATTTTTCTACGTCTTCCTATCGTAGAAACAACGATGCAAAATTTTTTCAGTGTATATTGGTCGATCGATATATTTTCCGCGGTACCAATGGTGCTTACTAGAGCTGTAAAATATCGTTAGTATTCGGTAAAAAGTAACGATTACTGTAGTCAGTAATCAATAACGTCTCGTTACTGATGGAAGTATCTCGTTACTTGTACCTTTTTTGCACACATGCCGATGATTGGCTGATGATTGCCTGAGTAATTAAGTACTGATATAATGGGTCCGCAAAACAGTATGGCATTAAAGTAAGTTGAGTTGATATTTGATTACTGAATATGGTGAATGGGTGAAGATTCAAAGAGCATCAGGGAGTTATTTTGTTTTTTACTATGTTAGATGGATGGGTCTCTGTTCGAGCAACATAAGCCAGTGATTTAATTGTCATGAGGGAGCTTATATTACTTTATCAACCTTAGGTTATTCAGTGAATGAATGAACAATATTTTAAAAAATATAACGAGTACTCAGTAACGAGTACTTAGTAATGATTACTTGACGAAAAATAACGAATACAATCGAGTAGTGTAAATTTTTGCATTTTTACTGCTCTAGTGCTTATCATCGTACAAAATGTACAAAATCCCAATTCCCACATTTAACACTAGGCGAAAGTAAAAATTCCCTTTTCCCACTTCATCAAAATTTTTGAATAAAATTCCCACAAAAAGGGAAAATTCCCTCCAGATCCCAGCACTGATTGGTACCAAATTTCTTTAAATTGGATAAATGGTTGAATTGTAATCTCGCAGACTTTTTTTTGACAAAAAAAAATATTTGTCTCAGTTTAAAAGTTATGGTTTGACTAGAAACATAAAAGTCAATATTTAAGAGTAAAATTTTTTCAAATAAAATTAAAGACAAAAATTTTCTGTTTTTGTTAAACTTTTATTATAAAAGTTATAACTGTTACGGTCCCTGCTTAAAAGTATCTAGTATTTTATGGATTCTTTAATATTATTATTATTATTATTATTATTATTATTATTATTATTATTATTATTATTATTATTATTATTATTATTAGTTGAGTATTGCGCCTTAATAAATTAAGACGCAATCTTTAAAAAGTAGAAGGCGCTAGCTTCTGAGGCTATCGGCCCGGATTTTTTAATAAAACTTCATCGAATTATTATATGATACAGGAAATTGTGTTTGAGAGAAAAAACTCAAAAACTCATCACCCTAGTGTGCATATTAAGTTCAGTGTAGTGACATTAAGTTAAGTTAAGTTAAGTTAATTTTTTTTTTTTTTTTTTTCTTTCGCGGGTGGGGCGTGTGGAATCCATAATGGACCATCAAAACAGTCGTCACTGAACTGGTGTGCCGGACTCCTACCGGCTAAACCACCATACCCCTTTTCTGAGGACAATAACACTCCTCCCCGGAACCACTTGCGTATTGCTTCGGGGAGGGTCCTCTACTTCGGCCATCTTTGCCATCTTCTTTCTATTAAACCTGCGTCCAGGCCTCCGCTTTTATCTCATCATGAACATAACACAAGTTTACAAATAAAGGCCAACTTTTGGACCAGAGAAACTGGATAGCGACCCTATAGGAATTTTTCGTGCTGATTCCGAATCTGGTACCCGTTTTTCTCTATCACGTCAAGTTATTGAGAAATCGTTAAATAACGGTTTTTGACATTTTTACCTATAGTCTATGTCAATAATGAGGTCGTAGACCCTATATGCCTTAACCGATTTCAAAGTTTTTGGTACTCATATGAAAGAGGAATGACAACGCAACATATCCTTTATACACAAATTTGGAATTGATTCAGTAACTTGGAAGCTATAGGGCAAAAAACGCGATGCTGATTTCCAATTTTTAGCAATTTTGTTTAAAAACTTGAAATTCAAATGGTTATAATTTCCGAACCAAGGCTGGTATTCCAGGTCTTAATACTTTGAATGAAAGAACAATCAATTGGAAAAGTTTTGAGCCTAAAACAAAAAAAATCCGTTGCGTCGTTCTAATTTTATGAGGATTTTCGCTGAAAATGACAAAAACGAATTTTTTTAAATGTTGACAAATTCTTTTAAATAAACAAATAATATCGATGTATCGCTGCAGCGAGATGGACCAGCCTTCCAATATTTGATTAAATTTTTTCCGAAAATTTCCTATGCCAAAATTAAAGTGTTTTTATTGGACCAGACATCAGAAAAATCATGCGTGATGAACACTTTTCGAAACATCTGTCACCTATAGAAGCAGCTGCTTGGTCATCATTTAAAGACGTTGTGGGAAATTTTTTGGGAAATAAAAAAAGCGACAACTACATAAAAATAGTTGGAGGACTCTTGAAAAATTATCGAAAAATGGGAGTTCGGATGTCACTAAAAATACATTTTCTCCACTCACATTTGGATTTCTTCCCCGAAAACTTGGGCAAAACTAGCGACGAACAAGGAGAGCGCATTCACCAGGACCTACAGAGGATTGAAAAAAATTATAAGGGCTTTTGGGATGAAGGAATGTTGAGTGACTATTGCTGGTCCCTTATACGCGAAACAGATAGTAAACAATACAAAAGGCTCAGTTCAAATTCTGTTCATTTTTAAAGTTTAAATTGGTTTTAGCTTTAAAGATAGGTTTAAAATAGAATTTAAGTTTTATGTTTTTTAAGCCAGTTTTACCAACATACACAATTCGAACTGAAATATACATATGAACGAGCGAAGAATATACCAAAAATAAAAAATTCGTTTTTGTCATTTTCAGCGAAAATCCTCATAAAATTAGAACGACGCAACGGATTTTTTTTTGTTTTAGGCTCAAAACTTTTCCAATTGATTGTTCTTTCATTCAAAGTATTAAGACCTGGAATACCAGCCTTGGTTCGGAAATTATAACCATTTGAATTTCAAGTTTTTAAACAAAATCGCTAAAAATTGGAAATCAGCATCGCGTTTTTTGCCCTATAGCTTCCAAGTTACTGAATCAATTCCAAATTTGTGTATAAAGGATATGTTGCGTTGTCATTCCTCTTTCATATGAGTACCAAAAACTTTGAAATCGGTTAAGGCATATAGGGTCTACGACCTGATTATTGACATAGACTATAGGTAAAAATGTCAAAAACCGTTATTTAACGATTTCTCAAAAACTTGACGTGATAGAGAAAAACGGGTACCAGATTCGGAATCAGCACGAAAAATTCCTATAGGGTCGCTATCCAGTTTCTCTGGTCCAAAACCTTGTATACTTGTGTAATCTTTTAATTTATCTTTCCATGTCTTTCCTCTTAGTTTCTAGTACCCGTCGTACGTATGTCTCAACTCGTTTCCAGTTTTCTTCGCTCTTTTAGCATCTTTTCTATTAAGTTGTCAGGCCGAATTTCACCAATCTCAGCTTCCATTTCTTCTTTTTACTGTTTCCATCTGATGCAGTAAAAGAACGTATGCTCTGCGTCATCAGAGTCACTGTCACCATATATACATAATAAATATTTGCAAAAATATCCATGCCCCGTGAACATTTGGGTGAGGAAGTAATTTGTGTCACCATATTTTCTATTAAGCCATATCTTTACCTGTGGTATTAGTTTGGCAGTCCATCTTCCTTGCGGGGAATTATTCCATCTCTCTTGCCATCTTTGTATGGTTTGTTCTCTTTCTTGAGTTCCCGCATCCGCGGAGACAGTAGATACGATACGCCGATGTTATGCGTTAAGTTAAGTTAAGTTAAGTTAAGTTAAGTTAAGTTAAGTTAAGTTAAGTTAAGTTAAGTTAAGTTAAGTTAAGTTAAGTTAAGTTAAGTTAAGTTAAGTTAAGTTAAGTTAAGTTAAGTTAAGTTAAGTTAAGTTAAGTTAAGTTAAGTTAAGTTAAGTTAAGTTAAGTTAAGTTAAGTTAAGTTAAGTTAAGTTAAGTTAAGTTAAGTTAAGTTAAGTTAAGTTAAGTTAAGTTAAGTTAAGTATATATGAAATTCCGCGTGAGTTGCACCAAATTATTTAGAAACAAAATCAGTATTATCCGCATTCTTCAATTCATACTTTATTTGTAGTCTTACCCAGGAAAAATAGAATTTCAATGCGAACTTAAATTTATTTTTATGGCATGAAATTCTACAATGAGCAAACTGTTGCTGAGAAAGGTCCGGCCAGCAATTTGAAAATATTCTATAAAAATAAAATAAGTTTCTTTTTTTTGTTCAATTCCTGCTTATGCAAGTTAATGGGACAAATGTCTTTTGTTCTTCCTCAACTAGGTTAAAATTAATAAAAAGAAAGACGCTTGAATGTAAAATGCCCTCGAGACCGAGTAAACCGAAAATAAAGACTCATATTTAATATTTACTGACACTGCTGCGAGATAAATTATGTACATTTTATATAAATAGCGTAGAAAATTAAATTAACTATATTTATCATTTTCATTCCACACAAATGAGAGGTTACATCTCTCAAAAATATTGCCACTTCTTTTCGCACTTATTTATCCATTAATAAAAACCAAAAAAGCCTCAAACTCACCGCACATTCTTACATAGCTGTTTATTTGAGCTTGTGTGCGTATGTACTTACCTAAATAAATATGATGTTAAAATATTTAGTTGGCCACAAATTTCAACTTCAACAAATTGAAAGCAGTTAAAGCTTCAAACTGAAGCAATAGAAATTTATGAAATTGTCTTGACTTTAACTTCTTGAATTTTATTGTTCATCAAGTTAGCGAGATCGTTTGGCGAAGCCACACACAATCATTCCAACTCATTTCGTCTTTAATGTTGCTGCTGAAGCTGATGGAAAGCTGTCCGCTTGGGCATGAGCTTCCCCAATACTCGCAAATGGAGAGTGAAAACTGAAAAGTGAAAAATAAAGAGTGTGAAGCGATTTTTGATGCCCTACGAAAATAATCAATTCCACACAATCTCGATGTAAATAAACAAACAAACAAAAAACAGGGCTTTTCAGGAGGGCGGAAAATTGAGACCAAAGGATGCTCGATATTATTCTGGTTTTCAAAACTCCTCCAGCCAACATTTTCCTTTCCATTAAATTTACTTTTCATTACATTCGCACAGACATAAAGACACCCATAATTCCACCCACCCACCCACTGCCATTACAGCTCCCTTATTCCGATTCTCACAAACGCTTCAATGTAAGTAGGAGGAATAAAAGTATTAAAGCCGAGCATCGAGCACAAAAACCGATTTTCAGCCAAAATTCGCTCCGAGCAAAAACTTTCATATCTGAAAAACTTTTCCGCGCCGGTTTACCTTGAATAATTCACTGTCTTATGCCAACACGACACTCAGGTTCTGTGCCGTTCTGTTCTCTTCTGTTCTGTTCTGTTCACTTTAGTTGTTGATGTTACCGCTCTCATGTAATATATCAATTTTTATGTCTTGTCTGAAGGCTTGCCCGTATGGGTAATGGGTGGGTGGGAAGAGTTTGTTTATCGTGGTGGAGCCAAGGAGAAATGGAGGGACTTGAAAGCTTGAATGGCCTGTGCCGCTTCATGAAAAACGGCAATCAAATCGCTGGGAATTTGTTTTCCTGTTGCTTTCACGGCAAAACGAATTGAAATGAAAGTGTTAACATCAAATGTCTGATATTCCCGTGGGGCTTTTGATAAAGTGAAATAGAAGGTGGAACGCATAAATTTCAATCTCGAGAGAGTTATTAGAAAAATCACTTCTATTAGATGTACTTTCCTTGGTAAAAGTGTATTTGTCTTATGTGGAGTTAAAGCATTCCCAAACATTACGTCTTTGTTAAGACCAAAAAAACAACAAAAACTATTCTTTTAGAAATGTGTAAAATTTTTAATTTTCTAAGAAAGGCACCCCTCGTCACCCTAGTGCATAAATTAATTTTCAGAAATTTATTTTTTATTTGACCGAAACTGGAGTCAACAAAGAGGACCAACAAAAAATTAAGTTAAAAGTTAGTAATAAAAAAATTAAAAAAATATAAAAATGGATACCCAAGGCTTTAAATTAAATACACAAACAAGTAACAAGGTGGTAGTGTGGTGAATATTCGATAGCAATACCCGACACAGTACACATTTACAAGGCCGAACTTTGGGCCACACCCACAATTACAGTTAATTAGCGGAGGATACTCATAAGAATGATTGAAGCTACAATACTTATGTGCACGACTTTCGTTTTTCGGATGTTCGGGTGGCTCTGGGATAGCTAAGAGGATGCGTGCTATGCTCTTGATCCCAGGGTCCAAAGTTCGATTCCCGGCACAGGTAAAACGGAGTGTAATGATCCAAGCCTAGCACTGGTTTTTCGAAAAATCGCACGTAAGGGGTACACTACAGTAAAAAACATTCACTCATACAAACACAAGAAAAACCCCTCGTGGTATCCCAACGAGCCGGTATATGGCCTAAGTGGTAACCACTCCAACATATACATATATACATACATACATACATACATATGTACATACATACATATGTACATACATACATACATACATACATACATACATACATACATACATACATACATACATACATACATACATACATACATACTTACATACATGGGAGTTCGGCTTTTGCCATGTCCAACTTTCCAATTATTCGAAGTCCATTTTTGAATTTGTCTCATGTTTTTCTGTCTTATGAAAATATCTCAATAGAGATCCTTACCATGAAACATTTCGGGTCTACATGGTATGTGTTTACGTATACGTAGCACTTCGTGACGCTTATCATATCTGTGCCATATTTTTGTATGGTCTATTTCGTTTAGTTATCTCGCAAACGTACGCACAAACAACAAATGCAATCTAAGCACTCAATACCGCGTGCCGCACAGTGGGGGATCGATCCATACAGCTTCCGGAAAGAAATATAAGGAGTGGTCCTATCATAATTAATATTGATAAAAAATTGTTTAATTTTGATTAATAATATAAACCAATATTCATCCCAATTGGCCCACCCCTTAGAGTACCCCCCATAGACCCGCACTTGTAGTTTTGTTTAGTAGCTACAGCATACATCTTAAACTCAATCGATTTAAATCAAGCTTTTTTTGGAATTTTTTCTATGCTATTAAATAAATGTTCAAACCCGACAATCCCTAGGGGCACCTCTCATGGATCCGTGAAATTTTTTTCACAGCTCCGCTTTTTTATTTCCAATTGCATCAATTTTTATTAACCAGTAGACGTAGCATGACAGAGCATATCAACTTTTGGTCCATTTGAAGCGAGAAAGCCGTCATTTTCTAATTAAAATTTTTGATAGTCTACCTCCGCTTCGTAATTCAATGAAATGCCATAATTTTTAATTCTTTTTAAAAATCAAATTTTTATTTTCATGTAAAATCACATTCAAAGCAACAGTGCTTGATTAAAAAGGAAAGCAATTCGAACCACTTTGGGAAAAAAATTCAATTTTTCGAAGAAAAAAGATTTGCTAACTTCAGCTTAATTTGTTATATAAAAAACAAAAATTCTGTTTTTGGAAAAAACAATTATGGACTTTTATTATCTAGAAAATTATTTAAATCATAAAAATAAGATGATCGAAAAATGTTTTTTTTTTTTGCGCTCAAATCCCACTGTGTGCCGTATCGGATATGAAAAAGCTCTTCTTGGAAAGGTACCTTCTCAATTTGCACAATCAATGGTGAAGTGAAACCCTTGACGATAGATAGATAGATTTTGATTGGCTTAACATTGTATACTCGCATATATCTCACATCATCACTCTAGCATTTTGTTCATATCAATCAGTCTCGCTTATCGTATTTAATATATCTATGCTTTCCTTTTGCTCTTTCCACATTCATCGCTATACTTAAGTGAGCGCATGCAGAATCCTACAAATCCAATCGTATTATTTTTCTAATTAACGTGTCAATTCGTAGTGAATTAAACGATTACGAGCTCATTACACGCTGACTTGCTGCTATCGTTGTTTCGTTTCGTTTCGTTTTATTTCGTTTCGATTTGTTTGCTTCTTTTTTTTGATTTAGATCAACAAATTAGCACTTTCGTGAAGGATATCGAATCCGGGAACGAACGAATGAATGACAACTTCTTTTATTGGCAATGTTCCTTTGTATACATGGAAATCATCGATTTCGATGAACTCTCTTAATAGAGCAATTATTTTTATTTTGATTTTATTTATAGAATTTGTTTGTTTTGCTTTCAATTTCGAGCTTCGAGGAAATTTCACTAAATTCCATTTAGTTTTTCCTATGTATATTCGGGTGTCCCAAAAAAATTAAAGTAATTTTTCTTTAACGCATCCCCTCCATCTTTTTTTTTTTAATGATCCTATTAGCTTAAATATACAATATTATTGGGATTGGATCACGATAACCCGTGCCGAATTGCCTTCGAAGTTTTGTATGAAGTCTGTTCAAATTTAGTCCCCCAAAAGTATGCATCGAAAAACTTTGATATTGAAAATCGTGGGTTCTATTTGAAATATTGCTACATAACCAGGCTATCAAAAATATATAGTCAAATTATATAAATTTTGCATCATAGTTCAAACAAAATACTTAAAACGAATAAGAAATTTAAGGCTTAAATATTGCCATCCATACCTTTAGGATACAATTCATATCAAAATTCGACGCTTAAAATTTGTTAATTTTCAAATAACTCTTTCATTTTTCACCTTATCTGGCCATTTTTAGCCTTAAAATGTTACCAATTGAACTGGCCAGAGATTATAAAAGTTTAAATGTTTTATACGGATCGTGTGGTATAGTAAAATATATTGAAAATCGGAAAAACTTTCAGTCATATTTGATATCATTTGCGAGTGTTTTTTGACTCATATTTCTGATTATTTTCGAGTCTTCTACACTCATATTTGATATCGTTTTCGAGTCTTTTCCGAGATATATTTATAATCGATTGCTTTCTAAAAAAAATAAATATATTGATAAATCGATACACATATTTTGGCTTTTCCGTGTATATATTAGGTGTAGTAAAAAGAAATCCATTTTTTTTGCATTAAATTGAGGGCTTTATTTAAGATAGTTAGAATGACCCGATTTAGGTCAAATATGCGCCGTTTTGTTCGATAACTTGTTGCCATTTTAAAGGTAATTTCATTATGCCTCTCTCATAGAAGCCCTCGTTCCTATTAGCAAAAAATTTAGACAGTCGAATTTCAGAAGCCTCTCTTGAAGCGAATGTTTCACCAGCAAAATTGTTCGCCATGGACAGGAACAGATGGTAATCACTTTGTGCCAGGTCCGGACTATAAGGTGGATGCAGAAGAACCTCGCAACCAAACTCCCGGAGCTTCTGGCGAGTCACTATCGATGTGTGTGGCCTGGCGTTGTCCTGATGGAACACAATTCCTCTCCTATTGGCCAAAGCTGGCCGCTCATAGGCGATTGCTTCCTTCAGACGGTCCAATTGTTGACAGTAGAGATCCGAGTTAAGAGTTTTGCCGTATGGGAGCAGCTCATAGTAGATAATTCCCTGCCAATCCCACCAAACACACAGCAAAATCTTCCTGGCCGTCAATCCTGGCTTGGCCACCGTTTCCGCCGGTTCACCGTGTTTCGACCTCGACCGTTTTCGCTTGACGTTGTCGTAAGTGACCCACTTTTCATCACCAGTCACCAACCGCTTCAGAAAAGGGTCGATTTTGTTGCGGTTCAGCAGCGATTCGCAGATGGAAATTCGGTCTATGAGGTTTTTTTGCGTTAACTCGTGTGGCACCCATACATCGAGCTTCTTTGTGTATCCAGCCTTATTCAAATGGTTCCAAACGGTTTTTTTGTGCAATCTTTAGCTCTTTTGCAATCGAAACAGTGCTAACATGACGGTCGGACTCGATAATTTCCATGATTTTATCGACATTTTCGACAATTGGCCTTCCAGTGCGTGGTGCATCCTTGACATCGAAGTTACCGGAACGGAATCGACGAAACCAAAATTGCGCATGATTGGCTGTTACAGTATCAGGTCCATAAACGCTATTCACATTTTCAGCCGCCTGGCTTGCGTTTTCTCCCTTATCGAAGAAAAACTGTAAAATGTAGCGAATTTTCTCTTTGCTGATGTCCATCTTTGACAAGCTCTCAAAGAAAACTGAATCCATCAATCAAAAAAGTGTCAAAAAAGCTTTTTTAGTAGGAACTGTCATCTTTCTAATGCCCCCTAGCGGAACACGATCGGACTTATACAACGCGAGATGCAGATAAATAACGCCATCTATTGGAAAAATAATGGATTTCTTTTTACTACACCTAATATTATTATAGATTCAATAATGTTTTTTCCCCTTCTTGTGTGGGGGATTTGAACCTGTGAACTCTCGTTTTCTAGCCCTGTGCCGTTTTCTCACCTGTGCTCAGCATTGATTTTTTCGTTAATAAAGTCAAATTTCATTTACTTCAATTTTCAGTTAAAAATATTGAGCGAATTATAACATAGCAAGACGTTGAATGATCATATTTCAATCCCCTACGTGATTAATTTGCGATTGCTCTACATTTTGTTTTTGTACTTTCAATACCAATTGCTTTTGAAACATATTATATAGTCGTTTACGAATTATGTTAATCGTACATGTAATCAATTGGTCCTCAATCATCAAGGGGGCTCGAAAAAGACTCGTATATGAATCTTCTCACAGAAAAGTCTTCCAAATGGTAGCTGGGCACGAAGGACTTTTCTTGTTTTTGTGTGTGTGCATGTCTTTTTATGTAGTGTGCCCCTGACAAGCGATTTTTTGAAAAACCAGTGTCGGACCCTGAGATCAACAGCACAGCACGCATCCCCTACGCTAAAACAGAGCCAAAACTAGTGGCCATAACAAATAAATAAATTTTAGATTAAAAAAACGCGATTTTATTTCATCCATGTTTCTTTTAATTATATTACTTTTTTATTTTTATTATTATTATGCAATCTTCTTCCAACGAAGAAATTGAGAAGCTTGAGAAAGTGTAGACCACAATTACATCCTCCGGAATTTCGTTTTCCTTGTTTCAGTTAAAAGTTTTTTTTGTTTTTTGTGCAATTTTAAACTTTTAAGTAAGTTGACCGAATTGTTAACGAAAACTTTCCAGGACCCGCAATCCTTGTAGAACCTTAGAATAAAAATTCTGAAAGCTAGATAAAAAGGCAACCGAAAACTTTCTAATCAAACTTGAATAAAAAATAACATAAAAAAACAAAACGAAATAAAATTGTTCGCCAAATTGAAAAGAGTTTTTTTGTTTTTTCAAAGAAATTTAAAAAAATTAAAATTAGTCGCGGGCCAAAACGGGAAACTTGCTTACGAGAGTCATGAAAATGGAAATCGAAAATTTCTCGCGACTTTTTCGCATCGTTTAATACAAATTTGAAACGGAACAACTACAATAAAAACAAAAACAATAACTAAGAAAAGTTCTTTATATCCGACTCCAGGAGAATATGTATGTTTAGGCATGTCCGTCTGTCTGTCGGCCCGAATACAGTTGTGGAATCGAAGGAGTTCAGCTATCTTAAAGGAAGGTATTCATGTTGGCGGGAAGATGAGTAAACACAAATTCGAGAATGGACCCGATCGGACCATTTGTTTGGGTAACCTCTCGTACTGTGGTCTACCGCCCGATGCTCCGCCTAGGAGTGGCCATCTATGGCCAAAGAAAATAAGGGACTAAATATAAATGAAAGAGTAGCAGAGCTTAAGTTGGCATACATATGTACATATATGTATGTTGTATAGTACCTGCAGTACTGCGGCTTGTCACAAAAATCGAAACAACTGTTCTTAAAACTTTATTTTAAGAGATACTTTAATGGAATTACGAACTTGAGGCTTTGATCTTCATAGTTCGTTTCTAGAAAAGATTGTTTTGCAAGAAAAGAGAGAGAGAGAGAGATGGATACAAGTTGATACAAATGGATACAAATGGATATAAATGCAGAGAAATGGGGAGAGGTGGAAAGAGATGGTGAGAGATGGTGAGAGATGGAAAGAGATGAAGAGAGAGAGAGAGAGATGAAAGAGAGGGAGAGATGAAAGAGAGGGAGAGATGAAAGAGAGAGATGAAAGAGAGAGATGAAAGAGAGGGATGAAAGAAAGGGATCAAAAAGAGATGAAAGGGAGAGAGATGAAAGAGAGGGAGAGATGAAAGAGATGGAGAGATGAAAGAGAGAGATGAAAGAGAGGGATCAAAAAGAGATGAAAGGGAGAGAGATGAAAGAGAGAGAGATGAAAGGGAGAGAGATGAAAGAGAGAGAGATGAAAGAGAGAGAGAGATGAAAGAGAGAGAGAGATGAAAGAGAGAGAGATGCAAGAGAGAGAGATGCAAGAGAGAGAGAGATGCACAGAGAGAGAGAGAGAGAGAGAGACAGAGAGAGAGAGACAGAGAGAGAGAGACAGAGAGAGAGAGAGAGAGAGACAGAGAGATGGAGAGATAGATGGAGACAGGGTAATCGAGAGAGAGAAACATACGAAGACAGCCAGACACTGTTGCCAGTTTAGCGGAATCTCCGCGGAATTATAATAACATTTATGATCCTTAGTGGAGTTTTAGCGCAGAAAAGTGATCAGGGAAATTTTTATGGGACCTCATGGGACCAAGATTTTGTTTTTACAATATGTTTTTTAGTTAAATTTTATGGAATTTTTGGCCATTTTCGAGACATTCAGTACAATATCCCGCTAAAAACTTGGCGGCAATGCAGCCAGACAGAATTGGACCACAAGGCTCTGCCTCCAACCGAAAAAGTATATACTTCAAAATCTGACCTTTTCACCATTTAGCAAATATTTTTGCGCTCAAGTGACTTGCCAGAACATGTAATGATTCTTCGACAACGCATTTAAACATCCAATGACGACGAAACCGCATTCTGTTGTACGTGCTTAACTCAAAAGATGGTGCTACATAAAAGAACCACAAAATTTTACCACAAATGTCAAGAGCAGCAACCCATCGGAAACAATATCAAACACAAAGAGATATGATCGGGTGTTCTTGCCTCTGCACTTAAGTAAATTAATCGTAAGTTCAAGGTCAAACTAAATATTCGACAGACGGAAAATTATCAATTTCAATCAGCATATAATAGAATGTGATGCCAAAAGGAATATTTAAATTCAAGAAGTTTTTCCTATCTTCAATGAAACTTAAGTCATGTATCTAGGGGTATTATAGCCAGGCGAATTTGATACAACAAAATCCAACACAGATAAAAATATATGTGGGCGATTCCACGAGAAACGGTCCCATCGGCGACACCCGTGACAGTTATTCCGAGCAAAAATTGCGTAATTTCAGTGACTAACTATTTTTAAAGGCTTTCAAAAACTTCATTTTTTTTTTTTTTTTGATCACGGTCCTTTTTCTTCATTCAAATGAAAAAAAGAGACGTTTTTTGTTTTTGCACATTTATTTATCAACATTTATTAATGATTTGCTTAAAAAGCTATAGTAATGCTTATATATGTGTGTTTGCTTTATTTTGCTATATCTTTATGCATATATATGTATATATGATTTCCGCTCCATACACAAATTCATGTATTTCCATTTCTCTTTATCTTCTTTAAAAAAAAGACAGTAGTATGTCAAATGTAGATATATATGTATACATAAATATGTTTTTTTTCTTTTCTTCAAATTTAAGATTGACGCTGCTCTTTCATAATTTCAAAAAAATGCTCTCTCATATTTCTTCACTACTTACTTTCATGCGTCCAATAATTGTTTTTATTTTTTTTTTATAAATTCTTAGTTGAATTTCTTCTCAAAATAGAAACAAAAAAAAATCAATCATCAAATCAATCTTCTTTAAAAAGATGCAAATACAAATATAAATTTTCATTCTGTAATTACGAACCTCGCTCTTTTATGTTTTTCTTCTCTGTGGTGGCTGCTTTTTTTTTCAATTGTCATATTTTGTTATTGTTCAAAGTTTCTTTCATGGTTTTTATTTTTTTTTTTTTCAGTTTTCAGTTTAGAATGTGGATTATTTTTTTCTTCATATATTTGTCTATATTTTGCTTTGTGCTTTTGTAATAAGTGCATTGAATATTGATTTTGCTCCACAGCTGCTATTTTATAAAGGAAACTCTCTCATTTTTTTGGAAAACGTCAAATTTAGTTTTTCATACCATGTACTATTTTTTGAAAATTTAATTTTCTCACGACAAATCAATCAGCAGAAGAAAAAAATTTATGAAACACAAAATGAAATAAGAATAAAAAAAATTGCAAAAAAATTAGGAATATTTGTGGAAAATTTTGATTTTCATTGATTATCATTTAAGTTTATTTATTTTTTATTTTTATATATGTATATATATATATTTTTCTTTCTTTTTTT